>JAWWEV010000115.1:23682498-23774042 GCA_035583235.1 Hafferia zeledoni | reverse complement strand
GCGGCCCTTACCCCGGGGCAGGCGCCACGGGACCCTGTCCGGGCCGCCCCCCCCCCCCGCCTTTTTTTTCTTCTTTGTTTTTGAAATGGTTGCATTTATAACACAGATCGTTTTTAATGAAAAATGGGAAAGCTTCACAAAGGAATACTTTGGATTGTCATATAACTTCTGACTTAAATGAAGGTCTGGTGGTGGATGTACTTTATTTTGAGTAGCAGAGGGTCTGTTCAATGTGTGAAGTCAAGTATATATTTTGGTAGTTTAATATTGAAAAAGCCAGATTCTTACTATATAGCATAGCATTCATTGAAACAAGATCCATCTTGCACCAGTTCAGAATATGGTCCCAATCAATTATATATAACCCATGCAAACATGGAAATGTATATATATATACACACACTACATATATACATGCTAAATGCTGGCATAATGTTGATATAATTATTTGATACATCTGATCATTTCTGAGTTTCTCAAACTATACTACTCACAACAGAGCCCAGACTCAGCATTCAAACAAGAAAACACAGCTTCCTGCTTAATAGATTTGTGAAACATGTTTCATATGAGTAAATAAATAATTTGACTGTGTGAAAAATTAAAGAAGTCTGGATTAGTTGATTTTTCCTTTGTGCACTGAAATAAGCATATTTTTTCCCTAATATTTTTAAATGAGAGAATGATACAACAGCACCTGTCAAAGGAGCTTTTGTCATCTGACAACATCTCCATTTGCTGAAGTTGGATACCGATGTTCAGGCATTCTCAGGCTTCCATCATCTCAATTTTAGCAATTTGTGTCTGTGGCAGGATGCTCAGGGGCAGGGCAGGCTGGTTTGCACAGCCTGGGCTACCATCCAGCCAGGTAAACTCTCAGCATGGTATCTTACCAGCTTACATATCCCTCCCGAAAATTCCCCAGCGTGCATCAATGTTTATCATGGTGCAGCAAGCATCCCATATGATCTCCCGACAATCAGATCATTGCTCGCTTTCACCAGCATAGAATTAGCCAGATTGAGAGCTTCCAAGAGTCCCAGCCCAAACATCACCAATGTGAGGACTGGGAGGGATGCAATGGCCTCCATAAAGAAACTTTAATGTTACATGAGCACAGCCAAGGTATAGCAGCCTCGCTGACCTGCTGCTAGTGTTGTACATCCCAGGAAATTATTACTCCTGACATAGGTTAAGTGTAGTCTAAAATAATCCTTAAAAAAAGAAACAGCACAACATTTAAAAACCACTAGGTCTATATTTTGCCTGAGAAATAAGTGTTATTTGCACTCCACTACAAGATGTCATCACGACTGCGGCATAGTGCATAATGAAAGAGTAACTCCAAGCTGTCAGCAGAGATGATCCAAAATAAGCAGCACTCTGTAAATCCACAAATAGAAAAATTAGGGCTTTCACTTATTTTTTTTTTTCCTCTCTGGATGTAGACTAAAATTGGTCTGAAATTACCTTTATCAGCATGGCTTTGAAGCCCTGACCTAAACAGGTTAGTGGGAGTGAGGGGAAAGAGGAAGCATCTCTTACTGCACTTCACTGCCATTGTTTTGGGAAGACTGCTATTTTCAGCATGCAAGTAAAAACCGTGGAAATGTTGAAGAACCTGAAACACCATGTCTAGATCCTAATATTCCATGGCAGAGAGGCCACACAAGAGCTTCAAAGTGGTGTTTGCTCACTGCTGGCCTTGGACACTGTCAGACTGAGGAGGGTTTCATGGCTACACCAACCTTCACACCCCTCCTCCGCTGTCAGCAGTCCCTGATGCCTCACAGGCACCAGCCACATCCAAGCTGCTTCTGGAAGTGGGATGTGAGAATTTCTGAATGCAAAATAACTTTTTTACTTTTAGATCTATGTATGCCAAATGTTTCAGATAGAAATTTTATGCTAAAACAAGCATTTACAAGGTTTTGAGGCCAAAATGTCAGGGGACAATTTTTACAATGTGGTATGAGGCTGAATCCTGCATCAGTTCATGATAAAATGTGGTTCCTACCCTTAACTCCCACAAACTTCACATGGAATAGAGTAACACATGCTGGGAAAAGTGGCAGTGTCTCCTAATTAGATCCTAATGGGAACTATTTTCTGGGAACTGTGTTTAAATTCATCATAAATTAAGCTGTTGATAATACAAGGTATTTTCTTTTATACAGAGTAAGAGTGAAAGGTTACAAATTTGATGGTTTTCAGCCAAGTGGCTCTTTTATACCTTTTCAGCTTTAAGGCTCCAGCCTTGCAGAGGCAAAGCATATGTTTGGCTTTATTGTATTGACTCCAATGTGGTTATTTACCGTATCTAAAAGTTAATCAATTAAATAAGCCTCTGCCTGGCTGAGATTAATTCCTACATATGTGTTGTCGGGGACACACAGTGCAGTTTATTTTATGAGAAACAATTTCTATCTTAATTTGCTAATTTAATTTTTTTAAAATATTGACAGCTGTGCTATTCAGCAAATTCAGAAATGCATCACAAGAATTTATTCTTCGATGTTGGATTTTAGCCCAGACAACATCAGCCATGCTACTTGTATACCCTGGTATGAGACAGGGAAGAATCAGATATAGGGTCCTTTAATTCTCTCCAATTTAAAGTTTAATTTAGTTTTAGCAACACCATGTAACTGCCTACAGTCATGGAGAAATAAAGCATTAAACATGAAGCTTTAGTGTAGACATCTTCTCAGCTGGATGCACTGTGCTTTATTTATTTTATGTTGCTTGCACTAAAAAAAAAAAGGTATTCTTTTACTTCCTGCGATTTTTTCTTAAACTTTTCAAAAAAGACCCCAGTGACAAAGCTATGCTTAAGGGTTTGTGTTTCATTTTTATGTCATTTGGCTTTTCATTTTCATCATCCACTTCACTAAACTATTTTACCCTCCAAAAGAGGATGGTATGCCTGCCTTTTTTCCCCACCTGAAAAGCTGTCAGAAGCCTGGTTCAAAAATATGAGCAGAAAGCCTTACAGCTCAGGGGAAGGAAGACAAAAAAAAAGGATGCTAAGTGATGCCCTGCTGACTTCCTTGTCTGTCTGTCAGACATCGGTTCTGGCACTGGTGTAGCTGGACCACCCACCTCCCAGAGGAAAGCCTTGTTAAACGGTGGCCCCTCTGACAGGGGGACTGTCACTACCTCAGTGTGGTGTTGACCTATGCTAACAATGGGAGGAGGAGAACCAATGAATCAGGTGTCAGAGGAAAGTGGCTCTCGGTGGGGCTGTCAAGGAAACTCTTGGAGGGTGTCCCAAGATAAGAAAGGGGATGCAATAATCCTAAGAGTTGTTTGGGCTCTTGTGTCTGCATGGGGAGAACCATCAGGAAATGCAGGTTTCAAAGGCAAAAATCATAGAATCATAGAATGTTAAGGGGTTGGAATGAGCCTTAAAGATCATCTAGTCCCAACATCCTCCACCATGGACTGGGACACCTCCCACTAGGAGAGGTTGCTCAAGGCCTTATCCAACCTGGCTTTGAACACTGCCAGGGTTGGGGCAGCCACAACCACCTTGGGCAACCTGTAAAGCAAAGTAGGCTGCAGTTCTTGGGAATAGCAAAGGGAAATATTTAATGGCCTATGGATTAGAGAAGGCCATGGATTAGAGGAGCCTCCTTAAGCTCTGGACAGCTGTTGAAAGCTAAAAGAAGATCCCAGGAGGGCACATAATGGGGTTATCGTGCCCTGTGTCAGCTTCTGCCAGCCCTCTACAGGCATGAAATCCCCCTCCAGGGTACAGCTTTTCACCAGAGTCCACCACCAAACCATGCTCTTGTGAGGGATCAAAACCCCAAGGAATTCCAGGCCAACTGCAATTGGGCTTGGGCCTTGTATCTCAACATCTAATGTTCCCAGAGAAGGGTGTTTTTCTTGTCCAAAACTGCAGAATCAAACTCTTAACAGCCGAAGTGCCTAATTTTATAAACCTGGACTTTAAAAACACAATACAGGCAGAAACTCCTAGAAATTGTAGATTCCCATTGAGAATTTCAGTATTTGTAAACAATAACAAAGACTTATGAAATTACCCAGGAAAGAAAAGAAGATGCTTCCTAGAGAGAGGAGGAGGTTAGGAGAGTTGACGGGCAGAGAGAAAACAGCTCCTGAAATCTTTCAGCAGAAATTAAATAAGTAAACAATAGTCTTTGATTTATCTGGGATTTTGTCAAGAAAAAAAAAAATTTGGGTTTTGTTTGGGGCAAGAACCAAAAATCCCCAACAATCCCATGACATTTTCAGCTTTCACTTTTTTATTTCATGGAAATCTTTTTAAAAATTATGTGCATACATTTCTACTAGAAAGAATTCAAAGGAGAACTTTGTCCATCTCTAGGGAGGGTCCAGTAGATGTTTCATGTCCTTATTGCATCATGAAAAAGAATAAGTGCCAAATGTAATAAGTAAATCCTGGTTTTTGCAGGCAAAAAATTTTCTTGCCAAGTTTCACAGTGGAACAAATCTCAGATCTCCCATATATTTTCTTCTTGGGAATTTTTGCAAATTAGAAGATAGGGTTTTCTTGCAAGTACCACCTGCTGTTTTGTGGAAAACAGGAAAAATGCAAGCTTGACATACGACCTCCAAAAATTTTTCATTTTACAAATAAAACAGAAAACACTTCTCCAGCATAATCACATTCCAAGCCAATAATTCACGAAAAATGAGGGCATTTTTTCTTTTAACTGAAAACACTCTTGGGCTGATTCCACAGAAACCACATGCAAATGTTTGACAACTTTTGTCTTATACTTTCAGACAGAAGTCAAGAGAGAAGTAATACTTTTTCATTAATTATTTTAATGTAATGTAGGAACCAGCATTTAAAAAATCCAGTGAAATTAATTTTTTAAATGCTCATGCAACTATCCAATTGTAGTAGTTAAATAAAAAAAAAATTAGTAGAATGTTTGGGGTTTTTTTCCTCATTTAAATGTCTTTTCTTCAAGTGTGGTTTACGTAAGTGTGCCTTCATTTCTAGCACTCTAAAGTGGCTGCCAGAGCTCACAGCTCCCTGTAAATTTTCCTATGTATGGACACTGGCATTTGAAAGAAGAGCTGCAGTGTTTCTGCCTAACATATTAATCACCTCTGCTACTAGTAATTTATCTTTTCCAATGTCTACATAAATTAGTTGTATGGGCAACAAAAATAGCTATCAAATATACAGCACTGTCCCACTCTGTATTATTAAAGACTCATTTTAACAACAGGAGTGCAGATCCTGTTGATCTCACCTGCTCAGCTATTAGTTTCAATTTGTCTCCCAACGCT
Source organism: Hafferia zeledoni (assembly GCA_035583235.1). Taxonomy (NCBI): domain Eukaryota; kingdom Metazoa; phylum Chordata; class Aves; order Passeriformes; family Thamnophilidae; genus Hafferia; species Hafferia zeledoni. Next base: position 23,768,750 of record JAWWEV010000115.1, on the reverse strand, counting down.
TGCCAACATGCTGGGGTGTGTGAGCAGTCCCAAAAGACCTCTTTGGAAAATCTCACTACATTCCCACACCTGACAATATTTCACTATACCTCAGGGTAATGTTAAACAATCTTTGTATTGTCCTATGCCATCTGTTCAGCATTTTAAGCGTAACTGCTCCACATTGGCGTCTCATGCGTTGTAACCAGTTTCTGTTATACCATACCATTCGTTTTTGTCATACTCTTTCCTTCCAATTCATTTCTTTTTCATCGCTAGCCAGCACTGAGTATCACCAAATGCGCTGTGTGACTCAGCCAGGAAGCTGAAGAACTGGGGAGAGCATCGCCTTGCTCTTTATTATTGCCAGAAGTAGCATATTCTCAGCTCCCTATGTCGGACAAGTAGCCTGCATCACTTCCAGGAGAGCCAGTGGGTATCGTGTGGCAAATCCCACAGCTAACAACCAGACAGCATGCCCACGCAAGTGGAACATTGCACAGGCACTGAAGCAAATAGAGGCAGTGCTGTTGCCAACTTAGCATGGACCAGCACAGTCCAGTTGTGCCCTGGTGTCTTGCACCACGGGAAGGGAACACATCCAGCCAGGTGCCTCTTTCATCCAGCCATCGCAAGACTAAAGCCCTTTTCAGCTTTAAATATGTGAGAGTCCCAGGGGCTTGGAGCCAGCCATAGGCACCCCACTGCTTCCTGGACTTGGCACTGCCTGGGGAACACAGAGACCAGTGCTGCCTCTTGGCTCTGCCAGCATCTGGCTCAGGGTCTGAAGCCCTGCACTTAAGCATAAATAAATTACATCAGGCCTCCTTGTTGGTAAAATGAGGATGCATATTCTTATTTAGGAAATAGTTTGAGCTGCAAGTGAGGATATTATGTAAGTGCTAAAACCATTATGATTGGGCTTTTGCTGCCTGAATTGCTCTCACATTTTAGATTCAAAATATGTTTTATTTAAAACTTCCAAGATTTTAGACTCCAGTAAACAACATCAGTGACTACTTTCTTTAATAATTCATATATTCAGGTGCTCAACTGTTATCCTCAGTGAGTGCATCTCCAGAACCTGATTAATAAGAAGTTTTCTTGCTAATTTAAGATCAAAAGGCTTCTGGAAGAGGTGGGAGTCCATCTGTATTCATACTTGAATTCAAGAAAGCCTTAATATTAATTTAAAAAGCCTAAAATACCTCTAGATATGTATGCATTGTTTATTCAGTTCTAGAACACATCATAATTTAACTGAAAGACCCGCTGAACTTACCTAATTAACATCATGAATTGAAATTTTTGAAATCCTGACCATGTCCCATATAAGTTGTCTTTTTTCAGCTGGTGGGTTTTATGTTTTGGGGTTGTTTTTGTTTTTTTTTCAATTGCTTTTCCTTCCCATAACACTGTTCACTAATATAAACCCTAACCATCACTATTTTTCCAAATGAGCACATGTGGTGACATCCACGTCCCATAAGTGTTGACCTCAGGATGTTAAGAAAACAAACGGTTTCAAAACTGCACTGTGAAATATGGCTGCTAAGGTGGCCAGCACATTCTTCTCATTTTTCATTAGCCTCTCTTGTCATAGGACAAATCACCCAGCAGGAAGTGGCACCCGAATCTCATGATGGTGAGGTCTTATTAAGTTTGAATCATTGGATAGACTTTTTCCATTAAACCTCATGGTAGAAATATATGCATGTCTTGGGCACATTCTAATCCTGGCATTAGGAGGCAAGTGAGTAGATTTGGGGCAAAGGCTCCTGAAGAATGTATTACAGAGCCATCATCCCCCAGAGGTCCCAGAGCTATTCCCAGCATGAGGCAGGCATGCTGCACTGCTCATGCCCACCCAGGAGCCCAGGGAGCCACCTGGCCAGTGCCATCTTCTGCTTCTTATGCTTGTCCCTTGTTCACCCACAGGTGAAATCTGATTTGACTTTTTTGCCCTCCATTGATGAGGCTTTCTTTTATATATGACTGTGACTGATCATCTCAGTCTCACTGACTTTTCTTCCAAGGCAGTGAGAAAGCAGAGAGCACTTTCTGTTTCCCAGTCCCTAGTTCTGCACATAGATGTGTATTATCATAGCATTAGGTGTCACATCTAATACCTTTTCTTCCTCCTCTTCTTGGTACTGGCCTCTAAAACATACAAATTCTTTCACTTGCTGTGTTGCTCGAAAACTTTCACCATTTGAGTAGGCCAGTAAAGGTTGAAGGGATGGCAGCCCTCAGTTTGCTGAGGGCAAAGTGAGATACATCACCACCCCTGAAGGTAACTAAAAAACATGTAGACATGGTGCTTAGAGACATGGCCTAGTGGTAGAGCTGGCAGTTGAATCATATACTCATTAACAGTTGAATTCCATGATCATAAGGGTCTTTTCCAACCTAAATTAATTTATGATGCAGTGAGAGAGAAGGAGCAATTCCCTGGTATTTCCCCAGGAGCGCATGCTGCAGCCAGAAAGGTGCAGCAGCAGGTCATGCCCTGCCTGGGGGCCCAGGCACTACCGGGGGACAGATTGGGAGCCAGGCTTGATTATTCTGCAAGGAAATGAAGGAGCAGTCTTCTTCCCTGCAACAGGAAGGACTGCCTGTCCTGGACCACAGCTGAAGCAAAGCAACCCTTGTATGTGTGGATTGGTTCAGCCAATGGAATGCTTAATGGGAGCTCCTTACGCAAAATAGAAAGATAGATCTGGTCTAGTATGGCTCTGTGTGCTTGTCAGTTGGAGTCTAAATTGTGGCCTTAAGGCAAAACCCTTGTGTTTGGACTTTTTTGTGGGGATGAATATCCCTAAGGAATCTAGTGAGGTTTATTGTTTAATTTCTACTTTCTTAAAATCTGAACAAGAATGGTATTGTTGTTAGGTGAGTCCCAAAGGGAATATCAAGATAGTAAGGAAGGATGGATCAGGGCCAGCCACTGTGGAAAATAATGTATTTCATACCTAATGAATGTGAAGTTCACAGGCAGGCAGAATTGTTCCCAAAGTTGCACTTTTAATCGAACCCATAGCCTCAGTGTAAGTGCTGAAAGGTAAGCAGGTGTTCAGACCCATTTATCCACAGTCAGAATTCCCTTATACCTTGCTCAGAGTAAGGCACTAATATTCCTCTATTTGACTGTGCCAACAGAGGGTCTAGTAATGTCTGGTATTAGAACTGCCACCCAACCATGCCTATTCACAAGCAAGAGAGCTATAGACAACATCTTCAGTATCTTAAAACATATAACCTGAATAACATTATTTCCACATGAAAAAGTCCCATTTTCAGAAACTACAGCTAACAGTTGGTTTGAATTTGAGAATTCATTTGACTGACATTAGACTGCTCAGGACAATCAGGTGTCTACCTTTATTATTCATATCCAGGCTAATGAGACATGAAATGCATAAATGTGAATAATTCTGTGCAAACCCCCTGGAAATAAAACACATGTATTAGCCAACAGCATGTTTTAATAATTAGAGGACAGCAGCCAAGGAATAGCATAGTGTTATTTGGAATGTATCACAACCATTTTTTGTTTCTTTTTTCCTAAATCTCTCTTCCTCTCTCATTTCTGTTGCTGTCATCCTGCCTTTCATGAGGGAAGGGAAGCATTTCTAAGCCTCTGACATTCAGTGCCTGAGGAAAGCTCATATCCAGCTTCCAAACTGTGCTTCACTCTCCCCAGGTGGGAATGAGGATTCCTATGAAATGCAGCAAAATTAAATCAAATCAGAGAGCATACATGACAGGCCCAATTCTGCAGGTTTGTGGGACTCCTCTTCCAGATGCTTCTCAGAACCAGACAAGAGAAAAGCCAAAGGATTCAAAAAGTATTGAATCAGTATTAAAAAATCCAGGACATTGGCCTAACTATCCCAATGTCTCTAAGAAACAAAGCAAAGCAACAACCCCTTCTAATTCTTTTATTTGCCTTCTGGTTTTTTGAGCAATTTGTATTCACAAAAAATATTTAAGCTCTCCTCCTTAAGATCTAGAATTACTTAAAAACAAGAACAAACAAAATCAATCCTTTGAGAGGTTTTCATGTAATTATACATATCCAGCAACTGAGATTTTAAAAAACAGAACAACACATGGATAGCCTAATAAAATTGTGAGCTGGCAGTCACCAGCACATAATTGTGTGAAAAGAAAACGCAAGCATCATTTACTTTTTATGTGGACTAATGGACAGCATATTGGCATGTCAACAGGAGAAATCAGTTTTTCTTTCTCTTCTGTTGAAAAGCCAGAAGAAAGTCTTATAATCCCTGCATGACTCATTATGTCCTTCCAATTTTTTATTTATTTGCTTGTATTGCAAGCTTCCTTAGGGTATGGGCTACCTCACTATCTGCCTTTACTTACATCAGCACACCAGGAAATAATTTGCAGTCAGATTTCTGGACGCTGCTTCATACTGCAATACAAGTACTCAGAATTAAAATAAAACAAAGCACCATGGGGTTTGGGGGTGAGGGGGGGGCTCCAGGGAAAGCCACATACAAAAAATCCCAAACCAAACCAACCAACCCCTAACAAACCAAAAAAATTCCAAAAAACCTGAAAATCAAAATATGCTCATCAAATACAAGTACTTATTTTCCTCAGATTATTGTTTGGGAGAAGCTCAGTTATAAGGAGACCTGGACTGCAAATTTCAGAAAGATCAAAGAGCAAGAGCCTGATGGAAAGCCCTATTTACTGCAATTCTAATCTATTTTGCTCTAAAGACCACTACAGAGCATAACACAGCCTTCAGATAACAGTTACAAAAATCCATCAATTTCTCTGAGCAATGTAAGCTGCCAAAAACAAATTCAGCCTCTGTGGAAAAGACCTTCACCTCTGAACAGAGCCCATCAGTGCACACCCTGTTAGCAATTGCCAGCTCTTAGAAAATTACTTTCATCTGGCTGCAGAAAACACATATGTAAAAGCAAGCCTGGCAGTCCTTCTCACAGTTTTACTCACTGCAGCTTAAATGAGATAACCATTCGTCATTCCACAGCACACACCAGTCCTGGATCTCAATCACACACAGCATCTGCCTTGCATGAGAGGTGCTTTAGGTAGCCTATCCTTGTTACTACCTTTTTATTAACTTTCAGGCAAATACTCACTCTGGGCATTTATTTTCTCCTTGCCACAGTCTTCCTCAATATTCTCATTGATAAATGAGTGGGTTTGTTTCATGTTTCTTTTATCTTATAGAACGTTATACAGTGAATGGTCCTCAAAGTGTTCCGTTGTTGCTCACCCAGGCAGTGTTTTCACTCATTAAAGATAAATCTTAAAGGACTGAAATTTGGTTGTTATCAGCACACAGGAGTAAATATAATGAAACTAGACTAATAGAGAAGAAAAGAAGAAACTTTCGTTACAGCACTACTGTCATCAATAGTCACTTTATATTATACACCTTTCATGTGTGTAGCACCTGAGTAGCCCCTTAAAAGAGAAGCCCACAGTGGGGCGCCTGCGTCTTGTTCCTGAGATGCCTCCATCTCTTTATTTCAGTGGTAGTTCTAATCAGACATCAGTTTTCCTTAATCAAACAATTTGGCAGCTGTCTCTGGTGCTTCCTGCAGGCTTTGCCCAGCATCACAAGTGACTGAGCACTCAGGGACAGAGCTGCAGAGCTTGCCCAACAAACCTTGAGCCAGTAGCTCTCTTGCTCACAGAGGCTGATGTCTTTTAGTCAGTGTCAGACCTTGTTCCGTGAAGCTGAGGGAACTCAGAAGAACCCAGAAAAACATAACTTTTCTGGTAGGTAGGTAATGACAGCAAGTAGAACTTGGTCCAGTAGATCCAACTTTCTTCTTGACAAAGTCAGTAATTTAGTCTTTTCCAAGCAGCCTGAAAAACACACTTTCATGCCATGAACAGGCAGAACTTCACATTTGCTACAACACCAGACTACAAATTTACATATAAGGTTATCAGTGCAATTCTGTCTTTGCTCAACTCTTCTATGTAAGTAGAACCAATAAATGCTCAACTACTGGTTGTCATTTATTAATTTCCTAATTCACTTGGAATGGAATGGTAAGATCAAATCCCACAGAAGAAATGTTCAGGATAGCAGCAGGAAGTCTCTGAGTTCTGAGAAACTATTCGCACCAGTGTCAAAAGTTTTGCCAGAGAAATTACTGAAACTTGGCTGAGTTGCTTAAAACAGGACATGCTCAATAAACACACAAATAAAAACATTTTCTTGCAGCCAGCAACGTTTATGCTTCTCCTCACTCTCCTAATGCAGACAGAGAAGTTACTAGCCCGTGACCAAGAAGATATTTGGTCCAACAAACATCTATCTTGCCAACATGAGTAACTATTTTGAAGTGTGCTCTGATATCCTTTATTTTCCCCAGAGAACACAGTATTGAGGAACTGTCCATGCTCCTGCATCCTAAACTTAAGGGAAGCCACCAAGGACGAATGGAAGGTCTTTTCCATTTGTCTTAACATAGTTGGTAGGTTATCAATAAATGCAAAGAAAGCTTATTAATAAACTTCAAATACAGATATTTTTCCTTCAATATTTGTACAAGCAGATGAGCAGGCATGAAAAGAATACTATTGGTGACTAAGTAGCATTTGGGTCTATGTAAATATATTTGTACACACACACATTTTTATATATATCTATCTGCCCTGTCTTTGTAAGTTGAAATGAAAAGATATTTTGCTGTCTAGGGAACTAGTTTTTGAACAACCTAGGAAAGTAAGCGATCTTAAATAACCCCATACTTGTGAGTGACTATCAGGACTTAGACATTCTTTATAATACTTTTCCTAGCCCTGGAGAATATTAATATTCCTCTCTCCCTTCACATCATTGCATCCAAAGATTTCTTCCCCTGTATTCTGTCAGGAAAGAGGATTTTACCTTTCCTACACAAATTCATTGGCTCTGTTCATTTGCTATAACTGAGCTCAATTTTCATCTGTCCAGAAAGTAAATGGAATCAAGGAATGAGTATTTGACCAAGCCATTTGGCAGTGAATCCATGGAGAAACAGCCTGTGGTGTGTAATAGTTTAATCCTGGAATGAGGTTTCTCTTCATGTTGTGGACTTTATAGCCTCCTGCCATTTTCTACCTTCTTAATCATACTTTAATCCTGTAATGAGACACAATGATATGGAATCCCTCTGGAGTGATAATAGATTTACAGCACACTCTGAAAGATAGCACGATGGAAAAGAACTATCGACTAATCTTTACCATCCCATCTTACATTAACAGGACAAATGGTAAACCAGGGGCAGGTAGAATTATTTCTAGTCTTTGTTCCTGTTGCTCTCACCAAGTAGTAACAGCAATCATTCAAGAGAAGATATTAATTGCTGAAGGTACATGAGAAGTAAGCTCATCATAAACTGGAGCTGAAAGGTTCAGATCCAAATTGAACTAATGCAGGTCTTCAAGGCACTGCAATAGGTGAAGATCATAGATGGAATGCTATCAGTATGCTTTGATATTAGCATGCAGGATGGCCCACACTGTTGTTTGACAGCATATGGTTGATGCATCACACAGCCTGAACTGTGGACCAACATGGGAAGGGGTAATGGACTCACTCCCTATCTTTAGGGTGTTGCCTTTGTCAATGGATTAGGAAAGTAAAAAGAAAGAGGGAGGAAGGGAAGGAAAAAAAAAAGAAAAGACCTTTCCTGGCAATACTCAGACCCTTTAAAAAACATGTTACCAAATTTCTCTTTGATCTTAATTTTGTTTGTTTTATGTGTTTTTGAAGGCTCTCTGATGTGACAAACCCCTATTCTGTGCTTGCATCCACAGACAGCTCTGTAATGAAAAGCTTTGTTCTCCTCCAATACGTGAAGATTTGTGATTGCTGATCTACTCCATTATTCATCTCTGAATGAAGTTATCAGACCTTATTCTTTACTGGCTTCCACCTGTATACATCAGGAATATTTCCAAAGACATCACACTCTAATACTGAACTAAATAAAAGGAGTCCCAGACCTTGCAGGTTTCCTTGAAGCTACTTCAAGATGAGGAAACTGTTCTTTCTTTTGTTGTGATTGTTCTTCTGCAATGAAACTAAAAAAAAAAAAAAAAAAAAAAAAAAAAAGGGTTTTTTAGGCAGTTTTAGCTGGCACTCAGTCACTGCTCTACAGGGAGCTGTGGAGTGGGTAGGCAAGGTATTGTGTCACTGCTGCAGATAAAAGAGAAAGAGCATAGTAATATTTTTTATGTTGTTAGCTCTAAGATTTGACTGGTCTTAAAGGACAGTGATTCAAGATGTCTTACATGCTGGCATTGCTCACTATAATGTTCTCTAACTCATTCCTGTTGAACCACACAAAGCAGATGACTGGAAGTGATTGGTCTTCATCTGCCCTCCAGCCCCAGTGGTGTTGTTCAGGCAAGAGGTTCTGAGCCCTTTCAAGCCCACCACACATTCCCCAAATTGGAGATTTTTGTGGAATAAATTCTCATTTTTAGCACAAAGCCACTGGATGCCAAGAACTGCCATTGTGCAAAAGACATGCTCCAAGACTCATTTTATTATTCAGATCCCAAATCCCCCATTTCCTGTTGACTCTCATTGCTTAAGCTAATATCATTCAGCTTACTCTTTCAACTGGTTAGAAGGGCTTAGTCAAACCCCTCTACAGTCAGAGGAATACAGTGCACATGTGTAACAGTAGAAATTGTTGGCTCAGAGCATATTCATTTGTTGTGTGTAATGCAGTAATAAAAAACAAATGCAGAAACTTCATTTTATATATAATAAAAATACTGCGATATTTTATGTGTCTCATTTTAGCAGCCTGTTTTTAAATAACAACCTTATTTTTTTCCAATTGCAAATCCTCAAACAGAGGAGCAAAACATAAAAGTATTTTTAGTTTATGGGCTAAACGTCCAGCCCAGCAGTTTGCTAGTAATATATGTATACTGATAATAACCACAACTAGCAGGGGATGCAATGCAGCCTCAGTTATTTCTCTCTGCTCTGCAAGAACATACTCCTCTCATTAAGAATTTAGATGTCTGCCAGGATTGCTAATGTATCGGGTCACCCTTCCCTGAAGAGATGCAAAATGGTAGATTATTCTTTGAAATGCCTTTCTGAACACCACAGCCCAAACACTGAGGAAAGTGAGGAAACAGCACTGAAAGTTTAAAATCAACTCTCTGAAGAAGATAAATTGATCAAGAAGGAAGGTACTGTTGGAAACCTGTAATTTTGTAAAAGATGGAATTGTGACCACATAGGATAGCTGGTCTTTCTTCAGAGAATGGCAACAATGCCAAGGGACCTCCTGAGTCTGAAGATGCAACTGAGGGGACCTTATCAGTGGCTGTAAGTACCTAAAAGGGGACTGCAAAAAAGATGGAGCCAGGCTCTCCGTGATAGTGTCAAGTAACAGAATAAAAAACAATGGAACTGAACAGAACTGATGCACAGGAAGTTCCACCTGAACCTGAGAAAGAACTTTACTGTGTGGGCGACTATGCACTGGAGCAGGTTGCCCAGAGAGAATGAGTCTCCTTCACTTGAAATATTCAAGAACACAATTCTGGACGCAATTCTATGCAATATGCTCTAGGATGACCCTGCCTGAGCAGTGAGGTTCGATCACATGACCCACTGTGGTCCCTTCCAACCTTACCCATTCTGTGATTATGTGAAAAGGTATTCAATGGAGTTTAATGATATGTGAGTGGAAATCACTTTGTACATAAACACATTCCACCTCTCTAGGAGACTTCCTTTTATGTCCCAGGAATCCACTGGTCTCTGCAGAGCACAAAGTGGGTCTGACCCTCAGCTGGGTGATGTCAGCAGGAGTCCCTCCCAGACTGCTCCAGGCAGAATTGGTATGCAGGGCTCCTAGAGGCACAGACAGGGACATCCAGCACTACAGACAAGCAGATAAAAGTTGCTGTTCTACTTCAGGTAAAAAGAGTGCTGTGCAATGAATGCACCATGAGCAAAGTACCACTGGAGAATTCAACCTAGAGCTGCCCAAAAAAATGCAGAAGATTTGGTGTTACAGTGTGTCACAGAAGCATTTTTATACTATCAAACTGAATTTGCAATTTTCACAGACACTGCCCAAATAATCTTGGTATCATTCTGGTAAAATCTGTAGTGAAATACAATAGCTTTCCTGGAAGCAGATGGGCTTAGCACCTTCAAAAATTGATTTGTCAGCAGGGCTAGACCCCAGCTCTCCCTAATTTACTCCTGAATCACATAACCAGTGTTGACACTACAACACCTTTATTCCCCACCTCCAGTTGCTGTATGTCAAATAGGATGCATTTTAGGACATCATGACAGTTAGAAATTAATAATCATCATCCTCTAAAACATGTAGTGCAGTTCCTAGAGAAGCTGAATGGGGAGAACTGGCACTGGGCAGCCCCTTTGGTTTTCCCCAGAGAGTCTGGAGTGAGCAGGATGTATTGTTTCCCTCCAGTCTTTAGAGGTGAAGACAAATTAGCCTTTGCTTCTGACAAATTGGCTTCTTGTTTTCTATAACAAAATCTCCTAATTGAAAACATAAGCCTCAATTCAAAAATCCCTTGTGTTTTCACACTTCGCTTCTGTCTTATTTGTGCTTCTTCATCATATTTGAAAAGCATTTATGGAAAGTGAGACAGCCCAAATAACTCCCACAAAAATAATGATAATCATCACTGATAGGCATGACTTTACAGGTGGCAACAGACAATGGTATTCAGAATAGCAGACAAAGACCTTTTACCACCAACCTAACCTTTCCCCCTATTGTGTACTTCTGGTAGCAATTAAGTTGCCTTGTTTATACAGAGGGGATCGTCCTGGAATAAAATATTGCGCAAAGTGGGAAAACACTGGTGGATCTCTCATCAGGAAAAGTACCATACCATTCTTATTTTCCCTCACTTAAGTGTCAAAACCAACAGAGCCACACACTACACAGTGAAGTATAATTGGAAAGCACTGCAAGGCTCAGCAGTCACAGGGCTCACTCTGCCTTTTCCTTCTCTTCTCAGTATGATGCCAGCTACAAGCCAACTCCTGTCTTATGATTATTACTTTAAGAAAAGGGTCTGAGAGGGCTCAGCTGAAGTTTGCTTTGTCAATAAATGTCTGAGAAATGCTCTGTGATCCAAGGCTTAAGCAAATGTCTGCTAGTCAGTACAAACCAACTTTCTCCTCTTCCAAAAAGAGAGGAAGAGAAGTGTGTGCTCACCCCACAGTGATTTGCTTGGTGTGGGGAGATAGGGTTCTCCTAGAGAGAGGAACTGTCTCACGTCTTCCCTTGCTGCTTTCGTTGGGCCCTGGAAAGGGCTTCCTAATTAAGCAGTTGCACTGCCCCCAAGAAACAATGAACAAACAAGCCAATTAACCCCAATTCACAGCAAAGCTTGAAGTCAGCCCACAGCAACACTTTTCAGAGCAAATTTTCTTGCTGGTGACTTTATTTTGTTACCATTTTTACTGCCATCTAATTGAAGCCACTGATGGCCAATTGCTTCATTTATCATCAAGTCTACAGGCCACACACTGCAAAACTAATTAGAGCCCAGACATTGCGTTTCAGCCTCCCTTTGAAATATTGCTGGCATTTACGTGTAATTCCAATTATGTTTCAAAGAAGATGAAAGAGTGGGAATGGGATTATTTCTCAAAACCAGCACTGAGATTAGGTAGGCCCAGATTGCACTCTAACACAGCTCTGTTAAATTTATTTGGAAAGGGAGTGGAGAAGAAATAGCAGTTTCCCTCCTACCCCTAACTCCCTGCCTCCTGACACTACCAAGAACAAACCAAAACCCACATAATGAATCTTGTATAAACGCTAGTAGTGAGCTCTGCTCTGTGTGCAGTTCTCACCCAGACCGATTTTCACAGGGAAGTGGTGCATTTTGCACTTGAGGTGAGAAATACTGCCCTAAGGATTTAAATCTGACAAGTGCCAAGGTCCTGTGAAGGTTCCTCTGTTTGGTGTGGAGAGAGGGGAAGGCAGACCTCTGCATTCTCTGTGCATTGGTTCAACAATAAATCACCAGGAGCCTGCAGACATTTGGCAGAGCTGCAAAGAATTGTTATTTTAACTGAAATCTGATAGATTTTCTACTTCTAAGGCATTTTCAGATAAATACCTCCAATTTGGAGCCAGCTTCACTCATCTTGCATAGCTTTCCCCACCAGCTTCTCTGGGGCTACTCTGCATTCAGGTATGCAAGTCCCAGCTTTTGGTAAGAATAAAGCTTATTCTCCTTGTTGTTTGATATTCTCATGCTGCAACTACTCCCCTTCCTTCCCCTTTTTTGGTCCCCTACATCCTGAAGGGCCCATTTCTCCCAAAATAAACTCAATGCACAGAAGCTAAATGCATTTGTTGCCTGGGAAACATACTATTCAGTGTATGAGGTGGCCATCCTAAGAGAGCCATAGACCTCCAAGGAAGTTTTTATATCAATAACTGTAAACAATCAGAAGTACCAGGTTAGTATAACAGTCCCTGCTCATTGCTTGTTACTTTTGAAATGTTTGACGAGTTCATTATTATAGCACATGATTTATTTTTGTTTTATGTGGAGTCTTGGTCTTCATTTCAGAAATGTTTTACTATAACAGTGAGAGAATTTGACAGAATTTCAGAAGGGAGCAGAAAGCACTGCCTGAGGATTACATGTAAGCTCCTCATTGTATCATCACTCTGTCTCATTAGCTCCACTTTTTCACTTGGATTCAATGGCTGTTTTCTGTAACACACTGCTCCTTTGAAGCACTTACCTCCTTAGGCCTTCTAAATGCCAGTAAATATATTGCAAAAGCATATGCTGTCCTGCTTCTGGCACTGACAGTATACTATCAACAACAACCCCCCTTTCTCAGGAAAATATTCACACCAGTATTTTCCTCTAAGAACTATTTGAGGGGGTCTCCCCCCTTGGGGGGACTGACTGAACGTGCTCCAAGAAACACTCCATCACTTCACATATGGGGATATTTTCCAGTTAAGTTATGATGACTCCTAAAGATCCCAGCAATGATCATTTTTCTTCTTGGCAGATAAGGAAGCTATTATTAGCAGGAAAATAATATATATTTTCTCAGATATTAATCTAGGGGCACACATTAATTCAGTAATATAATCAGTCCATTGTAGCACAAACTCTGCAAGTATCTTGTATGATGCCTCATGAAAAAAAGCTGCATATCAATACATGATTATTATATTTATCAAGGATTTCTTCCATCTGGTTCACAGTACTCCCTAACAGCAAAGCTGCAAAGGGGCAACATAAGAGCTAGTGACAATTCCTCAGACAATACCACCAAAACCAAAAGAAAATTGCTGAGAGCTCTATGCTTGTTGTAGAGATCCTTGAAATAATCAAAGTAAAAAGCTAGGGTAATTGTACCAGGAACCTAGTCACAAAATAAAGGTTACAATGGTTTTAAAAGCTGATCTTGGTCTATGATGAAAGGGTTGTATGTAAGGACTCATCCTGGTTGAATGAGGAGTTCTATGAACTGGGAACAAGAGATCCTCAAGTGGTTTGCATGGCTGCCTCCAGCTTGCTTTCTCAGTGAGTACCCTTTCCTTCATCTTTTCTTCAAGTAAGAGCCAACTCTAACCTTTTTTTGATATTTTGTGTGTGTGTGTTAGCATTATTGGCACAAGGACTCAAGAGAGAATCTCAGCTGAATGCAAGGCTAAGGTAGCATCTACATATGGATTCCAGCACAGTGAAAAAAAATTAAAATCTTAAATGCTGTGCAACACTCACAGACATGCTGGCCATCACAGGCAATAACATCTTGTAAAACCTCAGCATTAAGCATCAGCTTGTGATAGAAAAGCACTTTTACCAAACTGCCCTGATTTTGGGGACAATTTCTCAAACTCTCTCTTCACCATGATTTATAAGGAAGTTTAAAACGAAATAACTCACGGGCTTTTATCAATAAAATAGAGACCTAAGCTTCCCTATTTCCTCAAGCCTGAATGAGTTTACTGCTTTAACATTCTTCTCCAGCATCCCAACTCCATGCTGTTATTTGATCCTTCAAGTGACAATAAGAAAAGCAGCCTATGTTGCTGCAGAAGAAAAATAAACCAGCAATTAGCAAGTTCCTCTATGTTTCCTGTTTACATAATACAGCTCTTTTACAGGGCAAAAGCCCAGAAGAAACGGATAGGTCTGGAAAAGATTTGTAATACAGGTTATTCAAAGTACCCACTGATGCAAATGGACCTGTCGTTTCCTCCATTTAGAATGTAAAAGATGGGTTCAAATGTGGGATTAAATACTATCAGGACTGGTTAGGGTTGGCAATAGGGAGAACTACTTCTTGTTGGTGTCACCTGTGGGAAAGCTCTTCTACACCACTAGTAGCAAGTTGAGACATTTACTGTCACAACTACTTGATTTAAAAAGACTATGTGCAAAGTGTATACACATCACCAATGCACCAGAAATTACCATTTTAAAACAGTATAGGAGTAAAGGAAACTGTTGATTAGATGCTACTCATTTTTTCAGGGGCCTCAAAGTAAGACACTGCTCTGCTGGTCCAAGATAAAAAGTCTTACTTGATCTTCAGCTAACACTACTACACATTGGCATTTGGCTTCTATGCTTGATTGTCTAATCAAGCTAAACTGTGCTGGTTTCACAGAGCATTATGTTCCAAAGCCTTCAGTGAGATCCATTATTGCTTACATGTCTCAGAGTTGGGGGGTTTTCTCCTCCTTCCCTCCCTCCTTATTTATGGCGTCTTAGGCAAACTGCTAACCAATTGAGACAGTCTTAGTATTGGGTACTTTCCCCTTTGCTGTAGTCATGTTTGACAGTTCTAGTTTTCTCTCTGAGCAGAGTTTAAATTGAAAAAGTGCGTTTTCTTTTCGAGAGAAGACATAAACCACAAGAGGAGCTGAGGCCTCCTTAGGTGGAGCCATAGGAACAGTTCACAGTCCAGCTGCCTCTGACAGTGAGCAGCATCAGCAAGGCGCTGGTGTGACAGCTCACCCACCACACCAAGAGCTGGCTCTAGTCTCATTCCTGCCTTTAGTTTGCTGGATAACCTTTTCTTCACACTGTGGCATGATTTCTCATTCAATAGGAGCATCATCAATCTTCTATGTAAAACTCTCCAAGAGAAGTCCTGTAGAAGAATTGAGGACAATCTTTCTGATACAATTGTATTCGCAGGGGATATTAAAAGACATTACTCCTGGAAAAGTAATTAGCTATTATTTCTGGCTTGTCTTATTTTGAGTTCAAATATTTGCAGAGTAATGAACAAAGTTTGTCATTGTTCCAGAAAATTTAACTGAGTATCAGCAAACCTGTAATGGTTGGGGTTTTTCTCCAATTCTTTTCTAAACCATTAACTCAAGAACCAGAAATCCATAAAACCACACAAAGTTTGAAAGAGCTACGAAGTTTCATTCTGATCTTGCTTTAAGATCAACTGAACCATCCAAAAAGGTTTGAGCTAGTAAACTTGTTTTTAAAAATTGAAAACCAAACTGCTGAGGCAAAATTTGAGGTGCACATATCAAGCAAGAGAATAGCGCAAATGATGGTCAAAAAGACTAAAGCCCATCCTTAAAAATATACTTTCAATGTATTTCCCTGAACTGGCTTGATAGAGAGAAATTTAAGCTAAACTGACTCCTATTGATTTCGGTAGGAGTAGGGTCAGAGGCCCTGCATGCTGGAGACTCCAGTTCACCACACAGCTCCAGGGTCCCCCAGAGTTAGGGCTGGCCTCAGGTGTGTCTGCTTCAGAAACATAGCTTCATGCATCCTCATTTAAGTCCCCTTTTCATCCATTTAATCTTTAAGCTTCAGTTTTTTCATTAAATTGTTAAGTTCTACTTTTCAGATAGGCATTCATGGACTGCCAGATCTAGAGAAAGAAGCTGCAAGCCCAAGGACAGTTCTAAATTCAGCATCAAAACTTTTCTGAAGAGGTAAGTCCATGTGGTTGTAAAATAGTAAGTACTGTGACTTCAGCATTGTTTCTTATCTTTCCAAAGATCTTTTATTCCAGTTTGTTATATTTAATATACATTAAGCCAGCAGTTTCTCCTCCTGCAGTTTGCTTGAGACTATTGTTAACAAATGCTTAACATACACAAAATTATTCCTCAGATGTCCATGCCAAGTTTGCAGACTGTACATTAAGAAGTTTTCAAGTAAACTACTGGCAAGAAAATGCTGGATAAATTAAAAATGGGAAGAAAGATTAACTTCCCATATTTAGTTCAAAAACTGGTGGAATAGATTTCATTCACATTTCCCAGGACACTACTGAAGAGAATGGTTTCATGATTGCTTAACCGTCACTGTAGAGTTATGACATGAAGGACCTATAATCATCAGATTAAAGGGGTAACATTTAGGAAAAGTGTGGGTTGAACCGTCCTAGGATATATGGTCAGTTCTATAATGTGAAGTGGGATATGGAAAAAAAATAACATAATAATAACATACATTTTTAGTATCTTTCATCCACAAGAATTTCAAAATGCTTCCCAGACTAAACATGAAAGTCCAGATTCCAATTTCTGCTCCCCTGGTGTAAATCCAAGGTGATTTGACTGAAGTTATTAGAGTCAACTCTTCATTTACAAAATTGAATTTGAGATCAGAAGTTTGGCCCTATTGTAGGCACACAGTAATGGCTTTCATTTGTGCACTGGTCTCATTCAAACAGCTATAATTTGAAGCAAATTCATTTTCCAGCATTGGGAAAAGTAGAACTGATAAATCTGGCGCTCAAATACATACAGCAAGCAATAAGAAAAAGTGGTAATGCACATTTTTAGTGTTTATCCAGAGATGTAAAACAGTAAAGTATTCCTGTGAGTATAAAATATTATTGTTTTATTTCAGATCAGGAAAATGCTTCTCCAAGAAAACACTGAAGTAAAGCAGTTGGAAGAGTCAGAAAGAAAAAATACATAGAAACACATTAAGTTAAACTACATAGATACTCTCTCTGTCCAGTTCACTCAAGAACTCTTTCTTAACAAGAAAATAAGCTCTGTTTTGGTGCAGTATCCCTCATACCACATCCAAATCCTTACAGGAATGCATGAAAATCAAGTTTCCTTAGCTCTACAATCACTGACTGTATTTTTATTGTGCTGTGAGAATTAGAAGCAAGAGATCCTTCCCGACTATCAATATTTTCCAACTGATCTGCAGGTTGTTAGGCTTTTTTTGTTAGTTGAGCTTTGTTTGTTTGAATTTTTTATTTTTAAAGCCTAAGCCTATCTGGACCTATCTGTCACTTGCTGAAGCTCACTACAGTTCTTCTGGTAATTCCACTGTAGCTTAGACAGAGATCTTCTATGACCATAGAGCTGATGTAGATTGGTTCAGGCTTCTTCATGAGAAGAAAGCTGCTAGACCATTTTTGCTCACCCTGCAAGAATGCTCGCTCAACCCATTTTCCAGGTCAAAGAACAAGGGTCAATCATCTTTCACAGAAAGAAACATCTCTACTTTTGTCTGCTTTTGCACAAAATTCTACCCTTCCTAATTCAACTATACGTCAGCAAAAAACCTAAAACTTCCCAGGAGAGTATTTATCTGATCTCAGGTCAGTGAGAGTGGCTTTAGAACTTAAACTGCTGGTATGTAAAGAGCAACAAACCCTGCTGCTTATTTGAGCAGTAGGGTCAGAAAGCAAGTTTGAACCTAGAGGAAAAAGTTATAAAAAGTTCTGTTTGACTGATAAGCATTAAACTATTTGCTGCTATTTAAATAAACAGGATTTGCACACACCATTGATCAGGATTGAAAAAATTTTCTGTATTTCTGGGCTACTGATTTCAGACAACCAAGGGTCACCACCACCTCAAGTCACATTTAATAACTGAGTTTGCTAGTTCTTGGTCTTCTGCAATTCATTAAAAAGCAAAACAAAACACCAAAACACAAAAACCCCCCAAACAAAAATCCCAAACAAAACAAAGGAAAAAACCCAACTACAACAACAAAATGATACAGCAAATGAATAACACTACCAGTCTAAATTTCCATAGCCTAAGATTTAAATTAGTCAGCGTTAAAAGGGAGACAGGAATAATTGACACAAGCCCTTTAAAGGTTTTTCACATCTGATATAAAAATCTTCATCTAATTAATATACAGGGAGCAATTCTCCAGCTGCATTATTATGTAACTAAGTCCTGAAACAGAGACTGGGAATTTAAGAAAAATGCTGTGTTTTACATATTTCATTGGGACTGTCATTGGCTGTAATTGGGACTGCTAAAATTGAGCAAAATTTGTCCTTTGTGGTGATTTTGTAATGACTAATGTTAATTAAGATACAATTCCTTTATACTGACTTAGGAAGGTCTGTTGTAGCCTGTCTATTAAATACATGCTTGCCAACTAAAACCACACAGAAATACAGAGGAATGATGTTTTCAAGAAAGCCTTTCTCTGTCTGGCCCCTGTGTTCTTTCCTGTCTGGATCAAATACAGAGTCTCAGGGTGTATTCTATTTGAAGAAATAAAATTCTTTAATAGCCTGTTGGGCAGCAACTTTGCCTCACCTCTCAGCATAGCAATTATTTACTTGAGCAGGGACCACTGCCTGAATGCCTCTAATCACTCAAGAAAAGGACTAGGGACCAATTTTAACCTCTACCATTCTCTCACCAGGATTGCACCTACATTGACTCTGTCATTAGTCTCTACCAGCCCTCAGGACACAAGGGACACAGCCCTAGGGAAGGATCAGGGGAAGGCACAGCCAAACTGTGACTCTGATAACCAGCCACAACCCTCTGGCTGCTGCCAGCTCACAGCTTGGCTCCAATCCTTCAATCCTGATTAAGGCTAAAAGCAAGATACTCTGCAAAACCAGCCTTCCATTTCTGAGAGGGAAAAAAAACCTAAACAAAATATCCACTTCTACTTACTCTGTGCAGAAATACAGGACTTTCCATGTACTGTCCATAAGAACACGGGTTTGCAACAAGGAAGAAGGTTTGAATTATACAGTTTGTGGGGTTTTTTCTTCTTTCTCAAATCAAAGCAGTTAACACTAGAGACTGGTACGTTCTGATTTGTAAGGTAAACATCCTGAGCTCCCACTAGCTTCAATTACTTACTCTGCTCAAGCCAGACCTTCCCCTAGTGCAGGGCTGGGAACTGCTCTGAGCTCAAGGTCCAGAGAATTTTCAGAAAGTATAAAAAAAAAACCCACCCTCGCTGCTCTCCTTTTCACTACTGCAACAAATACAAAAGATGGATTTTTAGTTCAACTATTTTTAAACAGAGCAAAGATGCCAAGACCTGAGTGTGAATCGCAATGTTACACTGACAGCATGGGATCTGGATAGAAACAGCTCCTCTCCTATACCTAAAAAGTACATACTTTCAGCAAATCCAAAAGGAACTATGCACCCCATGCATTTGCTTCCTTCCCTGGCACAGGTCATCATCATAAATAACAAAAGCAAACAAGACATTCTAGCACTTACCTAGTGTTCTCCACTTGTCTTTGCCATGTGCACCATAGAAATGAATACATTCCCCAGCATCCCTGTGGACAGCATCAAAAAGTACCAATGCACTTTCATCATCAAACTCTTCTATGCGTTTCTCAAGAACCTGGGCTATTTGTACAAAACAAAGAAAAATTCAGTTGTTATGCCCCCTGCTTTTAACTGGATACAGAAGCAACCTATGGACTAAAGGTGTGCTTGATGTGAGCCCATATCACCTTGAAACAGGATCTTAACTTAAAGATGAAAGAGAAGAGTGGAAAGATATGGGGATCTAGCTTGTAAAAGCCTATGGAAAGCTAATTAATTAATTAGCACTGAGGACCTGAAGGGCTGCTTTGAAATGAACCCAGAACTTGAAAAATCTGGAGCTTTGTCCCCACCTGAAATCAGTTGGTGTTTGTTATTTTATCCTTCTAACAGCTGTAGACTCTCAGGGCAGAAGCCCAAATAAGATTTTCAAAACAGATTGTTTTGTAGATGACTATGGAAAATTGGGGACTCTGTAGTCTCCCGACTAGAGTAGAGAAGCTGAAGTACCCAGTTTTGTATTTATAGTCTCATACTACAGGGTCTTCAGGGAGTGAAGCTTCCTGCCTAATTTGCCCTTCATAACACTACCACTTGCCTGTTGCAAGTTCTAATTCACATTTGAAAAGTATTTGAGGCAGCTAGATGTAGGAATTACTAAAACTACAAAAATTACTTAATCAGTAGGGTACCAAACAAAACACTGAGTGCTCTTTGGCATAAGAACCAGCAATACATTTTCCATGCAATACTCTAAAGAGCTGAAGCTGAAATCTAGCACATGAAGTCAGGAAAATGGTCTTAAAGTGAGATGTTAGCTATACTGAGCACATGTTTTTACAACTGTATGTTTGGAAAAGCTGAGAAGTACCCCACCAGTATGCAAATTGGCATTATCCATTTATAAATATACTCCCTTACTTGTGCTAGAGTCTCATTCAAATGGGAATTTCCATTGCTTTTATAGTGCATGAGTCTTAACAAATTCCTTGAAAAAGTAAGTTTTTTGTGTCTGGTGAGCTGATCTTCAAGGACCAAACACAATTTTTGTGAGGAGAGAGAAAGGAATATATTTCTATGATTAGTTATTACAGAACTGGTCAGGTTAACACCACCTATACGCCAGTTTTGCGTCTGGAGCATTGGAAGACTATATAGCACCATCCTGCACAAGGATTAGGAGCAAGTGGCACAGAAGCCCAGCAGTGGGATACTGGAAGCATCAGTTTGCCCATGGCTGTTTCTGGAAGACAATCTGGCAAAGTTTTCTCATTCAACACTACCTTAGAAGGGACTGTAATGATGTTTATCCATGTGCAAACACTGCATGTATTTCCCCATGACAAATGGTGTTGAATTTGCCCATTGCAATGGCTAAGAAGGTCTAGATATTTGACCAGAGCTTTGTCATGATCTTTCTTCTCATGTCAGACTTGCTAGTAATGCTTTATTTCAGAAATAACATGGTGCAAGAAGAGTACCACTCTGTGACTCAGGCCCACTAATGGCTGAAATATTTCTGATATCATTAGCAAAGGAGCTATCAGTGTTGTCTTCTTCAATATAAATCTTGCACTGTGAAAGCCTACTGCTCTCCCTCATCAACTCTGTCCTCTGGTTTTCTCCTGACAAAACCAGTGACATGACAGTTCTTAAATAAATCAACCCCTGGTTGCGTTTTATGATGTCATGGTGAGCACAGGCCTGACCCTTCGTAATCAGCATCTCGGCACACCGGGAAGCTTCCTGCTTTAGCCACTCTAGCAGCCAAGCAAAATTTCTGCCTACACTGCAGAAAATATGTGAATTACCTCACCTCTGTGTATCGTAATAACCCTTACCACACATTATGCCAAATGTTCAGCACCGAACTCCAAGGAGCCAAAATGCAGACAAACCCCCAATAATATCTAAAACATAGTTCAAATGAAGCTGGGTCCATGCCAGGCTGCGGAGATCATTCTTCATGTCAGCCTCAGATCTGACCCTTGTGCATATGAACTAACAAAAGGGGCAGGGAATAAAACAGTATTTGAGTTATTCTCACAGAGCAGGTACTTAATAATATCCACATTTCCAGCATTTGAACATTATGCTTTTATTAAGCAAAAAACGACTCCCACCAAATATCCCTCAGTTGCAGTAAAGGCTGTGAGCATGATTTTATTTCAGCTTGTGAACAAAGCCATATGGATTTCATCTGAGGGATTTGGGGGTTTTGATTCTTATAAAAGTCATGATGTCAAACAAAACTTCAGATCAGTCCCAAAACATATGCAGTGTGACAGCCGACAATGAAAACTACACAATGACATTCTTCGGCCCAACAATATTGTCAGGCTCAGCAAGGAATCAAGCACAAATGTGGATGGGCTTCAGCTTTCCAAATCTAAACGAAGGGCAGAGTCTGACACTTGAATTATGCCATCCCACTGCTAGGGATGCATTTTGGCAAACACGGTTCTCATGGCCACAAGCCATTCTCGAACTTCTTAGAAGATTCAGTATTCTGAAGAAACGGCAGTCCCATGCCCCTCGCCACACAGCCTTCCCTGCTTTTGAATATACCTCCATTCATCTCCTCAGCTGTAACCTGGAACAGGAATTTTATGATGCCCACAGTTTTTATATGCTGCACAGCTCAAAGTACAGAGATGTTAGCAGGGATATTCCTTGGAGAGTTTGGGTTCATCATCAGTCAGCATCTCTAGTGCTTTCCAGTTGCTTCTTTGACATTAATCCAGAAGAAAAAGAGGCCTATTCCAAAAATACATGTCAAATTCTTCAAAAACCAGGCCTCAAGGACCTGTGAGAAATTTCTGTTAAGCTGTGGCTGGAGCCGGTGGGAGGGGAACTGGTAAAGCAAAATACAACATGAAAAGAACTTTTAATCATAGCAAAGTGACTACCTATTCTTGCATCTTGAGAGGTTGCTTAAAAATATAGCAACACATGTAGGGTTATTATGCATTCAAAATAAAATTCAGGATTTGAAACAAGACCTAGGTTTATTGGCTATGTGCTCTCCTATTTAGCCCAGCCAAAAAGACAAAAAGAGGCCTGTTAACTTTTAGTGCCAAAAAAATTACTAAAACATTTATAACAGCTGGTCATACTACTGAACAACCCACTCAATTAATCAGCTAACTACCGTATGTTTGAAAGAGACAACGCAAGTTTCCATTCCTAATAAAGTGCAAAATATTGATTAGTTCCGGGACAAAACATGAATAAATTACTAGTGCTCATAATTAGGCTTTGCAGTTTCCAAAAATTCTAGATGCTTCTCACACATCATTTATCAATATTTTTTCTTTCATTTCTCTTTGCTTTTAGCCTGGTTTTTTTAGAACGATGGCCAAAAGAAACAAAATATTTCCTTATAGTTCCCTCTCTCACTTCCTGCTTATGAAAGAATTTTCACTCATGGCCTCTTGCACTTCTTGGAATCAAATTTCTTCCAGAAATCTGTAGCTCGAATGCAGTATTTTAATTATGAGTATTATTACAATCTCCCTTTCACTCCCCCATCCCACATTCCTTCTTCTCTGTCCTAATGGCTGGTCCCTCCCAAACCAGCTGTTAGAGGCAAACCTACAAATTTACTGCTTGCTTCCTTACTATAATGCCCTCTCAACACTGCTTTATGAGTTCTAGTCTCTCAAAAAAAATAGAAAAAATAAATTAAAAACCTTTGAAATTTGTGACAAAGCTCTTCTGTGAGGTTTATTTTTTGGTACACTTTGTAGGTTGTGAAAGGCTCCATCTGTCCCCAAATACCGGAGTGCCACAACAAGTAGCAGTGGCTTCCCCCAATACAACACGTACAAGGGCTCAGGGATCTCTGTGCTCACTGCAGGCTTAGCCAGGCTGCAGCTTGGGATGCTGCAGCCACCAGCAAAGGCCATGTGGGTGACACAATGCACGTGGGTCCTCTAGGCATGGATGATGTCTCTAATGCATAGAGAAGGCAATTCTACAATTGATTTCCAGAACTTTCCATAGTAGTTGAAAGACATTTCATGGTCAAGTGTGAGCTTCCCAAACGATGGAGTTGTTCAAAGAATTAGGGAGGGGGAATCCCTTACAAGGACAATGTAGTGCTGCTTCCAGAGGCATTGCAAATGAAGCTATCAAAGCCATCTGAGAACTGTCTTCAGATTGAACTTCTTGCCAAGAAAGGGCTCAGATAGCACTGTCTATTTGAGAAAATATTCCAGGCAATATCCCATCACATTTTAAGTTAAAACCATAGATTTTGTTTTTTGATAGTGTTGACAACATATGTATTTTAGTTAACAGAACCATCCAGGAGGGAAATGAAGGAGACCACAGGCACAAGGTTTACTCAGTTTCTAGTAGTGCATAGGAACAAATCTATCTCTTGTGATTATGTAATTGTCTGGGCTTTTTTTTTCCATAGCATGAGAGTGCATGTGAACTGATAAGTATATTTAGATATATACACATATAAAAAATAAGAATATATTTTTATATGTGCCTTTGGAGGAGACCATTCCAAAATAAATCTGAGAATGACAGTAACACAGAATTCACTTTCAGCTGCACTCCATGGAAGGCTCATAAGAACTGAATACAGAACTTTTTCATCTGGTACTTTGTAAGTACGACACATAAATTCAATTCCTTAGGAAGACTCTACAGATCTGGAATTAACAAATTGAATACATTCAGTCATACAAAAGTTTTTGTGAACCTGCCACACCTATTTTGGAGTTAGTTTCCTGTTCATCATATCCTTTGCAAGAATGTCAGTCCTGATAACTTAAAAGCTTGAGGTTAGATCAAAGAAGAGTGATAAAAATATTAGGTGCCTTTCACAGGAAATTTACATGTACTAAATATGTAAAAACAAAGTGATTTCTGATAGTGCAGAGCTTAATATAGGTATATGCTTCTCAGAATAATGTCTTGACCAAACCTCCTCCATGTCCTTTGTTTCAGCAGTTAGAATGTGCCATTTCATAGGCATTTAACAAACTAATAATCCTAGAACCTAGTATTACTTTTAGACTATTCTAGTACTGCATTATTTTGACAGACAGGACAGAGAGAGAAGAAAACAAAGTACATATATTAATACTGTTTGAATTCAGGTGTTTGAATTTTCTGGTATCTAAACAATAGGAGGGGAAGAAAGTATTTTGTTAGCTTTGGGTGAATTTTCTGTGTGCTCCCAAAGAAAATTATTCTCTGTAAATATACATAGAACATGTATCTTGGGCCAGTAGCAGGAGTTGTCTTAATAAATAAATGGAGTTGAATGCATAGGAAGCAGAGAAGCAGATACACTTTATAAACACATAAATCATCCAGTTAACAAGCAAAATGGAGTTGCAATCAATCACAAACCTTGGATAAGCAAATTCAGAGTAGCAAGTACAAAACTGTATGTGCTGTTCCCAGATCAAATATGTTTGCAAACCTCACAGACTCAAGAATTACAAATGTCAAAAGTAGGATTATAAAGAAACTGTTCAAGAGCCAAGAAAAAGAGCTCATTAAATAAACATTTTGCTGTGATTATTATGACCGAGTTTAGCAGTGAGATGTTTTATGATGGTGATTGTCCTCTCAAGAGAAAGTTTTCTAGATTTTGTCAGATTGCCTGGTATCATTGGGCACACTTTTGAGCATAAAATCCCTTTAAAAAGGTAGAAAAAAATGTCAGGGTAAATATAGCTTGGAAATAATTGCTCCAAGCTTCACTTTCTTATTTTTCTCACTTGAAGAAGGGCTGTACAATCAGAAAATTATCCTTTTTGTCATCTACACATAAATTATTTCTCCCTATAAGGCTGTCCAGTCCTGTGTGTTCAGCCCACTACAGAGCGACAACAGGCTACTACTGCTTTAAGGGCAGAGATGGTGAGAGAGCAGCTCAGCATTTTAAAAGTCTAGAAAGATTTTTTTGTGAGCAACTATCCTTCAAGGTTTTATTTTGAGTAATTTTGTTCCCTGGAAGTGTTCAAGGCCAGCGTGGATGGAGCTTTGAGCTAGCTGGTCCAGTAGAAGGTGTCTCTGCCCATGGCAGGGAGGTTGGAACCAGGTGATCTTTAAGGTCCCTTCCAATCAAACCATTCTATCATTCAACAACGAATCAACTTCAGCCCAAAGAGCCCAAGTGCTATCCAGCCTGGCCAAGTAAAGCCAGGCCACCTAAGAAAATCCTGAGACATTCTTGATCAAAGCAAAACTGAAGAACAATTACAAGATGAGACTAATATCTGTGTTGATGAAAAGTAATGGAATTTGCCCCACCTGACTGCTATGTAGAATCATAGAATCGTAGAATATATTGAGTTGGAAGAGACTCACAAGGATCATTGAGTCAAATTCCTGGCTCTGCACAGGAAAACCCCAAAAATCACACCATGTACCTGAGAGCATTGTACAAATGCATCTTGAACTCTGTCAGGTTTGGCGACCACTTCCCTGGGGAGCCTGTTCCAGTGTCCAACAACTCTCTGGGTGGGGAGCCTGTTCCAGTGTCCAACAACTCTCTGGGTGAAGAACGTTTTCCTAATATCTAACCTAAACCTCCTCTGACACAACATCATGAGATTCCCTCCAGCT
This sequence comes from Hafferia zeledoni, assembly GCA_035583235.1. Lineage (NCBI taxonomy): Eukaryota > Metazoa > Chordata > Aves > Passeriformes > Thamnophilidae > Hafferia > Hafferia zeledoni. The sequence goes on along the minus strand of JAWWEV010000115.1, from coordinate 23,742,600 downwards.
CTGTTGCTGGTCACCAGAGCAAAGAGATCAGTGCCTGCCCCTCTGCTTCTCCTCATGAGGAAGCTATAGACTACTATAAAGTCTCACATCAGTCTCCTCTTCTCCAAGCTGAACAAGCCAAGTGACCTCAGCCACTCTTTGTGTGGCTTCCCTTCTAGATCATTCGTCATCTTCCTAGCCCTCCTTCAGACCCTCTTTAATACCTTAATCTCTTTCTTACATTGCAGTGGCCAAAACTGCACACAATATTCAAGGTGAGGCCACACCAGTGCAGACCAGAGAGGGACAATCCCCTCCCTGGAGCAGATGGCGATGCTGTGCCTAATGCACCCAAGGACCCTGTTGGCCCTCCTGTCTGCCAGGGCACACTGCAATTTTCATCTGAAACAAAATAAAACCTGAACTGAATGGCTGTGTGGTGCAAAAGATCACAGCACACTACTTTGATTATATTAGGTTTTACTTTCTCCTGCAGTAATTTCTCCAAAGAAATTTTAGCAAGGCTGATAAAATCCATAGCTACTTCAATGCTAAATTAAAAAGAAACATTATTTTTAAAGCTGGTGGCCCTAGATTTTCTCATCATCCTTCATAACTTTTCGTGACCATATATTTCCGTTCCTCTCCTTTTAATTTTGTTATTTTCCTCCAGTTTTACAATCATCTATTGTTCACTGCTTTCTCTTCCTGGTGGTTGATCTTGCAAATGGGAGTCTCTTATAAGTAAGGGTTTTTATTATTGCACCCTAAGCTGTACACATTTTTGAAGCAGGAAGTCCTCTTTATCTGTTTTGTAAAAGATGATAAAGAATAGACTCAAGGGAGACAACTCACAAGAAGTACATGGCTTAACAAAACTTGCATCTCACATAGGTATATAAATAGATTTTTTCAGACACCGCTATTTTTCCCCAGTTTTTCCAGGGAAGAGAGGAAGAATGAAGCTTCAAGAGTGGTAAAGTTATAAATGACATTCCCTAAGAGATACTTCTTAAAGGAGAATTTGTTTCCTCTAGATATCTTCCCCTCATCAGTAGGAGGCTGTTTTTAGAACACATTTCTTTAACAATATGACTGTATTGAACCATTCCCTGATGTCTTTTTTTTTTTATGTTATAACATAAATAGCCTCAATGTAGAAAGCCTGAGGACAAGGCTGTACAAATGATTTCTTGACTTCCTCCAGCAGCACAACCAGCATGAGAGAGGTCTTCTGAGGGCGTCTCCCACACCACCAGCACTGCCAGCCCACACGAGCCAAAAGCCCGAGGTCTCCTCACAACTGCCAACACTGAGAACATACAAACACATGGTTAATGATCTTAGCAGAGACTCAGTTCAGAGGCCTTGCATGTCAGCTGTTTTCACAGTTACCCTCTTCTTTGCAATGACAAGGGTTATAAAGGGGGAAGGCTGGGAGGGGTTTTTGTTTGGGTTTTTTTTTGCCATTTGAGTTGCCAAAATGGGGCTCTTGGGAGAGATCGTAAGGCTCAAGTAAATTCACATGTCTCTAAATCATACTGAAGTGGGGGTAACATAGTCATTTGGGGTCCCTTACACCATTCTACAAGGCTTGACCATGCTGGGGTACATGCCACCCCAGTACAGCTATGCCACAAGCCTCAGAAAAAGAGGGAAGGAATGAGAGGCAGCCACATGAGCCCTCTCCCGCTGCTCTTGTAGTGTGTGCAGCATTGACAAACCAGGAACTGCTCCAATGAAGGGGTAATTTGTCTTGTTTTATTCAATTAAGCTTATTTGCATATCTGAGGTTAATCTTTTTTCCTGTTATTCTAGCAGCAAATGTACACCGAGATATATGCTGATACACTGAGTGGAAAATCATGTGTTTGTGTATGCCCATCGCTGAAGTCAATCACAATAAAAGATATGACAAATTATGTGATTCTTTCTCAAAATTGAATCCTGTGATGTTTATGCAGAGCATAAGGATACTTATGCCTGTAATGCAACAAGCCTGCTTTCTATTTACATAGATGAGTGAAACATTGCCCTGGCATTACACAGAGTAAAGTGTACAAATTCTAAACCCTTCCACAGTCCCTGGATATAAGAGTGCATTCATATGTTTGTGTTTAACATGAACAAATTTATGATCTGATGTGGATTCCTCTGAGTACAGATGTATTCCAACTATTTGCTGAATCCTGATTTTGAAGGAACAAATGTGAGTGCTTTGAGAGGGGAAAAAGGGTTATTTTCTATTTATTTTAAGGGGTTTGAGTGCAGTGCAGGCTCTTTTATTAAGAGGTGGTTTGAGGGTTGTCTGTGACACTTTAAAGGATACAGGTAGTGAGAATCAGCATTTTGGTAGCACGTCAAGACTCAGAAAGTAAATCAAACACCTCCAGATCTATTTGTGCATTTTTGTAATTGCAGATAGTCCAGGTTTTATGAACACTGCCAATATAAACACAGACAAATCCTGTTGACACTGCCAAGAGTGGCATAAAGCAATCTGCATAAATCCACAGCATTACCCTCAAAATCGTTTCAGACAAAAATGGTGTGTTTGGGGATTAGGACTTCTGTAGGAAGGCAGAGAGGGAAAAACAAAAGTGATTGCATCCCCTGCATGTAGCCATGCATCTCTCTGGTGGAGTTTTGCCTGCACATGAAGGTATCACTCTGGATATTAATTCAGGTCTTGTTCTCTGCTGCACTAACCAAAGCCTGTGCTCAGAGTCCCTTTCAGCCGGATTGTTTCCCTTGATGTTACATACAGGCAGAAAAGGAGCAGCCCCCCCTTTCCCAGTGCCTTATGTAAATCTTAAAGCCTTTCCATCCTGATAATGTGGCTTAGGGGGCTCACTGCAGATCCCAGAACATACATTCCAGTATGCCAGTTGTGGTTCAGGTTAGAGATAACTACATTAGAATAGAATATATTTCAGGCTCAGGATCAAAGTTTGCATCTGAGGCCAAGTCAAGGGAAAAGTCTGACATTTCAGTAATCATGAGTAAAGTCCTAATCATACTGATATGCTCTCGGTTTCCACAATGCCAGTAATCTCTCAGACCAATCTGATTTGCCTGAAACTGTTGCTATCTTGAAAAGTGGGAAATGGAAAAGGGCAGGTATTTGCATAGTTTTAAATCTGCTCTGGAACAAGACCCATTGGAGTAGAATATTTAAAAAAAAAAAAAAAAATCCAAACACTTCTTTTAATCTAATGAAGACTGTATTCCTGGTTTTATTTTGTCCTATTTCTTACACACACAAAAACCTATTTTTCAATAGCCAGCCATCTGCATCAAACTTACATACCCAGTGTTTCTTTTGATGCAGTTGGCCAAATTCCCATTTATTTCAGATGGAGGAAGGTCAGAACTAATGTATGTTACCAAAAGCATGCAAACCCATATTCTGGCTGGCAATTATTTAAAGAGCTGTAGAGCTTTTAGCAATTCAAAGCATATAAAGTGTATTTGATGTGACTTAATTTGCCTGCATGTTGGAATGAAAATGTACATGATATTGTGTGCCTTCCTGAAATACCCTTTGATGGAAACGTTCTGTCTGCTGGTTAACAGTTGTGTTCTTTCCTTGGGAGACCTTCCTCTGTGTGTAAGCCAGCACCTTCTTCCTAAAGTCTTCTCTTGCAAGGAAACACCTCCAGTCAACTAACTGAACCAAACCTAACAGAATGTTTTGCTGCCCCAGATTTTTTCCTTCACTGAAAAAAAAGGGTATGCAGGATTCAGGAAACAAGATTATGAGCAGTAGTCATGGACTTTATGATCCAAGAAAGAAAGGTCAAATGCTGTTTTCAACAGTCAAGGTGGTGGGTTTTGCAGGTAGAGCAATAAAAGGGCTAAGATCATCTGATGAAGTAGTTCGTGCCATTACCACTGGGTCCTTGAAACATGGAAAAGGTCCCTTTGCAAGAGGAGTCCCACACTGTTACTGAAGGACAACACTATAACAGGAGGTATATGAACCAGCTTCAGTTTAACAAAGACACAGTACAGCAAACAACACTAAGGATGAGCATTTCTCTGCTTGCCAAAGGTAGAAACCCAGAACAGTGTCAAACTGCTGACTCCCTTAGCCAATTAAAAATAAAACTGCTGGACATTGATTTAATGGTGACAAGAGGAAGGACAACTAGGACATTGATGTGGCAGTGGAGAATTTAAAATTAACTAATGGTTAAACATAAGGTGAATGCAAGCTAGGAAAGTCCAGAAAAGCACCTGGATGCAGTGGTGAGTTTTGCTAGAGGTTTTTAGGCTGTGTGCCTAATTCCCATGGAGAGAATGAGAGATAGTAGCCAGAGTATAAGTGTGCATTTATTTGTTAGAAAGAGTTTGATCCCTGTTTAAAGGTGAAACTCACATCAGCTGGAAGACAGGGGTCTTAGTTTTAGATGTAACATACTTTATGTTTCTGGCAGCAGATCCAAGGTAGGAATTTTTCAAGGTCCTTTGTGTTTCAGCTTTTCAAGTTCCATTCAATTTGCTGCTCTCAGAACACAGCATTTATATGTATTGCAAAAATCTCAAATTACCTACAGTTTTGATATGTGTTTTACCAGATAAATCACTGCAAATACATATATATTTATTTGTATATTACTCTTCCCTATGGAAATGAGACTATGCAATCACATGTGTTATCTCCTTCTAACTTTAGAAATCTTTCTCAAATGTCAAACACATTTGACAAAGGATTACAGGTCAGAGAGATAACTAAGTTCCTAGAAATACAGTGATAATCAGTAGCTAGGTCAATGCAATAACTGAGACAGGAGGGCAGGACAAGTTTTGCAATTAAACTCTCCATGTAGCAGCAGACATCTGGCCAAAGGGTAAGCATGAACTAACCAGGCCGTTGGGGTACGAGTAGCTCCCAATAATGGTGACATGTATCTTCCTCACGAAGTGTCAGGTGTTTTTACAACGCAAGAAATTTAATGGACAGAAGGAAATAAATCTGAAGGCAACCATGCCTAACTTGACCTGTTGCTTACTTGCTCAGACAATGTAATTGCTTCACACTGGAGCTTGTTAGTGCATGGGAGAATTGACTTCAATTATGCATCTTCCTTTGTCACGGTTCTGCCTGTGCTGTATCACATGCCATAGAAAACAATTTCATACACGCTAAAAAGAAGCATAGTCTGCTATCAAATTTGCATTGAGTTTAATAAATGGCAGACCTTTCCCTGGAATGGTAAGCCATTTGATGCCTGGTTTGAAGGAAGGATGAAACTCTAGGGTATCATGTTCTCCATAAAATATGCTGTAGGTAAAGACATTAAAAAAAACCCACCTGAATTCAGAAAATAATTTAAAATAGGTGATCATCTTTCCTGATCCTTCAGGTTTGTGTCAAAGGTCAACACCGTGAACCTACAATAAGTTTGATCTTAATTAATTAGCCAAGGAAAAACACTTGTGTACTAGCAAAAATAATATACATTTCTGGTTAACATAAAAAAGTGGTAGTTCTAGACCTTGTCCTTGTTACAGCAGCAACATTTATTAACCAGATATCTTCTTCTGTTACTGAAAAGATGACATAAAAGAAATCTTGTCATCCATGAATTTTTTTCTAAGATGTAAGAAGGTGGCTTTAAGAACTTGTCTACATTTTATTGCACTACATACTATAAAGTCATGACCAGCAATACAGAGGGATTATTACTAGGTCCTCAAGTTTCCCTAAAGGGCTGGAAAATGTAATTGGAAAAAAATTGATGTATTTGTTTGCAGAATAATATTATATAAGTTTTTCAGTAAGAACTTAGAAAAGAAAAGGAACATTTCTAAGGTCAGGCATAACTTTAAGGAAGGAAGACATTATGTTGGGAGATGTGTAGAAAGCTTCATCTTAACTTCACCTGGTGCCAGTTTTGGCTAAAACAGAATTTATAAGACACTAATAAAATTCCTCTTTTCAACATTCCAACATGTTCTCTTCCTATACAAATAAGTTTTCCAAAATATGATGCACATACACAGTAAGGAAAAAATATACTAATAAATGCCTTACTGGGGTTCCACAACACACATTTGTGTAAATTACAAAGTTTTTCCCAAGAATTTGCAGACTTACTAATCTTTCCTCAAATAATGCTTGAGAAATCATTCACTGGAATTCAGCCTACAGCTCTTGACCTTTGAGGTACTGTCCATCTTTCCAGTCAACATTACAGTCACCCAGTAGGTTCTGCAATAGAAGAAATTTCCTGATAATTTCAGCTGAATTCTGGGGTTTTAACAGTTAAAAGAAACGCAAATCATTTTGCACAGTGAAATTTAGAAAGGAGTAAGAAAGCAGAGGTGACATTAGCCCTAAGTTTTTCTGAATTGGGACTTCAGTTTTAAACACAAAGAAAATAAATTCATTTTCAATCTCTGAAGGATAATCCAGAACTCACTGTAGTTATTGCTATTCCTTTGAGTAACTCTGCTGGGCTTGGACCTGCCCTTTTTCCTTGTGATTATAAAACAGAATATTCTCCTGATTTTCAGCTTCTCAAGGAGTGAAAGGAAAATGATTTACACAACAGAAATAGTTTAATATTATTGTGGCATGTATTTTGTTGCTCATAAGTCTTCTGTAGCTGCGTAGATTACATAGTTTAATAAGTGAAAAAAGAACAGCACATCCTATTTTGAAAGGGAGAGTTTGTAGTTTTTGTAGGACAAAACCACCTCTCACATATCTCATAGGGGGAAAATGTTAAATCTACTTGATCCAGCCTATTATGGAAACTCAGTAAACCTTTGAAGGTTTCAGACAGTTCACCCAGTTTTTCCTAACATTCCTGTGTGAGGATTCAGCATCCTTGGTCTCCAAAGCCAATTCTACGAGGCACAGTGTATTAAACTTTTTAGAGATTATTTGTGGAAAAATGGTTTCTTTGTCATTCAAGATGTGTTTTTAGGCCTATAATTTCCTTCAAGTGAGCACAATTCCGCTAACAGCAGTATATTATTTTGACAGTAAGTCAGTTGGCATAAGACTTCATTGTGTATGCCTTTTGTTTATATAATCCTTCCTAACAGTAACAAGGTGTTTACTGTTCAGCAAACACATTTTATTTTAACTGCCAACAGTAAAACTGTCTGATAAAGTTTGATTTAGCTAAAGAAAGCAAGTTCTCATTTAGCCCAAATAAATCTACGGTGCTATAGACAGCTGTTTGGAGTACAAAATCCCCCAAGCACTCATAGCAAGGCAACTCTTGCTATTGAAAGAGCGAGAGAGAGCAGGCTCAGCTGTTCAGGATGTGCTCCATTACAACTGTAATCTATAGCATCGCACTGCCATATTGTGAAAGCATTACTCACATTCAGCAGCAGTGAAGCAAATACTCCTCTGACAGATGCTCTGCAGACTGACAGCTGACACCCTAAGCTGAGCTCTATAGATTTTTCACTAAACACATCCTGCAGCCGCGATCGATGTGGTCTGGCTGTCTGTTTCCCCCTGCTCTCCTACGAAGAGATCAACATCTAATACCATTTCTGCAAGATTCTCAGGGAGTTAACTGTCTCCAAGTGGAAAAAGTTCAGATTTCAGAGAAACAAAGAACACTTCTCAAAATAACAGCATTTTGCTCCTTGAGAGAATGAGAATTCATAAGCCTAAAGGCATTTTTATTCCATTTTATGGCTGACTTTATCCTGGAGAAATTTGCCAAAGAAATCTGATTTTTAAGGCTGATATTATAAAAACGTTTGAGAGCAGTAGGAGAGAAATAGCTGATCTGACACACGGAGTCCAAAAATGTTGTCTGTAGCAAATGAAAAGCAAAATAGACTCCAGTATTTGCTTCCTGCCAAAATCAGAATATGTAGCAAGAGTATGTTCACAGGCAGAGATGAGGATGTGCATAATAAGCCGCTGCTGGACTTATATTTTAAAGAAAAAGCTATAGAGCTAATCATTTTACTGTAACAAGTATAACAATCTTCTAGCCTTAACCTCAAAGCACTGGTAAAGCAGTTTACTTTCCCCCCACTTTTTTCTTTTATATGCCTACTTCATTAAGAGTGCTCGTGCTCCCATCGAATTGACTGGCAGAATTCCTGTGATTCACTGAGAACAGAAGCTGGCCCATAAAGCAGTTGTGGTTTGGAAAATATTTTCAGGAATGATAATTAGTTCAAAGCTGAAAAGCAGTCACTTACCTGCAGTGCAAGTTGGTTTTAAAGTATATCAAGGGACATTTTGGGAATTTAGGGACATTTAGGTTGTGCTTTGTTCTCTGTTATTATTTGTGCCACCTTCAAACAGTCTAGATCCCAATATTATAATTTTATATCAAATCTGTGTGTTTCTGGAAGGGCAATTAGCTCTGCTTCCAGTTTTCATCCTGCCACAGCACATGTTGCATGCAAGGACAAACAGATATCTGTGTCTTCTTACAAAAGGATTATTAGATGGGGTTAATTGCAAACAACTGAAATTCTTCCTTCTGACTAAGAAGTTTCATGTTCTGAAAGCGCATCTTGTGGCCACTTTTTGACTTCAGTGTGTTGTTTCACTCTTTGTTATGTTATACCCTGTTTTTAAACTCACATTGCATTTGAGTTTTGCAAATTTATGTGTAAAAGGTAAATGGTTATGTGAATAACTGAGTGAAGGTTATTCAATAAAGTGTGGTGGGTTGACACTGACTGGACACCAGCTGCTCTGTCACTCCTCCTGAGTCCTAACTCTTAAGCACACCACGATGTGAAGGAAAGCACACTCTCTGTATCTTTGCATCTTCACATTAGAGATTTATGTCTACAATACCAGTCCTGATAACAACAAAAATTCCATTAAAAGTCACTCAACTTCAGTAATATTTGCCAAAACAATGTAAAAAGATCTCCTACTCTTTCTACAGCAGCTTTGCTGATGTAAGTCAACCTATATTGAACATCTCAATGCACAGTGTTACATAACTCTTTGGACACTTATATCAAAACAAGTGGGGCCAACAAAGTCCTCAGTGCATGACAGCTTAACTGATACCATGCTTGAATACATGATGGATCTAATTTATAAATGAGGAGTATTATAAATGAGGAGAAAGATATTGTCGCACAGAAATACATTGCTGTAACTAAGTATATGCCATTATTTATATGCCATTGATCAATAAAACTGTATGTTAAACACTGCACACTCTTAAGAGAAAGTATTTAAAAATAATTCCCAGATCATTACACTCATCAAAAAAAACAATAAACATTAACACAACATATTCAATGTATTAGAGAAATCTTTGTCAGAAAGGTATGCCCTAGCTTCAAAAAAAACTAGTAGAGCTCTCGATAGGCAAAACCATGAAACTGCACTGCTTTGTATAAGAAGTTATTAAAATCTCATCCATGGAGATAGCTGAAAGGAAAAGATGGTGCAACCCCAAAACGAAAACTGGCAAAGAGGAAAATGTCCTTCAAGGAGATACAAGATACAGATGGCCAATAATCAGATTGCCTAAGCCTTGTATCCCATCACAAAATCGTCCCAACAGTTCAGAGATGGTTCCTGACTTTATCTGATCCTTTTAGAATAAGAACAAGCATTTTTATAGGGTCCTTTTTCCCCTTTAAAGCCTTTTATCACTGTTACTGTTACACATTCAGCAGCCTCACCTCTAGTGATCATTGTCCTGTTGACACTTAGTGCACAAACAAAAAATTCTGGCCATCAATGGCTTAATTTCTGCAGTTAGGCTTATAACAGAGTCTGTTCCAAATAGAGCAGATAGAACTGTGAAGTAAACCTAGTGAGCCTCAATTTTTTTTTTTTTTTTTTTTTTTTTTTTTTTTTTTTTTTCAGAAACACTGTTCCCATGAGTCTGTCTAGATATGGAATACACAAAAGGAAAAGTTTTGGGTAAATTTTTTTCTATTTCCACTGTAACCTAGTATGGTAATAACATTCCTACTATCAGAGCAGCTTCTAGAGAAGAATTTCAAGGAGTTTCCAAATGACAATGCCCTTTTACAAAAGGTGAAATAATGATGTTAAGTAGCCAGATGCTTAGAGTCAGCTTTGTCCAGCCATTGACCTTAACACAGTTGCAGCAAGGGTTCATGTTGATTTTGGGAAGAATGGTCTGTCAGAACTCCACCAGCATGCAGGCATCTCAAGGGCTTTATGTCAAGGCCACCATTGGCTGCTGGCCTGTAGTACCCTGGGCTCCCTGCTGAAGCAGAGCAGCAGATCATACTATGTCATGCTGACCATCAGGGATTGCTGCATGGTCCTGGAGTGCTCTAATTTTGCCTGGAAAGGCACACACAGCAGCACGGAGAAGCAAGGAACTCATAATCTCTGATGATGCCCAACATCTTCCCCCCCAGGAAGCTCTGAAGAGAAAAAGACACAAACAGTCAACAGGTTGCCAGTCCATATTCTTCCCTGGTCCCTCCTCAATCTCTCCAGCAGAGCAGAGAGTTTGATGGAGGATGTTCTCAACACACTGCTTCTTTCTCCCCTAGTGTAACAGGAAGCCATCCAGGGAACCATGAAGGGGAGAAACAACCAGCAGCAGTTGCACCAGCACTGGGACCCAATATCAACACACTAGTTATGGAACAAAGCATTTAAGGATGCAAGTAGGGAGCACATGATGCACCAACCAACCCAAACACAAATGAACTTCTCATCAATATTGTTCCTAGGGCACCATGAGGACTTAGATATAAATGAGTCTACCTCTCTAAGCATCCTGAACACTCAAGTCTGACTAGCCTTGGCCGGACATGATGGCCTGTACAATAGGCTTTGTATATTCCTGTCTTTCTGCAGATCTTGCATGAAGCAAGACTGTAGCAAAAGCAAGAAAATCCTCAGCTCACTGAGGTTTTCAAGCATACAAAATAAGTAAGACTGAAACTAAACCTTGTGTCTGAAGGGCTGACACCAGCCTTTAGAAAAACTTAGATATTACAATTCTACTTTGGCAGGGGTGAAATATTTTGAAAACTTTGACTGATGTTGTGTAGAAGGGTGATTTTTATTCTGCTATAGTGAAATACACAATAATTAACCTCTGAAAATAGAAAAGTATGTCTCTGAATACCTCTTTTGAGGATTGTTTTGGGAGGTTTTTTGCAGATTTTGGTAATCCTCAAGAAACAGGAACTTCCCTCATGCTTGGAATTTTCTTAAAAGAATCTTTATAGTCTTCTTTATAACTATGGCTCTCTACTATTATATTAAAGCACATTACACTGAAAGCTGTTAAGAACAACTTACATAAACTAAATACATCCTATAGATATTGTGGGGGAAAGGTAACTGGAAAGACAGTATGTATGACTATAAAATAATTTAACTCTTTTAGAGAGGAATCTGAGTGTATCTGCTTTATGTGTACACTGCAAACACTGTATTAACTATGGCAGTAGAAGTATATCAAACAAGAACCAGATACATCACAGAATTCTTTGCTGTTCAGATTTGATATTAAATCTTGCAACTGGCTTTATATTATTTTTATTTCAAAGTCTCAATGAGTTTTCTGGTCCTTGTCTCCAAGATTATGCATGTGTGATGAATAGCCATGCATGCTCAGGGAGCATGAAGATCAAATAGGTTCTGCCCATCAGCTTCCAGCTCCAGATAATGTATCTTTAATAAGTACTCATTATCATTATTAGATGCAGTATGTATTGATTCTTTGAAAAACGTTAGAAGTGGAAGAAATCCACCATGCCAAACACTGAGACAAAGTTAAGATGTCCAGCATTTCACAATCAAGTACCTTTAGACAATTTGACATTGGTTTCTTCAGTATCTTTAGGAAATTATTTCATCACCCAGAAGAGCAAAGCAGGTTGAATTTTTACTTGAAACTCCACATAAGTTTTCTTTGTCCAAATTAAACTGTTTCATCTGCATGAAGTGGCCAGTCAATAGCTCATCTTTCATGCAATTTAAGGCTGCAGCAAAGACAGGGAAAATGACAGCCAAGTGTGTTCTGCTTATTCTGTTGCCAGTGCTTCAGCTGCATATCTTTCAGTGTGAACTTTACATGTAGTCTCTCAGGGACCTGTAGCTGGTACAAGAAAATGTTATTTCACGTCAAAAGCTACTGTACTTCTATTTTCTGTCTCTTGTATATACACACACACAGAGTCTTAAACCAAATTAGACCAAAGAGGGCATATGCACATCCTTAGAGAGAGAAAGCTCGGTCCTGACAGTGTTATATGTTTTTACTTCAACTGTGTATATATTTATAGAGGCATATGCATGTGTGTTCTGTCATCATATGGCATCACTGCATTCAGGACAGCTTATCCTTTCTGCATATTTATGTGACAAAAATGAGGAAGCTCTCCTCTGATTAAACAGAAGTTTCACAATAATCTTCTTCATTTCTCTCCCACCCAGAGAGAAATGTTTTCTGCATTTCACAATCAGCACTTACACATTTACAAGCAAATCATCTCCCCTTCTTTCTAGACTGGGATTTCTGAGGCCTTGTTTGGAGTATAGTGCATGCATTGATTTCTCCTGTCAATGGCCAGAAAGGAAGAGCCACAATCTTTCCTGAGCTAGTATGTACTCCCCTTGAAAGTCCTGTAGAAGTACCTGAGAAGAGAAGGTCTTTGCAGTATTGTGGGTCTTTTTTTATCCCTTTATCCAGAAGCTGTTGGCCCAAACCTTCTCTTCACTTATAGTCTGCACTGTAATAAATATTAACAAATATTCAGACACACAACTCTATTTCTATGAAAATGAATTTTCAGATCACCTCAGAAACCAAGGGAAGTCTTGTGACTGCTCTACCTGGAACCACTTTGTAGCTGTTACAAAGTGCCCATCTTCACATTGTCACAAAACAGGAGATCTCAGTATACTTACTATACTGCACCTTTTTCCTTTTTTTTTAGTAAAGAGAAACACCACGAAAATGGAACTGGGCCAAACTCTCTGCAGTGGAAGAAAGAGGTCAACTGTGTGGACTTCAGGGTGCAGATTTCCATGTGTACCACTAAAAAATGTGGCTGAATGTTTTCCTGGTCTCATTTTTGAAACGTGTTTATTTGATTTTATTTTACCAGCAAATTTATGCAAGTATGATTTTTATGTAATAATCCCCACATTTTTTTAATTACCTTGCCATAAAACCTGAATAACTCTCCCTACTTTGATCTCCAACACATTCTGGAGAATACTGCACCAGGCATGCCTAAATCAGTTAAGCCATGCACAGAGCTGTTCCTGCAGGGAAGCTTTCCCACATCAGAAGATTGTGTAATAAAACTCAACACAGCTCATTAATTTTCTCTCTTAACCAATGCATCTGACAAGAAGTGACTTTGAAAACCTAAAGGAATGACACAACTCTTATGCTTGCGTGAAACATCTGTTTTCAGCTCCTTTGCTATTAAATTGACATCTTTTTATTTGAAAAGTTCCTTTTATTTCCCAACTTCCTGCAATTGGTAATGTATATATCCCAAAGAGCTTAAATTCACAGCTTTTAAAGCTTGATTAACTAAATGCTGGGTTAGTCCTGTCCCAGAGGAAAAGTGCCTGTTGCACAGACAGATTAAGTGATACAGCTATGCTTTTTAATCAATTATTAAGAATTTGTTTATTCAAGCAATATCAGACTTCATAAAGCATCAAAACAGACTTCAAGTCCCAAAATAATGTAAACACCAGTGTGATTGCATATGAAAAATATTAGCATTCCTGGATCTGGAAAATCGATAGAAGGAGAGCGTGTTGTACTCACTCTCTCATTCACGAAGGCCACAGACAATATCAGGTTTCTGACTATGAAGACCTACAAAGCTACTTGGAAAGTCTGAAGTCTTGAATGAGAAGTGAAGGTGATTTTCAGCAGAAGGAAAACACCTTAATTACCATGAGTTTTTCTTTAAATTCACATCATATACCCCCATATTCTTATTAAATTACTCCCTTAGATTTTCAGTTCCTGCTAAATTGAGGAAGGGAACACACATACAAAAAAAATCCTGGCAAGATTTTTCCAGACCATTTCGTGTTATATGTGGATATCAAGCACAGCTAAATTCTGGAAGCTGATTCAATTCTTGCCAGATGAACAAGAGGAATGCCTTTAATTGTATTTTGCATTTGTATGGAAGTGAAGTATTGTTTTGGTAACTCTGATAAACCAGCTACACCCTAAAAACTAATGCAATTTCAAAACCTTTGAACTTGTTCATACACCTTCAACAAATTTTAATCTTCAGTGTAGTTTGCACGAAAGGCTTAGCAGCAGGAAACTGTAATAAAATTATTGAGAATCTTCAATTTTTAGACAACCTGGGGGAAGGCAGGCCCATTTTTCATATTGTGAGTTACTCTTGGTATTTTGGTTGTTTGGAAAAGTTGCGTTTTTTTCTATAAGATCCAAAGATTGTCAGTAAAGACTCAGTCCTGGAAGTCACTGAAACTTCAGACATAATTTTAAGTGAGATTAATGGGGCAGCACCCTGAAATCACACCTACCTCGGTGGAACTATGTAAGTGTATAAAGCTCATGCAGGAGTCTTCGCTGGATGGGGATCTAAAACAGAATCAACTGGGGAATTCCCTCCTCTTCCTTCTTCCTGGGCTGTGTCATCCATCGGCTTTGCATGGCGTGTGAATCAGAGCCTGATGCTCAGCTGCTGCCTGTGAGCTTGGAGATTGCTCACTCTCTCGGTTCATTTTCTAGGGAAGAATAAGTTTTGCCAGATCTATTCTTAATTTTCATCAGTTCCAAGTATGGGTCTTTTTCTTACACACACTACACAGATGAGTTGCACTCAAAGGAGTAGGTTAGCACATCTTTTTACTACATTTACACTATGGTGAAGTAGTGCCCACTATCAAATAAAGTGTGAACCTTATGCCAGACTGGCAATTGATGCTGTCATTTTACAGTCACATTAAATAAAATGCACAACCAGAAAGACAAGAAGAAGGAAGAGGAGGAAAAATATGTCCCTTCTAACATTGTCAAGCTATGCAATAATTGGGAAAATAAGGCAGTAGGAGTCCAAGATGAACACAGCATGTGTAATTTATAGGATCAGGGGAACTGAGCAAACAGAATAAGCCAGAGAATTTGACATGTGTGGGGAGGAATGCACACTTTAACCCATGCAGTTTATTTACTTTGGGGAACAAGAAGATGACCGAAAGGTACATTATAACATAAATCAATCTTAATATTTGCACTTTGGTACCTCCCTGGTGCATCACTGGCACTTTGCAGAGCATGGCTTAAACAGACATACAGGTATAAACTTGCACCTGGCAGGAGGGAGTGGACCACCTGATCTCTCCCACCACTCTTTGCTTTAATAATTCTCACCAGAGCTCAGCGTATTTTCCTTTCTGTTTATTTTCACATAACAGAGATAGCCAACTTTTCTAATCCTACATGTTTCATACCAAAATCTTAACAGGGTGGAGCATGAGGATGACTCACTTGAGGACCTGCTGAAGAGCAGGTCTGGGCTGCCTTGCAGCTGAATCCCAGGGCATCTGGGTGGTATGAGTATTAACAGCTGCAGCCACTTTCTCCTCCCACAGAGGAGCTTCAGGTTGCCCAGAAATCTCCATGCTAGCCAAACACATAACAGACTCATATTTGACAAACTTTGGGAATCCTATTTTAACTGCTTAAACACTTCAAGGATGTTCCAGATCAACCACCTTCACCCCGTGAAGAAGGTGATTAACATCACTGTATTACTAGTGCAGAAATAAATAAACTTACCCATGTTCACATAGGAAGACTATGGCCAAACTGGTAATAAGATCCAGATTTGCTGCCTCCCACTCTGCTACACCGCAAAAATGTGACATATTTCCACAAGCTGTGCTCTAGAAGACAAGGGAAAGAGATGAGAAAAAGTCATAAAGGAAAAAAATATCACTAAACAGTGTATGGCAATACAAACCTATATTTTGCTGTGGTGGTTTAGTGTTTGCAAGTATTAAGGGAAACAAAGGAACTGTCCAAACTTTCCAGGAACAATTTCCCTTTAGGAGGTCTGAGAAGAGAGGTTCATAAGGCAAACAATAAAAGCTTTCATCTGGGTTATTTTTTCCTACTGTATAAAAAAGAAGATATAAATTGCAATTCAGAGAACTAGTGGAGGGGAGAGGGAACTAAAGACAAGCTGAATCGTGTTTAATAAAAAGGTTTCTTGTCATTCCTCGCAGGATTCTATCCAGCTGGCACATCACATTCCTATCACAAGCAGCACTCTAATTCACTGCTAGTGAATTAGAGGGTGTGTTATTGCTCCAGCAATATCACCTACAGACCTATTTAGCCTCAGTGTAGGGACAGAGTTTTTTCCTAGCAAATCTAGGCTACCAGAAAATATTGGATCATGATTAAACTTAGTTTCACATGTCCTGCTTCTATGTGATATTCCAGCCTGAACTTCACCCAGACGTCATTCATAACAGAAAAAAGCAGAGTTATCAATGTAAATACCGGCTGACATGATTGATGCTGAGGAGAATAAAAGAGAGAGAATAGTGGTGAAATTGGCATGGTGCAAAAAGGCAGCCTAAAATTTATGCACCACTTTTTCTTTTTTCTTCACTAACATGCCAAACATAACTCTGTAGTGTGTAGAATGGGGCACAAGCACTGTGCCCCAATATCCTTCATACCAAGTCTGCATATTTCTCTCACCCCTAAACACTTACTTTCTCTCCTATTTCATCATTTTTCTTCTCCTCTGAAGCAGAACTTCAAAACATGAAATACAGTGTCCTTTTAGTATGCTTTTAAACCCCCATGGTAGAAAACTTTCAGCAATATTTATAAAGCCTCACTCATTGAGTCTTTGGATTTCATTTGTATCCAAGATATTTAAAAAAAAAAAAAAAAAACAAACCAAAAAACCCCCTAAAACCCAAGCATGAAGAAATATTCTGACACAAAGAAACTACAGATGACAAAATTCATAATTTACATGACTTAGAAAAACCACATTAATGTACAGTGCGACTATACAGAATATACAGAACAAGTTCCAATGGCAAGAGAGGAATTATGATATAAAGTGAGAGTATGCAAATTGAGAGTCACTCCTTAGTGGATGTCAGGAAGCATAATTAGTTCCAGCACAAAGTTGTCCAACAGGTCTGAGTTTATTGGAGAAATAACTTTATTACAGGGCACCATGCATGACTTGGGCAAGTAACTGCATTTACAAATGAAGTGAGACCAGCTTTGAGATCCACACGAATGGAAAGGTTTGAAAAATTGCCAGTAATATGCATAGCTAATGCCAAGTTATTCTGGAACCCATATATCTGCCAAATCAGTTGCATATATTGCAAATTAACCCGGTGATACAGGAAGAGAGGCAGGAAAGTTCTGCCTAAGATGTGGGTGCCATTGGAATTTTTACAGCTGCACTTGAGCTGTTATTGGAACCAGTAGCCATCATGTGCCCATCATGGGCAAATCCCGCAGCAATCATGGACCAACCATATACCCATTACATGCCCACCCTGCAGTTACCACACCCAAATCATGCTCCAGTCACGTGCTCATCACATGGCAATCACAGTACTATATGTAAAAATCATGTGGCACTCACAGGCCCATCACACCTCAGTCATGCACCAATTCTTCTCCCATTCATGTGCCAATCATGTGCCAATCACAGCTCTGATCACTTGGTTCCCTTGATGGGAGCCCACTGGGAGCATGTGGAGAACATGATTGTGTAGTGATGGGATTGCTGTGGGTTTGCCGCAGGAT
The DNA here is from genome assembly GCA_035583235.1 of Hafferia zeledoni. Taxonomy (NCBI): domain Eukaryota; kingdom Metazoa; phylum Chordata; class Aves; order Passeriformes; family Thamnophilidae; genus Hafferia; species Hafferia zeledoni. The sequence goes on along the minus strand of JAWWEV010000115.1, from coordinate 23,724,856 downwards.
GGGCGTGGCATGGGCGTGGCAATCAAGAAAAGAGCCTTTGACCTCCAAGTGGGATACAGTGCTTCCCAACAAGTGTCACTACCACTTTAGCAGGAGCAGAGGCACCTTTCCACCTGTGCAATGGCTTCTGTGGCAGCTCTGGAAGGCACCACTGAGGTGCAAGGTCCCTTAGGCTCAGGGTCTGAGGATGCAGACCAGTGGAACATGAAATTCTAGTTTATGATTCAGTAGGAAAAAAGCTAACTACAGTCCACTGTATCATAACTGGTTTGTGTCCTACATGCTTATGCAAATGTGAAGTTAACCTCTGTTGCTAGGCCAGCACTGTTAGAGCTGTGTGTTCCTTTCTAGGCTCACATTGCAAGTACAGCACAACCAACGACAGCTAATAAACATCTTAAGTTGCTCTTAACAAACAACTCTTGATTCTTTTATAGGACTAAATTATATAAATTAACAGGAAGATGCAAGAAGCAAAGGTCATTAAATGTTTTTAATGCGTTTACTTTGCACTAACGCACAACAGCTTGTAAAACTGTTTTTACAGTTTTTGTGGTAACACAAGCCAGGAAGCATTTTAGTGCAGCCAATTCTGTCTGAGTGGTTAGAAACGCACCATCATTTGAACTCTTAAAGTGACCTTTTCTGTTAAGAGGAGTAGTAGTAGATCTATATCCTCCTAGGCAAATAGTGCTTGTTACAGCCATTAAAATATCCATGGTCAGCAAAGTTTTGGGTTCTGTCTGGTGTTTTCATTTGCACCTATGAAATGCAAACACACACAAAAAGCAAAAATATTGTGTGAAAAGCAAACACACACAAAAATTTTGATTGGATGTTTGTCAGAGCCACTCAGTGCAGAAGTGCAGGACTCATAGGCATTGAGGAGCTAATCTGACCTTACATACACTATAGAGGTATCATTTCTCCTAGGAAGTGTTGTCACTCAAGCTCTCTTCCCCACGACTCTGAAGTCTTTGGCAAATCACATAATCACCTCTGCACTTCATTTCCCCATTTGTAGACTAGGAATTGGATTTTCCAGCTTTAAATGTCACAAACTCATATTTTCTGGAAGAAAGTCTCATTTGTTTCAGTTTTCAAATCTCTACTCAATGAAACAAACTCTACAGCTTATTAGAGGCATTTGTACAATTATTCCCTTCTGGCAGAAGTCTGCACATTTGATTCCAAGCACAGAACATTCCCATCAGAATCCTTTTTACACTGGGGAATCACTTTTTTGTTTTTTTTCAAGATGGGTCAGCTCTATTTTGGTTTTTTGGTATATTAGAGAATTTTCAACTTAGCAGTAACAAAATCTGTGACGAGCCATTTTGAATTCCCTTTTTTCTACTGGCATTTGCACCCATATTTCAAGTTGTAGATATAGCTGAATGTGAAGTCCTGATTAAGTAAAAAATGTGGAGGATTTGAGGAAATAATGAAAGGAAGGGGAAAAAAATTTAGGAGCAGAACTGGAAAGCATGGAGGATAAACTACTAAATTTTAAATTTAACTAAATTTTCTTTAACCTGAAGTTTGGTGTTCTGAATCTGACCGGAGCAGAAGACTGCTTTTACTCTCCTATCACTAGACCACCTTGCTAGGTATGGTCCATTCAAGAAAGAATAGCCTCTATCCACAGAGACCTGCAGGCTGAGTTAAAACCCCCAAGGCATTTTGCACCAACTCCTATTTCCTCAGTATTCTAAATTCCATGACTGGAAAGCTCCCCTACTCCAAACAGACAGAAAAATCTTTCCCCATAAAAAACAAATTGAAGAAGTTTCAACAGAATATAAATTTTAATAAATATGTGCAATAATGGAGCTACTGTGAATGCTAAAAATAAATAAGTCTTCAAACATGATCAGAGCTGACACCAATGGGCCAATGTGTAAAGTTTACCAGGCCATGGCACAGTGAATAAGAATCATAGAATCGATCGCGTTGGAAAAGACCTCCAAGATCATCAAGTCCAACCCCTGGTCCAACTCCAGTCCATTTACTAGATCATGGCACTCATTGCCATGTCCAATCTCAGTTTAAAAACCTCCAGGGATACTGAATTCACCATCTCTCTGGGCAGGCCATTCCAATGCCTGATTACTCTTCTGAAAAGAATTATTTTCTGATCTCCAACTTAAATTGCCCCTGGCAGAGCTTGAGCTCGTGCCCCCTTGTCCTATTGCTAAATGTCTGGGAGAAGAGACCAACCCACACCTGGCTAGAACTTCCCTTCAGGGAGTTATAGACAGTGACAGACATGTGTGCTGTAGGATTTTTTGTGCCATTTTCAGAATCAGAAACTCTGGTCCATCCAAGAAGGGGTTGAAAATGTTCCTTCTTTCAATTGTATTTTGCCCAGCAGACCCTGCAGTTCTGGCCCTTACACCAAACACTCCATGTTGGGACACAGTAAAATTCTGCTCCACCCAAGAACGTTCCATAGCTGTGTCCTGAGGTGTCACCCACACGGAGTCCTATTTGTCATCCTCCTGCCCTATCTCCTTTTACTGTCACTAGGCAGCAACTTTCTGCTCGTGTGTTTCAGGGTTGCCGAAGGTTTCCTTCTCTCTGGTTTAGGGTCTGCTAGGAAATGTGAGATGTTTCATAGCCAGGGTGATGTTAACAATTGCAGACATTGATTTCCTTCATCATTTTAACAGAAAACAGTGACAACAGTAAATCTGGTCTGACAGCTGAAATTATGAGAATTACTGTCATGAAAGAAAGCTCTGTAAGGTCTATAAAGCTCATCATTTTTTAAAGGAAAATTATGTTTTACTCTGGGCATTTTAGGATCACAGGGTAAATTACATTGGATACTAAATGAGCTTAAGACAAGCTGCATCTCTGAGCTTGAGCTTTCTGGCTGACACATAAAAGGGAAGTTCAGAAACTGGGAATAGTTCAGAAAAGGGTTAGAGGAATGGATCTGTGGCTTGAAAACCTGTCTTTTTCTGAAAGACTGTATAGATTCGAACTTATCCAAAGTAATTTGAATGCTTTACTTGATCATCGTTTGTAAGCTCATCCATGCCAAAAATATTTCCCATCTTATAAATCATCGGGTCTACTTCAAGCTTTTAGACGGATATGAAAAAGTCCAATGGCTAGAGCAGACAAATCAGACTAAAAGTAATGTGCATTCTTACTAGGTAGGTAAATTAGCACTAAAATAGTCTACTTGACCTATTATATACCCTGTCACTTGAAGACTTAATAGCAAAACCAAATGTCTTTCAAAAAAATAAGCTTTTGTTGAATTCAGATCAATAAGTTTGATATGAGAATGGCTGGCAGAAATGGTTAAGTGGTCACTGTTAGAATCTGGCCTCTGTCTTGAAATCCAGGAATCTACACAAATGCTGCAGTCCTGTAAGGATATTTTCACATATTTAGTATTAATTTTCCACTGATGCAAGCACTGCCGAATATAAACTTTCTGGATATAAAAGAAAACAAACCTGATGGATCTCTGTAAGCATACAAAAGTTGTGCTGAATGACTCCAGGTCGTTCATCACAGAATTATAACATGAATAAAGGTAATGCAGTTCTGATCTATTCATGATCAGCACCCACTGAGTGACACTCACCAATGATGAAGATCCCATCCAGCATGAGGTTTCTACCAAAAACACTTGCCAAGTGCTGAGGCTCTGTGTACCACAGATGCTGGGATGGTGCACAAGAGCAGGGTGACTATTTCCTACCAGATTATTGAGCTCAGATCACTCATCCCACACCATCACCTACTCTCTTGTACCTCATAAACCTCTCAGGACTGCATTCAGACAGCTACACTCACTGTGGTCTGTGGAGCAAAACTGGCTCATTTTGAAGTAGTTGCTGTTGCCCAGATATGCACAACAGACCAACACATCCAACATTAGACCAGATGTATTTTGAAGGGACGTGCCTCTCAAAACCACAATCTTTGATCCATTAATCCTTGGTCCATTAATCCACAATCCATGGTCCATCCATGCTCTGAAAAAAGTCCTGTGAAGTCCATCTCCTATTGTGTACAACCTATTTTAGTTTCAGTTTATTTTGAGATTAAACAAGGAATAGAAGCCCCATGTTAAACAAGATTTTAAAAAATGGTACCTCTCAGTAATTTCTAACTGCAGACTCCCGTCCTTGCCAGTCCACAAGCCTGTCAAAACTTTAAGGCTTTCAATATGGACAAGTGAGAAATCTTGTCTGACAAAGCAGACTTTGCTTATTAACATTTTCTGCCCCAAGTTTTACACCTCTTAAGACTAACCCAGAAAACAAAGTAGGGACCTAGTGCAAAAGCTCAGGTTAGAGCCCAGTAAAAACCAGGATTGTTCAACTTCTGGCTCTTTAGAGAAAAATCAATGCCCAGAATAAGTCCCACTGACCACCCATGAATCATAGCATTCTAAAATCAAATGCTTTGTGAAAATTTCAGTTTAATAAGAAAAGCAAAATCCAGACTATTAGTTTGTTACATATGCTTTGCTAAGTTTGCTTCTTATGCATAATATTTTCTAAGGTATTGGGAAACGTACATAATACATTTTCTAAAATATAAATAATTGTCTGAGAAGTCACCACTGAATCCTGCTCTAAAGCCTTTAAGAAACTGAAAATACTGGCACATTTGGAAGCGAAATTAGGGGATCATACAAAATTCCCAGATATATCATGTGCAAGTATTTTACTTGACTTTGGTGGAAAAAAAAGTGATGGACACTGCTGTGTGAAGATTATAGATACTTGATGAATAATTGTTCCTATGGGTGACTCTGAAGTCACACTTCTCTTTCTCCACCTCAGCTAAAATGAATTAGCTGAACTTTTCTGGGCCCTTTGTGGGGACATTCTGGAGGTCCTTTATTATGACTTTTATAACCAGTCGTTTTTAACAGCGCAGTGACATTTAAATGGGTGTCCACCTATACTGTATATAAATTGAATAAATAGTATATAATTTTCTTCAAAAACATTGCCATCTTGAATATAATAGAATGTGATTAACAGTTATCCTCATCTGGCTCTTTCTCCATTGAACATTTACCGTTTCCCCTGGCACCTCTAACCTGCAAGAACTTTAAAATACTGTAGTTTTGCCAGATAAAGCAGGACTAAAATGACCATGTTGAGTTAGCCAGCCAAAACATTAATAATTCATATGCATAGTTCAATATTTGGAGATTTTTAGGACCATCTAAGACCAGCAACATCCAAGTCATTGTTGATTTAAGACTTTGATTTGAATATAGGAAAATTTATTAAATATTTCAGCTGTACAAATCTCTAGAGCAATTAAAATAAAAAAGTTCTGTAACTGTACTACTAAAATTTTAACTAGACAATAAATCTCAGGCTGTGTGGGACCATCAAAAGACTTTTATTACTCTGTTCTTGCTTTTAACTTACAGATTATTACAAATATACTTATTTAATTATTATTATGGTTAGTTCTGTAACTAGAACAATACTGAAGTTCTCAATATATACCTGACTGTTCTATTTTCTCCAAAGCATTGCTTAGGGAAAAAAGCCTTTTCTTTACTGGTTTCATATTTTACAAGCAAATTCAAGTGATTTCGAACAATATTTACAATTTGCTAGGCATATACACTTTCCTAGTGGGAAAATAATTAATAGTAGTCAGAGACTACTACTTGTTTAATATCCCCTTTTGAAATTCCCATAACTAGATAGAAAAGTCACAAGAAAAATGCAACTTTCATTAAACAAACTGCAAAATAGTCATCCCTGAGAAGCCACTGGGGTACATTTGCAATCAAATAACTCTCTACATAACTAAAGCGTATTTTTGGCTTTCCTACTTTTCTCAAAAGGAAACTGCTCACTATTAAATTATAGCTTTTAATTTGTGGAGGGTAAAAATTTAGTACTTAATAAGCATACTTACCAAAGACTTTTAAAAAATTAATAGAAACCAAATAAATCTTAGCTATTAAAAAAAAAAATCTGACACACAGGTTGAGTTATACCAGCCAGCACAAGTACACAGTAAGATTCCAGATGTGCTATTTTCCTGTACACTGACAGCTATCAAACCCACCCCTGCAATAAAAAAGTCCTGAAATGGGTTTTTAATCAGGTCTAGATTTCCATTAGCCCATGAGGACTGATGTCTGTGTTGTGGTTTTTATTCTTTACAGCACATGCCATTGCTCTTAATATGTGGGGAACACATATTAAGTCTAAACCTTTTTTCAGTAACCTCTTAAATGGATTTTTTCATATCTAAATTGAAGCCAAATAAATGTTATTAACAGCTGTATTTTTACAAAGTATTTGAAGGAAGGGTTAATCTCAGGATTGCACAATTAACATTTTCCAGGCACCACGTAAGGCCAACATGTTCAAGGGATGGGCAATGTTAAAAAAGGCTCTGAAGTATGAAAAAATGTCAAGGGAATTCAAATAACATGACAAGTCTCAATAAAAATAAAATAAACCCCCATCTTTCTCTTTGAAAAACATTCAGAGTTTGGCTTCATACTAATTCCCATCTTCCTGGAAACTGTTAGATCAATATCAATTTCTTCTTATATATTTATTGTAAACATTGGTACAAGATGTCCTGATTGTTTCCAGGAAAATCCTATTAGTTACAGTTGTACAGAATCAATTTCATATAAGAATCATGCAGCACAGTTACAGACAAAAAAAATCTGTAGGCATCTTGTGCAATGAACAAACCATTGTGGTTTATACGCTTTGAAAAACTTCAGCAGAACAATTGGCATCAGTAAAAATACTGCGAATTAAAGATGTTAAATGAAGCTGTTCGGGAAAAAAACATTCAACCAAAGTTAAAAGGCTAACAGAAAAAAAATAAATTATTATTATTGTTTGTGCCCTAAAAGGATGTAATTTACCTCAATCAGATCATGCAGACCAATATTTGGACTCATTAAGAAGCTGGCATATTTCTTTACTTTGAATAAATGTCGAGAATTTGACATTTTATACCTTTGCAGTGCAAAGATCATTTGCAATTACTGCCAAAATAACAGCCCCTGTATGAAAAAAATGGTCAGTCACATGAAGCTTATAACTCAGCCTGCCTTCCACTTCCCCAGTCTAACTGTAAATAACTAATCCTCCAAAAAGCAAATCCCAAATGTACAAGCAAAACCTTACTTAAATTTTCAGCATAAAGGTGCATTTTCAATCAAGGGCAAAGTTTAAATTGCCCCTCAGCAATTCAAAAAAAGGCTTTATTTTTGACATGGCTATGGAGAGACATTTGCTCAGTAAAATTAAAGAGTAGGGTTCCTATTTTGCCACATTAAATGAGTAATTCTACTTTTTTTTTTCTTTAATTCATCCTTATGGCTGATGCTGTGCTGAAGTAACACCATAATTTTACCTCCCTTTTCTCATCTACGTCAGTGCTTTGCTTTTACCATAAGGACCAACAATCACAGTTTGCAAACCCACGTACCAAACTGAATACAAAGTTAAAATAGGAAAATTCTGGCCCCATTGACTTCATTAAGTTTTTCAAGCCTACTTTTTTTCCACCTGCCAAAGGCAATGAATGTGCTGGGCACATGTATTTGCCCATCATCTCACTTGTCCCCACAGCTGGAGAAGTGCTGCTGAGAGCAGGTAAATCCAGAGAGCGAAACTGGAAGAGCAGAGCATGAAGGGCTTATCCTTCTTTGCCCAGGTACTGCATGCCTGGCAATGCACTGTGCTATGGAATATAAGCAGAATTCCAACTGAGATTAATTAGGTCTGTTTAAAAGCCAAAGCAGGTGAACCCTCACTTGTGGAAATTATCCTAGGCTTGCCATAGAGCAACAACAATTTGCACTAGCTGAAAAGCCCTCTGAGGAGGACCTTCTTGCTTCTCTTTCTACTTCCAGACTGGAAAACCAAAAGTCCTTCACAGCAGAAGCTCAAGTCCTGACAGTATCAGAGCTTTACAAGGAGCAAAGACCCAACAGCAGCAGCCCATCTCTGTGGGCAGCAGCCCCATCCAGGGCAGCAACTTTTGCCACTGCTGCCTTGAGCCACCAAAAGCGAGCAGTGCCTGCCTCATGTCAGTGCCCAGGTCTCCACTGTCCAGAATTTTGTGCTGAGGCAAAAGAAAGAACAGGACCAGCTACGCTGGCCTTGCCTTTGTGTGCAGAAGGGTTTGCACTCTGGGCCTGACATTTGGAGCCTCACCATGTTCCTTGGATGCAACAGGAAGCCCTCTCCAAGCTCAGAGAAGGCAGGAATAGTCTCGCATCTCCCTCATGGTCCGACTTGCCACAATCCAAGCCAATTCCACACCACACAGCAGCACTCATATTCATAACATAAGGTGAGATTCCTTCAGGTTTTCACCCACAACAATGTTTGTTGCTTGAGTTTTAATCAGATCCACACGTAACTGATTCTTTCTATAAAGGGATGGAATACTGTAGAAAGACTTATGACATCCATGCTAATACCAAATGAGTTCGTGATGTTTTACGTTCATTAGAGAAAAGAATATCATTATCATCCTCATCATGGCTCAGCTTCGCAAAAGAAGATTTGGCAGGGCTCTCCCCACGTGGGTGTGTCCTTCCAGCCTGCACAGTGGATGTTTTAGGTGAGGCACAGAGCAAAACTGGCCCCGCCCTTTAACTCCTAAGGTTCATCTGCCATGGCCGAGTGAGCTTGGACAGTGACAGTGAAGTCCTCAGGAACAGAACCTACAGCCCCTGGTATTCCCAGGAGGTCTCCCATCCAAGTACTAACCAGGCCTGACCCTGCTGAGCTTCCAAGATCTGACAGGAATATCAAAAGGATTATTAATGGTACTACCATAGAGTTTTAGAAATCGTTGATAGCACAAGCTCAGAAACTGAGGAAGTGGATTTGGAGTATGCAGAGCAGAATATAAGGTTTTTCTTTTGGTAAATAGCAGCCTGTCTGTGTATTAAATCAAGTAGCCACTTCATTAATCTTCTAGAGATTTTTTAAAGGGTTTTGTAAAGTTTTTCTAATAAAAGTCATACAACCTAACTTTGAAACACTGGCATTAAAATCTATCAGTTAATCTGTCTGTATTTCTTATGGGGACTGAGATGATTCCTTTCCATTTTTCTAACATGCTTAGCCCTTACTTTTTATTTCCTTTGCTTGCAAAACTAAACTTGTCTTACTTGATCCTGCAGTTTAAATAAGCCAGAGCTAACAAAATAAGAATCAGAGTTCCACTAAAATTTATAGTATTATCTGAAGGAATATTTTGCTTTCCACAATATTTCTTTTTAAACAAACAAAACCACAGAGAAATGTGAAAATATTAAACCATTGAAATACAGGTAAGCTGAAATTCTTCTGGGCATTTCGTACTGCTTGGCAAATGTGTGTTAACAGTAAACATGACTTACAACAAGCCTGAACTGCACATGGCTATTCCTTAAGTCCAGCATACCATATTGTAGCTTTTTTTTCCTTATTAGAGATAAAGCTCCTCTCTCACATCCACCAGAAGATGAGTGACAACTTTGTGTATTAGGTGTAAACTTCCTTGTGGGGCTGAACATGAATCATGGCAGAAGATTCACAGACCTGCGTTTTCAATGCCCTCACCTGGTAGGAAGGCTGTGGTTTTAGACAATGCCATCTTTGCAGGAAATGGCAGAGTGCTGCCTGTTTAGAGTACTTACAAAGGCTGCACCTGTGGATGTTAGGGCTTCATTAGATATAGTGGCAGAGATGCACCGATGAGACTTAGAATGATGGAGAGCCTTAAGCTGCTGTCTTTTCACTACAAAGTATTAAAAGTGGCCTTGGACTGAGTTTTGCTGCACATTTGCTGGAAAAGCTGCCTGTGAAGAGAAAAGAATCATCTCCAGAAATGATGCCTCGGCCTATGTGATGCCTGAATCACTGCCCCAAAGATGCACTCCCTCTTCACTGACAATGTGGGAAAGGGACAAGCATAGCTCTCACTTAGACATCACAGGTAGATTAATAACAGCAAATAACTGTTGCTGCAAATTTCCTAAAAATCCATGGACACACTAGCCTCATCCTCAGTGCCTGCTGAACTGCATGCACACTAGGCAAATACAACAAACTGAATAGCCCATGCCACAAGCCGAAACAGGCACAGAGGGATCATTGAAATCAGTAACCGCAAGCGTTTTTTAGAACAATAGATACACACTGAAGCCTGAAAAAAAACAAACCTGTACAGCATTTAACTCCTGAGATCAGCTGCACTGACATTACCTTTAGAGCAGGACAGAGTAAATCTGTTTAGGCCACCACTTCCTGAGGCATGTCATGCTAAAACTCTCTCAAGCTGATTTTCTTGCCTTTGTCCAGCTGTGTTTTGGTCAATGTAGTGATGGGATAGCAAGGCCCTGCCCCTTCAGACTACAGAGTACTCTTGCCAGGCACTTGGCTCTTCTGTAAGATCAGCTCCTTTTCTTCCACACTTACATTTTAAATCTGAACTAACCAAAATGACAGACCATCAGGTTTTCTATCCAGCAAAGGACTATGAAGCTGCCAGAGGAGAGCTGCTACTTGGAAATCATTTACTTTTGCAGAATACAACACCTGAAGTAAATCAAGGAGCAGTGTTGCAGCCATCCATCATGAGAGATTTATCTTTCTGAAATTCGTCTCTAGCACTTTGATATTGAATGTAGTTTCTGACCCTTGCCTGAGTTTTATGCTTTCTTTACAGGCAAGTTGCTTTCCTGTGAGTGTGCTGTGCCTGGGAGAGGAAGGGATGTGAGTGTACACCTGCTTCCAGGTCTTGCAAAGAGCTTTGAGATGGAGCTGATTGGGAAGGCACTGTATAAATTGATACTCTGTGTCAGAGCAAAAGGAAAACAGGCTGTCTAAATACTGAACTTTCAATTTAAACCACAAAGGTAGATGGCAAGCACTAATTCAAGAACAGGTGGCTTTTTGCTCATAATATTTTATGGCTTTCATTGCTTTACAGTGGAATGAGCTAACCCACAGCTCCCCTCTTGACCTACCCAACATCCTCAAGTTTAGTGAAAAACAGGTGTTTGGTATCTTGGCTTTCCCTGTGAGCTTCCACAATCCAGGGACTGTTTAGCAGTCTAAAAACCCTCTTACTTTCACTTCAGAACTGAAGCGAAATAACAGAGAGTGCATAAAGTGACAGGTACACACTCAAGGACCAAAAAACTTTATCTCCAGAAGGAATAATTGTCTTTCATATCCTGCACAAGTAAAATACAACTCAATTACACCAGTTCAACAACTCAGAAAAATCTCATGGAAACTTTCTTAAAATTGGACAATTGTGATGAGGTTATCAGGAATCACATATCCAGTTAAAGTGCTGAATTTATCCATTCCTGGTACAAGGTTGAGCTAAAACCTTAAATCCAAACTTGAAAACTCTGATGCCAATTTGGACAAAACTGTTGCAACTGGCAAGTCCTTGCATTTTGCCTTCCTCAGATGTTGTCCTCTGCTGATATAATCAGTGTTAGTGTCTTTCCTAGGAACTTTGAGTCTTGCTACAAGACAAATCCAAACAAGACAAACCCAATTGTAATGAAAACCGTAGTCCTCCTAATGCTAAAAAGGTTAAGAAATAAAAAAGAAAAAAAAAACAAAAGCAGCAGTAGTTTGATACAAGATCATAATAAACTGGAACTATTCATCTGAAGTGCCTATGACTTCCTCATAAGACAAACATGAGTTTGTATTCTGTACTACTACTACTGGTATTCTGTGTAAAGCATTCTATCAGACTCAGTGCATTCAGTTTAAAACAATGTGTGACCTGAGAGGAGGGGAAAACATCTGCCTTCTTGTGTTACATCAGTCCATGGGGGTCTGTAATTTACTTTTTTCCCAACCTTAAATGTTCAAGAGTAATGGAAGGGCAATCCAAGTAATATTAAAAAACCTCAAACAAAATAAAAGCTGAAAACTGTATATACATAAAACAGATCTGTGAAGCTGACGTGAAATATTTCAGATTAACTGGCTAGTTGATTAATGAAGCCAGAAGGAAAAAGTCCAGATCAGGTTTAACATTATGCCTGTGTGCACATGCAGACGTGTGTGTGTGTGTGTTTCATGGAGTTCAAGTAACTGATATTTATACACTCTGATTTCTCTTGCCCTCATCAGTAGCCTACTTCTTGTTAATTTATAATTGATTTATTTTACTCACAGTAAAGTTCAGAGTTTATGTTTCAGTGTTTAATTGGGGTGGTTCAGTAGTTCAAACTGTTTTGCCAACACATTTAAGTGACAGTTGCATGTCACACAGGCATGGGAAAATGTCATAAATGCCTACAGACAAAAACCACTGTATTAATTGAAATTCAGTTTGAAAAGATTAAAGATCACTAGAAGAGCTGTAATAACAGTCTCACTGAAGATCAAACATGAGGAATAAACAAAAAGTTGTTTAATTCAGAAATAAGAAGGCTACAATATACCAGCTAAGAGAACCCACATTGTAAGATCAAGTCACATGGTAAAAACTGACACTTCCATCACGTGCCACAGATAAATGTCTGCATTGACACACTGGCATATGTGGGACTGGAAGTTGGGGGACAATGTGAATGACAACACTACAGTGCCTGGGTTTGAAAGGCTATTTTTGGCAGTGTGCATGCATGTGTCCCAAGAAATAAGTGAATGGACTTATTTGTGAGATCCAGAGGAGTAAAACATGCAGCAGGGAGATTGATGTCTTTGACTGAGACTCAGAAGAGCTTATTGAATGAGGGGTGTGGGTGTCTCAAAACTTCCCATGAACACTAAAAGGTTTCCCAGGGAACCTGTAATGATGAATAAAGACTCAAAACCTTTTCACGCTATTTGTTCATATTTTTTGTATAGACATGCCAAAAGACCTTTGGTTCAGATAAGGCAAAAATGCTTGTGACAAGACACAGTGAAAAGGGGGAAAATAAGGCTGGAAGAAAAAAGGGAGAGTACAGGAAAATAGGTAATTATTTTCATTTACTGGTAAAAAACAGGTGACAGAAAGTGTCATCTTCTTCCTTCAATTAAATACTCATTTTAGGGTTGTGAAAACAAAATACAATTGAGGGAGTGGACACACTTTACAGGTGAACTCCTGGGGAACCTTCTGAATATACAACACAAGGCAGAATAGAGACATGTGTGTGGCATGTCAGCAACAAGGACTCATGGAAGCTATGAGGGGCTCAGCAAGGTGTAACTGATTTTTATAATACATGTTCCATGCAAACAAGCCATTGAAAGTCAGGTGAACAGTGAGAGCTAAGAAGGGCTTGAAATTATCATGTCAAAATATATAGAGGAAAACAGAAGTGTGAGAAAACCTGCAAGTCCAAAAAGGAGCTGAAAATAAAGATTGCTATCTTGTCTTATCAGATTCAAACTTAAAGCTTTCTAGATGTTTCTACAACACAAAATAACTCCACTATTCTACTCAGAAGAGCTTTATGAGGCAGAGGAGTAGAATGTTAACAGCTCCATTTTCTGGTACTAATCTAATAAAAATGCCTAACTTTAAAATATGTCCACCTTAAAGTCACAAATCAAGCAGTATAGTATATTTCCTACAAATATTTGTAATTATCATGAAGTAGTACAGGAGCCTTAAGAATGCCAAACAAAAAGAGGGCCTAAAGTAAAGCCCATTGACACTACCTCATACTTCACTGCTACAGACACAACAGTCCAACACGCAGTAAAACTTCTCACACGTGCGCAAACTCAAGACCTGATGCGTCTAAGAGAATAAATAAGGGCAGAAAACTGATGTCTCAGAAATCAAACTGCTAGGCTGAAAGGCTTTCACAGTGCTTTCAAATCAGTCTGCCAGGAGACAGTTTTCTTTTATTAAGGGTATATTCAAAAAAAGCTTTTCTGGAGCTGCTGTAGCACAGCCTACTCACTATTCTTTTTTTTAATGACCTCCTGATCGTTATACAATCTTGACTAATTTCTGCAATTAGAGAGGCTCATTTTCAGAGACCAAGATGCTAATGTTCTTGAATTAGTTTTTATGGTTCGGGGCTTTTAATTTGAGATTTAAAAACCATCATAGCTCACAAAAAAATCAAATAAACTGCAGCTAATGAAATTCACAGAAGTGGAGTGTTCACAGAACATTTCTCACTAGCTTTCCTGGATGATTTATTGACAGCTGGTTGTAAAAACAATTTTATTAAAGGTCATAATGTTTGGTTAGGAAAAAAAAAGTTTAATTTATGGCGTAATTAGCCTTCCTGCAATCGGCATGATGCCAGACCCATCACTTACAATCTTTGGCTGAAATAAGCTTTGTGTTTTTAATTATATCTTTGAGAATGTGTTCAAAGGCAAGATCACAGTGATACAGTGTTACTTTCTTTCTGTAGCCACTCTATGGGCATTCTAATGGCCACAGTAAGAGATGTACTTCTACCAATTGATACGTAGAGATGGTACTGCACTACCTGAGGAGCACAGTTGGACACACACAGCAGAGCCCCCACTCCCTGGAGGAAGCTCTTTGGGATCTGCTCTATATCTAGACCTTGCATGAGTGGCTGAGATAGTTTGAAATGTGCAAGAATGACCAGGCTTTCAGAGATTTTTAAAATATCCTTGAAATGTTCTCTTTGCTCTTTTCTATGGGGGGGTGGAGGAAAAGAAAAAGAAAAAAGTGATATATGTTGTAGGTTTCCTTTAAATCCATGGCCTTTCCCAGACGGAGTTAAACTGTTCAGCAGGAGCAGGACCCTGGATACTGACTAAGCACTTACACACAAGGTGCCACTCAGTAATTATCAGCCTGGCCATGAATTTTTATTTCCACTCCTTTTCACCTTGTTATGCCATTATTTTTGTGAGGTTTCTAAGACCAGTTCAACAGGGGAGGTTTAGGCTTTATATTAGGAAAAATGTCTTTATCAAAAGAGTTGTCAAGCATTGGAACAGGATGCTCAGGGATATGGTGGCATCACCATCCCTGGAGCTATTTAAAAGACATATAGATATGGTGCTTGGGAACATGGATTAGTGGTGGACTTGGCAGAACTGGCTTAATGGTTGGACTCAGTGATCTTAGACATTTTGTCCTACCTTAAGAATTCTATGATCATACATTGCCACAGTAGAGAGACACAAAACCCTTGAGAGATTGCCAAATTCCTCTTAATTTAGAGAGAATTTCTAATTTGGACTTCAGACAAAGATTTCACATCTGTACGTAGAGCCAGTCAGGACACTCAGCACTGGCTTTTCTTCCACTTAAATCTGGAAGCGACAGTACAAATTTCCCTACAGAAGAAACATCTTGGGAGAAGAGTTCCTATGAGGATTAGTCCTGTGACAGTCATCAGGAGAGCGTTAAAAGGCCCAGATCCTGAAGTCCCAAGTTAATCTTCCCATCCTCCAAGCTGTTCCACACTCAGCCCAAACATTACAGCGCATATGATGAAGAAATGTTTTCATGAAACTTATGACATGAAAATCTTCCTAAACCAGCAGAAAAATATAAATCTAACACCTAAAAATCCAAGAGTCTTATTTGTATTTTACTAGAAAGCATATCATCCATCCTGCCCACCACTGTCACAAGTAGTCCTGTTAAAAACTGATCAACACATCCAGCTGTATTTCCATCAATTTTAAATGAGGCAAAACAGAAAAGGAGCCTCAAAAGAAAACAGTTTTGTTGCAGAAACTCTCCCAGGAGGGACTTAATTATCTCCCAGTGGGAGTCAAAAAATGGGCAAGAAAGCAGCCATGTTAAGCCAGAAAAAAAAAAAAAATCAGAAATGTTAAGATAAAGCCAACTTAATTCCACTTCTTGACTAAAACACTGTTGAAAAGAAAAAAGACTCACAGCTGTGGGGCACCTGAGATCTAACACAGAGCTGTCCAACCCAATTAACATTTTTCTCATTTGTGACTACATTTGAATGCTCTACGCAAAACATCTCAGAAAGTTTATCCATCAAACCAACATAAACCTTGAAGTATTGCCTAAAATTAGTTAGCAGTGAGTACACAGCCATGGAGTTTCCAGGGAAAGTTGCATTGCCCGTGAACAGCCTGTTCCAGCACTAGATGTGTTTGGCAGCACACACCGACAGCGTTCAAGGGTTTGTTTTCAGGAAGGTAAAATCATGCTGCCATGTCCTGCTAGACCTGATTTTGGAAGTTTTAGTGGCACTGCCTAATGCCTCCTTGAAGCAAATTCCTAAAGGAGGCATTAATGAGTGACTCTTCCCTAGGCTCTGCGGTTACCATTAAACACATAAAGCTGTGTCTAGACATGGCTGAAGCCAAAGCGAAAGGTAAACACATCACTTTCTCTCTTTGTTAAAGTTTCCTTGTGTTTTTTCCCAACCCACTCAAGAACCATCACTCTCTCTCTGTTGCTCTATTTTCTAAGACACATCATCACTTACAAGACATGAGCAGGGCCAGGAAATGTGAAATTGTTCAAGGAAAGAAGTTTCTCCCAGTGCCATAGAAAACGTGAGGCTCAGGTTGGGGAAAAGCAGTGAAACAGACAGTTGAGTAACTGCTCATTAAAATTCTGCTCTGCCCTTTCTTAGAAAGTCTGTGATCACCAATTAATTCTTTTTATTTTGCTTTTACTAAAATAATGTAATATAGGTTTATAGAATCTCATGAGAACATGAGGCAGTCCTTGTAATTTAATCTGAGAAAGACACATACTTCATCAAAAGAGCAGTTGGTTTCAATGATCTACTCAGAGTCCCAAAGGGTTCTTTTTCTAATTTTTAAATGCAATTATTAAATATTATTTGGCAGCATTGTGCTTTTTCTGGCTCAGCTTCTTCAAAACAAATGCTTTATAATTAATTTTGTTTCAGTCCTGTTGTATGATTTAGAGTTAATTCCAATATAATTAAATCCTTTCTTTGGAACCCTTCTTGCCCCAAGTCTCCCCTTTTTCTTTCTCAGACTTCAACTTTCCCAACCACCACGCTCCACACATGGGTCAGGTGTGTGAGGGCTCAGATTGTTCTTCTCCTACTGATATAAAAGAGATTCCTCAACCTCTTATAGCTTGAAGTTCATAGAGAGCTTAACTCTTTCATCAGTTTTGGTTTTGCAAAGCTAACAGGCATGTGATATGTGGCCTAAAAAGATTTATTACAAAATGAAATCAAAGGAAATAAAACTAGACAGAAACTTTTTAACAAAACATACAGTATACTAAATTTAATTAGGCATCAGCTAATCAAGAAAATGGTATTAATTAAGGTATCTCCTAAGGAGCCAAGGGATATCCAAATTATACACACTGCGCCCTAAATCAAATAACCCCTCATGTCTGAGACTTCCAAATAAATAACAACCAGTTCTAGTAAATGCTATGGAAAGTAAATGCCTATATTACAGTCTGCCTGCCATTCATAGTACTGCAAGCAGCAGTCTCAGGAGCTTCACCAGAGAGTTCAGTGCAAAGACATCTGCAGGGCTGCTACCTCAGGGGCCCATGCTAGACCACAGTGTTCAGTGTGAGGAAACTCCTTCACCGTGTGTTGTTTAATTACCAAGTGCTAAAGGTCCATGCTGGGCACCGAGTGGTATTTGGTTTTGCATAATGTATTGACATTGCACATTTTTATAGTGTGTTAAAGTTAATACCACCAGATTGCACATTTCAGATAAGGCATATTGCAATTAGAATAGGTAGTGCTAAACATTTTAGTTAAAGTGGAAAATACAATGCTGGAAAACGTGGTAATGCATTGAAACCAAAATTTACTGATTTTTATTTAGCAAAATAGTTTCAAATAAACTTCATTTCTATACAAAGAATACCATTTTCTATCCCATATTCATTCTGATTTTGTTACCTTCCCTGTATCTACAGAGCTGGAGAAAATAAGCCTGAAGGTGCACTCGCCATATGAGAACAGGATAGCTATTTTAAACTGCAAACTAACACACTAATAAATGTTATACTTATTCCTAGCTTTAAAGGGTGACTTACAGTGACAAATTTATTGCTAATTGCACAAACAGTTTATTATGCAGGACCATAAGAAATCTTGGGGTCTAAATATGTGTACTAAGAAATTATTTAATCTGGCAAATACTGATGAATCAAGGCCTTATTTATCCCAAATTTGTTAAACTCAGAGCTTTATGCCCCGCAGTAACTCTGTAGGTGACTACAAAAACAAATGGGTCTTAGGCAAAATGCTGAAATCTGGCCACCTAATATTAGCCAAGTCAGAGTATACTCATATTGCCAAGTAGGATGACCATTTTTTATATTCAGTACTTCCAGCTTCCAGCACAGAAACCAACTTTGGACTTCATCACCCAACCTCTTCACCTTCTGCATTGACACATAGCTGTATTTTCTGGCCTATTTGCCCAACCCAACCTCTTTGACTTAGCCAGCCCTGTTTGTCACACAGAAAATAAGCCCTGTTTGTTCCTCCTCTCCTCCATTTTAAAGTTCATGGCTCAACCAGAGACACTTTTCTACTTGGCTGTTACCAGCTAACTCCTTTTTCCATTCATCTCAATGCCTGAACTGCAGCCAAGCTATTCTGTAGACACCTGCTTCTCTCCCTGCCTGCTCCTCTACTAACAGTTTCTCAGTGTCGTTGTCCTTCCATCAAAGGCCACCTGCTCTGCCCTCGTCTAATGCTCTCCAGCACATCTGGAGACTGCCCTGCCTACGTGGGGCTGAGCCTGCATGTGACTGGGGAAGGGATGCCCTGGGTCCAGCTGTAAGGAGTCTATCTACAGCTTCAAAGTCACCCCCAACACCCAAGTTATTGTGACAACAGATGCTGAGCCCAGTTTTAGATTTGACTTATGAGTGTCAATTAATTCCCACAGCATAGGTAAGTTTTACAATGAACGACTGTCGTTCAGGACATAGAGGCCATTCCTCATCAACAGGCAAGAAGCATTCAAAGAGCAGTTATTTTCAGATGAAGATCTGGGATGGATTTTTATGTGACTCTCAAGCACAATATCCTGTTCTTCGAGAGCCAAGTATGGAGCCACACCACTACCACAGGCTAATGCACCTCTTTAGCTTGGCACCAGTTTTAAGCAGTTGACTTTTCTAAATTCAGTGTAAACCTATTTCCTGAAGTGCTTTTGAAACTGAAAAGGGGAATTTGTTAGAATTCAGACCCCAATTTGTGACTGACTGAGAAAATAACTAACAGGTGCCCTATCTCCAAGCCCCATTCTCTGCAAGTCTGTTTCTTTTACAAGAAATGGGTGTTTCTGCCTAAATTCCCATAATGGCAATACTCTACCACTGATTTAAGAAAAGGAAAGAAACAATTATTGAAGCAATATTTCAAATTATGAACTGCAGACAGCTGTCTCCCACACTTAGCAGGTTGAGTTACAATATTGTTCACTTTTAAAACAACCCTTCATTTCAGTGAACCACAGAGAGTCAACTGGCACATAAATCAGTTTTCTATAAAATAGAGAACAAATCTACAATGGCCATTTGAAAGGCAATACACAATGTAAATAAGAAAGTATCCATAAGGCACACTCTTTCCCAGATAGATTTGTGTAACTTCTTTTAGTAGTAAAGACTATAGACCCTATTTGCTTAAACTATTTATCTCAAGAGATCTCATAAGCAGCCTGGAACATGATTAATGAGCACTTGTGCCTTCATAGACAAAGTCCATTGATGCTTATGAATCAGTAGCTGTATCTTTACTCAGGACTAAACATGTGTCACAAACTGTGCAGCTGAAGTGTTAGTAAAAAAAAATCCATGAAAATAAAACATTTTGAGCAAATCTTCCTTCCTTTGCAAAATTCAGATTATTAATGGCAAAAGTATTTTACATTAACACCTTGATCTCATCACTATTTAAAATCTCAACATATTTGAACATATTTTAATACCATTATTAACATTTTTCCCTAAATAAAAATCTGAGACTGACACTTCATTTGAGCTCAGGATGAATGATATTTTGAAATTTCAGCTATCATTGCAGTTTGAAATTCTATTTTTCAACTATATTTATTAATTTCTTCTCCTGGATTTAATATTTACTTTGTTTACCAGCAGCAGTTACTCTTAGCTTAATTCTATGGGCAAAGATAACTTCCTGTTATAGTATGTTTACTAGAAGTAACATGTGGGTTTTGTCTGATAAATTTTTCTTCCCTCCCAGAATGTGCCATGCATATTTTGCAAATAATCCTTGAACATCTCAGGTCAATTAGTACTATAGTAATAGAGAATATTATTCTTCATGTTTATCCATGGAATGTGCCTCAGGGAAACAAACTCAATGTGTTTTATAGTGAGCACCTGTGTATTATTCCCTTATCTTATGTTGTGTAAAGCTGGAGTTAGTATTGTGGTGAAACACCAAAGAGAACTCAGCTCTCTTGTGTCCTGTGGCAGTCAGATGAGAGGGGACCTTGTCCACAGACCACTGAAGTCTGCAGGGATATCACTCCAATAAGTTCAGGATCTCTTCCTGCCTTCTAATTTGTAAATGACATTTTTACTATTTATTTTTCTTCACAGGGGTTAAATTAACTGTTATTTGTTGAGCACATTGAAGTTTTCAGTGAAGTATTAATATTTACAGAGCATATTTTCATCTTGGTTTGTAGTTGTAATTTTTTAGAATTCCTTTTGTTTTTTTATTTGTGTCTTGTTCTCTAGAAGGACCATCTGAGTAGTCCAAAACTTCCAGCTGAACAAAAGAAGCCTTTTCTATTTGTGTTCAATTTCTTTAAGAGACGTCTAGAGTATATTTACATCTGCCAACTGTGAGAAGGAGAAATGAGTCTTCAACTCAGGTTTTATCCCTGATGAACTTTGTGTGAAAGCTGCATTAACAACGGTTCCTTCCTGAATGTCTGCTTGCCAGATGGAAATTTATCTTTAAAATCTGCACAGTAGTGTGATATTACTGACATGTTATTTCTGTGCAGTTTGTCCATGCATTGGTGTTCTCTCTGGAAGGAATAATCAATCCATTTTAAACTTAAAATATAATTGCCCATTAATATCCCCTGATACTGTGATAACTTTTAATCATGCCTAAACATTAAAAAATTCATACAGAATTTGTTTTTTCTTATTTAATAAAGCAAATAAAAAATATAGCAAACCATTAGGCTGATGCAGTTCACTTACAGAGAACATTGTATTTATATATTGGATTGAAGACACTATTTTAAATCATGCATTTAATAGAACTAATTGAATTATTTAATCATTTAAATTTTACTACATTAATACCTGCGTAAATTACTTGATCACCACAAAAATACTTCCAAATATGAAGTCTTTTAAAAATAAGATTTCAGGGAGAACACATTTTAATTTTCACTTCCACCCTAAAAACCTGGTAGAATCAATCAGATATTCCTTGTCAGATTAACCTCTTTCTGACTTTCCTTTTCTGGTACCCAGCACTTAATGAGCTCACAAGAACTCTGTCCTTTTGTGCATCAGTCCACTAACATGAGAGTATCTGCCAGAGATGTTTCTCCCCTCACATCACAAAACCCAGTCCAATCTCATTATTCTGGTGACCAAAACCCAGGTAAGAACAAATCTCGTTCTGTTCTGGCTTTGCCACAAGAAAACTGCCGTGAGAAACCTGTCCCAACCAAGCTGTGCACAAACAACTGCTTTTCTTATTATGCCAATCACAGGCTCTTTGTTTAAAAAGTAGAGTAGGCATCTTCCCAAGGTTTTCTGTTTACTCTTCTGGTGCCCTCCAGATTAATGAAAACTGAGCCCCTTCTCCTGCCGCTGTCAGACCTCTCCTTCATTTTTTGCTGACAGCCAAACCTTCCCTTCCTCCTTTCTATTTGATGTAGAATTTCTATCAGCCACACGGGAAAAGGAGGAGCAGCTTCAACCACTGACTTTAATCTCCATGTGAAAGGCAAGGCAACGGATGGGGCAGCAAGCAGCATTGAAGCCTTCAGTGTAAATGTTGTTGCTCATTACAAGCTCCCTCTCTAGGGATTAAAAAAAATCTTCAAAGGGGAATTGCACCAGTCTCACACACGCCAGAATTCCCTCTCACACACACGCGCCTTTCACATCTCATACATGTGGTTGCCACACAGGAAACAATTACTGTAATTAATAGACCCAAATAACCCCACTGTTCATTTAAAAATGCACTTTAAATTGACAGTGGCACAAAAAAAGTGGCTGGGTTCTTGGGTCTCATTATACGTGTGGACTAAAAACCTGATTGCGTATATAGACTGTCAGCTCTATATTTTTCCAGACCTATCACATCAAATTCAACTCCAGCAGAAACCAAAATATGCTCAAGGTCTGAATGTTCTCCAGGAGGCACTCAGACACCATTGTTTCTCCCTATGACACCTAGGAGCTATTTTGTCTAGACTGAAATAAATGGGACTGACACTGGCGAAAGGAATCTTTTGTGCATCAAGAGGTAGTGGATAATATTTGTTGGGGATTATAATGTCTCTCATATAGTAGATTAGATTAAGGATTCTTATTTGCCCAGTTGGGAACATTTACATTTGCTTAAAGTTATTGTAACTCAAAAAAAAAAAAAAAAGGCACAAAAAATTCTGTCATGCTCACATTCTACTACATAGTCATTTACATATCTGCCATATCAGGCATAAGAACATGACTTCTTCTTTAATGACCTTCAATAAGTAACATACTATGATCGTGTCAGTGAATTGATAACTAATACTTCTATTAGTTTGAACTGCTTTTTTCTCTCACTGCTTGACTGCAGAGGCCGCTGAATCCCTCACACTCAGAAGATTCATGGCAAAACCCAGCGGGTTCCTTCGCACATGACCGTGAGATCAGGAGTCTGTAAAGCAGTTGTCTACACATCTCAGAATTTCCTTAGGATGGGATGGTAGCCTTCTGCTGCTCTCCACATCCAGGAAAGCATCAGCAGGAGGGAATAGGCTTATGGAGGAATAACACATGACTGCAGAGCTGCAGCTGTGGAAGCAGTAGGGTTGCCACTGTGAGTAAAGGCTTCACAGGACCACCACTACTGAGCAGCATCCTCTTCCTACAGACCCTGGCCAACACTCAACAAAGAGAACAAAAGTTGCCCCTGTACCAAAAAGCTAAAAACCCTCACCCTGGCACAGAGAGCTCATGGTAGAGGGTCTGGTTTGTTGCAAGCCTGGGTTGCAGCAACACTTATGTAGGTGGAGTAGTACAGCAATCCATTTTTTTTCACCTCTTGCTTCTTTTCTTTAATGGTGCTGAGAAAACCCAGGCCATTTCAGCTGGTACAACAGCTTGATGTGTTGTTCAGTTCACATATCTCACATGAATCATCCATTTAATTTTGAACTCTTGCTTTAGCTTTTCAAAACAGAGTTTGGGGTGGGATTTTTTAAGGCCCATGGGAAGAATATTTTAGATTTTACTTCTGGTATTTGTCTTTCATATGTTTCAGTGAAATTAGTTAGATCTGGAAAATGTTGCCCTTTACCTGGTAATTCAGGAAACCAAAGAAACTAATACATTTATCAAATGAACAGAAACGGCCCTCTGGATTTCAACAAAGTTTCCTTTTGTTGTATATACTAAATTTCAGTTAATCAATTTTCTACACATCATAATGTTTTAGAACAAAGGTTGAAATGACAATGAAACTTGATTTTTATAGGTCTTTGCCTCCAGAAGAGAGAAAAGAAAGTAACATTTTATAGTGTCAATGTACACAGAAATAAATCCAGGACCTCTTTTTGACAAGAAAGGCCACAGTAGTTCAATTCAGACTGTTAAAGGATTTTGTATTCTTCTAAGAGCCATGATCGAGCAACATATTAAAAAATGTATAGTAAAAAAGAACTTAAGAAGGTGAAAAATTATGTTTTAATTTGCATTGAATTGAAATGACCTCATAATAGAGGTTGACAAAAGAATTAAAAATGTGTCTAATAATGCACATAAACTCCAGCAGACATTCCTAAATCTGCCTGTCATTTATGAGTAGAGAAATGCTTTTTCTCTCTCATTCTCACTTGTAATTTGGACACACATAGTGATATCTGCTGGCAAAACAGCTTACATGCATTTGTCAAAACAGCAGATGGGGAACTAAAAGCCCTGGATATATTCACTCATTAGAGGATCCTTTCAATCTGCCTCTGCTGTGGCTGCTGGGTTTCTTTGAGAAGTCTGGGTGTGCTCCATGGAAGTTAAACTCTTGCTTTCTGTCAAAGTATACATTATATATCCTGGTATAAGAGAACAACAGCAGCATTGCCAACTTAGTGTTTTACCCAGGTTTCAGTGTTAGGTATTTTTTTACATCTTCAGCTTCTGAAACAAGAACAGGGTTTTTTTGTTTTGTCTTTATTGCTTTACAGAAATGTAAATTTTAACCCATATGGTAATGAGGAAAAATTAACCAAACACTCTTGAAGGCATTAGAAGCAAAACAAATAAAAGGGATTAAATATACAATGCTTAATTTCCTAAGAAAACAATGCTAAATTCATACTCTTATATAGTCTTACTGAATGCCTTTATAGCCTTCTGACCAATTTCACCTGTATTTGAAATCAAAGAAGGGTCAGCCACGGCTTCATTTATTTATATTAGGGAAAGCCACAGGGTTGCTAAGCCCTGTTGCTCTTTAAATTACATGCTTTCACATCTCTTAACTTTGTGTGTGTGAAATCTTACAATGGTACATGATTTTTACAGCATTTCTGGAAATTCATCTCTCAAGATTACAGAGCCACTCCCATGGGGGATGAAAAGGTGGGTAAATGCACATACCATCTGGGAATGATGGTCCCGGACCTGGAGAAACCCTTGTGTGATGCATTTCTCTTCACTGAACATGTAGGGGAGTTGGAAAAGGAGATGAACAGATTCTTTCAGATTTCTCAGTTCCTTCTGGGAAGCGTAGCATTCCTCCCCAACACCATGTAACCCAGACAGCGTGAGCCCCAAAAGCGAAGATCAACTGCCACAGCATGTTTGTCCAAAGGTCTGCAAGCATAGACGAGCTTCATGGTCATTTAGCAGCAGTATAAAACTTACATAAAATATATACCCATACAAGCCCAGGCTTCCTGCAGCTCTGTGAGTTTAGCAGGGGGAAATTCAGGTCTTTCTACATATGGACAGGCCACTGTCTTAAGCCCTTTTTGAAGGAATATGTAGGAACTGAACTTGAGCCCATGAAGTTTCTTCTCCTTTTACAGAATATTTCCACATTGCAGTTGAAGTAACAGCTGTGAACAGTTCACAGAATTAAAATAAAAGTAAAACTATTTACTTCAATTTTTTTTTTCTGAGCTGTTGATATTTCAGTGATGAAGTTGCCATATATGAATACGTGTGGATGTGAACAACTGCATTGCCTCTGTAAACTCATCTACTGGAAAGGAACTGTAACATTTCATTCAGAAACTTGGATGCAAGTTTCATTTTATTACTAACTGTTGGCAAAGAGCTCTATCTTCTTACTTTGGTTTCATTGTCTTTCCTCTGTGATGCAGCACTACCTGCAAAACTCTTTCTACTGGTAGGAGGTAGGAATAGGTGACAGGAGTAGGTGTTCCTGCTAATAGGTCTGCAGCAACATGCCAAGCTCACAGGACAAATCCAGCCACCCTACAGACTAAGAACTTTTATGTATTTTTACTTTAGGGTTCCCATTTTTTTTTTCAAGGGACATTGATAAGCAAATGTGTAGGAATTTTTAGGAGAAAACTTTCATATACCACAGACTACTGATAAATATCTTCAAAAGGCACATCATCTGCCTTGCTGGGTGACATACACCTTATCTCTCCCTTCCCTTTGCACAAAGCAGGGGAAGCAGGACTCCTTAAACTCCCAAGTGAGAATACACAGGAAGAATAATATTTAATTAGATCCTTGTAAAAATTTTTGAAGACTAAAGGCACTGGAAAAGTGACATGCATTTCCTTTGGCCCTACCCTTGGGAAGTCATTCAGCTTAGCATCGGAAAGAATTTCACTATATTGAAAAAATTCAGTCCAACCCTACGGAAAGTTCATGCAGGAATAGATAAACCAGCTCATCTTCAGAGATTACTGTTACCACACTACCAGGTTTCTTTTCTCTGATCTGAAACCACATTTTGGCCTGAGAATGTAGTTGCTAAGCAATTAGGAATAACCTGTCCTAGGCCTCTGACCTCCAAAACCTAGTGCAGGACTTCCCCAAAGCTCAGACTGGGAGAGAAAAGTCAGGCTGTTAAGCAACAAGAGTCAAGGAAATGAGTCAAATCTAGAAAAATGAAACACAAAAGACTTCAGGCAAAAAGCTTAAACAGCATAGATAATGCTCACTCTACCAAGATAAACAGTTCCAGTGTCTGTATATGGATGGCTCTTTCAAGTGAGTGTTGGGTATGAAAGAAAACAGGAGGCAGAGAATGGGAAGAGAATGGACACTGGCTCCAAGCACTAAGGAAACACATGTAGGGGAGAAGAGAGTCAAATATGAGGGATGAATCCGACTCTGTTTACTCAGGCAACACTAATATTAATATCCCAAACACTTGTCTGAAGAGCAAACTTATGACCACTTTCATGTCCTCAGAAAGGGTGCCCCACCTCAGCTTGAACACTTCCTCTGCAGTGTGAGGTTGGGATATAAAAGAAGGCACACTTCAGGGGGAATGACTGCCATGTGAAGAGGCTCAGAAACACCATCATTATATCTGCCTATATGGAGAACTGTATCAGACAGTGGGATACATACCCTGATACTCTTCTTATACCCTGCCTGTCACTGAGTCTAGTCTATTTACTTCCCACGTAAACACTTACAGTGACATTTTCTACAGATCTGTCCCTAAAGAACTGGCACAATTTTATGCAGTAATAAAGGGGCACTGCAGTGCAGTTCAATGCACAATGAAAACCACTAATACAGGCCTAAGATGTCAGACCACCATTGCATCTCTAACATTAGGCATGCAGTTTCAGCAGGAGAATGAATTCTGGACAATCAAGAGTGAAATAGTACTCATTCACAATATCAGCTATGCTTTTCCCTAAAATATGAGACTACAGCATCCAAGAATAGATTTCTTAGAGGATGGATATATCAGCAGAGTCAAAGAGAGGAAGGAAAAGATCACGGCACTCAAATATATGTCAGATCTTCAGAGTCTCTTTCAGCAGTATAGTGGCATCAAAGAAGAGCTTCTTTTATGTGTTTCCCTTTACAGGGCAATATGGAAGAGTTTACGGAAACAGAAGTGAAGTCACAGACCATCTATATAATTATCCCCTGTATGAAAACAGACACGTGCTGGTAAATACCTGAGACTGCTTCTAGCATCCTACATTATTGCACAGAGATGATCTAGTTGTTCCACAAAACTGTGAAAATATTTCCAACATAAATTTACTTATTTTCAGTCTTGTACCTGGAATTTCTATTAAGGTGAGCTTTCTACAGAGTTACCATCATGGGAAACCTTATCAGCATAGCCACAGGCAAAAACCTTAACCACTCTATTTTATGCCACATTGAAACAAATCTACATATATTATCTGATTAAGCCTCCAAAAAATGTGCAAAATCTACACAACTGATCTTTTGTGCATAGATGAAGTAAAGGAAATGGATGTTCTATGGGAACTCTCAAACTATATGTCCTCAGCATGAGTGGCAGAAAACATGATTTCTGATGACTAGTGATTTTCTTCTGGGAGTTAAAGATATTCAGTACTCAGCAGAACTGAATTGTTGCTATGGATTTTATTATTTGGGAATAGGTTACTAGCTCCTTTAGCATTCTTTAGTTCCATTAAAGACAGCAGAATCAACCAATTTTGTCTGCCTCTGCACCTAAAAGTTGCTCTCAGAACCTCTTTTATGTCGAACAGAATGTCTGGCACTTTAGTGTGTGGGTACCCATTGCACAATAATATTACAGTCCATATTTCCCACACTCAAATGATGTAATCTCTGAGCTCCCTGAGCAGACTGAGATTTTTATCTTATAATTAATGTCACAAAGTCTTGTCAGCTTAGTCAGGATGCCAGAGAGGCTAGTGACCAACCTGGCCAGAAAGTCTGTAAATCTTTCCATGGCATTCCTGTGAAACGTCCACCCATAAAAAAACCCTGCAGAAACAGAAAGAGTTTACATGGTAACTGCAGTAAAAATGAAATCATACTCATTCTTCCATCCAGCATCGGAGAGACATATCATGCTAATTCTTACACATCAGTGCTCAGTTGTAATCATGTTGTTTGACTTGGCAAAATAGCTGGAAAAAACCCAGAGAAACATCACTAGATGAGAGGGGGAACTTAGATCATATTCCCATGTCATTTTTTTTATTATTTCCATTAGAAGTATAATTCCTGCTAATAAATTAAGACCTATAAAAACTATGCTAAGAAAAATCTTCACAATGGAGAAAGAGAATATAAAACCCTTCCAGCTAAGACGGAACTTACATGTCTAAAAACATTCGTGTTGCCACTTCTTTGCACTTTTGACCTTTCCACATTGAAATAGTCATGATTCCTCCTTATTCTTAAGGTATATACATATAAATGTATACATATAAAAGTGTATATATAAAGATATATATGAGTGGTATGTGCGGCTGTGTGTAGAAATAATACTTTTGGATTAGATATTAGGAAAAATTCCTCCACCAAAAGGGTTATCAAGCACTGGAACAGGCTGCACAGAGAAGTGGTTGAGTCACCATCCCTGGAGGTATTTACAAGATGTGTAGATTGGCCCTTAGAAACATGGTTTAGTGATGGACTTGGCAGTGCTGGGTTTATGGAGGTCTTTTCCAACTTAAATGATTCTATGATTCCAGTGAAGGAGTATTTTGGTACTGGGTGTGAGAGGTCTGGGGAGCATATTATAGGTCTGAAATTGGACAAATAGCAGCATGATAACATATCCAAGTGTTACTTTTATATAGAAGAGAGCCAGGGACTCATATTTCATTCAGAATGCAAAGAAAATGGAAGTTCACTTTCATCAAAAAACCTGGGCAGCACCTATTGGCCCATGGAAGTTGTGAATCACAGGTAATGGGAAACCCAATGCCACACAAGGGAAAATTTCAGATCATACTTATCTCAATCCAAATGCATTATTCTTTGTACTTGACATAGGAATGTGTGTAGAAGGAGAATGTCCAAGAAAAAAGTCTTGAAATTTTCACTGACAAGGCACACAAAGAGAAAAAGGCCCAAAAAAGATAAAGCAACCTAGATGTTGTGCTTGAATGTGTAACATAACTGCAAGTTCCTTCATGAAGAGTCCAGTGTTCTCTGCACTGAATTATTCAGCCATCTACGGAAGCCAATCCTTCTGTGGATAAAACTTGTTATTATTTCCATCCATCATTGCATTGTTCTTTGATCAAGGTAATAATAAAAGTTTGGGGAATAGGAGAAAATGCCAGATTTTTTGTAACAATCCTAGTAGCCCTAACTCATATGGTATAGTGTGAATAAGATCTGCATAGTTTGGTTCAAAGTTCTCTTAATTCATGTATACTTCTGTTCCAGGTTCCTTATGTTTAAAATGCAATCCATACTGTCTACTATTTTACAAACAGTATTTTCAGTATGAAAAGTTTAACAATCACTGAAAATTAGCATAACTGTCTTGCTTAGAGAACCAACTACATCTATATTCTGCGAACAGTAAACACTAATTAGCAATATCTGCTAGCACTAACATAAATCACAACTGTCCCTTTTCCTCTCCTGGGCACTGCACTGGAAAATATCAAACCAGAAAAATACTTGGAATGTTTCTTACTTTTTTTTAAAATTTTATTTTATTAATGATAAAATATTGGATGTCAACATGCAATGCTTTGTGCATTGCATCAGACAGCTTAAACAGTAATTGTGATGAATGGGAGTGGAAGGGCCAAGGTTACAGGCATTTAAGAAGGCTCCATGGATTGAAAATATTAGGATTGATTAAAGGTCAAATACTTTATGGATTTATCAGTGTTGTATACATTTTCTCATGACACAGAATCACTTACACTACCTAGAAAATGAAATAGAAAAGAATTGCAAATCAGATAATTTTTAAGTCTTTAACCCACATACTCAAGGCTTAGCCATGAGAATAATTAATGGCACAGAAATGTTTTGATTAGTCAAGCAATAAACCAGCCAACCCTTCATAACCTGCCCCCAATAATCTCCCTAGCTTCCCACAGGTTCATATGTAACAGTCTTTCTCAATTAATGTTTAGTATTTACAAACACACAATATCTCAAAAGATACTTCTTAGCCTTGTTTAAAATCTGTATTTACTTAAACCTATCACCTTTAGTCTAGAAAGGATCTTTAACTTAATAGTTTACCCTTGCTCTGTCTTCCTTATTTTCTGGGAAAACAGAGTTTGAGATGGCTATTTTCGTATTGTCTTTGATGCACAGAATTTTCCAGGATCCAGACAAGCAAATAAATGACTGTCTTCATTTATATCACTGGATTTGAATTGAGTTTCCTGAAGTCTGTATTTCCATTAGGACAGAGCAGCAGAAGCTGGAACTGAGGAAATTTGTGAGAAAGACCCTTGGGTTTGAGGCTTTTGTTTAAGAAGCTGTGCGAGGTAACTCTGATGGTCTCTGCAATATGCTTATGAATAGTACTTACTTTAAGCAAGTGAAATCAGTTTGGTATCAGTGGCTTCATTCTTCAGCTTCAGAGCCTGATCAATTTGCCCCACAGAGTCCTTTTCATTGCCTTTGGTGAGCTCAGCACCAAACGAGCCCACATCAGTGCCATGGCCAGAGGCCCTCAGTGCCCTCCCAGCACAGCGCTGCCACCTCCGTGTTCAAGTCCTGGCCCGGGATTAGCAGTACACTGAGTCTTCAGAACTTTACTGAAAACAATGGAAGTAGAGACTTCGTAGGAATGTCATTGTAGTCTTGCACCTTTATTTTAGGACAGTCTTTGCTATGCATATGTCTTTCACATTTGCACAGTTGGCAAACACCTGGGGAGGCTAAGCAAAGAGAGAGGAAGGAGAGGGATTTCTAAGCCAAAGCTTTCATTTATGCAGGTTATTATTTCCTTCTGTTCTGAAAGGTGATCATAAAGCTCATCTCTTCCCACTCTACTGATAGTCACATTCCGCAAAGAGACCCTCCAAGGAATCTGAGTTTCCCAAAATACAGCCTGAATTTCAGTGTAACTTATCACCTAAGGATCAGAATGGAGAAATAGTCATCAGCTTAATCAAAGGATGCCAGAAAAAAGGCCCTTGTGGGGCAGGTTAGTGGTAGCTACATTGTGTTGTTCAACAACTGAGCAAATCTTTTTATGGGTTATCCTGAGGGGCACGAAATCCAATCCTGAAGGCTTTGCCCACAGTATCATTGAAAGGGCTGTTTGAAGGGGGTGCCTGTTTCTTCTCTGCACCAAGAGCAGTGAATAGGCAGAATGTGTTGGGGGTATCCGCAAACACCTCTATGAGGGTAGAAACTTTTGCATTTGAATAACTTTGGCATTTCTCCTTTTTTATTCCTGCAAAGAAGCCACCGGCTTTACTGGTTTCCTGAGGATATGGACATGCATCCTCCAGTCCACAGCTTTGGGATGCCTGCAGTAGAAATAAAGGTTAAGTTAACAGAACAAAGGCAACCACACCTGAAATTTGGACTCTACTAAATGCCAATTTGTTGGTAATTGAGATTCTATTAAATTTGATAGCAACCTCTAGTGGGTGGACATGTGAAAACTCAGACCTGTTTCCTCAGCAAGGAAGCTTTAAAGAATAACACCCATTTACTAGTGTAACATTTGATTAAAGCAGGCTCAGATATCTTAACTGTAAAGGTTAAGCACAGACATGTGTGTCACACATGATGCAGTCAGTAAATGATGTAATGTTGATAGGCCAGTAACAATGAAAAACATTCCAACACCAGATTTTGGCCAAAAGTTTGGTACCGTATAAAACACAATTAAATGGCTATAACTTGCATGACGTGAGAATCAATGTCCTGTAAAAATAATACAATATTTATAAGAAAGTTTCCAAAATATTTATTTGCATTTCCAAACAACTGTTCTGCTTTTAAAACTGCAATTCCTTGTGCAGGTTTGTATTGTGGAAGTTGGCTTTCATAGTTTTATTTTGGCAGGGTAAAGTTATAAGCTGCAGGCTGTTTCTAGACCAATCATTCATCATATCACTGACATAAAAACCCTGCTTTTGCAGCAAAGGAGGTCTAGCATGACTTTGGGTTTTTTCTAAAAGTGAAATTTAACTTCTAACACAGGACTCCTGCACCAGTGAGAGTTTTCATGGGAACTGAGTCAGACACTGGTCCTGACCTTTACCAGTCCATGGGTACTAAGTAAGCCACAAATTTTTAAGAAAAGAAAAATAATGATGTACAGTTACATAGAAAATGTGCAATGTGGTTTTAACACAGACCAATCACCAAGACAAATTTTGTAACTTCATTTAGAAAGTAAACCAGTCCCCCAGACAATGAAAGTTCTCACCTCTCTAAACATTCAACCCAGCATTAGACAGTAAATTATTAGGAAAACTGGGGAAAAGTAAAAATCAAACAAACAAAAATCCCTCAACAAAATCCCAGACTGAGAGGGACCAGGCTAACAAAAGTTAGTAGCCAAGAAGTATTATCAGCTCTAGTGGAGGCTACTCATGGCTACTTGTGGAGTTTTTCCACAATTGGGACTGAGTGTATTTGATATTTACAGCCATGACTTCAGCACAAAAATGTGAAACTGTGCTGACAAAATTTCTGATGACTATGGTACTGGCAGTACAGAATTGTCAGAATGACATGTCAAAAGCCCTTGAGGTCACCCACTGGGGTCACCCAAAAGAGAGTAAATTGCTTTTTATCAGATGTAAGATAATGTATTGAAGGAGAAATAACAAGAACTACTCACGTAAACAGTTCCTTCAGCTGCTAGATATAGATGCTCTTTAGTTGTTTCTATGGAGCCATGATTAATATCTTATTAGACTTCAGTAACCCAGAGGAGGTGGATTTTGGCTATCAGTACACTAGGAAGACAGCATTCAGATTTTGACCTAACATAACCCAAAATGCATAGGGACAGCCCCATAGCAGATATATCACTTGACAGTGCAAGTTCATGTTTAGAAATTACAATTTTCTTACTCATGCACTTTCTCTAAGCAACCAGCAGACCCAAGCTCAATTTGACTGTGTATGAAGCCAAGTTTTAAAATTGCTCTTAATTGTTTTCTGTGTATAGCACAGCTAAATGACAAGGAAGGCATCCTACTTCACTGGTCACGTGCCAACTTCTCATATGCTCGTAGACATGCATGATACACAGATACACATATGCTAGATACACATTTAAAGCTCTGTGATAATGTGAGAAAAAACATTGACAAAGCCGTCTGTGAAAGAAAAACTTGGGTACTGTTGGCTTCTTGCTTTCAGATGAAGCCCACAAAACATTCTCATTCCCAGGCAACTATGAATGATGATAAATCCATAAAATGGGCATTGTGAGAAATCCACAGCATATGTCCTAGAGAAGAAAGGAGATATTAGTTTGCATGGAAAAACAAGGAGTTTTATTGTCCTGCAAATATCATATGGAGCTTAATTCATTTATTTTTTTTTTTTCTAATAGTCTTATCCTTTTATGTTATTACAACACTTCAGAAAATTTCAAGGTCTAGGGGGAAGTTTAATGTTTGCTGTTCTGGGATCATTTGAAGCCATGCATTCAAAGAGGACAAAATCACTTTTAAGTCTGCCTGTAGGAAATCTATCTTGGCAACCAGACAACTAGAATTAGTTATTAAAGGCATGTCAAATGAATAAAGACACCTCTGTAAGGAAAACCGCAAAAGCATTTACTTTTTCTAATATGAATAGCGGACTAATACCAAATCAGCTTTCATTTTCCACTCTCCCTTCACCTCCTAGACCAGAGGTCAGATCCAATAAAGACTAACGCAACTGAAAATCATTTTGGTTTGTTGCATCTATTACATAGCAGATGTATATTAAATAGCACTGCCTGGAAATGAAGAAAACTCACATAATCTGATGTGGCAATCTCCTTGTGGAACTGGTTCACTGCAAGGCAAAGAAGTCTGTGATATTATTAAAAATAAGGAGGCACACTAAAAACTTGGGGCAGGGGGGTTTCCCCTTTCAGGGGAAAAAAAAAAAAGAAGAAAAAAAAAGGTAGATCTTTCTAGTTCTGTAATGAAAAGTATGATACACATTCAAGATCAACTTCTTTCTTACACTGGGCAAATTCCTCATTTTACCAGAGATTTCCTGTGTGATACCTTCTAAATTCCTTAAATCAAATGAGGAGACTTTAGAATTTTCATCTTTACTGTGACTACATCAGAAAGCAGGAACGCTGTGCTGTTTGACTGTTATGTCTATCCCCACAGCTTTGCTTGAAAATGTAAAACTAATGTACATACCTGTTGCTTCAAATCTTCCTTATCAGAATATGGTCAGATTTGTCCAAGGTCCAAAAGCAAGCATAAGTTTTTTGTAGCCTTTTTTGTTAATTGCTGGATAACATCTAATAAGAAAGGAGACAGAAAATCCATGAGTGAGCAAATGACTGTCCCAGTCTGGTATTTGTTAAAAGAAGCAATTACAGATTGTGGTTTCATCTTGATCCTCTGAGTCAGGAATATTTATTTAGACTAAAGCAACCATAAAAAACAGCTCTAGCAGTAGCTATTAAAAAAAAAAAAAGTAAATTATTTTGACATCAGGTAGCATATAAACTTACTAAATTTGTCAGAATTGAGCACTATCAAAGGCCTTCTTTTTAAAAAATTATACTACTTATACACAAAGTAATTCACCTGCTTAACCAGACACTGGGAACTTTTTAAAAAAAAAAAAAAAAAAAGGAAAAACATGAAAAAAGGAAATCTGGTAGATCGAAAAATCCTTGTACCACTTGTACCATTTATAGAAATTACAGGTTAGCTATCAAACACTTGTTTAGAAGACTTTGATAAAGGATAAGTCACAAACCTTTCAGTGCATGTAATTCAGTAGAACATAGCCCAAAAGAGTTCCTAGCCTGTGGCCTACAAATCAGAGAGAAGTTCTCCATACTTGCTAGGTGCTACTCACTTCTTCATCACTTCCGAGAGGAGAATTTCTCAACCTTCTTCACTCACTACTTGCCAAGTTCTAAAGCCAGCTGGCTCATATGCTATCATACCACTTGCACTGTCCCAGGAAGAAAACTCCTCATTCATACGACATACCAAGTAAAACACTAGGAAAAGACATGCCTGATTTCTCATAGCACGTGTTGACTTTTCTTCACATTACACTCACAGCTTAGCTCCAAGGAATTTCTCTATCACTCAGCCTAGATACAGCTAACAGAGTGAATCCAGCTGAAATGCCTGTTCAAATTAACTCTTTTGAGCCAGACACAAGCACCGGGGTGAGCATTCTCTTAGGCTTTTCTCATACTTATTCATAAACAA
Source organism: Hafferia zeledoni (assembly GCA_035583235.1). Taxonomy (NCBI): domain Eukaryota; kingdom Metazoa; phylum Chordata; class Aves; order Passeriformes; family Thamnophilidae; genus Hafferia; species Hafferia zeledoni. Next base: position 23,689,361 of record JAWWEV010000115.1, on the reverse strand, counting down.
ACAACAGCATCATAAAATCATCCAGTTTTACTTCCATGCTCTCTAAAGCAGGTATACCACAGCAAATCAACCCAGCTGCTCTGATATCATCACATTCTGTTGTACAATGTCTCCTGTGTCTCCTTGAGAAGGCCAAGAAATGGAAAAGCCATCACTTTTTTTACTTTGTTAACTCTGAGTTTTGCAACAATAATGATCAATCCTGAAGAAGCAGACTGATAACTGCCCAGCATGTGCCTTCACCTTTGCATTTCCAGCTGTTGATCAAATTACCTTTATGTAAAACCTGAGCTCTAGAGGCATAACCTTAGTTATTGTCCACATCCTGTAAAGACATGAAACTCCATTTTTTGAATCTTAGTGCTTTGATAATACAGTATTCACTGTAGAAAGGATTCAGTGCTTACTGCAGCTCCCAGGCTGTTAGCAAGGACAGAACATATATGTTTATGTCCTCTTAGATGTACATGGAGATACAATTCTGTGGTAATCAACACATCACACCAAAACAGCCCATTGCTCTTACGCAGTCCCCCTTTGGCTTGGATTTTGGGGGAAAGACCCCAGTATCCCAGCAAGAAATTCTATATTTAGACTCAAGATGAGTTCCTTCCTTAAATTCCATAGAGGCTAATTTGTGTTCTGAAACAAGATTTAAACCTTCTCTATCATCAATTTGAATATGCTTTTATTCATATGAATCTTCAACATTTTGAAAATCTACTTCATAAAGCTTTTTATCTATTTTGATACCTTTGTAACACACAAATTTCAGATGAACCATGGGTATGTAAATAAATGTCATGTCCTTGGTGACTTTTTTCATGGGCTTCATTGCATATTTACCTCCAAATCACAAAGTTGGCCCTGGATATTTCTGAAACACTTTGTTATAACAGTGAAGGTCTTTTTTGCTTTGAAAATACCCACAAACAAAACCTGCTGCATGCTGGCAACCCACAGTGCTATTTTGCTATTTTAATTTCAAAGCAGTCACTTTTCAAAAGCTGGCTTGGTTGTGCTCACAGGGAGAAAACTACTTATACGAAGGAAAGTGGTATCCCATTTAAGGAAGCCTGAAGGAAGTATATTTACTGAGCTGAAAAAAAAAAATCTAACTTCACTCGTGAAAATTAGTGAGAGTGGTGCTCTGCTCCAAATCACTGCCCTGTGTACAGTGATTTCTTCATGGAATGGCCATAGTACAAGGCTTCAAAGGAGTAGCCGAAAAGTTATTTTGATATTAGCATGCTGCTTATCACATACTTATTTTTTCTGTCAAACTTGATTCACAGCCAACCAGATCTATCACATGAGATCAGGCAAGGGAAGAAGGCTTCCAGCATTTCCCCCTTTTACTTTCCATAGGACAGAGCACAAGGAACGACACTTTCATTTCAACAGATTACACCAAACTTGCATGTTATTACAACTCCAGCACTGAGCATATGCTTAATTTCCTGTGCATCCACAACATCCCAGGGTCTAACAGGGCTGAGCAATACAGCCTGCAGTATTTTCTCACATACCAAGACAATAAGGACCCAGGTAAGTTATCCAACAGATGTCTGCTGCTAAGATATGGTTTTAATCTCAGAAGGACAAATCTAATAAACTGAGAATTTTTATTATGCATCTCAAGTTGTTGTCTCTGGTGCCTACAATAGCATTGCATATCTGCTGGGTTTTTACTCCACAAGAGTAAATGAGGAAAGAGACAAAATGAGTATATCCAGAAGTCACTGCTATTCCCCTCATTAGTACTTGGTGGGTTTAGAAACAGGATAGATTAAAATTCATGTAAAAGAGCATATATATGCCATATTGGATTAATAACATTAATTTCCTAGACTTCTGAATCTCCTTAACTTACATTGATGTGCCCCTCTCTAACAAGTTTAAACATTTATTTTTATTACAAGTTGACCTGCTGAAAATTAATCCATGCTTGAATTTTAGACTACTCTGGTTCTAGTTTGTCAAAATAAAAGTAAATAATATCAGAAAGAGGAATATGTGCTTGAAGCAACTTACTCATAGCATTATTGATTGAACATGACACCTCAGAGAAGGCAGTATGTGAAGAACTAAAACCAGGTTTTTAGTCATAAATATAAAACTGTATTTTTCATCTTAATCTGCTAAGCACATTAGTAAGTACAAAAGTGTATCATTGGGGAAAGGAATCACAGCATCACGCATTATCAGAGCACTAGGTAGGTCCAGAAGCATTTCATTAGGAAAAGAAATTGTCACACTACACATCATCAGAGAAATAAAAGAGAACATATACTCAGGATTTGCTCTTTAACTCAAAAGTAAGGGGTTTTTACCCAAGTGTAATAAGGTGGCCTTTGTCTTTGAAAACTGAAGAATTATTTCTATTATTTTCATCTCAGCTTTCTCCTCATTTTCACTTAGAACATGAGCGTTTTCTTTGCAAAAAATACCTGAATTTTTCCAAACACAAAGATGGTCATATTTCATACTCCCCACCTCTTGTCACTGCCACTGCAAAAGACAAACTATCTCTGCTAATCTGTAAATTGGAAAAGAAGATGATGATGACATGAAGGCAGAACTGACACCAATGCCAATGTGATACTAAAGGATTTTATATGAGAGGTTTTTTTCTCACATTTTTAATCATAAATTATATCTGCAAGAGGGTGGGACTGTTACTTAATAGATTCTGTCTGTTAAACTTTATTTTTAAATATTTTAGGTTCTGCACAATCTCTAAGCAGAAGACCAAAAGCAAACAGTAGAAATAAGTGCTACTGACCACAAAATCCCACAGAAGCAAAATATCCACAGATTTGAAAAACTAGTCATAAACAGCCTTGCATTTGGGTCCCACATAGCATATTTCAGGGACTGTGATTCCAGTGATATTTAGCACACATTTAAGAAAATATTAGGTTATACAAGAAAAAATCATTATACTTTCATGATCTGCAAGTTAGTTTCGCATGCAGAATGATGGATTGTCTGTTCCCATTGCCCTCTTATGGTCAAAAGGAATTCTACCCTACTGCTGCTTTACTTTCAAAGTGGTAATTCCTTACTGAAATTTTGAAGGGCCCATAATGATAGTAGAGCATTATAAGAATTAAATTTTCCAATGCGTGAGTACTCCTAGTCTGGTTAATCCCTACAAAAGCTCCACAAGCTGACAGGAATTTCCATTAAACAGATTCTATGGCAATACTAGAACTTCCAAAAATATCAAACTTTTCACAGACTACCACAATACTGTGGAACCCCCAAAAAAGGGTAAAATTTCTACTGCATGTTGTAGTCTCCTTTATATTTTTTGTATTTGTGAGGCTTATTCTTCATTGAATATTTTACTTCAGCCCTGGACCAACTGAACAATTTTACAGTTTCATTAAGAAAAACAAACAAACAAACAAACAAACAAATAAAATAGGCACAGTTATTTTGCATTTCAGTTTTGTACTTCCTGGGAGGTGCACCACCACTGACAGTCCTTGCTGCAGGGAGAGCAGAAGAGAGATGACTGCTTCAATTCAAACCATGTGACAGTCTATAGCTGCACTGGTGCCTCGTTCTGTTTAACAGCCTGATTTCAGAAGACTGAAGAAGTAATGCAATCCATTTGCTCATTTCTAAATAACAAGGGCTGACATAAGGCTGTACATAAGGCTGTACATAACCCTAGTTATGTAGTAGAAGCTTCACTCACAGCAATGCTATCACAGGGGAGGTGGCAGTGAACCTTGCTTTTCAGTAGCTCAATGCTTTTGAATTGGTTGATTTTCTTCCCTGGTATGTGTTCCTTCCTCAGGAAAAATGTGAGTAGACTGCCAAAGCAACAACAGAACATGAATATTACAAGGGCACACCAACACTGCTGGCATCGCTGTGAGAGCCATGTGTGGTATCTGAGATCCACCAGAGCTGTCTTAGCAGGTGACCTGGAGGGATGAGAGCCATGCTGCAGCACTCAGATTATAGTGCACTGCCTGCTCACATGCTTGGATTTTTCTTTCCCATGTTCAGGTTCTCCCACTGTAAAACTAAGGGAGTAGACCTGAAATTGGACAGGAACATGAAACAGAGTTAAAAGAAGGTAAGGACCTTCACCTTAAGACACATGCAGGGACACTGCCCATCGATTGGGCACACCCAGAGCTTTCTTTGCAAGACCAGCCAGGCACCAAGCCAGGAGTTAGTGTGCATGTATAGCTCACCAGCTAAGAACAGACCCGATACCAGTGCACAGCAGTAAGAGCAGACCAAAGGGACTAGGGGAAGCTTTTGTGTACAGCTCCTCTTGCTAGCCAGGAAAACCTGCAAAAGACAAAGATTTGTTTCCCTCTCTAGTGGTGACAAACTGTGGGGAACCTCTCCAGAAGTTGCTCCTTAATATTGTGTGTTTATTTTCTCCTGTTATAGGACTTTATTTTGAAAAAGATCTATTTCCTAACTTGGCAATGTGCTACTTTACAGCCTACATTCATCCAAAGGAGCTTCTGTTGAAGCAATATTATTATATGAGAAATCACAAATGTTGCCAGGAAATAATAGTCTGGGAAAGAATAGTGAATTGATTCTAAAGAGAAACTAAAGGTGTTTGAGAGGATTACATAGTAGCACATTCTACCTTTTACATTTGCCATCTATCATTTCATTAGATACTGCAAAATAGAGAACTGGACTGTCCTGTCATTTACACTTTAGTTTTCCTGTTTTACTGAACTGTAGAATTTCTACTGCCTCTGTATAGTGCTTTGGATTATGCAAAGTCATATTTTTCTGGAAACAGTTTTTGTTATCCAAATAATTTAGAAAAACTGCAATAACACCAACAATCCCTAAATGTTTCCAGAGAACAGTCTCACATGTTGAATATTTGTCACTGTTCAATAAACAAGGTCACTTGTCTAGTTCAGTAAGACATTGCTTATCACCCTCCACCTCGGGCTTACAGGTTGCCATTTGCCCACCACAACAATTCATCTGGCACATCACCACCTACTAGTCACACAAACTAATTCATTTCTTGGTGGCTGCTCTCTGTTACCATCTTTCCCTTCACTCTACCTGTGACGATTTGCCTCAAATTTGTCTCAAACCTTTCGCTAGGCTGAGCCACCATTTGTTCTCAGTGTCTCAAAGTTTCTGTTGGAGCTTACTGCATGCAAGACGAAAGGCAGCTTCTCTTACATGGCAAGATGGCTGAGTGAGGTGTGCTTGGTGAGCAGTTCTCTTTTACTTCAACAATTCCTGGATTTCTTGATTGTTTTCATCAAATTAGTCTTTGTTTTTCTTGGAGGAGAACCCTAAGGATTCTTTAGAGGACTGCAGGATGCTATTTTTAATATGTTGCCAAAGCACATCAGGGGAGGGATCTATGGGATGATCTTCAAGTCTAGTTTGAAGGTTTACCCGAAAGCTGTCTCTCACTGTAGCTGTTTGAAGATTGTTAACTTGGAGCCTCCTCCTTGGAATGCTGCCCCTCTTAGGTTTGGGCCTAAAGTGGAGGTTAAGTTTGCAATGCACAAGGCAATGGTCTGTTTGACATTCTGCACGAGGCATCACTTGGGTATGACGGACATTGCGAACATTTCTCTGTTGCACTAAGACATAGTCAATGAGGTACCAGTGCTTGGATCAAGGATGCATCCAGGTTGTCTTCAGGCTGTCTTTCTGTTGAAAAATAGTGTTGGTGATGGTGAGCTGCTGTTCTGCACAAAACTCTAGCAGGAGGTGTCTATTGTTACAGTTTCCAACACTGTGCTTGCCCAGTACTCCTTTCCAGGCTTCAAAATTCTTACCTATTCTGGCATTGAAGTCACAAAGGATTATGATCTTGTCACCTGAAGGAACCTTTTGGATGAGCCAGGACAGGTTGGAGTAGAATTTGTCTTTTACCGTGGGGTCAGCATGGAGAGTTGGGGCATATACACTAAAAAAGACAACATGGTTCTTGTTGTGTAGTGGGAGGCATAAGGAGATAATGTGATTGGAATGACCTGTCAACAAATTTTCAAGTTTGGAAGCGATGGAGTTTTGAATCATGAAGGCAACAATACGCAGATACCCACTCTGTGGGTAACCACAGAGGATTCTGTGAGGCCCTGAAAGCAGTGTAGGGACCTACACACCAGGTTCAAAACCCCCTACTCAGCACAGATGGCCAAATGCTTCTCACAGATAAAACCTCCATCCTAAACCGATGGTCTGAACATTTTCAGACACTCTTCAGTGCCAACCATGTAGTCCAAGGCTCAGCAATTCAGCACATAACACAACAACTAGTGGCAAATGAATTGGATATAGCCCCTACCATGAGAGAGACACTTAAGGCCACACAACAGGTGAAAACTGGCAAGGCAGCTGGGGTTGGTGGAATTCCACCCAAGGTCTGGAAGCATGGAGGTCAAGCACTCCATGCTAAATTTTGCAAGCTTGTTGTGCGTTGCTGGGAACAAGGCAAACTACCACCAGATCTCTGTGATGCAGTCATCATCACCCTGTACAAGAAGAAAGGAGAAAAATAAGACTGCTCAAATTGTTGAGGTATTACTTTGCTCTCCATTGCTGGTAAAATCCTTGCAAGAATACTTTTTAACAGATTAGTACCCACTATCACAGAAGAACTTCTACCTGAAAGCCAATGTGGTTTCAGAGCCAATAGGAGCACCACAGACATGGTGCTTGTTCTCAGATAACTGCAAGAGAAGTGTAGGGAACAGAACAAAGGATTCTATGTAACTTTCATTGAGCAGAAAAGGCTTGTGGCAGATCTTGGAACAATTAGGATGTCCCCCCAAGTTCCTCAAAATGATCATCCTGCTACATGAGGATCAGCGTGGACAAGTCAGATATGGCAA
>JAWWEV010000115.1:23658722-23673791 GCA_035583235.1 Hafferia zeledoni | reverse complement strand
CCCCCCCCGCCCGCCCCCCCCCGAGTTAATGATTTTATTTTGTTAAAAACAAAGCCTCATTTTGGGGCTTGAAAATACACTGACACTCCAGTGAATCTCTTGGAATTCTAGGTCCTGTCCAGGATTTGAAGGATTACATCAGGTTGGAGAGTGCGAGAGTATATTGGGTTAAAGAAGAACACTGTGAAAAACAGTTGTGTTTAAATGGCTGAATAAAGAGAACTGTAAGGAACCCTTTAGTACTCACATCCATTTTTAGAGCCCAGCCTTACTAGATGGACTTCATTCAGAGGGGCTTTAGAGATATAATGGAGAAAGCTCAGTGATAACAAACCACACAAGCCGCAGAGGTTGAATTGGCATGGCCCAACACAGTGACCCACCACTGTCTGTCTGCTGAGCTGTGAAGCAGGAGTGGCATCACTTCTATTTAATGATTGTAAATAAACTGGAAAAGCTGAAAGAAAATCAAAGCCAAGGGTGAAAGGGTGGGATGAATATAAGACATAAATAGTGAGAAAGATCGAATAGCAGAGATTTTATTGCTTGCTAATGGATTTAACAAACCTAAATACGTGACAGACTAGAGCATCCCTGATGCTTAATTGTAAATCCATTACAATTTCCAATCGCTAGGGAAAGCCAGTGTAGATATATAGCACTATTGTAGCTTTCCCTTTTAAAGCAATTAATTGCACCATAAAGAAATGTTGGCCCTTGAAAACTAAATTTATACAGAGCAAAGGGTGTCAGTCTGGGGGCTGAATTTATTGCATTGTCCTAGAGGGGAGATCTTTGAAACCAAACCCAAATTTTATTTAAGTATTTCTGTCATGTTAAAGTACTTTACAAGGTGTTACCATATCCAACTAAAGTTCACACAAAAGTGATGTCATTTGCAGCAACACTTAAAGGGAAAAAAACCAATAAATAGTTTAAGAGGCATTTTATGATAAGCTACGTATCAGAAATGCAGATGATAATAATACACTGTAATTATTGCATGCTTTTCTGAAATTCTCAAGCATCAGTAAAACACTGGAAAAGGTGTGAAAGCATAGAGAAGATACCACAAGACAAGCTCAGGAGTAACCACACAGTGCATTACCTGCTCTCGCAATAACTGCCTGTGTACTGAGCATTGGGCATGGCTGTGACAAATTTGCCCTTCAGCAGAAATGTGGGCTGGGAGCATGTGATGGGGCAGGCAGAGAGGAGCTGACAGGCTACACACTGTTGCCCTTGGCCAGGTGCACTCACGCTGCGACACATGGTAATCACAGCCTAAATGACAGAAAATGCTCTCCTTGCTAACAAGAACCTTACTTGTTTAATCAAGAAGTCACTCATTACTCCTATAGTATTTTTTCCTTTGGAAGAAGGTAAATCAGAAAAGAGGTGGGTTGACATCAGCAATATAACATGATCAGTTATCAATAGAAATAAAATATCCAAGATGAGAAATTAACAATTAACTCATTTTGAAGTTTCACTGTTTTGTTCTGCCACTGTAATCTTCCCTTTAAGAAACAGAGATTTCTTCCTCAGAACTTTACACAGAACTACACTGTTGTTTGTGAATGTGACTTTTTTGAGCAGCTTCAGGTAGGAGAGGTTAATGTGCAGACACCCAAATGGTATACTTTACCATCTCTGATCATGAAATCATCTGATAATACTGAATTCTCACTTCCTTTTTTCATCTTTCAAATGAGTCTAACCTACATTTTTTTTAAAAAAAGGTTGAAAACATGGCATTTATCCAATGTAGTGTGGTCTTTTTAAGGTCTGCAATACAAACACATTCTTTTATCTCAGTGAGATCTGTCACTGCAAGTCTTTCAGCATCCCTTCAATAAAGGAGTGGTCAAATATCACCCAGAGAAAGGTGCAGCAGGCAGGTCAAGCCTCCAAAGCACAGCTCTCTGCTCCTCCAAGACACCCACTGTCTGCAAAGGAAAAGGATCACTAAGGCTTCCCAAGAAGGAAGCCTTCTTCCCATTGCAGTTCCAAGAGTGAGAGAAGGAATGAGAAGGGGGGCAGGAGAAGCACACAGGATCCATATGCTATAATGTACTTCAGGCTCCAAATAGGCATAATCTGTCCCTTGATTCCAGTCTCAATTTATATCTGTAACTTCCATCAGCAAAAATTTTGAAATATTTGCAGTAAGCTCTTTTGCACATCTGGCTATTAAATTTATTGACAAAAAAAATCCAAATTTCACCAGATGCTTCCTCAATATGCAATGGGTGCTTCTGAAAGGGGACATCAGCTTGCTGTACATTGATTTAAGGAAGATTTTTTCATTAACACTGTGTTTCAACAATGCTGAATAGATTTTATGGCTTGTCTACATTACACTTCAGAAATTGCATTGTTATATACACTGTGTAAAAGAAAATACACATTTCTACCTTCTCTGCTTCATTAAAAAAAACGAATCCAAACTGGTTAAATGCTTTAACAAATGCAAGAAGGATTTTAATTCTAGGTAATTCAAAATTTATACAGCAGAAGGCCTTGCAAATCATCACATAAGATAATTCAGATCAATATTTACTTAATTGTTAGCAAATTGTGTCATGTTTATAGAAATAATGTGCCATAGACGACTAACTCACAGCTAAATGCTGACTGAGGAGGGTTATCTTCATTTGTCTGGCAGGGTTGGATTTTCTTTCAGTAATGCCTTTCTTTTTATTAATAAAACAGAAATTTCCTGGCAATTCCTACTTCTATAAGACCTGTAGTCTGATAGTCTTAAATAGCTATCCAGGGGTTTAAATAAAAGGAATATGATCTCTGTGCCACTGAAACAACACAAATTTGTGGTCTGTGCTACAGCTTTATTGATTGGAAACTCTCCCAAAGCTAGAACATGAATTGCATTTCATTTTGCTAACTAGAGTTAATAGCCAAGATTAAAATAATCAAAATTAATCATCAAAATAATTATCTAGATTTAAAATCATGTAGGACAACAAACTCCAAGTTGCTTGACCCTAAGTTAAACATTAGCCTGTGATGTCACAGAAGCCAAACAAACCAGAACTGTGAAACCTTTCGCTGTTCTGATTTTTTTTTTCTTAGCATGGCACATCAGCTTCTCTGGAAACTGCAGCACCAAGCGTGAGGTTGTGTCTCTCAGAGTGAGGAAGTGTTCTGATTGACTGATGATCATTTTAATGTGGCATTTTAATCTAGTTAAACCACAGGGCTCAGGCAGAGCAGATGTTCAGTGTGTGTCTGAAATGACAGCCCTATCTCCTTTCAGCAAAAGCATCCACTTCTATTCCACTCCCAGGATCTCCAGATAGAGTATTTTAGGACACATCAACCCAGGCTGCAGCTAGGACATGACTACACTCCTAGAAGCAATTAGATAGTTTTTCTCATCCGGGCTTTCAAAAATCCCAACACAGGCATTTTGTTATAAACAAACATCTGGTCATGTCTCAGTAACAAAGAAAGATAAAGTGTTTTTGACAGAACTTTGCCCTCTGGTCAAACTTCACTTTTCACTGGTGTCTTTCATTTATTCCTTTTTGAAGACTGCTTGCAAAGGCCTCTAACAGGATGTCAATAAGCAGATTCGCTGATATGGAGGAAAGTGATTCAATACTCTGAGTAGAGTTTTTAGAGCAAAGAGAAAATTAAGAGCCTGTAATAAATAAAAAATACATAATCAAGTACACCAGATCCAAACTAATATGATGCAGTGACAAGGCTTTTCTGGCTGCTTCCAGTGAGGTCTAAACATGGTTATTTTCTCTCATATGGGACAAAGGAAAGCTACAAACATTAGCACAGTGTAGCTAAAGTGCCATCCCTCCAGTTTCTCAGCCATGTTCTCTTATCACAAGCATCAGAGGTTTTTTTCCCCCTTGTTAATCATAGTTAAACAAGTTGTCACTTTGAAGTTCAGAAATAAATCCCATCTTTGTGCAATGAACTTTACATTCACCTTTTTGTCAGCTGGACTGGTACCTCAGAAGTCTCTGGTAAAGCTGCGGGAGGACCCACAAGACAGCTACAACTAGGGGTGCTGCCCTGCCCAGGAAGGTGTTCTTCCACATGTCAGTCCTCACCTCTGTGGCTTTAAACAAGAAATGTAAAGTATCCATAAGACTCTGATTTGCTAAAGGCTGTCCATTGATACAGTGATGGAGTAAGTGCTGACATTTTACGTACCCTCTTTCTTCCATATGTAGGACAGATAGAAACAACATCAGTGGGGTAACCTTGACAAAGACAGGTGACATCAGGCATATACCAGTTTCTTTGACTGTGTGAAACAGCAGATGCCAACAGCTGAATCCAATTGGATATTAATTAAAGCAGGGTGTCCTCATATAGTCCCTGAAAAGCACCTGACAATCCCAGTTCTTTCGGAATTAAGAGGAACTGAGAGAAGTCATCAATTTGCACCTTCCAGAAGACAACACCAATGACTTCACAGAAGAACGATCAAACTAGGAGCTTTATTTTGAGTGAAGTTATTGGATGTTGCAAAGGAATAGGAGGGGTTCTTGAAATACAGAATGTGTAGAGAGGCAGTACTGATACTGTGCTATGGTCTCTTAAGACAGTCTGTAGGCAGACTAGGAGGAGTAAAAGCCCATTTGATGTTAATTATTCTTTTCCTTTCACAGCCTTCATCACATACCAGCAACTATCTTCTTGGCTCTTGGAAGTGTTTGGAAGGAGAAAAATTAACAAGAGAGAGATGAGGTTGAAGGCACAGAAATTCTGAAGCAATCTGTAGATGGACGACAGCTGGAAAATTTGGAGGTTGTGTTTTACCCAGTCTACAAACTTTACAAAAAAAAAAAAAGCAGCAGCCTTTTTTAATGCAAACCCATACTCTCCATATTCCATGTGTTTGAGATATATCACATTTTTTTGCTCTTTAATAATCAAAGCAAACACTCTGCAGCAGCAGATAGGCTAATGATAGCAATAAAGCTAATCTGTAATATGTAATTGTTGGAAGGTAAATACATTCCTCTTACAACAACAAATTAATTATTTTCTTTGTGTACTTTCTGCCAAGAGAAGGGATAACAAAATTCTTGCATTGGCATGTTGCATAGATTTCTCTCCTGGGCTCTCTAAACAATACATTACAGGAGGTTATCCACATGTACTGCAAATACAACTGGTTTTATGACTTAGCTACCATCAGAACATAAATGATAAGCAAGTTTCTTCCATGTGTGCCTGATATTTTTCTCTAGAAAATCAAATTTCCCTAATGATGAAAACTGATATTTTCACCAGAGGTGATTTAGTCTTTGGAGTTCAGTGAATATCCAACTATCTGTAATATTACACTGCTCTGTGGGCTGAGAGCTCATATTTGAGCTCCAAGTGACTGAAAACAAAACAGCCTTCGAAAGCTCTCCTGCACAAACAGGAAGAAAGAAAAAAGCCACCTATCTACATAAACTGAGATCCAGTATTTCCTCATAGAGTAATGTCCAGTCAGGATTTGGAGCTTTAGCTAGTTCTGCATGGATGTCTGCTCACACAGCAAATTAACACTTAAGCACATACAGTAGCAAAGCAACTTAACTCCATGTCTTGAAGAATAACTTCCTCACTGAGCTACCCTGAGTCCATGAAAGCTAATTCCACTACTGCTTTCTGCCTAATTGTAACATTTCTTTGGTACCTAGCACATCACTGCATATATACAGCTGACCAGGCTCCAAACAAGCAAACACATGTGGAAAAAAGCAGCTTAGCTACAGCAACCTTGACCCCTGCATTTGCTACATACACCTTTGTTCTCTGACAAAGACCTGGCTGAGTTCTGTGCTGTAGGAGGTCTGACTGTGGCACATCAAGTAGCGCATTTAAAACCAGTTCTGGTAGATCCAGATTACTGCAGTGTGCAACTTCCTGTATCACTTTACAGCCCTCTGACGTTGCACTGATGGGCACCAGCTGAAAGCCTCAAACTTTTCTCTGCAACCCCTTTTATGCCTTTAGGTATCAAGGCAGAACACACCTTCCATCACTACATCCAGTACAGCTGACAGCGCGTGTTATTTCCTGTCTGGAAACAGAGAGGCTATCACATTAGTTAGCTAAAGCTGTAAAGCTCAAAAACTGCAGCCAGACATCAACATGCCCTACAGAGGGTCTCAGGTGTGCAGTAACCCAGCTGCACCATTACTGAAGCACGTAAATGCATTAATCCATGGAGCTGATCTGCTCCTGAAATACCAACATTGCAACACATTCACTTTCATAAACTGCTGGAAACTAAATTAAAATGTAGCTATTTCAGGATGCTGTCCCAAAGAAAGGAATGCATTTTTGAAAGGAAGACATACTGTTTCCAAGAGCCTTTTACCCACATAAAAAGACTTGTAGACTCAAAATTCTTCCTTTAACTTCCTTGCTCTATTTAGCTTTTCAACATCTAATCATAGAGCAAGTATCAGTAAACTTCAGAGCATTCCCTGGAATTATTTTCTCATGTTTTCTTGGTCTATAATCACCTTTCCTAACAGACATCATAAATTAACCTGCTTTTCTATTAAATAGCCCATCAAACTTTAGTATGCCCAATAGCGACTACCAGACCGACAGTTACCTCAGTTGGTGTAACTGAATGTCAGTTATCTTGTCCACATGGGTTTCTTTTGCCCTTAGCAGAAAGTCCTACCAAAACAAGACAAAAAGTCTTCACGCTTCCTGGTTTTGTCTCAGTTCTGCTGTGGACAGTAAAAAGTCCAAAGGAGTAAATGCCACCAGGTGAATGAGGGTGAATAGTCAGTATACAGCATTCCTCCAAGAACTTCTGTTCATGCCAGGGGAGGCCTCTTACAGCATTCTAGCCATATCAGACTTGCTATCTGCTGCAATAAACTAGCCTTTAAACTAATTTGTCAATCCATCTACATCAGCAACATTTATTTCATTAACTGAAAGAAATAGCTCTCTGTAGCAAGTCAAAGGCTGTGAAGCCAAAATATACTGTACTTTCTCTCAAGTGACCCAGAGACCCTTGGATGAACTTTTGGGGTGCCATTAAAATGAATAGTTATATAGAAAAAATAGCATTTTAATGTTTATTTAACATAGCTACCTTTCCAAAAAGGGAACTTTCAACATTTTTAGACATCTGGTTGCCTTATTTTTCAGTTTGTTTCTCCAGTGGTATGAGTAAAACGTCTTCAATTTAGAGAAGACAAGTTTGTATTCTTAGCCACATGGATACTCTCAGGTTACAAACAGTGTGGAAGAAGAGGAGATATAGAAATTCCTTTTCAAATTATTTTTGGGCTGACATACTAAATTTTAGAGGGCCAAGTCCTACTATGCATTATGTAACTGAGATCAATGAAGGTTGTCTGGAGCTACAGCTGTATATATAACACTAGTCACATCAGATACTGCTGCATTTAAAAATATTGTATGAGGTAAAGGAAGTTGAATTACAATAGCTTAATAACAGAATTAATTTGTTCTTTTAAGTGTCTAAGATTTTTACATAGGTGCTATTGTAACTGAGAAGAAGGTGTGTTACCATAAACCTCCCAAGCATAAAGATACACATATAAACATGCTTCTTTATACAAATGCTTATGCATTTATAGATAAAAGTATAACACCAGATATATTGGTATATATTATGAGTTATACATGAATTATAAACTATGTATCTGAGAGTCTTAAAAATCTATAGTGTCAATAGACCCTTAGAGCATTCTTGGAGTTTTTACCCCCACATTTCCTTAGTTTATGATCCTCTTTGCTAACAGACACCAGCAATTAATCTGCTTTTCTATTAAAGAGCTCATCAGTCCTATCTGTAAGAATAATCAGCTCTCCAATCTTATACAATATTCTCCCATCTGCTCACACAATACTGTAGTCATGCTACTAAAAGTAGCCTAAAAGCTTGTTAGCTTAGGTGACTACCATGTATTCTAAAACTTTCAGGATCACCACTTTCTAGCATGCAGAAATCTAACCTGAAGGGCCTTCTTCCACTTAAATACAGACCTTTGTGCTCACATTTGTCTGGGATAAAATTTCTGTTCTTCCAAACATACCATTATTAAACATTCCCCCTTGGTTAGCAAAAAGGTCCCACCAGAACAAAATGTGATTCCATCAAAATATTTTTTTAGCAATAACCTCATAATTATTTACAAATAAGTGGAAGAAAACAGTCAATTAAAAAGTACTGAACTAACAATCAGCCTGACTGGTTTCCTGAACAAAAAACCTTTTCTACCCTCATGATGATGATAACCCTTTTATAGATGCTTCTTACAAAATAATTTTAATCCTTGCAGTATGGATTGCTTTTATCTCCTACTAATTATTTCAATCTAATTTATTTAGTGAGTAGCTTGTCATCACATTTAACTTTGCCCACAGTATTTGAAATCTAATCTAGTTATTTGGCAAGAACAGATTTCAATAGAAGTATCTTCATTGACAGCTATTACTTTGCAATCTTTTGCTAATTGTATGTCCTAAGAAGATTTTAATGATTTTTTTTTGTTCTGAATCAGTACCAGATTAGCCTGCCTACAGTTATAGAGCTTATTACATTTATTCTCTTTAAACATAGCCTCCTGTAGTAATTTTTCACTCCTTAGAATTTTTATGGTGTTTTAGAACTAACATCTACACTGAACCCCAGTAAAATAATTAAAATGAAAGAGCAGCTCCATCTCCCTGGAAATCCCAAGATCTAGGTCTGTTGGTTGTTTTGTGTAAACTTGCACAGAATTTCTCCAGAAGCCCTTTCTTGTCAGATAGTATGATATTTCACAGTTAACAATAAAGGAGGTGTAGAACCACTGGTTCCGTTCTAATAGCTCAGCTATAATTTTTAGCAATTAATAAAACTTGCACATTAAATTATCTTTAAGGCCTTAAGAATCTCATATTACTATTGAGAGTTCAAATCAGGTAAATAATTTTTGTTCTCTGTTGTAAAAATGAATAGATTCTGGTGTGGTTACTTAGAACACTGTGAAAAGTAATTGATATCCTTCATGGCAACTCAGCAGTGAATAACCTTGTGGCTGGTTAAATTGCAAGGCAGGACCAGGTTGTTTAATAATCACATGAAGCTGTGTATTGCACATACAGTCCTTTGCCACTGACATTATTCATAGCAGAAAGCATTAAATAACCTTTTTTTAAAGCAAAATAAAAAAACAAAACAAAACAAAAACACCTATGTAATTCAGGTTTGAAAGTACTTTACACTATCTGTCTTAGCTCTCCTTTATTCAAATTTTCAAAATGAAGCATCTCTTTCTGAAATAATAACACTCATAAAAATGGAATCTGCTCCCCTGTGTATGGAACAATTTGAGGGGCCCTGAAATCCATGCAAGCAGGCAGTGTGAGCCTGTGCCACACTATCTATGTTCATGTATCATGGAATCATAGAACCATTTAGGTTGGAAAAGACCTTTTAGATCAAGTCCAACATTAACCCAGCACTCCCAAGTCCACCACCACGTGCCCACTTTGGATACCTTCAAATCTACTTAGAACTAGTAAGAATTATTGCTTAACTGATTTAAATTATAACTAAATACCATAATTTCTCCTAAGTAGCATCTTCAAAGTCTTTCTAGTGAGACAAGGAGTGTTCTCAAGAGAAAAGACTCACTGAGCCATGACTGGCTACAGCCAGGAGGGAAACTCCTCACGTCTGTCTGTTGATGTGGCTGGGACAAAGACCATTTGCTATGTCTAAAGTTTCTGGTAGCTGAAGAATTGTCTGCAGGTTGGCACAGCAGAAGTAGAAGTAAATAATGACTTTATCTGTGCAAAGAAAAATGGCATTTTACTGCTAACTGGACCACAGAGCAATAGAGCCTTGAGATGTCCTACCTTCAGGATAAGGGCTTAGGTAAGAGGTTTAGGAGTTCCAACATCATTGCCTATGACAAGCTGTGACCCTACCTATGTCATTAATTGGAAAGGGAAAAGTGAGATGATATTTTATAATAAAACAAGACAACCCAAAGCATTGTGGAGCATGTGACCATACATAACTTTAAATATAATAGACAAAATAGGGAAAGCAAGCTGTAGAAGGACATGTTTAAAAAATTATTCTTGGAAATTTTTCCTCAATGTGACTAACATCTGTTGGTCATTTTGTCTGCCAGCCCAAGGAAGTTCAGAATACGAAAGAGATAATGAACTGCAAGAAAAGTTTTGCTTTGCAAGAGTATTTCTTTGATTTTATTTTTTGTCAGAATTGTGGTGGCCTCTGACCAGTCACAAAACAATGGTCATTAATTGGGCTATTTTTGTTCTTGGCCTAGCCTTGCAACCAGCAGATTCATGTTCTCCTGCCCATCCTCATCCATGAGTAGCACAGTAATGGCTGACAGGAGGAGAACCCACTTAAAGTAAATATCTAAGGCCTGTTATAATCTCTTATCTGGAGTAACAAAACCTAGGTGCTCCACATAGCAGCTGCTTGTCACCCTTCCTGATAGCTTGGCAGGTCTGCAAGTGAGGAGAGATCTGAAACCCTGTGCAGACATAATACATTTCACTCCCAAGAAAATAAAACCATGCTTAGAGTTTCCATAAGTCATGGTTATAACAGGAGACACAGCACTGCCAGCACCTGTGTGGGAGCACCATTTGGTGGAAACTGGGAACCTTTATGTAACACAGACTTCAAGTTCCAAAGCCAAATAAGATCAGTCTCCTAAGAATAAAATGTTTCTTCCTCAAATCACTGCTTTTTATAGGTGATCCATCAGCTCTAGGCCATATTAATGGACTGAAATAATAGTGCTCACCTCTGCCAACTAATCTTATCATTGGTACAGATGACTTGGTAGAATGGATGAACCATCTGATGAAAAACTGATCTTCTATAGAAATATTCCTGTGTTAAAGACCTAAGATGCTCACAGTTTCCTTCTAACTTTTTAACCCATCACAGGAGTGCCAGGGCCACTCCTTTATGTCCACAGGGAACCTCCATGAATTAGAAGCCAAAAGTAAGCTATCAAGGTCCTTCCTATCCCTCCTACCTTTGCCTCTACTGCACGTTTCTGAGCTGTCGACACAGCTCCTTGTGTGGTCTTGAAACTGATGCTGTTCAACAGCAGCCAAAAGAGAAGGGGAAATCTGCTTTTTTATTTATATAAATCTGGCTAAGAGTTTTTATTTATTTAGAATGGAGTTTAAACTGTGCTTGACTCTAAATAAATAAAACACGTTATTTTCCCTCCCTACTGGTTGCCACCAAGCCGTGTGAATTTCAAAGACCACACAGACAGCAGCGGCTGTGTGGTAAAGCGGGGACTGATGCAAAGGGAGGCAGCCCACCAGAGGCTGGGGTTTGCAAGGCTTGCAGGTGAAGGAAGCACTATGAAAGGCATGCTTTGAGAGCATGGATAAGCATAACTCTGAAAAAGTCATCAGTTCCTTGGATATTGTGCTGATGCTGATCCTTTTCCTTCCATGTCTAGCAGTGTGTTTCTCCACACCAAAATGAGCCTTACAAAGTCACTCCTGTGCAAGTATCTCCTGTCCTTCACGGTGACAACTTTCTGTGAGTAACGGCAGCCCTATGAGAGCACAGTGGTGGGGGGACAGGCAGGAAGAATGGCAGGGAAACACACTTCAGGATTCAGAGAGGAAAGGAAGAAAGTATCTTTAAAATGTATTCCAGGTTGTCCATTTGATTTAGCCAGATCCTTGGAAAAATACATTTGGATGCAGTTTTGTGCACTGTGCATAAGGATGACTCTGCTTGAACAGAGAGGTTGGACCAGATGACCCAACCTTAGCCATTCTGTGTTTATCTGACAAGGAAGAAAAGCCTACAGAGATGAACATGGTGGGACAAGGAGCTGAATTCTTTTTCCTCTTAAGTCAGTCATAGGCAACACTTCCATAAGAGGTATGTCTTCTTTTAGCCTTTAAATCACAAATTCAATGGACCAAATACAACTCATCTTTGGAGTAGTCCCTGGGATGAATTTAGGTCTGGCTGTATCAGAAACAGAGTCAGAAGAAAATTAGATGAAAATTGTACAAAAAGTCCTTTGTCCTCTGCTCACAGGTGAGTCTCACCTCAGTGATCAGCAAAGACATTGCTTCTTAGTGCCCCTCACCTGAACATCCCTGATTTCTTCCCATGGTCAGTAAATCGTAACTTCAAGTTGACAAGTTCAGACAACTTCAGTTAAGATCTTTTGGACACCAGATTCCTGAGATACCTATCTGCCAGTGAAAGCACGTGTTTGGAGGAAGGCAGAAGTGCAAGTGGCAAAAGCACTAACTCCTCCTTTTGGCACCCAGCTGAAACCAAATCTATTTGATGCTTTCAGAGTACATACATGCAACAAGTGCCATATAAAGCCATGCATTTATGGAAACCCCTCATTTTATACCACCAGACAAATAAAGAATTAATCCATCTGACACTGCTGCACCGTTGATTTGCATTATTTCTCCTCTTCTTCCAATGCTTCTCCTTTTGAAAGCAAATACAGGGGAAATCACAAGATTCATCTTCTTTGCAGGCATCTTATTGTCATTGACCAAGGACTTCACCATTCCAAGTTCTGCTCTTCACTTTGTTTATGTGTGTTACCAGTTGTTGATTGGAGGAAGAGTTGGCTGCAGACAGTAGTTTTTCTCTTAGACTGTGGTCTGCAGTTGATCCAAAAAGCCTGAAGGCTTAACATTGATCTCATTGATCCAACTGAGGGACCAGCATTTACCTCTAAAATTATAGTCATATTCAGCAATAGTGACCTAAACAGCCTACTCTTCTTGGAACAAAAAGATAGAACAGACTGTTTCTCAGGGGCTGACTATAGAGCCTGCTTGCAAAGGGCTGAATTTGCCAGTCTATACTAAACTGCAGTGGGCAGTAGCGCTATGAGGCAGACCTGTCCATACTCAGGATTGAAGTAAGCTATTTCACAAGTTACAGTATAATCCTTAGCAGCAGCATCTGCTGACCTGGTGTGAATGTGAAACTGCAAATGCCTTATTCCTGGGGTGAACATCAAATACCAGCAGAAGGACTGGGGAACAACTGGCACCAACTACTAATTTTTTTTTTATTATTTTGTAGGGGGAAAGAAGAAGGATCATGTGAAAGAGAGAAAAAAACTTAATACAAAGACTGGCAAGGCAGAAGCAGGTCAAAGGAGAGTAGGAAACTTACTGGGAGGTCAAACCAACTGAAAAGTCTACATTTTTCTCCAAATAAGGAAGACATTCAGAGTCCATAGCTAGTAAGGCATTTGGCCAAAGTCAAAGTGAGACATACAAAACTCTACCACAAAACACAAAAAGACAGAAAGAAAAAAACCATCCATGTCTCAGCAGACAAGCAGAGTTGGCTCAGAACTTTCTGTTGGAAAGGTCAGCAGACAGCCCTATTCAGTGATGACTGCTGAACATGAAGAGATATAAGCAAGGGGCAGCTAAAGTAGTAGAGATAAGTGGAGCAACAGCTCTGGACAGAGCACATATCTCCCTGATCCCATGGATACTGAAAACTAGAAGCAATTCTGAGAGGCGAAGAGACCAGTAACCCTACCTGGATTGTCAACCTCTTTCCAAATGCAGCTGGTTCAGATAATGACGCAGCACAAACAGATTTCTGTGGAGTGCAACTTGGCTTTTCCAGATCTGTGTTTTACTGATATGCATGGAGAATACATTGCTGCGTGTTGGCTGCAGGTGGACTAACAGAATCCCACATGAATTCCAGATCTTTGACCCTCAGTTAACACAACTGGCACAATTCCACCAAATCTATACAACATGAAAGCTTCCTATCCTTTCACCCTCTTATTTTCATCTGCTCCCACCCCACCCCTGACATCCACTGGAAGGTACCTCTATACCAGCCTTGCCCACATCTCTCACATCTTGCACCTCAGGGGCAATTGGCATAAACGCAGACAAATGCAAGGACAAACCATAAGCCCAGGGTGCTCAGAATTACTGCAGAGGACAAACACAACCTCATGTTCCCTGATAATCCTAGTCTTTGCAGAATGAAAACCATGGATTCTTAGTGCCAAGGACAAGGATGTGGATACTTGATACATGAGTCAAGAAGTCCTGTCTCTGCTCCTTTGTGTCTTTTCACTAGATATCACAGTAGGACTTTTCCAAACTAGTCATACATGTTTCCAAATAAATTTTGAATTTAGTGTATTCTAACAACTGGATTGAGGGTGTACATTTTGACTTTCCTCTTCTTTTCTTTAAAAAAAAAAAAATCTTTATTCTGATTTCTGGGTGGCAAAAGAGAGAAGACCTAAATTTAAAACACTTTAGAGATCCTATGAGAAACCTCTTTATATTTGTGTGTGGTCCTGCAGTTTTGTCAGTTGTCTGACATTTTAATTTCCTGTTCCTCTCTTTTGGTGGGATTCTGATTTCCTCTCACTCTTTCTCCTTTCTCCATTACAGAAACCTAACAAGCATCTCCAGTTCTACCATCTGTTTCCTATTCACTTTTATAAATATTGAAACAAATAATTAATTGGGAGAATAGGCATGATGTAGCCTGGCTCATCTTCTGTCAATATATAACTTCTACCAGCCCTTTCCAATCTTTCAAACTCTTATAGAAATTAGCTCCTTTGCACTAGACTATTCATGGTCTAACTCCTCAATGAAACTAGTCCAGTTTTAAATGGTTTAATGTTTTTTACATTAGAAACGGCCATTGTGAGTATTCTGCAACCCCACAAAATGCTGTGTCAACATAGTCCAGTTGCAAACTAGTCTTTGATAAACTGGCTTTTTGTATTCAGTCAACATAAAATGTGAAAAACTATCCACTGAGTCTAATAAAGCAGCCATGCCAAGCAATGTATAGTTTGTCCTCAGTGGCTAGATACATATAGTCCTCTGCTAGCAGGAACATGATGTTGCTGGGAAGAGAAAGATTGGGTCTACCCTTGAAGGAACCCCAAGCTGTTCAAAGAGATATTATAGTGGTGTGGTTTCTTGTTGTAGCCTCGTTATCTGAAGGTTATCTGCAACGATATGGTGCTTCTCCTAGGCAGAGAC
>JAWWEV010000115.1:23634750-23658622 GCA_035583235.1 Hafferia zeledoni | reverse complement strand
CTGGTGTATCTTCTTCATCTATCCATTTCTGGCACGACTCTTTCCAAGCTATATAGGGAGAATGCATTGCTACAAGATATCACCTAATGCCCATCTATTCCTGTTTCATATGCCAATGCAGTTCTCTCTCTCAAGCAGGACATTCCTCCTGGGTGTCTGGTTGCCATTTCCATAGGGTAGAGACTATCCTTGTCTTCTGTTGTTGCCTGTGGTTCCTATCAGTGTGATGCTAAACTGTGACTGAGCTGTACACTGTCCATGTATCAAATACAAGCCCCTAACACAGTACCTAGGAATGTGACTACTGTTAGAGGAGCAAACATGTCCTCAATGCCAAGGGCCAATATAATAGATTTTCATTTTTCTTAACTGCAGCTGAAATGCTAAATCCTGCCTCTCAATGTGCCAGATAAGCTTTTCTGTGAAAGATCCCACTAACCCACTAGCCATGCTAGTCAGAGATATTACACGTTGTTAAAAATGTTGCAAAGTGCCAAATTCCCCTCAGGATGATTCACTTAAACCTCACATACCAATAAATACTGAAGATTGTCAGAACTGGGATGGACCTCAGTGTGATGTAGCCATTTCAGCCCTCAGTCAGGAGTGAATGCAACTCTATTCCTTTATGATTTTCTATACTTCACTGTAAAACTCGTTGGAAATAAACCATCCTTTTAGCATGAACCCAGTATAGCCAGAAGGGCAAGTCACCCAGGGGCCCAGCTCTGAGCTGGCACAACCACATTTTGCCTGTCATCCACAGGGCCAAGACCCCCATGTCCAAACTTGATGGGAAATCATGGCATGGATGTGGAAACCCCTAAAGATGCTGGCAGAGAGCAGTGTGCTCCAAAATGGGACAGAGGTAGCTCAGGGCCCAGCTGTCTTTTTGATAGTCAGCCCATCGAAACTGGCACCAAGTCTTGTTCCCTTGGCCCATGGTTGTGTTGCCTTGTCCCAGGGTGCCAGCCAGCATTGTATCTCTTGTTCCCTTCTGCAAACAACCACGTGGACAAGCCAGACCCAGTCAGGAACTCATCCTTATCTCACTGGCCACCACAGCACTCACCAAATCTCAACCACACCAACTTTTCTCTCCTCAGACTTGTGATCATGACTCTGAATTTGTTTTCTGGATATTTTCTCAGATGAACATGCCTATAACTTTTCCTTGGGGCTTAAAAGACTTTTCAACCTATTTTTCCATATCACCACACACTGCCTTGGAGATGTCTCTCAGGAATATATATGGTGAGGTTATACATTCCTAGTCCTCACCGGGAATGGGATTGCAAAAGAACATTCCAACTATTTTAGGTTATGGAAAAAGGAATCAAATATTTTACTCACCACTAAAATGTCATCATTTTATGCATTTCACAAAGAATTCTCTCATTACGTTAGATAGGTCTGGAGAGACTCCAGTCTCTGGGGGTTGCACACATTCCCCTGTTCTGTTCAGAAATTAAAAGTCTTAGTCTGTTTTTTAAGAAAGCCAAGTCACTTGGTGCCCTGTTACTGACCCAAAACTTGATGACAATACACCTGATTTCTCTTACAAACTGATTTGGCCTTTTCTGAATTCATTCCCCACACAGCTGCGTGTGCAGCATTCTCCCCACATGCTTTGATAAAAATAACAATTGCACATGAAGAGAAAAGAAAGCCCAGAATAATAACAACATCAGCAACCACTTGAGAAAAATTAATGAGCACTGTTGAACAGCAGAGCTGTTCACTGACACTGAATAAAGAAGACAGCAAGTCTATAAGGCTATTCGTATCCCAATTTTTCATTCAACTAAATCTTTTTTACTATTATTTTGTCGTATTGTTGCAACAATCCAGCAGAATTATACAAACACGGCAGCACCAGCAAGAAAGCTCAGCTTTTGAGCAGAAAAGTATGTTAGCAACACAGACCTTTTGAATGCAAGTAATTCTTGCTGTAGGAGAGAGGCAAAGTGTATCCTTACCTCTTACTCTCTTCCGTATCACTGTAATGCCTGTAAGTCCAGAGAGACAAAGACAGAAGGACACTGTATAGACACATAAAAGGACAGTTCTAAAACTACATGCCAGAGGTCTAAGACTTCCACATCTGCATGAAATCCAGTGGCATGGCAGGGATAAAGGTTGAGTAAGAAATGTCTGTGTTGAGAAATTCATTGTTCAGTCTGTGTTGTTTCAATGTGAACTCCTACATCACTGGATTTTCTGTAATAAAATGCATCTCCTGATAATTTGCTGCAAAGCTTTTCCTATTTGACAAGATCTTCATAAAGTATCTTTCTGTAAAATCAGAGAAGCTGAAGAGAAAATCTGCTTCAGGAACGAGTATACCACATATTCCACACTATCTGAAGGACCAGGGTAATAAATTAGCCTGATTGCATCTTAGTAAAAAATGTCCTTGACTTCTTTTGAAAAGCCATACATATTGCTGAGACAACACACATCAAGAAGGCACTAAAGATCCCTGTTCAGGATGGATCACTTCAAGTAGCACTTGTTAGTACATTGGTGCTTTGTTCTAGTGAACCTATGATGGTCATAGAAAGTATCATATATGACATCTGATCCTACAGACTCCACTCAAATGAGCAAATCTCATTGCAGTGGCAGATCACACTCCTGTGCATAACTTCCAGAAGAAAAGCTGTATAACAGAGCAATTATTGACCCCCTCTAGAGTTGCCTTTGGTGGAGAGGAGAGAAGGACAGAAATTGTGAATTATTCACGAATTTCAGTTTATTCCTAATCCCTTAATTCTGTCATTCTGAGGGTAGAGACTTTTGCTTAATGGCAGTGCCAGAAATAACAAACTAGAATTGCATGTTTATGACATGGGGTCTTAGTTACTTATTAGGATCAACTGAGCTTGAATTAATGTTGGCTCACTTTCAAAAGCACTGAGTGGACAGAATAAGCATCACAGTTTTAAAACTCATTAATCGTTTTTTGTTGTATATATTTAACATACTAGAAACATCCAAGCACATTAGAATATAATTTTCTTATAAACATACAGATGTAGAAAAATATGGCTAATATAGAACTACTTTCTTTGGATTTCTAGCTCTGCTTACACTGGTGGTTGACAGATGAAGGTAATCCTGAATTTAATAGGACACCTTATGCTCCCAAATTTAAGTTGGGTTGGGCTGGATCAGCACAGCATCATTATCAACTGTGCTTTTATCTCAGAAACTAAGTGGATATTTTGCAGATGATAAGGCAAAATAGGGCAAAAGTAGAGTGTATGTAGAAATGAATGTGTAGTGCAAGGGAAAGAGAATCCAGGCCAGGTAAAAAGAGTAGCTGACACTGTAGATAGCATGGGGCTTTGAAAAACTTACTGCTGAAGGCTATTTAATATGGAAAAATTAGTCTACAAAGAATGATAATCAGAAATTATGCTATGGTACCTTCCCAAACACAAGTAATTTTTTTATGATTTAAAAGCTGTGCTGTCCCATTTTTTCAGCTCAAAGAATTTTATTTCTTCAGAGAAGAGAATCCTCTGAAGAAAAATTACAAAACTGCTTGGTTCTCCCTGCTATTCTTCTGCCTGCTTCAGAACTACCACCTGAAGACAGCAGCTGCAGAATGGAGGTATTGAGAAGGATGGGGAAAATGGGAAAAGCATACATCATATTACAAATATGAAAGAATTCAGTAGATTTAAACCAAAGCATTTTTAGCACAGTGTGGAAAATAAAGGTTGCTGAATAATCCGAAAAAGGTAAATTGGGGTGTTTTATGCAGCCAAAGAAAATAAAACCAGCATAATACAAATTAAAAACATGATGACAACAAAACATAAGTGTATACAGAAGATCGAATGGAACAATAATAAAACCCCAAACATCACCATCCTGAAAATCATTTAGATGCATTTTGGAGTCAGAATGGATGACATACCCACTCCACAACATCTGAGTGAAGAAGAAGATTTCTTGTGGTTAAAGGGTTTCAGAAAGGATTCACCAGACCCAGCATCATTTTGCAATCCCACATAACACTGATTTCTTCATAAACTCACTTTGATTCCCTCATGGTTCTGGCAGCAATAAATCACAGCCATTTAAAAGAAGGTCATGTACACATCCTCATATTTCATACACGATTCTGTTGCACAAAACAAATGATCTGGGGCAATTTACTTGAGGGTTGTAAAGTCATCGGTTGACTTTAATATGTCTCCATGGAATAGTCTCATCCTTTTCTCCTTCAAAAGGACTCTATACATTCATTTGTTCCCTAACTACTTTCAGGAAGGCCCAAAACTCATCCAAAATGCAACAGACCACAAAATGCAATAGACCACAAAACTTTCTCTTACAGGCAAGCAGAGGACACAAGATCATGCAGTCCACCTCACTCCTAAGTGGGATCTGTAACTCTCATTTAGCTACCTTATGTGTAGTTTGTGAGGAGGTAAAAAGCACCTGAGAGTAAGGTACAAAACCCCCACTGGAAACCTCTGATCTTCAGTATTGTCCCTCAGGAGGCTTCATCCAGCTGCTTCAATGTGCTACAGCCCAGCAAATCCAGGTGCTCAAAAAGGTTGCTCTGTTTCTTACTGTTTTATAAGACAAGCATAACCCAGAGCTCAAGGAAACATGGTATACAGAGAACCTCATAACCACAAAGTGACCAGGTTATGCTTAGCAGGGCTCGTGTCAGACAAGAGTTAAGAATTTTAGCTGGATCAGACCTGGCTCCATGCTAAGTCAGTCCAATACTTTTGCTCTCTTTGTGCCCTAGGGAATCTGCTATTCTGGTTTTCCCATCAACCATGGTACACCAGTGCTTCATGCTGGTGTGGTACTGCACACACAGTAACAATGTCCAATGACAGAGCCTGAACGTGGGCATATCTGCCACTGGCGTATTTTCAGCCCTTATTGAGTTTAGTTTTAGCTTTTCATTGCCAGGTTTTGTAGTTGTTAATCAGAGGATATTACTCTGCACCTTTGCCGTTTACTGATGATTTTGTACAATTTCTTTACAATTATTACTGCTTTTGTTTGGAAATGTGGTTACATTTACTGATCTTATTTATAAAGTAGCAACTTTTGCCTAATTTAAAATACAAAAAAAAAAACCAACTTCATTCCAGGAGTTTATTCTATATTATCACAGAAACACATCTACATTTTTATTACATTTTTAGACCCACAAGAAAAGCAAACTCAAAACAATACCAAAAATGAACACCAGTACATAGAACATGTATTATTTTAAAACAGAGGTTTGGATTTCATACTTTAAGTGCCCTTTTTTTATCAGACCAAAATAGTTTACATGCTACTAAATTGAGCTACAACTTTTATTATGGTTGAAATCCTGACCCTTCCCTTGCAGCAAAACTGTCATGGTTCACACTATAAACCCCAGAGCTAGCAACAGATATTGATTAGCAAGAGACTAGTAGCCAAGGGGATTGCTCCAGACCCCATTTTCATGCTCCAGAGAAAAGTTTTGTACTATTTCTGCTACTGCTGTCTCCTTGCATCACACATGGTCGAGAACCTTCCCTGCTCCCACTCTCTCACGCCTCCAGCCAGGCAACAACTTGTAACAAAAACCTGATGCCAAAAATTAGAATCATAACCATATATTGAAACGCTTCTCTGAAGTGCTTACAACCCCAACCCCATACGGGCCCAGCAGAGGATCTCAGAGAGAGAGAGGGGAGGGGAGAGAGATGAGAGCGTCTAGCTGAGAAGCACGTGGATTCATGCTAGCAGCAGCCCAGCAAGCTGCTGGAACTGATTTACCACTAAAGCTGTTAAGCAATAACTGACTTCCTCCAATTATTGGTTTTGCAAACAATAATCAGGTTAAAATTAGTAATCTGAATATAAAACTTTGCTTAAAGGAAAGGAAGTGCTGTTCTGTGGGGGTAGGGGAAGAGGGAATGCTCAGAAAGGGAAGACATGAAAAGGTTTCCTAGAGGTGGGAAATGTGTTTTGTATCATGGCAGAGCTGCAGGACACCATACAGCTCTCTTTCAGCTCCCTCTCTCACCTCAGGGACTGCCAAATGCCACTGTGGTCACAGCAGAGATGAGCTGGGAGAGAATGAGACAGAAAGAGGTGGAGATTTAATGGCAGAGATTAAAGTTTGAAATATATAATCCTGTTTTGCATGCAACTACTCTCAGTTTGCAATTACAGACCAAAATTAACAACCCATCTGCACATTTATTTTTTTATATTTAACCACTGCACTATAAAGAGCACAGCCTGTTTTAAGATATAGCATCATTCAGAGCTGACAGATCAGGAAACAGAGGCACAAAGGCAGGAGATAACATTTTGGAAAATAAGGGGTCCTGACTCTGGGGTAACCGTCTTGTTTATCACAAACCAGAGACTTTTTTTAAAGTTTTGGTTTCAGTGACTGTAGCCAAATACAAGAGAGAAAACTGGAGCCTGAGCACAAATGTCTGGCTCCTATCCGTTTTTTAGACCACCATGCTGGATTACCACCACTGCTAACAGCACTTCCACTGAGAATTGGCAGCTGGGCCCCTTGACAAAATGTGGAGATATCCTGATGGGCTTCGAGTTGAAAACACTGAAGTATTCACTCCATTTAATAAAGAAAAGCATCTAAATCTTTTAAGTTGAAAGTTCTACTGGGAAATAAGCAATAGGCATTGCTGTGTTCCAAATGTCAGGACTTCCATCCATCTCCTATAAATCGTAGGCAGGGCTCAAGCACAAGGGGAATAATTCCCAGCGCAATCCTGCATGCTGCACGTACCATGGTTCTGGAAAAGGATAGCACTCAGCAACTGTGTTATCCATATAGTTTTCCTGCCTTTTCACATGCCCAAAGAGAAAAAAGCCCACCCCAGGAAAGGAAGTGATTTTACTTAGCATAGTAAAAATTAAGGCACAAATTATGGGAAATACTTGTACAGGAAGAATTCAGCTTCCTACACACTTGGCAGTATCTCTGCCTAGGAAAAAATAATACTGTCTGTTCACAGATCACACCACTCCTTCTAATAACTTTGTGTTTCTTTCACTCTGCAAAATCATGCATAATTTTGAAGCATATTAGAGGTGAAGGAAGTGAGGACCTCTGACTATGAAACACAAAGGTCAAAGCACAACCCGTGCCCTGGGAAGTCCCTGCACTGCAGATCAACAGCTGTTTTGACAGTTTAACAATGAAGGCATAGTCTAAAATTGCTCTAATATTACACATCTTCTCTGTACATCCACTAAACAGCACTGCATCCTGAGCTAGAGCAGAGGGCCTTGGCCTTTTTCTCAGCCATCCTTGAATTTTTGCTCCATATATTTTTGCTTTAGTTATATTTTCTTCCTTTTTCTGCAACTAAAAATCTTTCAGTCAGTAAGCAACAAGAATTCATAGCCATTATTTTAAAAAGCATATAGGAAATGGGGCTCTAAAATCCATATTTATGTAACTAATGACTCCTAATCAGAGGAAGTAAGACCTCCTGATGTGCTAAAAGACAAGACAGGCAGTACCAGAACAGTCAGGCTGACCCATACAGATCTCAGACAACAGACTTTCACATAAGGCTCTTGCCCACCGTGACAGCACTTTCTACTCTTCTTTGTTCCACAGTCTATGACACCTCATTAGATTTGCAATCTCGAACTCATTTCCATGGGAACTCATGGCACAACAGAACATAAGACATTAATCACCATTCTCAGATTCCATCAGGAGAGAAGGAACTGGACTGTGAACTGACAGAACTGTATGACTCACATATAAATAAGTGCAACAAGGGAAATCAAAATGTCATAGCATGCCACAGTGCCCTGGGGATACGTGGGATCCAAACCATGCTGCATAGATCCCCATCTGGATTGGGATCCTAGTTGCCCCATTGTTTGGCATTATGAAGAGTCAGGGCTTCTACCTGTGGCACTGAAACTCAGAAAGGGATGAAACTGGTCTCCACAAAGAGTGTGTATTTTGCTCAGGGCAGAATCAGACCTAAGCCACAATGAGGTTGGAGGTCAACTCACACAAAGTTCAACCTCCTAATTGCACCTCTAGTTGAAATGTTTCCTTATTTGAAGCCCCGGTTGAAAGATCCTCTTTTGAGGCTATGTGAAAGAGACTGCTTATTCTTAGGCTTCACTCCTTTGAATGTTTTCATTTCCACTGATGATTCCATTCTATTGCCTGGCTTTTCTCTCTCTCCAGGATGAATCTAAATCAGCACTAGAATCTCACTGTTGCTGGTGACCTGCTTTCAGTGGGACGTCTTTGTAAAACATTTTCAGAGTGAAAGACATTCAGAACTCACATTCTAAGTACTTTTTTCCAAGGGTCTAATTTTGTAAACTCACATTCAATACTCCGGTTTCAAAAGAAAGTCATAACCATTCTTTGGACAACAAAATAAATATCAATACTAAGACAAAAGTAGAGGAACAATGCATATTGAGGTAAACTAGAAAGGTTGCAGACAGTGAAGATTTGAATCAATTTTCTACCTACATCTCAAGCTAAAGCTAAGAGTTTGTTCTGTGGGAAAAGCCCCAAAGCAGTCTTTCATCATAAAAAATTCACTGTGCTGTATATCCTTCAAGTAAGTATAATTCCCATGTTTGAGATCTCCTTGGACCTTGTGTATAGAAGCTAATCTTCTTTGATCTGCTATGTAAACATAGTTGCACATACAAAGTTAACTACATCTAGGAAATATTCCTGCATCCTGCTGCCATGGACATTTCTAATCCTCTAGAGGATTTGATTTGTTCATTAATACCTTTCTCCTCCAACAGTGTCCCACTGTATTGGCTTCAATACGAGAAAAAAACACAAACTTTTCTCCAGGAGGTGATACTTCAGAAAAACTGAGTGCAATATGAAGTACAGTGTGCAATGCAAGTGTGTCAGGCTGGGAAACTCCATTCACAAGGACTGGTGAAAATCATTCTTTAAGCTACGCCTTTCAGAGCTTTAAAACTATGAACTTGGATCCACACTCAGAAAAAAAAAGTTAGACAAATTTAAAAGATCTGGAAATTCCCCAAAATTACTGAATTCCACATAGTTCCTGTTCAAGAGTATAAAGTAACTGCAATTAGTTTGAGCATCCTGTCAAAAATCAAGCCCAGTCTGAACTTTTCAACAGACATTTTATGTGCCAGAAGGATCTAACAGCAGTCCTTAAAGTTTTGAAGAGATCTCAACATGCAGCTGCTCCCATGGAGAAGAGCTGATGAGAGATGCATAGCCCTGTCCTGTGGAATACCCAGGAGCTCAAACAGAGCACTGATGGTTTCCAAATTCCTTTGAAAATAAAATGAGCTCTTCCAAATATTCCCTGCAGTGACAGGCAGTTCCAAAGCCATAAAAGATAGTTGATGTGGTAACACAGTCATTGATTTCATAAACATTAGCAGTATGACTTGGGAAGGCATTTGGGAAATAAGCTTTAGAACAAAGCACATGGCCCCTCCAGGCTGGCTACTAGACCTCTTATCTGCTGGTACACCAAAGGAAATGTAGTCATGCACTTCTCTAGCAATTCATTTTCTTGCAACTGGAAGGACACTGTAATACTATATAAGTTATATTTTCACCACACCTGTGTATCAATGTGTTCAAGAGCACTGTTATTCCTGATACAGGCTCAAAAGGACGGAAGACATGAGAGCTAGGCCAGTGTAGCACTTCTGTGTGTTTTCAAACCAGAGAACCCTCAGGGAACATATCATGGCTTCCTTACATGTAATACAAGAGCACAAATTTGACCTTGTGATAATTGTTGTGGATGATGGGGTACGTGTCGATAGTTTGACAAAGCAGAGGGAAATCATGACTCCATTTCTCACTCTGTTGTGGATTTCTTACATTAACTTCTACTAGGAAAATCTCACAGCAAGAAAAATCATCTAGTGCCTTGCCTTTGACATCAGGAGAAGTATGATGTTATTTTTTGTATTATAGAAAATTCTTTTCTATAGAAAAGAGATTATAAACTGCTCCCCTGTTTCCCAGAGGCCTCCACAGATAAACATCAAGAACTCAGATGCTATGATTATACAGACAAGGAAAAATTTACTATAGTCACTTCTTAAAGGTTGACAGAATCAACACTAGACATTCATGTACTTGTTTTTAATGAGGTCTTTTTTTGTTTTTATTGCTTTGCCTACTACAGTTCAGTAATTTTGTTTCTGGTGCTTTTTTCTAAGCTATCTTTATGTGATATGAAAGATGTCATTGGAGACAATGCCAGGCTGGAAACATCCAGTCATCTGTTTTCTAACTAAATCCTTCTACAAAGACCAGCAACAGAGATGTATAGCAGTTGAAACTGTAATGGTGCGTACAAAGTTTAATTGTGCATGTGTGATACACACTATTTAGCTTTCTCTTTGTTTCATGCAAAGTACAAAGAAATTCTCAGGAGGCTGGGGAGGGTCGAATCCATGGCTGAATGAGAAAATAACATTAAAATTATCATTATAGGCCTTCCTCCCTCTGACTTAGCTGGTTGAACCCTAGAAGATTTAGAGTTCAGGTTCAGTTCAGATAAACATCCAAAAGTTCACAGGTTTACCCAAACTATCTGAATCTCTAGAGCCCCAAAATAAGCTGGAAATCTCCAGAACTGCCTTTCTTGCGGGATTTCCTGCACTTCTAGTTTTGGACAAAAATCAGAAATGTAAAAAAAAGAAAGGAAAAAAAAAATCTACAATATGAACTAAATATTGTAGAACCACAGGACAACTCATTTGAATTGCACTCTAAGATTCAGCATCTACTCACATAGATTTATCAAGTGTTTTTATTAATTTTTTTAATATCAGCTTTTATGACTGAATTGGAGCATATTTACTGTTTCACATGACTTCTCTTAGTCTGTTCTAATCATTTTACCATCAGATTTTTGTGAGTGGAACCCAGAGCAGGTGGTAAAAGGAGTCTCTGTTCTTCTACACATTTACAGTACATCCACACAGCCCATTTAGGTCTTGCAGAGAATATCCCTCCATCTAAAATATTTATTAAAGCAGAGGCTAAGAGGTAAAGAGAAGAGAGAGAGAGTATAGTGAAGTAGTTTACAAAGTGCTGACACTCCTAACAGATAGCCCTCACATTGGCATATGAGCTGCTGGTTTCCCTCTTTGACACTGATATGGGAAAAACATCAGCAGCCACACTATCAGCAAGAACACAACCCTCTGATCAGCCACTACTCACTTTCCCAGAGCAGATTCCCATCTACCAAATTAACTGTGGCCATTCATTTTCTCTGTCGTAAAAATGTGTTTTCAATCACTTAAGACAGATGATCTGTACAGAATGAAGAGCACGCTGTTTTGTAGCACTTTCAGTCATTCCCTCCACTTGTAAAGCCAGAGAAGAATGTGGGCACCCTTGCTACAAGCATGGTTCTCCTGTTGTGCTGTGCAGAGCCCACCTCATCACAAAACACCCTCCCCATCCACTCGGTGATGTGTCATGCCATTTGTATCAGACTGACAAGAAGTCATTTCTTGTGCTACCAAGTGGGGGAAAACATATTTCATAATCTGGCACTGACAGATTAATCCAAAGGTCTACACAGTCCAGTTTAACAACAGCTATAAGAAAAGGGGTATACACAGAGTAATTCTGTCTTTGTTGTAACCATCCAGCTCCCCGGAAGGTACTAGCTTAGAGACTTCCTGAACTGAGTTTGCACCTGCACTATCATGTTTAGTAGGTACTCACAAATCCATCCTTCTCTAATTTGCCTAATCACTTCCTGAACCTGATTATGGTTTTGTCCAGGACAAGAATGTGTGCCAATGAGGTCCACAACTTAATTGCACTTCTTTTTGCTTGTTTAAAATTGACTTTCTGAGAGTTTAAGTGAGTGTTCATAGTCCTTGTTCAGTGAGAAACTTTGTCTATTCTTTGTCTATTCTTCTTCATTCACCCTTACAGCTTTTAAAGATAATCATCTTTCACCCGTAGTCACTCCTTTCCAACCTGGGAAGTCCATCAAACTCTTTGTCATGAAATGTCATTCCATATCATCCTTATGATCCATCTCTTTGTTTTTTCATAAAGTCCTAAGGATTTATAAATTACAATGTTTCCAGAGTTTCAAATAGATCAGGTGTGAATGCTCTGTGGCGTGATGCCCTTGCTCTGTCCTTTGATTTCCATTTCCCTCTTAACAACTCCTAGCAGTCTAGATGACTCTGCCACAATTTTGAGGTGACATTCTCAGAGATAGCCATCATGACAACTGAGGTGTTTCCCCAGAGGTGGGAACAGCTATTTCCTGCTAATCATAGCATACATATAATTCATGCTAGTTTCACCACTCTTCATGTATTAAGATTAGAAAATAATCTGAGAAAAGAGATTCAATCATTCAACATCCTAATGGCATCTGCAATTCTCCAGGATTGATCTGAGTTTAGATTTTCCTGAATAGTTTTGTGCCATTAGCAAATCTTGTCCTTTTATTGCTTACCCACATTTTTAGTTCAGGAATAATTTGAAAACCATGAAACACATTTTTGCATGTAACCTCCCCCTCCTGCGATTGCCATTCCCTCTTTTACATCATTGTGATGTTCTGCCTATTTGGAGAAGTGTCTTCTCTATGGTTTTCACTCATTTCTTGGAGGCTTGCTACATCCATCCTCATAAAAGCATGAGATAGCTGACATAGATTATGTGTTAGTAAGGCAACACATTTCTCTCACTTACCTCCTTGCTTGGTCTATGATATGACACATATTGGCTCTGTAAGAAAGGACCCAACATAAGAAGTTCAACCTCATATATTTTTTGTTTTTCTTGGTTGGCTTTTTGGTTTGGGTTTGGGTTTTTGGGTTTGTTTTTCAAATCAGTTCAGTGTTTATTCAAGGCTTGCCTCCTACCACCATTGGCTTAAATGCCTGAAATTATCCAATATCCCAGAGATGTTCTCAGGTTTTTCATCCTGCCTCTCCTCCTGCACAACAAACCTAAAGCCTGCTACAATTTTACGCTCTCCTGAAAAATCTACCAGTCAATCAGGCAGCTGACCCTCGTGTTTGCTGCACCTTTCCAGGGAAATGTGTCTGCTGGAGTCTGTTCAGCCACTGATGAAAGGCAGCAGGCTTAGGCATGAAATCTGCTGTGGTTCCGACAGCAGCTCAGTGTCACTGCCCTGGTGTGTTGATGATGAGGGAAGAGGAGGGGCACACCACACACAGGACATCTCAACAGATGGTGTATCAGACCTGTTGGAGTTTAACATTTAATTAAACTAAGCGTCACAGTCACAGCATCAGTTTCCTTCCAACCCAGATGTCTGCAAGACACCACAAAAAATGCATTCATGCAGGTCCAAACCCAGGCTGAGAGTGGCACTGCCCAAGCTCATATACCATCTCTGCCCAGACAAGAAGTCCTCTCCATCAGCAACCTGACACCCCTTTGTTCTGGAGCACTGTGCCCTGAAAGCCCCCTCTATTCTGGATGGCACACCTGAAATGAATACTCCTCAGCCCAACACGGCTGCTAATCGGGTATAGAAAACAGCCTGGAACAGGAAATGCCTTGTTGGGCTTACTAAAAGCTCTCCAAAGCACCATCCTTCCTTCCAAGGCACCCAGTAACTGTGCAGTACACGCACAGGTAGCAGCTCAGCATGCTGACCAAGACACCCTCTATGCCAAAATCCCAGAGGTGCACTATAGTCATGGCTAAGAGCAAACTGGCAGCAGAAGTCTAAATGGAAAAGCCTACCAGGTATTTGTCAAACATGGATAAATCTATGAAGCCTTCAAAAGCCTCTGGATAACATTTTCAGTAGGGGAACAGAAAGAAATGAAAAAAGACCCAAGCCAAGTTGCATGGCAGCCCCACATCTTTGCTGGAGCCATGCCTCTGGATTTCCTTCACTGCAATACAATGATTTTAGAGAAGTGAGGTCCACAAGGCTCCAAAGACACAATAATAATTTAATTTATTTGGGTAAAACCTAAAGCCAGCACCCTACCTGTAATGTTATTTGTCAAGCAATGGTAACAGTCTAGTACAGATTTTTATATCCTGGGCATTGACTCAGTGTCAAATATTTAATGAAAAAAAAAGAAGAAATAAAATAAAAAGTAGCTGATCCAAGGACTGGCAGTGACTGTACTCAAGGATTCAATCCCTCTCTTAGCTCCAGTCCCCTCCTCTCATTTCGCCCCAACTTTCCCTTCCCTCTCTGCCTTTCTCACTTGGAAGATGTTATTGTTTAACATGGCACATTCCCAAGCTGCTAGACCAGGACAGTAAAATTATTCACTGGCTTTACTGTACTCTTCTACCAGTCACTCACTTTTTAAGCTTTCAGCCTTCCTTCCCTCCACCCCCACCTCCTCCATTCCCCAATGAAATTTGCTTTTTTCCTTCTCTCCCTCCCTTCTTGCTAGGCAGAATCTGGAAAAAAGAAATCAAGGCCAAACTCAACAAAACTACTGCTGCGTAAGAGCAGTCCTTTTTCACACACAGATGGTCAGTCAGAAGAATGAGCGCTTTATAAGACAGACAACAGGCTGGTCTTTGCAATCCTGTTCTCCTGGATCTCAGCTGGAGTTTTTCATCACCAAAGTGGATAATAACCCTGTCAGACACCTCATACACACAGGTATTAATAAATAAAAAAGAAAATACTGTAGTGACTGATTTTACAAGGAACTGAGAATCTTAATGTGATAGTTAAAAATGTGCCTGATGATTGCACACAACCAATAGCTACGTCAACAGGGGTTTATAGCAGGTTGCTAATAAGCAGGGAATGCACTTATGTATACATGGATGGTTTTGCACTTTATTGACAACATTTCCGCAGCCAAAGTCCATGTGCCATTGCATAGCCATAAACATGCACACACTCTGTGCTTGGAAACACCTAAATGGCCGGAGGCTTCTCTGTGTTTGCATATGGAAACACCATTTGTATGGGTAACAGCAGCTTATGGCATTGCTGTCCGGTGATGCCACAAGGTTCTTAGCAGTTACTCCTGCTTTTACTTTTCAACTTTGACTTACGCTGTAAATAGGCTTAAATATCCTATTTTCAAAGAAAATGAATTTTTTCCCAAACTGAATTTTGATGATGAAGGTAGATTCCCATCATTATTAACCATATGCCAAACTCTCAGCTTTTCTTGTGATAGATCCAGAGTGTCAAGATCACATATGAAGGCACAGGCAGCACCAACACTGGGTAGCCCAGAAACACAGTTCCCTTTGTTTAAAATGGAAAAATGTTTTCAGAATCTCTACATTTTCCTACAACAAAAGAAGCAATGCTAAAGAAAAACACTGCCATAAGCTTTAAGTAGGAACCCTTTTCTAATAGTTATCTTTCTTCCACAAATGGAAATTCTCAACATTTTTGTAACACAGCATTTTCAAATTCAAATAGAATAAAATTATGCATGAACTCTTGCACTCTCACTTCATTAGTCATTCCCTTCATTAGTCAAATGAGAAGGGGCAGCACTTATTTACTTCTGTTAATGAGAGAAGTTCTCAGCATAACGTATTTGAGAGCTATTCTGACATTAAAGTTGAAAAAAAAATGTGCTTTTGTATTTAATCTGATTCAATGAAGGAAAAGAAGAGAAATTATGTCATCTCAAAGCTTTAAGATAATTCTGTTTCCAAGCAGAAGTTGATTTGCTGACGTCTTTTTGTTACCAGCAGACCATTGCTCACTGAGCACTAAACAGTTACAGAGTATGCAGAAGTACAAATCCCTGCTAAGGACTTGTGCTTTCCACAGGTTAGGCAGTATCCAGTCTTCAAGCCTCCATCTCCATTCTGCCTTGAACACAGTGGTAAGAAATATCCTCTTTTCCTACTCTGACTGCCTTATTTCTCCTGTTCCTCCCTTCACCAGTCTCTGTTTCAGAACGATCCCTTTGCACAAAAATAAGCACCATCAACTGCATCACTCTGAGGATTTGTACTCTCCCCTGGGTGCAAAATTAATTCAGGAGTTTGTTCATGAGCTGCCAAAGATCAGCATATTGCTTATCTTACAGCATATTATTAAAGAGATGCATGGACAAGGCTATGAGTGAAGATTGCCAAGAAATGGGCTTTACTGTGCCCACCTCAATTTGGTGCTGTCAAACCTTCAGATTCTTTTTTCCAAATATAATGAAACAAATTAAGTCAGCCTTTTCAGCATCAATCTCATCCATCATAAATTAATTTTTAGGGGCATTTTCTCATGGATTCATTCCAACTGACCTGGATTCCATGCTTCTCTTTGACACTACTCACAAAAATCAACAGTAAGTGTTCAAAGTGAGACCTCATACATATGGAGCATAGAAAAAAAATTAGAAAAGAAAGGTTAAACAGGTTTAGAGACTGGGAGAGGGAAAGGATAGAAGTCTCTGAAGGAAACAAAGTTATTTGAAACAAATTTATATTATGCTTAGCACAGCACAAGTAGATTAGGTGTTAACTCTGAATGCACAAAAATCACGTGTTCCTGTTTTCAAGCAGTCTTTTCAAACTTGTAGATACTTTTTTAAATTATTGTTAATGGCAAGTGCTCAGACTTCACCACATCAGCAAAACTTTTATTAAAGAGGGTGAGAGGAAAGGAGAGTCTTACCCTAAAGACAGGTTTTTCAGCAAGACATCTCAGCGACTCCTGAAACCTTCTCTGGTTCATGGATGGTGCTGACCTCTGTGAGAGAGAACACAGGAGGGAGGAGGTTAGCAAACCAAAAGTAAGCAAATCACCTTTTTAATTGAGGATCTTAAACAGGGTAAGGGGGGGAAAAAAAAAAAAAAAGAAAGAAAAACAAACAAAGAAACACATAAGAAAATATTTTCCTGTACAACAAAATACATGGATAAAAGGGAAAATGTGTGTTTCAATGTATATCCTCACCTTCTTTCCTCTGGATAACTCAGTCTGACAAACTGAGTTTCCACTGCTAATCCCATCAGTTGCAATGATTACCACAGCAGCAAATTTTTGATGGCTAAAGGGGAGGAAAGTCTAAAAACAGATAGGGTGATGTATCCTCAGTCTCACACATTTATCAAGCCAGCTTTGGAGAATTGTATAACACAGCACGAGCTCCAGAGTACTTAACATGGACTTCTGTGTTTTCTTTCAAAATTTCACTTTTCCCAAGTTGAGTTTCAAAATGTTTCCATTTTAGCATGAAAAGAAGGAAAGGTATAAACCAACCCTGCAGCGCTCTGGCAACCCTGTGCAAGTCAGAAATCTATGTATGTGAATGATCTGACAGGGGCTGAAACCCCAGGCTTGTAAAACCAACCAACAGACTTCAGTGCTCTCAGTGGAGGGAGGATTGATCCCTGGCAATCCAGGATTATTAGGCCTGTATTTTTTTAAGTAGAACAGAGAATGTATTTCAGCTGGATTTTAACTCAAGAAAACTCTTCTGATTGTAATGGCATTACTACCTTTCTAGTTTCCCCCTCGCTCCCTCCTGCCCCAGTTTCCCCTGCCAGCAGCTCCCCACCTTGCCCTCCAACACACAAAGCTCTTTCTCCAACTCAGCCTCAGTCACATAAATTGCTCTGAAAGGCAGGATCCCCAGGCTCTCACGAAGCTCCTGCTGAAATTAATGAGACTTGGCACCAGATCATCTTATAGAGAATGATTTGCAAGAGCAACACCTTACTTACTATTGGAGACAACACAAAAATCACTTCTCCACTGACAGTTTTCACCCTCAGCCCTAACTGTTACCCAAGTCAGTAATATTTTTTTGCTTTATGTCTAACTCGACAGTTACTAATACTACTGTGAGAACATACCACCTGACTTTATATGATTTAAAAAGAGAAAAGAGAGCAAAGATAACAGTTTCATTATAAGCTTTATGTCTCTGTAAATCTCTCTACATTGAACCATTCCTGATCTCCCAAGAGGTACTCTCCAAACACTGAAGCCATGCCTATTTGGCAAGAACTACAGACAGGGATTTCTTTTTTAGTCTCCTTCGTCTCTACAGAGGGCAGAAATCTTGGACAGAAAACTTTGGCCCAGAAGCCTTTTTCTTTATTTGCAGCAGTTAGAGGCACAGTGACGGCTTTAATAGAGTTCTCTAATGACTCTATTGCTATTTTTTATTACTATTTCTTGGACCAATAAAGTGGCAGAGGCAACAATATTGAATCACTAACTTTTCTACAGTGAAGAAGAGAGCTTGAGTCCATAAAGTTATTTTCATTCAAAGACCAGCACCCAACGCATATGTAGCTCGTGCAAAACACAGTAAAAATTCTTTCTCACCTGTCTGCTCTCCTAGTTGCTAACTTCAAAAGTCCCACCTTTATTTCTATTTTGTATTCCTCATAGTGCCTGCAATAGAGCCCATCAATGCTCCCTGGACCACCCAAGGATCTCTTGTTTTCCAGGGAAGTGTAGAAATAATGGGCAGCTTCACAGCCAGGCTTCTCCCACCTGTGCACAGTCCAAGGCAGCTCCCTCCTGAATCACATCTGAGGGATGAATCAGATCCCACTGGGACAATTGCACCCTCTCTCTTCGCTGACCTTAGAAAGGATCAAGGCTCCCAATTTAGGCACTTGAATTTGATGACAAAAGCAGAACAGGATGTTTGCTTATGCAAGTATTTTTTCTAATATCAGGGACCTTACAACATAAAGTGAATACTTTTTCACCACAAATCTTTGTAAAAGTGCAAACTGAGACTGGGCTCACAGGGGCTGTGAGGGAAAACACATGATCCACTGAAGGAAGCTGACAGGTTTAACCAAAAATTTCATTGGCACCAAAATTTCTCCTACTTATGCCCAAATTGTCTAGGTTTACTAGCATGATTTTCCCCTATCTATTCAGTAGAAAACTTATTCACTTTACAAGAGTGTATCTAAAATCACTATCTAAACCAATCACGGCTGAATACATGTTTCTCTTTAACCAAAACCAAATGAGGTTTCCTCAATTCAGTTCTTGCTACAGCTATAGCTGTGACATGGTTCTGTTTTATGCTGCAGTCCAGTAAAGCTTGTCAAAAATGCAAACCAAAGGGGAAAATCATTCCATTTCCAAAATAAATAAATTACTTTGGCCAATACTAGTACACAAAAGGCAGGTATTTTAAATTAAGGGACCTATGGGCAATTGGTTCCTCACAAAGCTTCAATTAGATTTCAAATTATCTCTCACACAATGTGTACAAATATTCCTAACTGAGCACCACTGGAAAATGGGTTCTCAATACATTTATTTACCTAACAGTTAACACAAGTATAACAACACACATGCAAATTTAAAATAAAAACATATGTGAGGATCTTTCGCCCCAAATAAGAATTTGAAACAGATGTGTTCTTTTAACTGTATTTCTTCACCCAATGCTTTTCTCTTCACTGTTTGTATTTTTAATGTATTTTTTTTTTCCAAAGGTACATAATAATTTATTCCCCCTTTTATCTGACAAGCACAGCTTTCAAATAACATATTCTATCTTTATTTCTTGCTGGCATAACTCATTCATATCCATTGGTGTTTTGCACAAAGAGAGCTGACTGCAGTTCAGCTATGTCAGGATACTATTCTCATTAAAACTGTATTTTAAAATCAACAATGTTGTAGGATGAAAACATTATAATGTTCAGCCTTGTTTCCACCAGTCCTGTATTCTTAAATCCTCCATTAAACTCGTGCTTTTATTGGACACTTCTACCCTGTTTCTCTCCACATGTTTTCAATAGCAGTGCCTAATGTTTAGAGGGATGAATTAGCTGTGCTGGCTTTTCAGTCCCAGAACCAGAAAATATTGCAAAATCTATTTTATATCTCTTTTTCTTCTCAAAACTTTAATTGTAGCTTTTGCAGTAAAGCACTGAAAATCCAGTAAAGCAAAATTCCATGGAGTAGCAAAACAGAAGATTCAGCTCTATACCCAGTGTACCAAATCTGAATCTCTTCTCGAAGACTCAGATTCCAAGGTATGCTCACCCACACTCTAAGCTGGGAAATGTTCCTAAATTTCTACTGGAGCTAAATGGAAGGGTGTGGGTAGTCAGGGAGTGCAGGGACTCTGTGTGGAGGAGGTCCAGGGCTGGTCCTGCTGACTCCAACACCACTGTGAACACCTCAAAACTGAAGCCCGTTAGTGGAGCTCAATAATTGAATCAGTAATTAAAAGTTTGCTTTAATTTGGAATATATGCTTATAAGTCAAATTCCCTAAGTCAAAGCTATTTTACCCATGACAATTTTAACATTTAGGAAAAT
Organism: Hafferia zeledoni; assembly: GCA_035583235.1. Classification (NCBI taxonomy): domain Eukaryota; kingdom Metazoa; phylum Chordata; class Aves; order Passeriformes; family Thamnophilidae; genus Hafferia; species Hafferia zeledoni. The sequence goes on along the minus strand of JAWWEV010000115.1, from coordinate 23,638,350 downwards.
CTTTATCTGTCCGTTTCCAGTGTTTTAATTCAGCCTTTGCAGTGTATTTGTTACATTACAGGACCTTGAACTGCATGGTTATAGGCATCCTTCACCACCAAAACCTGACATATCCACCATAAGCAATTTAACCATGAAGGAAGAGAAAGGGTCTTCATAACAAAGGACTTTTTTTCTTTTTACCATCCTTACTTAAAATCTTCCAGATATCAGAATTGAAAGTTGACTTCTTAGTATTTTCAATGACAGTAGTAGCTTCAAAATGCAATATGCAAAATCATTTTACCACATAGAATTAAAGAAGAAATTTCCTAGGTTCCAGCTGAGCAAAACTGAAATTTTCAGCACTGAGGAGATGTCAATACTTCATATAATTCAGACTTTATAAGCTAAAACATTCTTTTTAATTAAATTCAGATTTCTTAAAGAGGTGATAATTTCATCAAAGCACATAAGATTCTTTAGGGTAGATATGTCAAAAGACATATTTCTGGCCCAAATACTTGAACTTCTGGCTTTGTCAGGTATCTGATTCAAAGCAAGTGGCTACAAATACTTTTTTTTATCTTTTCAATACTTAGAAGTTAAAAAAAAAAAAAGAAATTGAGTACTTTTTTCCCCTTTGCATTACTCTGAAAAATGCTAGAATATGGTGCTGTATTTTTTCATCAAAAGAAACACATTTTGCTTGATGAAGACAAATTTTAAACCCAACAGTTAAAGTCTGGCAAAGCTAAAGTGACTGAAAATAAGGTCTTAGAAGAATAATTTTATGAATATGGACAGAAGAACTAGGCAAATTCAATAACTGAAGAACTTATTAGGACCATAATTAATTGGGATACAAAAGAGTAAATTAGAATATTTGTGGAGCTTTGGCATCCTCGAATATGTGCGGTTTCACAACAATCAGAAGGGGAAAAAAGTAGTACCATCTTGCAGACCTGGCACATCTCACTGAAAGTTCACAATAGAAAACAAAGCTGCAATGGCCCCACACCAATCAAAAAAAACTATAAAGACTGAGACTGGGAGACGGCACTAAAAAATTCAGACTCAGACTGAGGAACAAGACTGAGGGAATTACATGTTTGTCTTTGAGCAGCAAACCAAAACAATCAGCATAGAAGTCCAAGCAGCAATTGGATGTTGACCATTGAAACTGAGAGCAGCAGCAATTCTCCGAGATTTGTCTTTCTTTTTTAATATGAACTCAAGTAAAGCTAGTAAAACTGGGCAATTGCTAACATACCACCATAACTACAGATTTAATAATGTCCCATGAACGTTAAGAATTTGAAATTCATTGCTGCAGAGCAGCTTATGCATTCGTTTTGCAACACACCCATTTTCACACTCAAAGACATCAGAAAAGCAGATTAAAGTTTATTTTTCTTTTGATAAAGAAGTTAAGCAGATTTTGGCAGCTTGCCAATAATTTGACCCCATCCCCCATGCCCAAACACTATAAATTAATCTTACACTGGTGGAGGGGGGGGGGAAAAAACTCAAAACCTGAAAAACTTCCAACATTCGAGTCCTTTGGCTGAACCTCTCAGGGGCATATCCCATGGTGACAATCATTAGTCTTGATTATCTCAGCTGGTCTCTTCCCCAAAACTATGCCTATAGCCCAGCTTTTCATTTCCTCTTGGTCTAGACGTTATGGTCTTCCACAATTTCTTACTCATATTCTCCAGAACTGCCTACTATGACACTTCTTCTGGACCAGCTGCTGCTCTCCACACAAGTAGCTTTGCAGAGTAATCTTACTCAGTGGAAGTCAATCCAGGTTTCCACTATGAAACCCAAAAGCAAAGTATGGGCCTACAAAGTCAGTCCCACAAATCAGCAATTAAATCCAGGAATTATTCAGGGAGGAAAAGTTTTAGTTGATTTCGACTGCAAGGCAAAATAAATGATTTTTATAACTTGTCTGCCTAGCAATGAATATACCAAAGGGTGAACAAATAAGACAAGAAGACTCCCACTTTATACACTTGTAAGTGCAGTGCACACAGGTTATTCTAAACCACTTTTTAACCTAATGATAAGAACACTGATAGCACAATCTTTGTTCTGAAAATGGAACCATTTTTTTTCTGATAGTGACTGCAGCAGTTTCCTACAATGCTAAATCCCCAGCTTCTTCACTTCTACAAGTGACCAACTGAAATGATTTTTCAGGACAGAACAAAAATGGAGGAAAGTTTCAGAGTTCCTAGTAAGTCTGAATTTCCTGAAACAGAAGGCTGGTTGTTACATCATTCTATGAAAAAATATTTATATTGGCTCTGGCTTTAAGGTTAGATTTCTCAGTTCATGCAAGCAGCAAGAAACGCAGAATCTAATAAAGAGATAGTCCACAAGGCTTGCTAAATGAAATGGCAAATGAAGACTTCTTATGAAAACAAAAAGATGCAACTCAGGAAATGAGCTTGGTCATCTTACAACTCTCTGTTGTACCACAGCCAAGCATTGGCTAAACATTAGACTATCACTGTAAACAATACACAGCGGAAAAATTGCTATCAGGATTTACCCTAAAAGTAAGCCTGAAGAACACCTAAGTGAGCCTCAGATTTATTTTCACATCTGAATTAAAAGTCTAATTCAGATCTTAATGAAAACCAGGGAATGTAGGTTTCCAAGTCATGCACTTTTAAAGAATTTACCTAAAATCTAAAATATAATTTTATGCACAAGCCAGAAATACCAGTAGGAAAATATATTTATAAAATGTGAACTTATAGTCAAAAAAAAGCCCCAAGAATTTTTCACATAGAAGAGTTCTTCTTTGAGGAGGAAACTCTTTATTTTTCAATGCAGAAGGTCAGCATTACTAAAAAATAAATAACATGAAAGAGGCAGAAGAGGATAGGGGAAATTGCTCTACAGAAGAAAAACAAAGAACAGCAGTCACAAACTTCTCTTGAACTCCTGAACTACCAAGTTAACCAAGGTAATCTATTGCCTTCCTCCATACTTCTGGCCCTTCTTTCATTTCTGTGGCCTCAGTGTTGTAACTTTTGTACATTTGTAAGTGTAAACTATGTATTAGCACAATGAATATGATCTCTGAGTTTCCAGTGGGATTATCAAACTGGTACATATCATTTTTTCAGATTTTATAAGTGCAGCAGCAGTGTCTTGTATGAATATTGCTGCCTCTGTTTTTATCTGACAGCATGACTGCATTTACATTTCAGGGAAAGCCTGTACAAAGGGATGGCTTTGGAGCTTGGCTCCTGTATGCGCTCTTAGCTCGTAACATGGGGAAATTAATAGCTACTTTTATTTCATCTGGCAGGGAGCTTTGCAGTCAATGTAGGACTGCATCTCCTGTGAGCACAGGGTTTCTCAGATTTCCCAACAGTTTAATTGCTCTATGCAACGTGAGGTTGCATTTTCCGAAAGAGAAGGAGCTATCTCATACAGCCAGGGCTCTGCAAGTCAGCCAGCACTCTTGAAATGCAGTCTTTGTTCACTAACTAGTAGGAAAAGAAAATAAGTACAATTTCGTTGGTGTGCTGGTTTAAAGGTAAACCAGCAGGAGAAATGAACTCAACACGAGAGAGATTATAAGTCAGAGCTACAATT
>JAWWEV010000115.1:23607139-23634650 GCA_035583235.1 Hafferia zeledoni | reverse complement strand
TTGTGGGAAATGAATAGAGGGGGTAGAATACACAGCCTTGATCACCCCCCCCACAGTGCCAACTGGTCCCACCTGCTAAACTAGGATAATTGGATAAAGAACCCTAATCAAATAAGAGCTTATGCTTAAAAATTACTATCAGACTGATTAATGAAGCAAAAGAAGTTTTAAGCAAAAACTTGACGATGATGGAATGATTTAAGTATCTTCACTGCTGACATCAAAATTCCATAACCCCTTGTTTTCTAGAAGGGGGAAAAGAAACCAGAAAGAGACAACCAAATGAGTTGGATGTTCGAACAATCAATGAAACATGGACAATCAATGAAAGTACTTGTGTTTTTTTACTTTCATCTCTTCCTGAATGAATTAATGAAACTGTTGAACTTTGGCCCCTTTTTCAGGCTAGAGCAGCAAGGAGACTGCCTGACTTAATATCCCCCACAACCCACAGCAATGCTGATGGGAGACTCTAATGTGAGAACACTGTGTGCTCATTTGGCATTGCATTCCCTAGAGAGAATATAGTAGACAGTGTTTAGATTAAATTTAGCTAAATTTTGGCATTAAGAAACATACTTGGTGCCTTGATAGTGAAGATCAGGATAGGTCACTCTGTATGTGGTTTTTTGTTGTTTTAGAATGGATTTGCCTTTCTCATTTCCTTTTTCTTTTCTTTTTTTGTCCTAATTGTTGCATAGCAGACAACCATTTCATCTTTCCTAGCGATGCTGGTTGGACAATACAGGAAGACTGTGTCAGGAAAATAATCAGGATTTACTGAAGCATATGAAGTCTCTTCAGCATGCCTCATAATTGATTTCAAGTGTCTGACAAATAGTCAGGCCCTGTGACACGGTATTTCCTTGGCTTCAAAATCAGGTAAAAAAAAAGTCTTGCCATAGGATAAGCAAACCTTCAAGTCTGAAATGAGTTTTCTTGGATTTTCTGATTGTACATGAAGTGCCACTATTCAGTAGGTGTCCTCAGCACTGCATCAGCTAATAATAACACAACTAGAGTTGTTTAGGACTGCTGCTTTGCAGACAATAAAAAGACTCCCTTTTAAAGTGCATTGCCCACTACAGTTTCAGGTCATTTCCCAACTGGCTTTTTCTGTCTGGTATGCCTTTCAGAGTTTTGGCTTTGTTGACACTACAGGTTAAATGAAACAAAAAAAACCCAACAGAAGCCACAAAACTCAGCAACTCAGTCTTTTTGATCTAAGTGTTTTTAAGCCTGCTCACCACCATAGGATCCAAGTGACCCTTTTCAAATTTCAGTGTTTCCAAAAGGGTCAAGTCATGGCAAGACCATAATACTTGAGAGGCTGTTGCAAGAAAAGAGTGCCTCAGAGAACAACCCCTCTTCTCCAAAAATAAACCTGAACAAGACAAATTAAAGGTGGACAGAAAGGAGAGGGCTGTTTCTCCTTGGCAAAAAGATTAGTACAGTTGGCAACATATGGAAGTGGAATTGTAAAGAGTTGGAAGAAAATGCTTTCCTCTAACCTTCAAGTGCAAAGAGGTCACAGCTCTTGCAAAGACTTTCCCTTGGGATAATGTGAATATGGATCGTCCCATACTTCACAGATTGAATAACCATCTGAAAGTACAATAATTTAAGATGAACCAAGATTAGTTTCTTGCATTGACATCTGCTTGGAAAATCTAGTGCAAGGGTCATTTGGCTTGCTATGTTAATGATAATACTGCCAACATCCAGTATTAAAACACAGAAATTTGTAAAGGTCTGGCACATTACATCCTGCTTAATGAACTCAAACATTTGAACATGACAGCATATTGTAATGTAGTAACATAATATTGTAAATTTGCAGAGCCAGATTCAACCCATCAGACCCAACACTGATTTCAATACACATTCTTACTGCAAGCTGAATTAACAATTTGAATACATACTTAAATGAATACGTACTAACAGCACTATATATGGAATGAAAAAAGCCCTCCTTTTTCCTCTGTATTATATGTAATCTTGTAACAAATGTATGTTTTCATACACATTTGCATCTATATTTTCGCAATAAGAAAAGTATCATGTAAAGGCAAGGCAAGACTAACAGGTCATTGAAGACCTGGCTGGCATGCTTTAGTTTGCATAAGTTCACAAAAGCACAGTCATCCAAAAAGAGAAGATTTGCTGGAATACCCCAATATAATCAAAGTTGTCCAGGGACAATGAAAAAGATACAGGAAAACCAGGCATCAGCTTGGGAGAGGCAAGTTAGCACTGACTTCTTGATTCCTCCCAGCAACATACTAGAGTGATCACCCACTAGAGTGCCTAAAATACAGCTCCCTGTCTTACACTGTTACTTCAGGAGTCAAAATGAAAACGGAGGATAAAAATCCTCATTCTGGAAGTTCCACTGGGAAGGTTTTATCATATATCTTCCCAGAAAGAGGGAAGTTTTCAATTATCAGAGATTAGTCATGGCATTTCCACTGGGACAAGCTAACCACCACCATCATCTTTTCCCTCCTACAGAACACCAGATGAGAAGACTGTGGACTGAGCAGGAACACATCTGAAAGGACTGTAGACTGGGCATTATGTTGGACAATCCCGATGCTTCCACAAGGTACAAATGGAGAGGCATAAAAGAAATGGACATAGACTAACAATTCCTGTTCTTATTCCAAAAATGGAGCTGTGTGAAGAGTGAAAGTTTTCCTTAACAACAGAGTTTCTCTGTCAGCATGAAACTCATGAGAAGTGCTGCAATGCTATTTTGTCATCCAAGACACAGGCATACCTTTTTGGCCACATAGAGAGAGCTGGTGGAGGCAGAGGGGGAAGCTGTGCAGTGTGGAGAGATGGCTCGCTAATCCTGTCAGGAGAAAAAGTGTTTCCCATCACTCAACAGCATCTCCACAGGGCAGTTACAGGAGAAGCGCTGACAGCCTCTGAAAGGAATCGCACTCAGACGTCTCCGACAGGAAGAGGTCGGCTTTGACACGAAGCTTATAGGGTGGGTAAGATGAAAGTGTGGGGGAGGGACATCTGGGCTAAATGTAGGATTTCACCTTCCTCTGCCCCACAAGCAGTCCCGACTGCTGCCAGCTAGCCTGTCCTTTCTGATCCCTTCACTAAGCAGTTCTGTATCTCTCTCATTCCCTGGCTTTCAAAATTTAAACTTGCTAACCCTACAGCCAAAAATAAAGACAGAAATAACACCGCGGGTGAAAGCAATTTCAACATAAGGAAGAGCTGCAGGGACAGAGCAGGGATTCTTGCCACATGTGACACAGAGTACATACCACACCACAACGCACACTGATAAGTACGTTTTGCAAACAATTTTCCAGATTTGTCCTGCTTTTCTTTAGAAAACCTTTAGCCAGGCTCTTTCAGTCACTGGTGCACTTGAACAATTTTCAGCAGGACAAGCAGTAAATAAGTGTAGACAAAGAGGTGAAACATCTACAGAAGGGACGAAGTCACTGAAGACATCAGCAGGGTTAAATAAGAGTGCACTTTAATCACATCATAAATGTCTGCGTTGGTGCACAGTCACCACCTCCAATGTACAAATCAGAAATCAGGCACAATGAATGTAATCTACAATCTACCTGGGAGAAACAAATCCTTACCGAGTTCCTGGGATTCATTATCCCTGCACCACAACAGAGCACTCCAAGGGTATTCAGCTGTGACCAAGGACCTAAATCTTCCTCCTGGAAGACACTTCCCATTTTTAAAACACACATAGGTGTCCAGGGTTACAGATGGGCATCTGGGTTTTTACACAAGATACTCCTAACTGTCTAGGAGGTTTATACAGCATTTTTACTGCAGCACACAACCTACTTTCTGCCATTCCTCTGTGGAGGCAGCCACACATTCCTCTCAGAGACCCTTGTCCTTCTCCTGTAGACCCTCAGGACCCCTTAAAAGAGACAATAATTCTTGTCTCAAAAAGCAAGTGAAAACTGCTTTTTTCCAATATATGAAATCACATAGAGTAGTCCCTCATCCATTGGTGGGAAATAAAATTCAGAGGTCTGGCTGCTCCTTTGCTTTAGCTGTACTTCAACATCACATTTTCCCCACTTTGGTGGATTAAAGCTGGAAGGTTTTACAGGAGATATGTCTGTTACAGTAATGTAAACAATAAATAATAATAGGAAAGAGAAAGAAAGACTGATTTATTGAAGGCTATTCACTTCTATAAAGTAAATAACTGAACTTTCAATTTAAGTGGACATTTTTACTGCCAAATAAATCTACTTGTACAGATATGAGAAGAGGAGAGACTTCATGTAGTACACAGAAAAGTTAGGGAAATTCAGATAGTGCCAGGGAGCAGACAGGGCCAGACTCTTGATAGATGCTGCTGTTTTAGACCAGCCTAGGATTTTTTATATACTCATCTACCATTAAGAGATATTATGCAGTAAGATACAGCAGTCACAATCAAGTTGCTGTTGAGTAAATGAAAAACAGCCACGTGACTATCCAGACGCCTTCACGTCATGAAAACTGCAAAGACTTTGATATCTGCTTTGCCCAAACATGGACTACCAGGACTTTTGAACTAAGCCCCTAGAGTTAGACACTGCACCTATTTTTATTCTTTTAAATGTTCTGCTTTAACAAACATTTGAGTATCCAGAAGTTTCCCCGAACCACAAAGAGAAGTGGCAATTTTTAGCATTAGACCACAGGTCTATCTGCAGATCCTGGTGAAGATGGGTCTGTTGAATGATATGCAGATCCAGAACCTGAGTTCAGGTATGTGCAGTGTTGACCAACACTTGCCTTGATATGGAAGTTGTCCCAAAACACCAGAGGCCAAATTATAGTTACAGGACAGAGAGCCTCGCCGTAAATGAGAATAGACTGATAGATCTGCTGGACCAGCACAAGAACAATATTTGCCTCTGGCTTATAACATGAATCGGGTGCTACATTTGGACAGATCTAGTTACTAGTGAAGATAACAGTGACCTGAGTTTCTTATCACTTCTGAGAAATGTTCAGGCCAAAATCTGGGGGTCTTAATATTCTTTGCTGATTTCTGCTCTGCATTTTCTATACACTGCAGTGGTAGAAATAACACCATTTTCTCAGTCTACATGGATTATTATGACAACCTAGAGAAAGAGAATTTAAAACCTACCCTCCTGAAGTTTCACAAGCTACACAATCTCAAACTGTCCTTCATGAATGAACCAAATCTTTATTTCTTTTTGACCTCATTTCCCACAAAGTACAGCTGACACTCCCTGAAGTAACATAACAGATATGGGTATACCTAAAACATGTGAACTCAGGGATGGTTTGGAAAGTTTTATCTGTGTGAAATAATTGAATCATATGCCACTGACTTTTATCCCAGAGGATGGCCACATAAAATGCTGAGCATTTTCCTAAGTGGTGAGATACTAATGCACTTATTAGATTTCCAACTGATCTGATGGACAGTATTAAAAATTTTATGGAATATGATATAATCCTCGGGCTTAGAATGAAAATTGACAGGTCGCAATTTTAAAGCTCCAAAATGTGAATTTGTGAAAGATTTGCAAATCAAAAATCATGAACAAAAACAGAGGATAACACAACTATTGGAGACAGTTAGGGGAAAGAAGGAAAGAAATACACCCCGCATATATTTTTAGCTTTGTTTTACTGGTGCATTAATTTTATTTTCAGTTAGTCTACCTCTGAGGCTTATTCTACTTGTTTTCTTAAAAAATAGTAGTCCTTACTTTAATAGTAAAGAATTAGTTAAGATTATTTTTTATCCAGGTACAAATACAATGGGTCTTTCAAAATATATAGTAGCCCTTTTTATTCTTTACTGATGCATTTCAAGAGCTCTTCCTGTTTTGTGACCACATACAAGAAACACACATTTCTGTAGCCAAATCAAGTGGATTGCAAACTTTCCGCTAGACTTGGAGAAGGCTTTGAAGTCAGAGAGAGTGAAGAAATTAAAATGCAATAGGACATTAGTTCACTGAGTTCATGTACCAGCAAAAATCTGTTTTAAGATTTGAAACTGAAGTTAAAAGCACAATAAAGATACAAATTCCTGCTAATCTGAGACTTTCTCTTTCTCACCTTGTCATAAAAGCCCTTTGTGCCTGTAACCACAGTCCCTTATCTATTTTTCAGACTCTGCCAAAAGGAAGCTGACACCTCATCAGAAGATATCTGGGGAGAATGTTACTGCTTGAATCCTGCCTCTATCTTCAGAATGATATTTTAGTCTATAAATGATGGCAAAGGATTTCCACAGGCAGAGGGATCATCAGAAAATGTAGGCGAACAGCTCATAAACAACATGTCCTCCTCATAACCAGCTTCAGTTTCACGTTCCAACTTTTAAGAATTCAGCTGTGACTGTATCTTTGTTTAATACTTCTGAATTTCATTTCCCTAACTGCAACCCTGGAATTAGAACCAATGTAAGAATTATTATAAATTAAAATACATTTCTTCTTCACTGTCAATACTACTCTGGAGTTGCATAACTTTACAAATGAAATGTTAGCTATACCACTTAGCAGGAGCTAAACACTACAGTTTTTCTAAGACATTGGAGTAGGCAAAGTCAGTCACTGCTGAGTGGGAGACAGTTAAGCCTGCTTAGCTACCATGTGGTAGAAATCTGTAATGCCTGTAGGACCTTGCAGGGTAAGACTTAGCAGAAACCAGTTAAGCTGCAGTAAAAAATATACTTTCACGGTAAAAATATGCTTATATACACATAGCCACTTTATTGCTGCTTTGTTACTCTTTAGCAATATTTCCTTTTTCATTTTTTTTCATGTGTTTACATAGCATTTCTGCAAAAGAAATCTTGGACTTCTAAGATTTTTTTGCCCAATCATTGGGTTTGACTACTTGTTATATCAAAATGCAGCTTTTAATGGATGCCCCTTTACTACAGTTTTTGATCCAAAACAAACAGCTCAGCAGAAGCATAAGTAATGATGAATATAGAACAATGGAAAATGAATGGCAGGTAATAATGATGTTTATTCAAGAATATCTTTTATTGTGCATGGCACAGTCAAAAATACTGTTCTCCTAAATATTCAGGAAAAATGAGACTCAGAGTTAGCAAAGCATTTAAGCGTGTGCTTGCCTTTAAGCCTGTAGAAAGTCTTACAGATGTTAACTGAAGTAGTCATGTGCCTGTAGTTAAGCATGCTTAGAAATACTTCGTGGGACTCAGAGCCAAAATCTGTTTGCATTATGGTTTGGGAATAGCAAAGGACAGAGAACAAAAGAAACAGTTATCCAGAATTTGGACAAATAGCTGTAAATACATTTTTTGGTGTCATTAAGCCAATATTGGCTCTGCTCAGCACGCACTGACTGAACACACAATCCTAACAATCACAGCTGAAAAACAGAGACCATGGACGTTTATTGATTTAGACAAGATCACTCCTCACAGGAGAGCGAGCCTCTAGTTTTACAGACCTTTTAATTCCCTGTACACCATTCCTTTCCCTTTTACAAATCTCCTGCTGTGAAACTCTAATGCACTCTTGAGACACCAGAAATCACGCAACTAACTCTGCAAATTGTCCACCAGCCAAAAGAGGAGGTAACTCACAAGACCAAGGAGTGCAGTTGCTGCTATCCATGATATATTTTTGTCCAAGAAATAATGCAATGGAGTCACCACATACACCTAGAAACTGAAATGCTGTTGCAATAGAGATAATAGCTGCATATCATTGCTTTTTCTACTGGTGTTACTCTTCAGCCACCTCCCACTCCCCTAGTCCAAAAAAATGATACTCAGTATCTAGGGTGTCTACTGGTCAAAACCATAATTTCTTATATTTAGAAAATCTAACATTCCATGCAAATGGAAGTAATTTCTGCAATACAAAAATTCCTTTCAGAAAATGCTGAACTGATTAGTATTATGGAAAAGTGGAACTAATTACTCTAGTGATATAGCAAAAAAACACAAAAAAATGATGGTGTATTTCCCACACATGCAGTCTTTATGCAACTAATTAAAAGGTATAAGCACAATAATGATGTATCTCCCTATCTAACCTATAAATGCATGAGTCTTTGCAAATCCTTAAGGACCAGGAGTGTACCAAAAGCCTGTACAGAATGTTCATGCCTGTGCTTGATTACTGTTCAGAAACTCACCGAAAGGGATAGTTTACTCCCTAAAAATGAGGTTTGGTAGCACAGACCTTAATCTGTCCTTCCAGTCCCATGCAGGCCCAAGGCAGAGACCTTTTGCTGGCCCTTCACTCCATGGTGAATTTCACTTTTGGAAAACAGAGGCCATGGGCTTGTCTGAACAACACATGCCCCTTTTTTTGAAAGAAAACTGTCAAGGCTACAGAGTCAACTCATTAACCTATCCCCCAGCAGTTCCATCTGGATGGTCTTATCTGTAAGAATTCAGTCATTCATTTATTTTTTCAACCGCAGTTTGTGACAGAGTTTCTTAAAAACCAGACTCATGACTTATTATTAGCACATGGGCAGGTCAGTGCACAGGTTTATTTGCTGTAAACCAACATCCTAACATGGTGTGTATAAAATTTCCAAAGGGACTGTGAATAGGCTGTAAAAGTAGGAGGTTGAATTCCTGAGGGTAAGAACTTGTGATGGGACCACTGTCAAAGCAACTCATATTTTCTCTGATAAACTCAGAAATTGCTATGCAAAGACCTATAGTTCAAACATATGTGAGTTACTGACAATTCCCTTTTTAAAGGTGTTTGATGGCCAGCCTGTAACATTTCAGCTGTGCCACTTAGGGAAAAACAGGAAAAAAAGAAAGTGTTAAACTTTGAAAATATACAAACTATTCCAGAAAAGGTAAAAGAAGGGGAGAAGCTGGGATCAGGAGAGAGGGGAAGGGAAAGGTATAAGGGAAAAAGAAAATATTCCCACTAAAGCACATGCAGCACAATGCCTGAAAACTACTAGAGAGAGTAAATACTCCCATCACCCTTGTTAGGGGCAAGCCCCAAGAACAGGGTTGTGACCTGTTGAACACTGGGGAGAATACTTGGAGGGCAAGATCCCATTTTCTACTTGGGATGTCTACCAGATTTTAGGCTGTTCAGAGCATCACCAGTGCAAACACTCTCCAAAGTACCTGTGTCACTAATTTTTGGTACACATTGCATGCACACAGCTGGGCACCACATCCCAGGAAATTATTCCTAGTGAAAGAAAAAAATGCAGCATCACCTCCAGTAAAGATTATCCACTTGCTGGCTTTCATCTTGTGCAGAGCACTGAGAAGTCTGGAGAGAGATAAATGTCTGTTTTACAGGGATTTACACATTTCATCCAGACAATTGACTTAAATTTCAAGCATGAGGCCAGAATTGATCATTTATCAAGTTAATCTTCATGATATATTTAGTGTCTAACCATAATAACTTTCAATTGCTTTCACAGTCTGCAGAGAACTGGGCAGGGGGAGAGCACCTGTTAAGAATCAAGAACTGAAAAAGAGCTGTGGAGTAGATTGGAGTTATAAATACTGGCCTCGATCCTGCAAACTCTTGGCATGCATGGAGCACTAGCATGAATGAAGCTACAATCAGCCTTCTTAGTGGTCTGATGATTGTCTACCTATTTTAAGCAAAGACCACCTTCTTAATCCATTGCAAGGCATGGAAAAGGATTAAATGCTCAGCTGTTCTATCCTCATGAAATAAAGGAGCAAATGAAGATAACTTGATTACAGCATTAACTTAAATTGTTGAGATATCCAGCAGCTTCCTTTCACCACCAGTGCCTTGATTTTTAATCATCACTAAGAAACTTTGGGTTTGATTGTCACTATTTGTAAAGCCTCCTACCAAAAGCCAGTATTGAAAAATATTCATAAAATCATAGCTCATATATCTCTTGACCTCATATACAAAATAGCTTTCTTAAATCATGAGCTCTTCCAGCCTGTTAAGGAGCAGAAATGTTATTTTCTTTTTTGAATGAATGAGTGAAAGAAAGCATAGTTTGTAAGCAATACTCTGAAGTCCACAGCACTAGTTAAAACTGTGAAAACTCTGATTAAAACTAAAGATTTAGTGAGTAAACACCTTTAAAACTAAATCAGTCATTTCCTAAAGTTCTGCATCTTAAAATTCAAAAGTAAACATTTTAAATTAATTTTATCTTTGCTAAACTGAAGCAAAAATACCAGAGAAAATACTCCAAACTCTACATGGGGTTCAGAATACAAGTTCTGCTGATTTTTTATAAAATCTCTGCTCCTAACTCTGAGCATATTTTCAACAAAACTTTGCCTGTGTTGTAAATGACCATCATCAATTTTTAACATTTGCTTTGCTTTTCAAATTGGTCTTCTTATATATGTCATCTGATGTTATTTTCACTAAATCTTTCCTCTAGATCTGCTTAACTGTAAACAAAGAGGGTAAACTGTCCATTCTTAAACTCAGTGGGTCCCGTGTCTGCCAGAAGAGTGCACGTGCAGGCCCTTTCTTGGCTGTCTACAATCATGACACATCAATAAGTGCTGACTTACAACAATACTACATGCTGGGGGGGAGGAAAAATGACCCCTTAGATCTCTAATTAAATTGCCATCTTCCCTCCCTCTGGCTCTACCCTTTCATTTGATGACCACTTCCAAAACCACTGGGAGGGGGGAGGTAGCATTCAACCACTACTGCAGATCAAGCTGAGGAATGGAGGAGGCTTCTTGGATTTTTTTCCAACCCACGTGTCATGAGAGGCGATTTTTCATTCTGATTATGTACCACACCTCAACACCACAGAATCCTGGTTAAAGACAGAGGGTTTTCAGCATTCCTGTAATTCAATGAACAGACTTGGAGGCCACTGAAGTTATTCTTTGGCATCACCATGGGAAGAGGTGGGTGCTGTAGATCTACAGTCACAGATACAGAGTATCACAATTATTTCCATTCCAGACTTCAAATATTGGCATTGATATAGTGAATAATTGTAATAAGGTGTTTAAATTACACAGATGAATAAGATGATCACATCCAAGATCATTGTTGCATGGATTGTCTAAACTGTACTTAAACATGACATTTTGCCTTCAGTTCGGTAAGCCCGAGCACAGATCACTAACATGTGTGAAAGGCAGAAACTGCAGAGGGACCAAACCTGTAAATTTGCATTTGTACATTTTTTAACTCTCTGGGGTTAGTTCTGGATTACCTCTGATATGTACTGAGAGAAAAAAAGAAAAAGAGAAGAAAGAAATGAAAATAATGATGTCAGGGTGAAAATTCATACATCTGGACAGCAGGGAAACAACGCTTTTTTGTCAATTTATACTCAAGAATGGATTTTATTTCAAAACGGGGAAAAATAGAAAGGATCTGTATTAATTAATAGGAATTAGAAAAACAGCAAGTACGAGCTAGGCTATGCGAGGTAGATGAAAGCTACTTTGGTCTGACTTTTGCTTTCTTTTCCGAACTGCTGCTTCACTAAGTGGCAAGCAGTGGAGGTCAGAGGCCAAATGAAAAGGATAAGCATCAATGGGAGGCCCTGTGGTGTGACACAAGTGCATAGTGGTATATTGTCCACAGCCCATGAAGAACTTGTCAACAGCTCAGTGAGAATCCCTCAAAGGAGCGTCTACAGTTTCATTGCATCCTGCTCCCTGGAGGCAGTGGCAGATACTCAGGGAAGGAACAGCTATATAAGCAAGATGGCTCTCCAGGAGCTCTGCTGTCTTCTAGTATTTGTTTTGACATATTGGCATAAAGATTATCAGTAGAAAAACCTTCCAAATAACCGTGAAGTTCTACACAAGTAAGAACTGCCAGAAAACTGGTTAGACTAAAAATTAATTATGCCTTAGAAAACTAGATGAGAAAACTAAATATGAATTATATCTGATAAGTTGGATCAGGCTACATTAAGCCACTGCAAAACCTTCTTGTGACATCCCAATGCCCAGTCTTTCACTCCTGTGAAACGTGAACTTACCTAAGCAGCACATCAGGCTTTGATGAACCAGAATTTCCTACACGAGAAATAACTAAGACGTAGTGTCCTTTTCAAGAAAAACGACAAGTTATCCTCTGAAATGCAACCTCCTGCAACAGGTAAGATCTATTTCACCCATTCCCACCACTGAAGTTGTCAAGGACAGCAAGAAGAGTACATACTGTTAAATGATAATGCTCTGATTTTTCAGTCCTGACATACAGCTAATCGAGTTGAGCAGAAGAGAATTTGTCTCATGGTTAAGGAGATATCCTGCCTTTCTAGAATAATCAGTTTAAAAGTATGCAATAGCACACATATTGCCTTGGTTCTCATTTTGTATAGCTCCTGGAACAGCTGAGTAAGAGAAAGAACTTATTGGCCTTAAATCATACAAGTAATAAATCATCATCCCAATTCTATTTTGAAAAGAAATCAGAAAATAAGCATGAACTGAATTGTGTCTGTAACTATATAGACAAGAGGTTCACCAGGAAAAGAATCAGAAGAAATTAAACAGCATGTGTTTAGCAGACAAGGCAAAAAGTGTTTGAGGATGGACAGTCAGATTTATTCACATGGAAACAAGTCTAATCACAGAATGAAACTATGGGGGGGAAGGGGAGAAGTGAAAGAAAGCAATTTTTTTTTCTTTTGGCAATGGATATGAAAGAAACTGCAGCTTGTGTTTCTGCAGAATGGGTAAAGAACTGGTCTGGGGCTGCAAAGCACTTTTTAATAAATCTCCTCTGTATCTTAATGATTCAAGCATTCTGTATTTTCTACCTTACTCTCAAACTCTCCCTTAATCATCATTTTAAACACAATAAAATAAGCAAATAATGAAGATGGATCCCAGTATCCTAGTCACCTGATTTTAATGCAGCTGAGAAAATTTTGCCATCTGAGAGGCTGAGTCATATTGCTGTATTACCTTTAACTATTTCTAGTGGCCCACACGTATTCTTGTCAACTATTCTGTCTTTCAGCTGCAGTAATGCAGATTAGTTGTGTTGAAATAAACGGGCACAAGCTGAAACACTGAGGTGAACCAGACCCTGTAAACATGATGCCATTTGTGAGATGAAATGTCACATGTTTACACCCACTGTTCCCAAAGCCAGAAGAGCTCAGATTGTCTCACTGAGCAAGGCAGAAAAATCAAGAATCAACTGGCAAGGAACAAAATTATAACTCACAGATATTAGAAGATGAGCTGAGGTGCTCTGAATGAAACAGTGTCCAAGTCAGAATAAAAATAAATACCATACGGTTGTTAATAACAATATTAATATATAGTTGTTTAAACTTATGACGAGTCTTAACACTGGCAAATATCAGGCAGTCAGCCAAGCCTGACAGCATCCCATGCCTTCAAAAGATATTCACAGACACTAGAAGCAGCATTTTCAACAGCCAGCTTGAAACCAAGAGTATCCAATAATCACGTCTTGCTATTCAGCAACATCGGCACCTGCATCTCCTGTAAATTCTAGCAGGAACTGTGACTGCTTCAGATCTATGAATATTAGGGTTTCAGACCCAGCCCAAAAGCCATCTTTGGAGCCCAGCTACTCTGCTCCAAGGAGGATATCTGCACACTTAGGTCAGAGCTGAGGAGACAATGTCAAGCAGGAGTCCCAGTCCCTGGACTGACGGATCACAATTTCTCAGTATTTGGAGCCTATTATAACTAAATTTACAACTTAGCATTGCAAGCACTCAAAAAACCTTGGCACTTCATTCTGCATAGTTATAATGCAATCCCACTCTTCATACAAAACTTACCTAAGAGGAGTCTGCCTAGAGAGCAGCTGCCTGCTGAGAGCTGCTCACTCAGAGCAAACAACAGGGAAGCACAGACACTTAGACATGCTGCTGTCATAGGGGAGCAACTTAATTTGGGTACATGTGAAGTGCATTGTGCTCTCTGCACAAAGCCACGCTTTGATCAGCTGCCTTTAGAAACCTGGAGGAAACTCCTTTTAAATACAGTATTTGAACAAACCTGGTGAAAGCCCTTTTTAAATACAGCATTTGAACCTTTGGCAATAAGAAGCTTTTCTGCCTTTTTGTCTGAAAGTTTCCCAGTAGGATGCAAATGCTTGGGAAATCATGACTGTACTCACCCTCAGAGGTCACATTTACTGTTTTTGTTTTGTGAGTTCATTCCCCATTAATATCAAGAGGAGATGGATGTGGAAGCTGAAGACCTTAAGGGTACATTCCACTTCCCAACCCTAAAGGCTCAAAGCCCTAAAGAGAAGGGCATCTAAATCAACTAGACACAGGTTTCAAATTCACTTTTAGAACTGACTGGTCCTGTTCCCTCCACTCGTTTTAGAGTCAAAAGTGGTTTCAGCTTGTGCAAGCAGAATCAGGCTGCTTGTCTGTCCCCACAAATAGAGGATCAGCCCTGACCACAAGCAGTCTGCTTTGCATGTGGCATATATGGGGTGATTGCCCATGGAGGCCCATGGTGCCCATGGCACACTGTGCCTGACTGTCCCAACACACCAGCACGCTGCCATTTCTTACAGGCTGTGGCTCTGAATGCAGATGAACTCACTTTCTGGGATATTCAAAGTGTTAACAGGAGAAAGGAAGGAGGAGGAAATCAGAACCTTTTTTCTGCCAATCCCACAAAGTATTCCACAGCACTTCCACAAATTATAGAAAAAGTCACTCACAAACCTCAGCAACTGTTAAGGGATCACAACACAGAAACAATAAACTCTACAGAGTTCTTTGTGAAAAACAGGTGAGAACAATCTTTTGAACAAAAGCATAATAATCTGTCTCTGAACATAGGAGGCTGGCTAACTTCAGAGAAAACTGAACAACTTAAAAGATCCTACTAAACTTCTGCTCTTCTGTCCAGACAAAACTACCCAGCAAAAAGCCAATGCTGTGTTACTAAAGGCAACTTGACTTCATTGGATGATGGGCACTGTAAGGAGAGGCAGAAGGGAGAGAGGGACTATGAAGAAAGAAAACAAAACCTGAGTTTTATTCAAAAAACTTGGCTATACATGGAAAATTGTAGTGTAGGAAGCCAGAATATGCACTGACCTCTAAAGATTAAAACCATGTCGAAAGGACTAGATGCCATTGTAGAATTATAGATACACAGCATCTTTCCCTTAAACAACACCAGTACCATGTGACTTTTAATAAATTATGTGAAAACAGATTTACAGGCTCATGCCCTAAACTTCTGCCTCCTTTGATAAGAAAACATGCAAACATAATGATCTGGAGAAGCAAATTAAATTCCCAGGACTGGATCATGTTCACAATAAAAACAAAGAGGTTCTTCAAAAGCTAATCTCTTAGAAGTCTCAGCACAACATGATACTCTCTCAAGGTACAGATTTCTCTACCTTGCTGCTTAAGTATGCTTTACTGTGCAGAGTGTAACAATAAAGAGCTTTTTTTTAAATTCAGTTAAAAGGTAACAAATTATCTTCAATGACAAAAGAAGAGAAACAAGACCCTAAAGCATGAAATTGCAAGTTGTAGGAATCAGATTCTCAGACAAATACAGAGATGTCGCTCTGCTTATTGGGTATCAGATTCATTTATTTTACTAAGATCTAGCATAGTGTTTTCTTTATCAGCTACTATGTCAGGCATTTCTGAATAAATATATTCAGATATCCAAAGCAAGGCCTGCAATGAAAGGAAGTGAACTTTATCATTACACTGACCTGTAAACAAAGCCAACTGCCAAGGGTGTTTCAGGGAGTATCACCCTCATGGAACTGGAGCTGGCAGTTGCATTCCTACTAATTTCTCAAGATCAAGAATAATATGAACCCACAGGATTTGCAGACCCTGTGACCCAAAGCCTCCCCACTCACAACCTTTCTCGTGGAATTTGTCTGTAGAAAGGACCAGCACCATAAAATGCAAAACACACCCCACTACACGAGGCCACCTGTGGAGTCTGAGGTCTGCTCTAGGTAAAGTTGACACCAAGGAAATGCTGTACAGGAACTCCACTGGCAACAAACTTGTTGACTGGTGTTTACTCAGATTGTGGCTTTAGGGCAGGTGGTGAAGACAGAGCTGTAGATGTCATATGTTCAAATAAACCAAAGGAGCTTTAATTTCATAACTCTCTACAGAGGGTTAACCTCCATGGTGCAGAGAGAATGCATGGGAGCCACTAGCACACAAGAAGAGGACATCTCTAGGCATTGCACAGTGCCAAGCTTACTCTCTGAGTGTTGCCAGAAATTCAAACCAAGCACTTTGGGGCAGCAACAAATCCCAGTTTCTTCCATGCCTTTGGTTCATAATTTGTACTCCTGTATTTGCAGAATCAAGGACAGAACCAAGAGCTCTTATTCCAAATCTCCATCTTTGTCAAGGTACCATTTCTTTCTCCTTTTATCTTCCTGAAAATTAATAAAGCACCACCAAAATCCCTGTTCCCTAATCACAACTGGGGAAAAGATGCAATATAGCATCTTTTAAATGCTCTCTTCCATGGGGTGTACCTTGACCAATGACGAAGGCAGTAGGCAGACAGTCCCCCACTGGCATGGGTGAATCTGGCTGATAGGAGCTTCTGCACACAACTAATGTAGCAGCTGGCAGTCATCCTCCTCCAGCAGAGCCTGGGCAGACCACAGCAAAGGAGAACAACACAGTAGCGAGGGGGAGACTTGTTCAATGGATAACTCCTTCACACCCCGTGAAAATCCCTGCATTTTCACAACTCTAAACAACTCAAACAAGGGGGAAGGGAGGATTAACCCACTGCCTATTTACTATACCATTTCTGTGATCTTTGGTGCTGAAATTTTGCCCATCCCTCTACCTTTTGCTTCTCAACCACCACCTGTCGCAGTTAAGGACCAATTCTATGAAGTGCTGAGATTATTAAATATCTTTCAGCTTGGTTCATCAGGCTTTCATTGAGTAAAGGGAGTGTTCTGGCAGCCTGTTGAAGCAAAATCTATTATTGCCTTTCCCACAGTGTTTCTTTGAATCATCCAACATTGTCTCAAGAGGCCAATAGGAGCTTCAAAAAAAGAGAAAATATTAAATCCCTGGTTCCCAGACCAGCTTCTTCCTACAAACTTCTCCACAGAGCAATCCCACTTTCTGAATCAGTGAGGAAGACTTACATAGACATATCTTGCATTCCAGAGGCATCAGGTCAAGCACACAAACTCCAGCTGGTCACTTTAGACCAGTTACAAAGGCACAAACAAAATTTTCTTTGGCAAGAATTTCTACAGATTAGAAACATACATCTTTAATACACTCTTATTTTCTTCCATGGAACCTGTGGAAAACTTCAGTATATATAAAATTCCTGTAGGCTGATATCCCAAAAGCCCACGCAGCTTCTGGCTCTTCCACATTTAGACTGATCTTCAAGATGTAGCCACTAAATATTGAGAGTTCATAATACTAAAAAGTGGGAAATTGGTTAAAAGCAGGAATCTAGAAATTGCTAAATTCTTTACTGTGTTCTGTTATTTGCATAGGTATGGGGCTAAAAGAGGGAAACTTAGAGGTTTTAGGGAAAGATCATTTTCTCATAGCAAGTCCCATATATGTACATGCACCAAAACCTTCTCTGTCCTGGGATACACTGAGAACTGCTTTTCAACCCACTTGCAAAAGTTAAAATTGTTTTTTTGACATTTTCTTATTTAGCTAGTACATTTATTCATAATAGTGCCACATTGCTCTAAGGAATTTCTCAAGTAATTAAATGTGACTGAAAAAAATACTTATATTGCTTTTATTGTTTTAAAACTAAACGTGTATACGCATGATGCAAAAAATATATTAAGTAATCCAGTGTAATCTGGATAATTATTTTAAATGCATACTCCAAAACCCCAAATGTGTCAGCCTACAAGTCCACTTCCTATGTTTTTCTGTCTACAAGATCTGCAAGTAATTTAGTCTTGTTTTCACAGAGCGCAAAGACATTCCATTTGTTTACACTAGAGACAAATTTTACTCAATTGACGCAATTCCATTGATTAAATAATGGCTTTCTTCCTCATTTTAGACAATTTTGGCCTTATATCATGACATAAAAGAGGTAAGTGATTGTCATCTGTGCTCATATTATGTGACAGGCACATTATCAGGTATGAGCCTCACTGCCCAGTGACAGGACCTTTCCAAGGACTGATTTAAGTCTGAATGCTCATAACCTGTTGTGAAAACTAGGCAGATGATTAAGTAAGTCAACAAAGGGTCAACTGGAGACCAACTACAGGTGATTTAACTGGAGGGACCTCTAGTAGGTCAAGTGAAATAAAGCATATATAATTTGTCCAACTTGTGAATTAAAAACACTGTTGAAAACCAGCTTCTGTATATCTGCCATAGTTGTGACAACCCTTTTTTAACAAGATTGTTGGACATTGAGGTCTTCTCTGCAGACAAAAATCTGCATATTCTGTATCAGCATGGAGTTTTGTCTTAGAACCACATACAGAATTAGCTGTTGCATTTGAAAGATAAAATAAAATCCTTAGC
Organism: Hafferia zeledoni; assembly: GCA_035583235.1. Taxonomy (NCBI): domain Eukaryota; kingdom Metazoa; phylum Chordata; class Aves; order Passeriformes; family Thamnophilidae; genus Hafferia; species Hafferia zeledoni. Next base: position 23,616,161 of record JAWWEV010000115.1, on the reverse strand, counting down.
AGTCCTAATGAGTAGAGCGCTGTTGAAACACTTTCACAAGAGAGGCATTTGCCCAAATGTGCTCATACAGTGCTAATCCCATCCACAGGCTCTTCAAAATCTTAATATATAACACCACCCAATTTTCTAATCTTAAGTTTGTGTGAGGTATTAGCCAGCACACAAGCTCAGGGTGGCTCCATTCCTTGGGCCATCACAGGATGTCTCATAGAGTGAGAAGCATCACAAGCCTTGCCACAAGAGTGGCACCAAGAGGAGTGCAAGAACAGGGACGATGCTCACCTGCACATCACCTCTTTTTAACTACCTACCAGAAAAGGCTTTTTTAATCTTATTTCAGTGAAGTACCAGTGACATCTAGTGGGCAGCTCTTCTACAGTCGTGTATCTCAGGGGGCAAATCCGGTTAACTTTCTTTGAGGGAGGCTACAGAGCAAGGCTCAGGCAGAAAATGGTAGATTTTAAAGGAAACTTTAAAGGCTTTCCAGTCCACCTCCCTTTCCTAATGCAAAAACAACTATGGCATGTGATAGCAATAACTCAAGGGGCAATGGCTTTAAACTGAAAGAAGGTAGGTTTAGATTAAATATTAGGAAGAAACCCGTTACTATGAGGGTAGCAAGACACTAGAACAGGCTGCCCAGAGAAATTATGGATGCCCCATCCCTGGAAGCATTCAAGGCCAGGTTGGATGGGGCTTTGAGCAACCTGGTCTAGGGGAAGGTGTCCCTGCCCAGGGCAGGGGGGTGGAAAGCAGATGATCTTTAAGGTCCCTCCCAACCCAGACCATTCTATAATTCTTTAATACCTGTTTTGTTTCTAATAAACCTCACACAAAGAGATCTTAAAATTTTTCTGTGGTGGAGCCACAGCCTCACTAACTACATTTCCTCCTGAGCGCTCCAGCAACAAGCTGGGCAGTGAATGACTTGCTGCACTATGACACTTTTTCTTTCCCCCCTTGTTCTACTCACAGCAGACATAGAGAACTATGACCTGGATGAACAATTGCAGTAGCATGTTATATAAATGGTGCAGGCAAGTTAGTTACATGTCTAGCAAGTCAACTTTGCAACACATGCATCCTTACCTTCTCACAAATGTATGGTCTGTCCAAAACTGGGTGGAATTTCACAGATGCAACAAAACAAACAAAAAAAAAAGGACATACCTAATGACTCAGCCAAATTGCAATACCTTACTCCATAAGCAAAAGCACAAGCCCCATTTCTCAACCTCATTTTCAGCAATAGTTTCAAAAATAGACTACTCAAAGTGCTCCACTCATGCTGAAGTTTTTAGGTCCACAAGCTAAGATTTAACACACACGTGCAAGAGTGGCAGGGATTTTATAAGGTACAAAACTAGGCAGCTATACCTCTAAGTAGGACTTACCTGCATTTGCCTGTATATAATGTATCAGCAGCTAATCCTTTACTAAATAACACTGCCCAAATGATATTTCATTTCTTAAAACATGGTACAGACATGTGAGGTTTCAGCAGTAATTCCAAGCACTAAAACCAGCTAAAAGCTATAAAAATAACAGTAATTTATTTTCTGAATAAGATTCTACATAAGCACTTTATAGACACTCCTGAAACTTGCTTGAATAACACAAAGATTTTTTTTTTTTTTTCCTGAGCCAGTATCCAGCCCCTGGTGGTTTCAGCTGCTGTGTGTGCTTCACACCACACAGCAACATCTGCTAGCAGTTAATTTGGAAAATGGGAGACTGTCACCACAGTATGTAGACCTTTTAAAATAAACACAAGAAAAATATTACCAAGCAAAAATAAAACTGCATAATAAATATAAGTGGGTGGTAGCTGCACACTGGTAGAAAGGATTTTATAATGGATCAAACAAATCACTATACTGAAACTGCCCACCACAGTGGTGGTTTCAGGAGACTGATGTTGTCAGGCAGAGATCTGGACCTCTCTCTCATCTTCCCCTGCCATTTTTTCCCCCGTTAAAAAAAAAAAAATCATCTATTTACTTTCAATGGATGGTAATATTAAAAATACAAACCTCCAACCCTAAATTTCCAAAATACTCTGTCAGCAAGTAAAGCTTGGTCTTTCTTCTTTATGAGCTCTAACTACAGAGGAGGAAAGAAGTACACTCCCTCCCAACATCAGATGAAATATGGCTTAAAAGCAAAGTCAGAACTCAGTTACTAGATCTTGGTGAAAGTGTTGTTTTCAGATAGACAAATCTGTTTGCATTTAATAATAGGGGCTGGAAAAAAAGCAAAGTTTTTCCTTATGGCTTTATAAATCTTAGTATGAACAAAAGCAGAATTTTCAAAAAAAGAAAAAAGAGGAGTGAATACTTCCTTTTCAAATGGGGGGCGAGGATCAGTGGTCCAGGTGATATCAGCTGGCAGAAGTTATTTTCTGAGTCTTGCCAAATGCAGTTTAGTAGGTGTTACTGTCAGAATCATCTTGAAGGAAATATCCCTCTCTCCTATGCCACTAAACCTCAGTTAGGAGCCACAAGCCCTCCTGTGTTTCCATTTAACTAGGAAGCTCGTTGGCAAAATGAATATTTTCAGCTGCAGCTATTGATGGAATCTCTAGTGCTTTTTTCCCAACGTGGTGCTCTTAGGGAGTCTCTCCCAGGCTTTTAGAAAGACTGTGATTACTCTGACAACATATTGTCTCACAGGAGTCAGGCTTGTGCTTGGCCTCAGCAGTTCAGACCTACTGACTCATCACACAAGATTCTTACACATCAGTGCTTAGGGAGAAGGCTTTTGTGCAAAGCTTCCCAGGAGCACCTAAAGAAAGTATATGTTTTTTAAAAATGTCAGGGCATTAATGCTCTCAGCTCAAGCATTCAGAGAGGTTTGGTGCACAAAATTACCTGGATTTGGCCAGTAGGTTTGATAAAGTTGAAGCTGAAGAAAGTGTGGGGGGGGGGGAAATACTTGTATTATCAGTGGGGCAGTATAGAATCCCTGTTGAACATGAACACTGCTGAAGATGATTTAGATAGATAGATAGATAGATAGATAGATAGATAGATAGATAGATAGATAGATAGATAGATAGATAGACGGACAGATAGACGGACAGATAGACAGACGGATAGATGGATGGATGGATAGATGGATGGATGGATGGATGGATAGATAGATAGATAGATAGATAGATAGATAGATAGATAGATAGATAGATAGATAGATAGATAGATACCAAAGATGGACTATGTTTACCATTCACAGATTTTCTTTCCTCTCTGTTGCTTTCTTCCTCATTCTGCCTTTTTTCTGGGAAGACTGTAAGGTGCAAAGGGAGTGCAGGGAGAGTCACTTTCATGGCTCCAGCACAAGAATGCTGCTCTCAGCATTTCAAGTTTACTTACTCTTGCAATGGGCAATGCTTTCAGCTGGCTCCGGGCAGCTTGGGTACTGCCAGCTCCCCAAACATGTCACCAGTTCTGGGAGGCTCTCCTTGGGGTGAGAGTCTGAACCAGATTTGTCTACAGTGCTAACCCCTCACAAAACCGGCTGAAATTATTGGAGACACCCAACATCCCTGTTACCCCCCTCTACCACTGGTTTGGGCCATTTCCACACCTCCCAGGGGCAGAGTAAAAATTAATGCACTGATATGAAATTCTCAGGTAAGTTCACAATCAGCAGCATAGAAAAGTCAAAAAAAAAAGAGAGAATTTTATAAACATAATTTGAAAACATATATGACCCAAAAAAGCTGGCAAAAAAACCCATGGAATAATGAATGGAGATGCTGAATAACTGTTCAGTCATGCAGTGAGTGCTATCCACTCTGCCCCCTGTGCAAGGCTGAGCAGTCCCCTATGGTGCAAACTACATCTTTGGTAGAGAGGGCCTCTTATACAGTGTGGAAAAAGGTATTTTGGACAGTCAATAGGGGAAAGCCCTGCACAGTGATTTCTCTGGCCTCTCAGGTCTGCCAGGAGCTACAGGAAATGCTATTCCCTACAGCAAAAGCTGGCTTTTGTAGGCAACTGAATGTTCTGCAACTGATAGTACTCAGGTCAGATGTCAAAGGAGGAGTGGTGCCAGAATGATGATATATGGCTGGCATGAAATGGCTTGGGGCGTCACCATCACCTTCCATCTGAAGATATCAAAGACACAGTCAGACATTAACAGATAACATCCACTCACACTTGGAGAAACAGGAATTCCAGTGCTTCCAAATATTTCTATCCCCAAGGTAGTCCCAATGAATTAACCCCTCTAGAACTTGGAAGTATGCAAGTGTATGTGGGTATCAAGACAGAAAAATGGGAATAAAGAGATTTCAACAAGTAATTTCAGGTGTGCCAAATGGCTGATTTTGCTGTTGGATCTGCAGGGGTCTACCAGCCTAAGGTTCCTAGGGTTCTTCAGTATGGATTGATCCAGCAGACACAGCTATGTTTGCTAAGGGGAGTGAAAGCTGCTGCTGCCACTCTTCCTGCCTTGAGCCTGTCTCTGTACCCCAGGCAGCCCTTGACTAACCAAGCCTGGGTTAACCACGTTAGACCTACACTGTTTCTCTGCTCACTCTGCTGTTGCTGTGGATGTAGCTACTCATGCATCTTCATCCTTTATCTGTTGGGGAAGGCGAAGTCAGCACACAGCATCCCCTCGGATCCCACAGCAGTGGAAATGTTTACATGCAGGATTCACTTTCTGCAGTCAATCCAAACTGGACTAGACCTTACCTCTGTTTCACTGGGGTGATTTTGAAACCAGACTTGTTCACATGGGAACCACACTGTGTGTTGGCTGCGACTTCATCCATGATCCATAGGAATCACAGGTTGGGAACAGCACATTATGTAACTCTTTTACTGGAGGTTCTCACCACCCTTTTATTATTGCAATATAAAAATACAGCCTGGCATTTAGTAATGTAATTATAATTGTCTAAGTGGTTCAGCTCTTTCTCATTGAGCAGAGATGTCTCACATCTGTACTGACAACTAGGAATCTCCTCAATCTGGTACAAGTCAATCCCTGGTGGTTTATCTGACTTACAGGGTTTTACAGCCCAGATCTCCATATCCCTACATTGTATTGTTTCTCCTGAAACTGTACTATACATTTTATAGTTGCAAGTTATCTCTCACATTTCTCTTTGGTTATTCAAAGCATCCAGTTCTCCCAAGAAGCAATTAAAGTCCTACAGTGACACAGCCTATTTTGAAACTGGCAGGAGATGATGAAGACACACATGTTAGAGTAGCTTTTGTCCACATGCTTGATTTGCTGTTCAGATTCCAGAGCTGGTTTTTATGTCTGTTGCAGGGTGTCTGTCATCACCTCTCTTCAGAAGCCCAGCAGGGTATCCCAAACAATACCAGCCTTGCAATGGGGAAGGAGGTTCCTTTCTTCCCAAGGTTTTAGTGGCAAAATCTCAAACAACAGAGTGAAACATTGTGTTGCAGAACCCAAACGGGAGAAATGAAAAAACCAAACCAAGCCAAAAAAAAGCTTTTCTGCCCACCCATCTTTGCTGTGAGCCCAAACTCTCCCTGACTTATGGCAAGCACCCTGGAAAATATAAGATTTTTCCAAATTAGAAGACCATATGTCCTGACCACAATTCCTTCCCAGAGAAAATCACAGAAAGTCATCCTGCATTTGTAGTCTACTCCAGTGGGAACAAGAAATTTTTGCTTACCCTTTCTCCTTAGATCCTATGGGAAGACTGAACAGGGAGTGGTTTTAAGGAGTACTATGTGGTACCAAGCCCCAGATATCACCAGCACCACTAATTTATAAGCAGATGCCTTGGAATCAGTTACGTTCTGCTGTCTTCTCTTTGCAAAAAGTAAGTTTTTTCTTGGTTTCAGACTCCCCTCTTGGATCAGGACGTGCACCACCATACTTCTGGTGACCTGCCCATTAGATGCTCTTGTCCCATTTGATGGCACCTCATCACAGGCACCTATAATCTCAACACACACCTGTGGGCACAGGACCAGTCAAACATCAGCTAAGCCTTCACATCCAACCACTTCCCCCAATCCCTTTTCATCCATCAGCTCCTGCTGGTGGGTACCTGTCCAACACTAAAACAAAATAATAATGCAGTCATCAGGAGGCCACCACTGCAGAGCTGACATTGCACAGGCCAGAGGACACAGGAGACACAAGCAGGTGGATCCTCAGGCAGGGTGCAAGAGCTCCAGCCAAGGTTCACCGCACAGCTGTGATCCCTTCCCTAAGAGCCACCACACACCTTCACTGCCAGTCCTGCAACTCTGGGCAGAAGATACAGGTAACTCCAAAAGGCTGCTCTCCTCCTCTCAGAAACATGACCCAGATGCATGACCCTTCCAGAAGATTTTTCAATCAGCTACCCATGTAGGATCCAACTAAAATCCCCTTGAACCATTTCTTAACCATGCTAAATATAAGCAGCATTGGATCTGGGAATCGAATTCTGAATTCTAATGATTTCTTTACAGTTATTTGGGGCTGTCCCAGCAAAGCTGTTTTTTTTCCAGGGAGATTGAGAAACATAGCATTCATCTGTGGGCTCCTAATCCCTTCAGATTAAAGACTATTTTAAAAACCTCTTTTCAAATTACTTTCAACTTTTTTGGTCAGATTTTACAGGAAAGAATCCAAAGAAGATCTTATCTGAACCCTGACATGTAATGACCTTGTTGCTCCATTTCATCACTGGTTCTACAGTCACGTTATTAGGAGTAATACTGGGAATTACAGGATTATCTCTGGCTTTCAGATATATTTTACATTGACTAATTTACTCTGTCTGTCCTTTCATGAATGCCTGAAGTAATATATGAGACAGAGGCTTCATAAGACTCTAGAGGTATTAAGCGCTCACCTTATTACTACTGTTTGTGGTCTTATGGAAACTCAGCCTGATCTGCAGCTGGGTGTTAGTAGTATCTGATTCCAGACATGTGATGGTACATTAAAAGTGCTAGTAAAGTATCTGGTTAGCATGCTCATGGATGGAAAGTTAATGAACTAGTACTGTGTGTGTGTCGTTGTGTGTGTAAGTTATATCTGGCTGCCATGTGTGCCCAGAAGCAGTTCTTTCTCAGAGGATGCTGAAAAGCTCTGTCACCACAAGTCAGGCACACCCCTGATACTTTTCATAAGGCTCCAGAGGAAATTAATGTTGGTTCTTCCAGGTTATAGCTTTTATATGATAAAAAACCCTACACCAGCTGTATCATATGGAAAACAGAAATGGATCAGAACAGAGACAGGTAACATATTCCACATGAAACTGATAATTCAAGTACAGGTCTGATGTTCAGCATTTGACAGAATGATAGACGAGGCCAGAGTTTACCTCCTTAAAACATCCAATACCAGGGGGAGAAATTAAAGCAACACAAAAATATGCAGCCCAATTGTGACTGAAGATGAGCTGTAAAAAGGAAGCAATTGTTATTGAGGGTGAATTTTCAGTCTTTACTAAAGTCCCTAGTAATTTCAGCATGCTTTGTGCTAGGACATATGTGACTAATCTGCAGGTATCAAGGGATTTTCTGTATTCCACCCAGCTCTGAATCATTCGGTCTGAAGACCTAGTGTATATACAGTAGCAACACACATTCTGCCCTTGTTAGAGTGGCCAGCCTTATGCACAGGACTGAAAGGCACTCAGTTAATAATATGACTGGATGCTTAATAAATGCCTTGATGAGACACAGAGATAAAAACTCAGAGGTCACTCCCACAGTGATGCATCAATATAAAACTGGAATAATGCAGTAGTGAGTCAAACCAAGGACATACCAATCAACCAATATGAGGGCTCATTTCCTGGCATACTGCATGTGAGATATGTGGGAGCATCAAAGCAAACCCTTCAGACAGCATTTTGGATAAATTATTCCTTCTACTATTTAGTTACTCATTTGCAGACCTTTTTTGTGGAATAAGGCAAGACAAACTATACATGCAGAGCCAGGCCATGTGTTATGGGAACAGAGGATGTGTGCTCATAGAAAAATACATCTTGCACCCAAAACTCAGCACCAAATTTTTCAGTAATTATCTGTTGTAGTAGCTTGTAAATGCACCCTTTAGATCTCAACTCAAATGTTAAAAATATTCAACTATAGCTGTACAGAACTTGACATTGCCCACACAAAAATTTCTCTTCATGATCCATCATTTCTCCTGTATCCTAATGTGCTGTTTTCCCTATCTCTGGATTTGTCTCATCAGAAGAGTTCTTCTTTTAACATGGTTTCCCATCAAATTAAGGTCTATCTTCATTAACACAATTTATCACAGAGAGAATGAAGCTTTAAACCTTGTCTGCCTAAAACATGAAATACTCTACCAACAGAGTTCCATGTGTCTGCAACTGCAAAGTCACTGGAGCTCACTGTCCACTGACACAAGAAAGATGTCAGTTATAGAGAGGGTCCACATTTTGCCAAGTCTAGAAATCTTAGAAGGCTAATTTTTTACATGGCTAAACTTCTTCACCAATATAAAACTAAGACCTTGAACCAGGGCTTGGCTGCTGCAAACAATAATTTGATTGTATTTCTTAAATGCCACAGTACAGTGGATACCCTAGGCTTGGTATACAGAAGGCAGGTAACAAAATTTAAATACCCATTGTTTTGATTTTCAGCCATTTGCTCTCAACCCAGTGCATTCCAGCTTGAACCTTTCCCCACAGGCATAACAGAAGTCACCCAGCTTGGCCATAAGGAGACCTGGGCAAACAGTGTTTGCCTTTCACAAGCCTTCAGATTGCTGTGCAGGCAGGTCCTCAGTGCCAAAGCAGAAATCAGTTCTTTTTGCTTTCCCATTCCTTTCTCCGCTGAGCAAGGGAAAGGGTAGAAACACAAAGAAAATCACCATGCCATTGACTCCATCTTCCCTTTCTTTTCCTGACCCACTGTTTGCTGGCACCACTAGCCCTCAGGTGAACAAGTCTTTGGCAGGAGCTTCAGCTGAAGGGAAGTTCCAGCCAGGTGGGGGTTGGTCTCTTCTCCCAGGCACTCAGCAATAGGACAAGGGGGCACGGGCT
>JAWWEV010000115.1:23570739-23607039 GCA_035583235.1 Hafferia zeledoni | reverse complement strand
TCTGGTAAAGGGACTGGAGTTGGACCAAGGGTTGGACTTGATGATCTCAGAGGTCTTTTCCAACCCAATCCATTCTACGATTCTATAAACTCCAGGGTACATGCTTGACACTAAAACTGATTCTGTCTATGGAATTGAATTTATTGAGTTAAAGATGAAACAAAGTAATTTGAAGTGATCAAGGCTCTATATCCACATTTTTAATGGAATATTTAGACTTTTTTCCACTATTTTATTTTGAAAAAAGTCTTGTACAAAGTGAAAAGTCAAAGAAGATCTCTCCCCTCCTCAAATCCTAAAGGAGGACCTTTTGAACCTGCTGACAGCCTCAGAAACAGACTCTTGATTCATAGTAGTGACAAAGCATTTCAGACTCCAGAATTCAAACTAAAACTAATGTATCAGATTTATGCCTGGCCTGATGCATGCTTTCCTAGTTTTTAGATGCATTGCATGTGGCATCTAGGAACAAATTGTTCAGCCTCAAAAAGGAAGAGGAAATACATACTAAGGAAATGTTGTATGGGAATAGCTGGTGCTGTTCTGCCCTGCTTAGCAGTCTGATAATGCTGCTTCAGTTTTGCCTGTGTTTTCTCAACTTTAGCTGCACTATGACCTCAGATGACCCAGCCTGCTGCGAATCTGGCCACTGGACATTTAATCCAGAACACTAAACAACTGGTGTCATTTTCAGTCAGTGCTAAATCCAATCTGACCTAGATCGAAAAGCCCTTACATCCCATATCTAATGCCTTTGGTTCCATCCAAGCAGTGAAGCCTGTAAGAAAACACAGCACATGAACTTTAAGAAAAAACAAGCAAACAAAGCAAGTGTCACAGAATTGTAAAAACACAGACTTGAGGAAATCAACCCAAGTAATAGTCTCCTTATTCTCCAGAAGCATATTTCTCTGTATTCTCAAACAGTTTCAGACCATTCTGTGACAGCAAACAGCTTTTATCTTTCTTCAGTGTCTCTCTCTCTAAGACAGACTGAAGCAAGAGTATACTCTTTATCTTTTTCTGGCCTTCTGTAAAGGTACATCTTGCAAGAATCTTGCAGGAAGTTAAAGAAAAAGTAGTTACAATTTTAAAACATTTTGCTTCAACATGCCAGACATTCCATTTCAGATTTTTTCCCTTAAAATCATGATTCTCAGCCACAGACACTTCATCAGTACAAAACCAGCTGATTTTCCCACAGTTTCTCCAACAGTCAGACAGCAAACCTGCATTAAGATGGTTCAATTTCATTGGAGTCAGCACCTACTGAGCAACATGGTTTAGGTTTCTTTCAAGTATTCAAGAACATTCCTCATAACAATGCCAGATGGCCTTGCAATCAAAATCTTCCCATTCAGCCTGTCACCTCCAGATTCACTGCTGATAGCCTTTGGACTTGAATTTGAATACACATTATTGAAGTAGTTTCAGATGTTTTCCAAAAAAAAAAAAAAAAACCAAATTACCCCTGTGATGACAAATCTTCCAATTGCATTAACTGTTCTCTGGTTTTCACATACCTTTCCAAACATTTTGTGAAAAAAATGAGAAAGAGGGGAAAAAAAGAAAGATTTCTTGACTACACAAAAGAAATTGTTCCTTAATTACAAACAGGACACTCTTAAGCTGAGAAGTGAAGAGAAGGGCAATCTATATGACCTTTCCCCATCATTTTGCTTTGAAATATGGGGTAGGCAGAACCAATTGATGTGAGCAGATTTAGCAAGATAAACACCAGTGGCAACCTTTTATATTTTAACAGCATTAGGCCTTCTCCAGGACAAAGAGTAAGAATGAGAATATTTGTTATGTACTCTTGCAAAATGCACTGTGTATTTAAAAAGAAAATATTTGCTTATTAGTTGTGGCTGTATAATGTCAAACATAGGGTAGCTACATGATATTTTAACCTTACCCCCAAGCTACAAGAAATTGAGTGGATAGTTGGTTTTCTAGTGTCTTTAAAGTAATTAAACATGAAAGGTCAGGCATAGGGAGAAAAGTAGATAAGCTGTCCAACAAGGCCAGGAGAGCTGAGGAAACATGTTCATGGCCAATGGATATTCCAGTGTTTTCTCAGAAACATGTCACAAATGTAACATTTAGTGATGGTTTAAAGCACCCCATGTGAATCAGTAGTGGAATTTACACAGGAAAGGATATCAAACACTGATGTAGAGAGTAGAGAAGATAGATGTGTTTACACACACACCAATTTTAACTAATTTTATTATATACTAACGTAATTATTGGTCTTATGATCATGCATCACAGTTAATCATATTTCCCACAGATGGCCTGTACTGAGACAGCCTCAGAACAATACATTTCCACCGCAGTGTATTAGCCCTTTGTGACAACAAAATGATGAAATGGGAAAAACAGGCCTGGACCTGCCTGGGATAGACCCAGTGTCCTCTGAAGTCAGTTGAAATTTTTTTCCACAGATTTTGACATAAAACACAAGCACAATTTGAGGTGCTTACTTTTAGAATTTGTTAAACCCTGTAATAACTTGTTGGAGAGGAATTATAAGTGTTGCAAGTTTGTTTCATGCCCATATAGAATAGTCCAGAGTTTTGGAGAAAGAGACAGAGGGCCCATTCCTATACAGAGATTTAAAACTCCACTGTTCAGTGGTGGCATGCAATGTCTGGAAGACAGGATGTTTCAGAAAGTCTAACAAGTCCTACCACAGTCACCACCACCAGTTCAGGAGAGGGGTGTGGCAGGGGAAGGGCACCATTCTTGAAGCAGATGGCTATCTCACATCGGTAGATTTCTCAACAAAGACAGTGGGGTCTAGTTGTGAACTCTAGAAAATGTCTGTTCCAGTGAAGGTTTGGTACAACAGAATACAAAGAGGATGTCCTGCCCTCTAGCTTGTTTTAGGGTGCTGGATCCCACTCTGGCACTCACACCACAGAGGCGTTGAAATATTTCTACTCAAAATGACCTTTTTTTTTTTTTTTTCAATTCTTTGCAAATATATAGATTTGTAGGTATAGGTCTGTCACAAAGTTCCCTTGTGGCTAATTACACAATTTGTTTGGGTTTTTTTAATCCCATAATACCACTGGCAGCTATACATTTGACTGCTTCGTTCTGAGACCAGTTGAAGCAGCAGGTACTGTTGCAGAGTTTAAAAATTTGCCATGAAGAAGACAATTGACATTGCAAATCAAAAATTACAGCTTTCATTCAAGCAAATCACTCACTGATACCATTATTTTATTTCTGTGGTTCATGGAATCAAAACCCACAACTCTCACCTAGTTACAGAAACCATTCCCAAAGTAACACTGTTTGTCAAATAAGCTCAGTAGGACTGCATCCACAATCTCCAGATCCCTCTGCAGCTGCTCTTCAGCAGCAACACAAGAAGCTACATGTGAACCAGGCAGTACTGCAGAGCAGTTGAAACACTCAGCAGTGAAGCAGTCCCTGTCCCCAGTCATGCTCCAAAGTTCTCCTGAGACCTTTTCCACATGCCATCTCAGTCAAGCAACATTCACAGGCAAGCAGGAATGGATTCATGGGACAGAAACATCACATGCCTCCTTTGGCCATTCCCCTGAGCCAAGGTTTGGCCTACACTTCAAACAAGCTGGTGAATAGATGTTGGAAAATAGCTGATCTAATGGAGGTGCAAGTGCCAATTTGAATGAACTGTTTCATCTGATATTCCCCCATTGTAGACTTGTGATACCGTACTTCACCTTAATTTTTATGAAATTTTATTTAACTGAAGTTTTGAGTGTTCCCCCTGACTTCCATAAGTTTAGGGTTTATTGTACACCAGTCTCTCACATCCAGCACACAGTGCCCCGAAATTTCAGGTTAATTAACTCACATCTGGTTTTCCACAAACAGAAATACTAAGTTCTGCTGCCAACTACTATTGCTAACTGAAGTGGTTCGTGCTCTCACTAGTTTGAGGATGAAACCAGTGCATCTTTGATTTTTAAATCTATATTCTGAGGCCTTGTTAGAAGGCCAAGGGTTATTAATTTCAAAAACAGAAGGTAGAGTTTAATGAATAATGAATAGCAGCTGTTGGAAGCAAATCTTTGTAGCCCTGGGACCATCTTTCCCTGTGTTACAATTACACTTTGATTGACCTCAACAATAACTAACAAGCATGCCCAGCTGGATCATAAACCGAGTATATACTATGTCCAGATACGGAGTAAAATTTCACATCAATGAAACACTCACTGTCAGTCTAACTTTGTCCCACAGTATGTCAATCAGACTTACAAATAAACTGACTAGAGCGATTTTCCTAGGAAAAAAAATTACTTTATTAGGAATGAATATACAATTTAGAAAAATCATGATTACGTAGGGATGGCTCAGCCTCTGAAGAGAAGCTTTCTGTCATGACAGATGTGTGGGACTCGTTCACTGTGTGAATATTCAGGGTTTTTAAGAAGGAGAGGTTTTCAGGTTGCCTAAAACAGCCATGTCCCCATAGTTGGGAGGCTGAAAGCAAAAAAAAGATTAACTTTGGGCTGATCAAGCAGCTGACATATTTTCTCTATGAAGGAATGTGCTGCTCTGGGACCTGGTGCTTTTGGGGGTCTGAATGTGGGAGGCCCACAGAGTTCACTGGGGAAACAGTGCCTCTCACCTGTGGATAACCACATAGTGCAACACCTAAATTTGGGATCTGTCTAAGCAAATGGGAATAAAAATGCAAGGACAAACTGTTTATACACACAAAACCAGAAAAATCTGGCTTGTGTTGTTTGGCTGATGGATTACTCACAGTTTCACATCCTGTCTTGTCAGATAGGAACTTTGGTCTATAGCCAAACAATATTAGGGATGAGCCACTGGTGAATAAAATACTTCAGCCTTTGGATTTATATATACTCTCAGCTTTATAACACTTTATCCTCCCTCTCCTGACAGTTCCAGGTGAAATAGAGAAGCAACAGATCTTTCTCTCATCAAGTTATTCAACTTCTTTTAAAATCAGCTATGTATTATTATTTCTATTGCTAAACACATCAAATTAATTTGTTGTAATTTCTTCCTGTTCATGAACTACACTATTACAGACCCCAAAATGTTGTTACAGGCACTTTCTCAAAGGACACAGCACAGCCAGCAGAATTACATAGATACCCAAGTGTCCCAGGTTTGGTTCCCCATTTAAATTCCCTAATGTACCCTCTGAGACCACATCGTGGCACCTCATACAATCTGTGCTGAAAAAGAGTCAGCTAAGCTTTTGGACATTGCATTTTCTGTGCTGCAGAACTGTAACTGTGTATCCTGCCTCTCTTCATTAGAAGCCAAGGTCAAGCACATCCCATCCTCTTGCAGCTTACCCTCTTCTGCACCTCATTCAATGAGCTAAGAGTAAAACTGATGACATGACAAGACACCAACACAGATTTTCCCTCCCCTTATACTGTTGCTTGTCTTTGTTTTGCTTTCTCCTGCTGATATTTCAGCTCCGTAATGGCTCATCACCGATCTCAGCCTTAAAGAGAGGCCCTGTTATCCAGGTTTCCTGATGTCATCCATCTTTTCACAGAACTCCTTTACAGATTCTTATCTGACTTTAAATGTTTTGCTTGGGGCATTAAATCCTAGTACCATGGAACAAGTTGCATACACCCACTGATTTCAGTGGAACCAGAAATCTTATTAATTAAAAGGCAGCTGGCAATGCCTTGCTTCCAGCCACATGATTGCAGGTATAAACTGTAGCTGTGGTTTTGTGTCAAAAAACAATATACTGTTCTTTCTAGCATAAAGCAAAAGGGGGGAAAAAACCCCAAACAAACCACTCACCAGTAGGTAAAATTACACACCATCACCAGCATAAAGCAAACCATCACATCACACCATTCTCTACCAGGTAATCAGGCATGACAAGCTGAACTTGCAGCACACAGCAACTTTTGACAGACCCCAGTCCAGGTGGATGGATTTGGGAAGTGAATTCCAAAGCTGAGATCAAGTCTTTGGCTGATCCCAGTTACAAGTGCTGTGTTGCAGGAAGGGAAACAGCCTCCTGCATAACCATTTGGGGCTTTATAGGTTCAAACTAACACCTTGAATTCTGCCCAGGAACTTATTAACAACCAGCAGAGCTGATCTAAAGTGTTCTTGGGATGGAGCTCCACATTGTGCACCAGCTCCAGTTTCCCAGGGTCTCAGCACACAGTTCCACATGCAGTGCATGGCGATAAACATAATCCAGTGTCAAGGTGTCACAGGCATGGATAACTGTGACAAGGTTCCTCCATCAGACATAACAGACCCACATTTCTTAATAGTAACACAAGTGGGGAAAGACATGGATATTTTGTCAAAGACTTTTCTCAAAGTGTTTTTATGCCCTGGACACCACTAATCTTGGAGCCCTTATAAAAGATTGCTTATGGACCTGGTCTGTGCTTTGGGCATTTCCTGACCTCCCCCTGATGCAATTAATAAAGTTACCTAGGTGTGAAAGCAGCATGGGGGGTCACATCAGCCTGAAAACTCCTCAGGTGTGAAGATTAGCTGGGATATAGTGGAGAAATTTTAGTGACTAAAATGTCTGTCTCGGTTCTGCACAGAGCATATTTCAGCCATGCCCACTGAACGTTTAGTCAGTTCATTTCTCCACACTCAATTCAGGACTGAGCTGTAACAACTAGCTTTTTTTTTTTTTAACCTATTTAAAGTCATATATAGTTGAGCTGATTTTCTCCACATTTTTTCATTTGTTACTTACTTTCTGACTGTAATTTCACAAACAATTCAAATTACTTTTGGACTGGCAAAGAATCTAAATACTTCCCTTGGGTCTAACAGACTTGCTGGACCAAAAGCAGAAATAAACACTGTTGAGTAGATTCCTACACACATAAGGGTATTTTGAGTCTCCAATAGTCCAGGTACAAATGTTCAGTACAAAATTTGGGACACAAGCTCTGGCACACACAGACTGCCTCTGTTACCAATTTATGAGAAATAACATGCAGTAGGGATGCAAACTATCCTTGAGCAAACTACTCAATGAACTAAAGCTACTAGATATGCAAAGCCAATAATAATTCTAGTTTCTTGTCCACTCTGGAGAACTATAACCATTTCCTCTATGATTCAACTGATCTATGTGAATAGGAGGCTCTGTGCTGAACTACCAAGAATGCATTAAGGCATTCAGTATCTTCTTCAGAAGTGATGAGTCAACAACATAAGGCTCCTGGCCAAAGTAACAAAGCTGGCTAAAAAATTAGACATCAAAAGACCACTTCAGTTCAAAAGCTTTCTAAGAGAAAGGGGTCACAGAAGCTATCTAGGGAGACAGACTGACAGAAAGAGTGAGTGAAAGATTAAGGAGTGGAAAAGATTCCTTCTCCATGATATTACAAACAGCAACCACAAGGAAAATTCAAGCAGTCTAGTACCCTGAAAAAACCCAAACCAACTTGGTTTTGGAGCAAGAGATTTTTAAATTCATCATACCTGAAAAAACGTATCTTTTCTTTAAAAGCCATTTATTCCATACTACTTGGCTTCAAGGGAACTTCAGGTCGCTCTCCTCCTCTTGGAAGGAAGAAAAATGAAATATCAAAGGTCCAAATTGTTTCCACAGAAATGGTAGCACTCAGAGCCAGATACACAATAAAGAGATGGTCTGCAAGTCAAAAATTAGTGAAATTAGGGAGTTTTTCCCATGCTTTTTCCCTTGCCTGGAAAGGAATATGAGCTGAGTCCATTTTCAAGCCCTTTTCTCTGAATGTTCAAATCAAAGGGAAATTCTAGACACAAAAACTGTGAAACGAGAGCATGCAAGGCAAATCCTGAAGGATATCAGTTATTGCTGTGCAATGGCTCAAGAGAAAGCAAATGTGTTCAATTCAAAATTGGTAATTTCCAACACTATCAATCACATCCACAAGTTACCAGAGTCTCAACCTGGAGTCTTTGGAGGAATGAGAATGGGAACAAAGAACCTCCCACAAAACAGCATGATTCCAAAATATTTTAGCAATGGTGTCATGCTTCATATGGTATAAACATTGTTTCAGGCACAAGCCTGCAGACAGAAGCTTCTTAAAAAGGTGAATGGTCAGGTTCTGCTAAAGGGAGCTCCAAGTCTGTGAAAATTTTGGTTTAACCATTTCAGAACCTAACAAAGCTCACTACCATCCACTCTCAAAACCTCTGCACAGAGGTGACCATTTCTTTAGGGCTTCACTTTTAAAGAGACAAATAATTTTAATATATTATCTGAAGACCCTAAGAATATAGAAAGGCAAAGCCTTTCTCGTGTTGCTGTTCATGACTGACACAGAACAGCCAGAGATATTAGGAAACAAAAGGTGCCTACACACATCACAATCAAACCTCACAAAACACACTCAGAATTTACATGAAATACATCTATGAATCTAAACACCTTTACCTTAAGATTTATCCTACTCTTATTGTGATGGCAAGTACTTGTTCCCAAGCCTATTGTTACTTTTGTTTTTGTTAAACAAGTAAGATCCCCCACCTTTGTCAACAAATGTTGAGACAACCCAAACATAAAACATCTGTCCTATAAATCCTAATGTGTTGTGTATGCTGTACCAATTCTACAAGCACATACCCCACCTCCACTGTAGGGAGAAAACATACAACTATTTGGATTGGATTTGGCAGGACTGAAAATAAACTATAAAATTACTACAGAGATTAACCAGTCACACAGCACTGAAATCCAGAAACACTGATCCAATCAGAAAAGTTTTCATTGGACAAAGAATAATTCCCTGCATCCAACCCTGTTGAGATGCACCTTATAGATACAGCCACAACAAAAATGCACAATACTCATTTTGTAATTACAGCTCCATTTCAGAAGGACCCTGATTTTAACCATGACTGACAGAAGCCCAAAACAGAGAGATGTAAAAAATACTTCCATAAGTCAAACTCTCCTCCACTGCAGGCACCAAATATTTTTACATTAGGTCACTGGGTCAAATTTATCTGACTGTTCAAGCATCAAATCCAAATGGGTTCTTCTTTTGCTGAGACATTAAATAGCCTATCTTTAAACTATCCAAACACAATATAGAGAATTTAAGAAGGGATTTTTCAGTATTCATAGACTTATCTAAAATATGGCTATTTACTCCAGTCACAAAAAAAAAAAAAAAACAAAAAAAACAGGAAATGCTACAAAATATTACAGAAATATCTTGAACGTATTCTTTAAATTAAAAAAAAAATCAAAACTCCTATGAACTACCTCCATTTTAAAAGAAAACAGAGGTCAGATGTGAATCTCAAGAATAGCAAGTTAATAAAGTATCCTCCTCTGAGCTTCCAGGAGAAGAAAAACAGAAGGGGGTGTTAAATCTTTGAATAAATCTCCAGTAAAGACAGCCAGGAATGATGCTGTCTTTAGCCACATGAAAGAGAATAGAAGGATTTCTCTTCTTAAATTAGTCTTTATTGTCTGCTTCGTAAATCGTGATCACATGTGGTATTTATTACAACAAAATTTTCTTGTAGCTGTAGCTCTCTTGCTTGCATTTGGTGTTTCGTGTTTATTTTAAAAAGCAAAATGTCCATGGCAGAGGGTCAAGCTGACAACCAAGAAGCCTGTTTAAAATATAGATTTTTAGGTTGAGATTCAAAGCAGCAGAAAAGGGTCTCGATTGCATTATCCTATCGCTCAATTTCATCATAATGCAGAAATCTTTTTATAGGTAGGATGGGAATCGAAGTCTAGCAAGATTTTTCTGTGCCTGGGTAACTTCAGGACTTGCACTCCTTATTCTAAAGCCCACCAGAACCATCCCATTAGGCACAATTATTTAAGACCTTCTACAACTGACTTTACAAACTTGCCAAACAGGCAAAGCCAATTCAGGGATTGTCACAAATTCACCTCCCCAGTGAGGCCATGAATCACCACATATATTAAACTGAAGAGAGACACCGATATGACCACGGATAAACACATTCCTCACATTTTTTTTTCGAGTTGGAAATTGACCCACGTTTGGTTTGAATTAAAGATTCATCACACTGAAACAAATAACTAAATGGAAAGATATGAGTCCCTTTGAAGAGCGTGCAAATCAAATTTGGGTGATAATTAGCAGCAGACAATTGAAACCTACTGTTTATTTGCACGGAACCTGATGTTACTGAAGCATGGCTTGAATTCAGGCACAACAGTGACTGAGTTTTCAGGAATCGATTTAACAGTTGAATATCTGAGGTAGAAACAACCATACTTTTAACAAAACGAGACAAATTCACATGTGCTCAGACCCTCCACTCCAGCTACTGTCCCTTCCTGTACAGTTACTGTACTTTCAAGGCTTTATATGCCATAATTTGGTTTTCCCCAAAATACTCCTCTCTTGGGAAAGTGATGTATAGGGATGCCGTAATTGGAAAGAAGAATAAGCGGCTCACAGTCAAGTTATAATGAAGTATTACCTCCTATAACGTCTGCCCAAATCAGTCCCTGTTTGTTTAACTTAGTTTGCCAGGGAGCATAAATACACGTGTCATCAGCTGCATGTTTGGCAAGGCAAGCAGTTTTTCCCCAGGATGTGTTTGGCCTCAGCATAAGTGGAAGCACAATTTTGCAGCACAAGTGAAGATGAGAAAAATGTCTCTTCAGCACAGAGCAGACTAGAGTAGCAGCTCCCATAAGACAGATTGGCCAGAGCACTGAAGTGAAATTTGCTGTATTTTTCACTTCACCACATTTTATAGACTTTTTCTTTTTTTCCATTCAGTATGAGACACCACCAAATAGAAAGAGGTTGATAAAGATTTTTAAAATAGGAGTTAGCAATCAGGCTGATTAATTCCACAGGAAAAAACTGATTGCAAACTTTAAGACACAGATCATCCTGTATCAGGAGACAGGTCCCAATTCGAGCTGCTAAAGCCATCACTCCAAAGGGAGAAGACAGTGTTCATTTCACACTAACTTTTATCTGCTGGAATTATGAACTACCACAACAAAATATGATTCCTACAGATTGTTATTGCCTCGTTGTATAGCCATCTTCCATGACAACACAGATGGAGATGCTATTGCCAGAGAATTTGAGGCACACCCCCTCATTCTCATCCAGGTAGAAAACAAAGTGAAGCTTTAAGGAGACTGCTGTCCCACCTTGGTAAATGTGACCTGTCTCCCATATAGGTATTGCCCAGCTTGAGTCCTGTATCAATAACAAAATAGCAAAGCCAGCATATGCTTTCAGGACTCTGGAGGTAAACTTTGCCTCTTTGAGGACAAATAACTCAGGTAATTTAGCACAGCTCCAGAGACCAGCTATCTCTGGCCAAGTTTATGTATTTCAGAATAAATGTGTTTTTCTTCAAGTAGTTGGAGGGTGTTCCCACATACCTACCCCTCCACCCAGAGAAAACATATTACCATTCAATGTTCATATTACCAAAGTAGAAGGATTTCTGTTAAAGCTAAAATTCTATTAATCATAACTATGGTGACCTGAATTTTAAGCCTCTCAGAGGAATTGGGGCTTGGTCATCTGACTGATGTACCACACTAACAGATTGCCACTAATCAACTAAGTCTTCAGTAACAAAACATATCCTTTTAGCTGTCAGAGAAGCTGGTAAAGCTTGACTTCTGTAAACTTCTTTCAGAAAGTTTATGTTAACACTATTTAGCATGTCACAAGCTAACATATGTAAAGGAGGAGAGACCAAACCTCACCTGAAGTGCAGAACACATATCCAAGCTATAAGAAAGGTCAAAGTCCTGGCTATGAGCTAATTTCATAGATGTATCTCTCAGAAGCAAAAAGAAATCACGACTCTAACTGGTGAAGCTGTGCTGGAAGCAGCCTCACGTATTTCGGAAAAAAAAAAAAAAACAAACAAAAAAAAAACAACCAACTTGTTATTATAGAATGTTAAGCATTGGAAGGGACCTTAGAGATCACAAAGTCTCAACCCTTCCCAGTTACAAGCAGGGACAAAGAACTGGTACAAATAATACCAGTGAAGAGGAGGGGGAAAAAAACCAAAGCAACAAACCAAGCACCAACTAAACCGACCAACTATCTGCCCCTGCACCCAGAACATAAAAGCTTTGGGGACACTTCTTTGCACATTTAAGAACAAGTTCGTGGACATTTTCCTTGGTGCAAGACCATTTATGAAGTCTGCACCTACCTAACCTCCTACTTCTTTTTAACATCACACTGCAGCTCACAGGTGCTTCATTTATTTCAACAAGATGCTTGTGGGAACACAGAAACAAATAGCTCACAGAAAATATTTGGGCTTAAGCGAAGCAAAACAACCTTTAGGGTAAGCTCACAACAGCAAACTAAGACAGACTTCTGCCAACAACAGTAGACACAGAGGTTCACGTATTGAGGATGAAATGGCTTCTCAAGACCCCTGTCCTACCTTCTTTCCAAGCAATTAACTATTTCAGTCTTCAGTTTACTCATTGTAAATCAGCTTATTAACACCCCACTCTTTTTATCTTGATACAATTGAGTTAGCACCATACACTTTAATGCCTTGAAAAGTAACTTGCGTGATCTGCCTTAAGATGATCAGCTAAAACAGGAGTGTTGTATCATTCATACATGACTATTAACAGAGATTTTTTCTTCCTTTTTTTTTTTAACAAATGCACTGAACTGAATTTTAAAACTAGCCAATATTTTGGCCTGGCCCGTCTCAGGTGATAGGGTTTAAGACAAGGAAAGGAAATTGCAAATTAAATGGAGTTTGATTTTAGGAGCTGTGAAGACTGAAAACACAGGACTCTAAAGCAGACAAGCTTGGGATAATTTTGCAAGATAAGCCCTTCCAAATCCCACCATAGTCAACAGAAAACCTGAAACCCTGTTCACAAATCAGAGTCCTTAGCAGAAATCTAATACAAGTTACAATATTTTTAATTACAGACATTAGCTGTTATTTTTCCTACTTGCACTTTTCTATAAAGAACACCAGTTTTATAGTGAAATCGACCTCTAGGACTGAATACACTGCATCACATTGAGTCTCAGAGAGCCAGGTTTATCTGCCAGCCCCTTGCCATGTGACCATAGGACCGGCAGTGCACAGCTGTGGGACTGTTTCTTCAGTGGAAAAACAGACATGATCATGGCAGCATCCTTCAGGCTTGGACAACACTCTCAGGCACATGGTGTGATTCTTGGAGCTGTCCTGTGCATGGCCAGGAGATGATCCTTGTGGGTCCCTTCCAACTCAGCGTGTTCTACTATTTATGCAGCCCTTAGAGACCTCCTGATGAATCATAATATTGAAATCGTTCTTAAAAGAAGTAAAGAAGTAAGAAACCCTTCAGAGCCTGTTCATGTGGGCTCCCCCATGCACTCTGAGGGTGCAGGGGCTGGCAAGGGGAAAGGAGTGCAGCAGGAAGCCCGCACAGCTGCCCTGCAACCCCTTCCCCATGCCACAGCCCAAACCATAAGCTGCTTCCTCCACCTCGTGGAGAATCATGAAATTGATCTGCAAACCGCAGCCATCAAGAACTGATAAAATACAGAACACTTAAATCCAGAAAAATATCCCTGCCTCAACTCAGAAAGCTCCAGAATTTTTGGAAATAATTTACAGTTCCATCTGATCTATCATAAGTGATTATAACCTTCTTTTTGTTTTATTAGTATAGAACGTTATTAAATAAATAAGAGATTTAGATAAGCAACTTAAAGATCACTACTGAGAAGGAATGATCAGACCTTAAACTACCTTGGAGGTTATAACACTTATTAATTGTTTTAGCATTAAAAAGTGTGGAGAGTGTCCTCAATCAGAGGGTTTTTTTCATCTCACTGCAGTCTAGGTTTCAAAACTTTGCACCAGTAAATGCCATTGTTATTATACAAGACAGTAACTCACTATTCTGGAACTGTTACATTCTTAATAAAAATGTTTTTACCTCACTTGCTTATCTTTGCTTCATCAGCTGTCTTGTTCTCCTTTCAAGTTTACATGAGGGTGTTGAATTAATCTTCTCTTCATCAGCCACTGTTTGTCAGGTTCCACTTTACCTGATACCTTTAAAAAAATGTTTGTGCAGGTTTAGAATTTCCTGTCTCTCTGGGGTTTTTTGCTATGTTACTTTTAGGTTTCATTTTCTTTGGTGGATTTTAGTTTGTTTTTGGGATGGCGGTTTTTGTTGGTTTTTTTTCATTGCAAAGTAACACTTCATTCAAAGTAATATTAATAGAATTACAATATTAACAGATTTTCCTGGCTTATTCTTGCTTCCATAGCATCAGATTTTGTTTGCTCTTTGACTGCTCACTTACCTTATGTGGATGTTTTGATTGAAGCTTTGTATTGGCACTCTCCCCAACACAAAGAATTGTACCACACATCTGAACTAACCAAATGTATTAACTGCATGCTAATTGCATAGAAAGCAGCAACGAAATTAGGGTTTAAAATCAACACTCAACTAAGACTGCTGGGAGAAATTCACACTTTGCAGTGCTGTTGTGTCTGTCTGCTTAGAGAATCTATACATGCTACTTCTTTCTGAAAGGTCATCAAAATGCAGGATAAAAATTGTCTGCAGAGCAAATTTCAGCTTTCACCCAGATTCTAGTGTTTACTTGCCCCCCAGTTCCTTCTTCTTTATCTTGGGAAAATAGAAATTCAAAAAACCCAAACAAACAAACACAAAACCCCCACACGCTTCTAAAAGCTTGTTATCTAGAGGTACAAGGGATTTCAGCCTAAACACACTCACCTGGCTGAGGGCAAAGGAGGCCAGAGCTCTGCATCAGGTGCAGTGCAGTCATGCATCCCAACAGCCAAGGCAGCTCTAACATTGCACCCAGCCAGCCCTGCAAGCCCTGGGTTTGGACCCTGACCCTGGAGGTTCTACATGTTCCTAAATGCAAGAGAGGAAACAGGAGTGCGCAGTCCTGAACAGTTTTTTGCAAGAATCTGTACCAAAACTGCAAACCACTGTAAATAGCTGTTACCAATTAGCAGACCTAGCTAACAACTTCACTACCACCTTTCCAGGCAGCAGTTCTCCAATTGGATTTATGCTTCTCCCTGCTGGGGCTGTTAAGTGCCTCACCAGCTGGATGGCAGATTGCTCCTTGGCTGGTTCCATTACAGCACACAGGCACTAAACAAATAATAATGTCTTCATTGCAAAGACTGATTTCAAGGTACAGAATAACCAGAGGCTCAAATGTCTGAAATAAGGCCCATCTAAATTTGCCATCTGTGCTCAGAGAGCAGTTGCCAGCACTGCTTTCACCATGAGCTGAAGGAAGAAATCAAGACTATTCTCAAGGTGGGAGCTGCCAGCAATGCAGTAGTGGATAACACACTAGGTAACCTCAGGTAACAGAGATTGTGCATGAGGATGGACAGAGAGTATTCCTAATGATGAATAGAGACAAGGCCTGTTAAAATGAAGAGCATTCACTGCATCCAGTGAACACCACATAAATAACTGTCTAGTTACAAGCTACAGCATGTAGGAGGCTCCCCAAAAGAGGATCAGCCTCTATTGGCATTTGGTAAATATTCAAGAGAGAGCTCTGCTAAGGGTGACACCTACTTTACTGGCAATTTTTATTTTGGCTTCACAAAGACTGGTACTGGGAGTGCCCAGGAATCTGGGAGGTGGTGATCTCTTCCCAGCAGAGTCAGAGGAGGAAATGTGGCTTTTGGAGGAGGTTGAGGAAGAAGGAATTGATGCTAAGCCTTACACTAGGGGATAGACTCTTACCTAAGAAATGGAGATGATGTTCGGATGTGGCTTTGGCCTCAGTAGGCTTGGTGAAACTTCTTAGCACACAGACAAGCCTTCAGGTAGATCTGACTAAAATACAAGATACCTGTGCTGTCCTGTGTACTCTGAGAGGCATCCACAGAAGAGTCATGTAATTAAAAAGCTGTCTGATAGTCAAGGATAATGACAGGTCCAAAAGGTCAGAATGTGGTAAACGTGCATAAACATGTGAACATGGTCATGTGCACAAGGTTGAACTAGTATGTCCTCAGCACTTAATCTGTGAGAACATAAAACCTAAAAATATGCTTCCTTAAGCAGGATAAATAATCATACTGGGAATTGCACCTGCAATTCTGTTTTTCTCTAAAATACTAACCATTTGACTGGCAACAATCTCCTAACATGTTTCTATCAATATTCTCTTCCTGGGCCATAAAGACCCAATATACACTGTGATCTGTGTGACCCCATAAAGTTCAATGCAAAACTGCAGTTAGTGAAACCAGTTACTTTTAGGGCTGCACACTTTAAGAACTTTTCTACACAATGTTTACTGAATATTATTAGCACAGAATCATTAAGGATGGAAGGGACTACTGGAGGTCATCTTGTCTAAGGTCCCTGCTCAAGCAGGGTCACCTAGAGAGGCTTCCCATGACACAATATTGCAGCATTTCCAGGGCAGTGCATGACATCGACTTCATCAATCACTCCATCAGGCATGTCTTAAATTTCCTTATAGGACTACAGTTTTTAGTAAATGCTTTTGATGGAAGAAAGATATGAAACCATGATTTCCAGGCCCTCAGAAACTGTAGGCTGCATCACCACAGACAGAGGAGCAAATATAATCTGACTATAAAGATTAAAAGGATAATAACTGGAGTAGAAAAAATGTCTGTGTGAAGGACCAACTTACTTGGTGTTGTGTAAGGGATACAGTATCTGGTGGAAAAAAAAAAAAGTCTTCACAATAAGATTTGGTTACATCTGTATAATGTTAAAACTGCCCCTCATTACTCAAAGCCCACCAGAACCATCACATTTGGCACAATTATTTAAGACCTTCTACAACTGACTTTACAAACTTGCCAAACAGGCAAAGCCAATTCATGGATTGACACAAATTCACCTCCCCAGCATGGCCATGAATCACCACATACATTAAACTAAAATTAAACTGATATGACTGTGGATAAACACATTGCTTGCTTTTTTTTTTCCAGTTGAAAATTGACCCACGTTTGGTTTGAATTAAAGACTCATTGCAATGAAACACATAACTAAATGGAAAGATATGAGTCCCTTTGAAGAGCATGCAAATCAAATTTGGGTGATAATTAGCAGTAGATAATTGAAACCTATTGTTTATTTGCACAGAACCTGATGTTACTGAGCTACCCCTGGAATGGACAAATACAGCTGCATATTCTGCTTTCCACCCTCCTTTTCTTTTTTTAAACCTTTTACAGAAGATTATCAACTCACCAATGCCAAAGCTCCTGCAGCCTTGTTAAGTAAGTGAAGGGAAGGAAGAAACAAACTAAAATCCTATGGGTTTGTTGGGGTTTTTTGGCTATTATAAGAAACAATTAACCTTTAAGACTTTATGTCTGCTTCTTCTTATCTTCCTCTCCATACACACAACAAAACTGGACTTGGAGTCAAATATTGCCTTTGGATTGGAGCACAAACAGATCTATATTTGAGCATAAGGTTTTGAGGCTCGTTTAACCCAGTCACACCATTTGTGGCATGGCTAACTCCAACCTTCAGTCTTGAATTCTTTCAATGCCTGGACCCTGGTACTGGAGCCATAAAACTACTATTAACTAACTTTATGGTCTAAAAGAGCATGGCAGATTAATAAATAAATAAATAAATAAATAAAATCAGTTTTCTCTGTCACGCATAATTTCACCCTGGTATCTAGACTAGTGTTTATTTCTACTAAGCTAGCCAGGTAAGAAATAAAATACCTTCACTCCTCTTGCAATAGATGCTAAACACATCTGTATGCAAATAGCAGAGGGGGTCTTTTAGGTAGAGACTTTACAAACTGAAGATATAAACCGGAATCCCCTTAAAAGTTAATACATCTCACTTACGGAAAATAGGAGAACAGATTAAAACTGACAATTATTTCTAGGATCTTGCTTGATCACAATGACTCTGAAACAAACCAGGCAGTCTCTGACAAAACACTGCTGCAGAAACGGGTCAAAGTGACTTAAGGCTAGAAGTATCTGAGAATGCCTTGTTGCTTACTTAGGAACTTCAGATTTCATTGTTGAATGATAAAACAAAACCAAATCAGAGTGGTATCTCCCTTTTGGCTTTAACAAAATCAAATGTGATATAATTCAACTTCTAAAAAAGCAAGTCTTTAACTCCCTGGGAAGTAAGTTTTAACTCTAGACTGGCTGTCACAAAATTAAAATTGCCCTTCTTAACAGATGACAGTAACATGATGCATTTTTATAAAGGGAATACTAATTATTAGAAGTGTCATAAGGTTCCACATGTTTTCACTTAAAACCCACAATATACTCTAATCAATGGGGAAAATTTAACCTCAGAAAAAACAGTCTAGTAGCAATCAGATTCCATACCTTCCTTACCTCTTAGTGCAGACTGTGTTGTCAATGATGCTCACTTAGTATCATGAAAATATCTCCCAAATTCCATATTTTGGAACTCACTCACAGTTTTTAGTAATGTTCTTGCTCAATTTAAAATCAAACCTTGCATATTTAGTATGTTCTTTCACAAACAGCTTTGAAACTGTGTGCTGACCCCAACCTTGCAACTGTTAAGACATACAAATCCCCATCTGACTATAATGTTCACTAAATTCATTCTTCATCCAGAAGAATACTTGGCCATCCAAGTATTTTCACAGAGGTGCAAGGGGGAAAAAAGGCAGTACGTTTAATATTTTTAAGTATGTCAATTATGTTATCTAATATATAAATGGATATAATATTGTACAATTTCCTGTGTGTACAATGCATCCTGTATTTTTAAAATTAAGGTAGTCATTTAAATTTCACAGGTCCCCACAAGATCCATTCCACACATACCTACCCACCCTCCTGCTCATCTGTTCCAAAACCTGAAGCCTGGTCTCCTTCAGGCTCATCTGAATTTCCTTCTTTGTACACAAAGTTTTCCAAATCCTGTTCCTGAGAACTGGGTGTCCAACCTTCCAGAGACACAGCAGACTAATCTACTACTTGCCCTTGTTAACAGAGGTCTTTAAAATCCCTGATTAACTTTACCATCCCAGTAAGGTGAAATTGAATTCTTCAACCTCAGTAATATTAACCACGTGCATTTTTATGCTGTTGACCATTTATCACCTCAGATACACACAGCAACATCACACTGTGAAATGAACTACAGCAGGTTTCCAGGGATATCCATCCAGGGATACCCTGGGCAGTTCACTCCAGTGTTTAACAGCCCTTTCTGTGAAGAAATTCCTCCTACTGTCCAGCCTGAATCTCCCCTGGCACAGCTTGAGGCCACATGCTCTTGTCCTGCCTGGAAGAAGAGGACAACCCCCACCGCGTGTGCATGTGTGTGTGCATATATACATGTTCTTAAATTCTGATTTAGCTTGTTCCTCCATTAGAAAAATATTTCTTCCCACAAACCAATATGATACAAAGTCTAGAAAAAAGTAAACCAGAGTTTTACGCTCAGCACACAACAGGGCAACTTAAGAGTTTTTTGCTTTTTCAACAAAAATATTGGTCCAGCTGGACACTTTGGATCCTCTATGGTTTTCTTTCCTAGCACATGAAGCTTCCTCAAGTTTGCTCAGTGTTTACCTATTGCAACGCGTTATTATCCATACATTTTCTTCCATTTCCAGAACAATGATTAGTTGCAAGACAAGTGTCACACACAGACAAATGCCAATCCATAAATAACAAGCAAACAATTCAGTATACCCACCGCTCCTGCAATCTGAAATCTG
Source organism: Hafferia zeledoni (assembly GCA_035583235.1). Lineage (NCBI taxonomy): Eukaryota > Metazoa > Chordata > Aves > Passeriformes > Thamnophilidae > Hafferia > Hafferia zeledoni. Next base: position 23,587,294 of record JAWWEV010000115.1, on the reverse strand, counting down.
TGCAGTGCATCTGTGCAGCAGCTCTGGTGCTGATCAGATCTTCACTGGAACTTATTTTCTGCAATGACTTTCTTTAATCAAAGTCACAGCTGGCCCCCTGGTTGTCATCAAGATTTCTGGCATTTCTTGAAGCTGTCTGACAAATGCATTGTTGTGAAAATGCCGAGAAAAAGTGTGTATAATTCTAAAGGAAAAATTCAAAGGGTTATAAAGAAAGCATTTCTCTAAGGTTTAGAATTACTTACTTGCCAAGCTTATTCTGGCAATTTTTCTTCTTTGTTAAGATCCTCAAAATGAAAGGTGCTCTGACTTTCCTAAACAAGCTACACATTAATACCTATACACAAACCTTCAGAAATTCTGCCCCAAAAGTTGGGATAAGCATAACAAACCCCATCAGAAAAATGCTATTGAAAGGCAAATAAAAATGTACCAAGTTCCTGCAACAAAAGAATGTTCTAAAGTGAAGATAGCTGCATGGCAAACTGTACCTAAAACTCTTACCGATACAAAAGGTTTGCCTGGTAATACTACAGGGATACAACAAAAAGGAGAAGAAACCAAGATGCTTAGCTATCCTAACCCAAATGGAGATTAAAATAATATATAAGTGATTTTGTTCATTTTCTTACTGTCTGAATCCATGTGGGAAGCATTTAAAAGGCATGTTTATTTTGTCTCATTGACAAAATAACAAATACTAACCATGAAGATTTCTACCTTTCAACACTGCAGGCCCTACTCCCAGTTGAGAGGCAGTGCACTTCACCAGAGCTCCATTTCCACAGCATCCAAAAATAAAGTGCTGAAGTTCCAGGCATAAGAGCTTTACTAGATCAGATTCTCAGCATACTTTCTGAAAAATTCAATCACAGTAGGTAAAGGTTCATCACCCCTCTAAAAAAAAAAGGAGGAAGATTCATTGTATCACCTGCAATTGTGGATCTTCTCACAGTCAAAAGGGAGGAATGGGAAACAGTGCAACACAAGTATCTATAATGAAATAGAATGTACACGACTGGGCCCTGTAGAAGGGATGTGGTGGCTGCCTCGCTAACAAAGGCCCGCCCGCTCCTCTTTCTTCTGTCTCCCTGAGGTATCAGGAAGATGCTGCACCTGCCTTGTGAAAAGGTACTGGAAAACGAGAGCGTGTCTCAACAACCTCACCATGGCAAGAGTTCTAACAAGGCAGGACCATTCTCTCTCTTGTAATTTGGAGACTAACGTTACTGTATGTAGTCATAATGCTACAAGAACCCAACCCTAGTAGTGTATGTCCAGAAAGGTGCATGAAGAGTATGGAAAGTCGGCCTGTTAAGTATTTTATAATTTGCATTATAAAAAGCAAAGGAATAAGAATATTTTGCAATCACGTTACTTAAAACTGAGAACAATTCTCTTTTGGAAATGTAAATATTCAGCTTGGTTAAATCAAGACAATCACAGATAGAATTTTTTTCCCAAATCTTTGGCTGTATTGCAATGGTTGTTTCAATTTGTAATCTCCAACTAAACATTTCCTATCCATGGATTAACAATATATTTACTGACTTGTGTCCTTTAACAGTATTTATCCAACATAACAAAATAAACTGCAATTTGTTATACTTTTTTTTTTTTACAAAACATTTTATAAATATTTTTACAAAATGTATACAAAGCAATTTCAAGTGAGACATACTTTACAAATGAAGGTATTTAAGCAAATAAAGTCCATACCACACTGACAATAAGTGACACATCCTCTTTAAGTGAAGTCAGTCTGTAAGGCCTCCCTACTCTAACAGATAAATTATACTAAAACCTTCAAAATGAACATAGTTTTCTTAATTGCCAGTTTAAAATTTGTTTTAATATTAGGCAGTATTAAATAACATTGAAATCACAATGCTGATCCAGCAAAATAATGAAAACATGTTTAAAGTCATGCACATTCACAATACTTTGCTGGACTTGAGCCCATATGATTAATAAACTTTTTTAAGCACCACAAAAATACAATTCTTTCATTTACTGCTTCACCACGTACCAGAATTCCTTTAGAATTGAATTCAAAGGAGTGAACAACAGAACATTAACAATCTAAGATCAATCTTGCTAGGATTGTTGAATGGGTTCCTCTCATAATCAGTTCAGAGAAATGTGTCTGACCAAATCAACCACAACTAATTTTTGTAATTTGTCATTTTTCATATGCCATTCCCCACCTCCACAAATGAGATCCAATAGAAGACACATAACCTGATACTTCAATTATGTGTTTGCTGCAGAGAGGCTGGAAACCCCATATCCATTTTGAGGTGGTACAAAAAGCAAGGGGATCCATGAATGTGCAACTTCACTTTTTTTTTCTTCGCTATAAAAGAAAAATTTAACTAGTTAACATACAGCTGTGTAACTTACTGCTTTCCTTCTGAGATAGTTTAGAATGGTTACATTTCCAAAATGATAAAATAAAATATGCATCAAGATACACAGCCATGAACATATTATTAAATCTAAAAAGGCAACAGGTGAAGACTATATTGTCAGTTTTGCCAATATGAAAACAACTAACTGCCTGAGAGTCTACTCTATGGACACCCAACTAAAAATTTAAAACTGGCAATACTTCTTATTATCTTGAATATTTTATACAACACTTGGGAATGTTGGGTTTTTACAAACATGTACTTTAAAATTGGCACAACATTTTTAAATGGCAATTAGTAACACAAAACCAGTATTTCCATCCATATTGAAGGGGAAATGAATTTTAAGGGAAGTTCATCTTTCTCACATTGCTTTCTAGATTTGGTTTCCTTTAGTGGTCAGACAGTGGGCTGTAGCTCAACACTGAGTTGCACTGTAATCTTCTACTATCACAAGGATCTTCTGTGCTATTCAGATGGACTGAATTCCACGGCTGTTTCCTCTCCTGGCAATCTGACTGACAACCACAGCTTGTCACAATGAGCCTCTATCTCATGAAAATCATAATCAGCAAGTCTGGGAAAACAGTTGATAATTTTTCTAAGAAATTGTGGAGAAGTTCTGGTTGATAATTTTTCTAAGAAATTGTGGAGAAGTTCTGGGGAAGAACATGAGCATACCTTAGAAACCACAAAAAGCTATATCCTCCTGAGCAGACATATGTACTACGTGCACGTGACGAGTGCCAGTGCACTTATGTGCATAAAAGCACTCATGACCAAAGTAAACTAGGACAAAGCAGCATGGGCAGCAAAACAAAACAAAACAAAAAAAAAAAAAGGAAAAAAAAAGAGTCATAGATTAAAATAAATAAATAAAATAAGATTCTATCTCAACAACATGACAGCAAGCCAGACACAAACCATGCAATGGTTTCACTTGGCTCTACAATATGAATTAATAATTACACATTTTTTGATATGTTTAAACAATGGGATTGTTGATCAACTTTGGTCTGTACATATCTTGACAATTATGACTGCTACGGTGGATGATTTAACATTCTCTGACAGCAAAAAAGAAAAAAAAAATCAAAAATAAACACTGGCCTTTAAATTTAACCAGAGTAAGGCTAAAGTCCTCTTAAAATATAAGCTACAAATACAGTTTTCAAATAAAAGTGCTTTTGACACTTGGTCTAAAAAAAAAAACAAACCAACAAATAAAAAAAAAAACATTTATACCACTTCAGAAAGACTCAAGGCTGACTACATCCAATTATAAAATGCAAAATCTTTTCCTCAAGAGTTAACATATATATGTATTATATATATAAATTCATGGCTCTATCATGGCCTCATCCTGTACACTTTGCCATTTACTGGCTTCCATTCTACCTTCCTTAGTCAAGCATTTATTACTTCATATCATGCCACTGTGACTAAGATCATATAATATCATCCCACAGACTAAAGTTACCCACTACAAATATATCATCAAGTACTAGTTTCTGCTCAGAAAGCAATAGAAAAGCACTTAAAGTTTAAATTATGAAGCCTTGTAAACACACTGATGATTTCCTTCCAACTTAAGAATCCTAGAATAGAGATTCATTAACAAAGCAAATAATCACTGCTGAATAGAGGTACAGTGGGTTTTCCAGAAAAACTAAAGACATGATGATTTGTGAAAGCAAAGGGTAGGGGAGAATTGTTGCTTCCATCACTCTTTAAAAACATTTTCTTAATAAATATATCCTTTCAAATGACTGTGATTGTCAGTATATTACCATATTATGTAGGGCCTAACAACCTGCAACCTTGTTATGTTGCAGTACCGCTCAATTATCAAAAGCACTATCATAATAACACTTGAAACAGTAAGGCCCTAACAGACTGCATTCTAACAAGGATTAACTTTACTTGGATATCTCACTGTAACCACAATGAGTATTGCTCTCAAACACAGAACAGAATCTAGTTTAGAAAGGTTAACCTTAAATGCATGTCAGGCTGTACTTGTGGTGTCATTCACATTTGCTTCTGCTAAGAGAAACATAACTTGTCCATGGTACTGGAACTATTAACACTCTAAGATACTATTTACAGCTGCTTCTAAAATAGAGTCAGTTTCTACAACACTTTCACTGTGGTCTGGAATAAATTTTTCCAGGCAGTTCTCTTGTGAAGCAATAGGTGAAAAATTGGGAAATTCTAATTCAACGGAGTCGCTACTTGCCGCCTCATTTTGTGGCTGTCTCCCAGCTTTTTTAAGTTCCAAGATGTTTTTAAATGTAGTTTCTAAACTCTTACTGAGCAGTAAGTCTTGCTGGGGCTCACCAGAGCCTTTCCTGTTATCAGGATGCAAAACCTCATTCTTTGGAGAGCTCCTCAGAGTTTTGTCTTGAAGAGAATTATTACACGTTACCTTTGAGAAAGATTGAACTGTGTTCCTTGATATCTTATTGTGGGTCCCATGACTGCCTCTTGACACAGTTTTTGACACATCTTCAGAACTCAAAGAATTCTCAGTGGACTTGGCAAGATCTTTCCCAGTCATCCTTTCTTCAGAAAGGGCCATGCATTGGCTCTCAGAAGAACAATTAGCTTTTTCAAACTTTAAAGCTTTAGTGAGGCTCTCCAATTTTTTAGTAGAAGCTTTTCCTTCTTGTGGTGTCAGAATGTTGTTAGGCACTAGAGGAAGTTTACTGTGATTTGTGGATTCTGCTGAGCTGGATTTTGGTCGGTCTCTCACTTGGGTTTTGGTACTCTGACTTCGAGAAGGTAACGTTTTGCTAGACTGATGGTCACTTCTGCTGGGCTGTGCTTCTTCAGCTATTTTCTCAAGTTGTTTGGCAGAACAACAAAAATCGGCCTGATAACCATCTGAAAATAAAGTAGCAACATTTTATGAAAATTACCTACACACAAAAATAACTGACACTCTAATATAGCTTCTGAATATTAAAATTCCAATAACATCCATAGCCTATACATTTGGGTCTTCAGGAGATGTTCATATGCTCAAGTGTTCTGCTCCTACAGTGCAGGACTTTTTCACTAAATTTATCAGCATACTATGCACGTATGTGCACTGTAAAAACAGATTAAGGGCACTTCCCAGCATTCTAAATATGCAAACATGGCCTCTAGAAGACTACTATTTTCTACAATATATCCTGTGAATATTTTTTAAAATATGCAGGACATGCAGAACCTTTAAACAAACAGTGGCTGTTATCTCACATAAATTATGTATTTCTAGGTTCTGTGTTCAACAGCACTCTGGTTAAAAATGCTGCCATTGAAATGGCCATGACACTCCAAAAGCAACACCTGATTAAGATGAACAAGAGCCTTCATGATTCATACAGTGGTGTTCTTTCTGGCAGCAACCAAATTCACAGATTCTTCCCTGCTAGAACTGACACCATACAGAAGTCATGACTATTGACAAAAGAAACTCTGAAATATTTCTCTGCCAAACATGTGAAATATATTTTTTTCAAAAATAACTGCTTCAGCCTTACACTGTCTCTAGATTGTTGAATTTTGGAGTTACAAAAAGCTATCTTGCAACTGCTTATTCAGTATTTTGAGTACTGGAATCCATGTCAATTAGTGCCTCACTGTGGCCACAACTATTTTTAAACACTCCATCCACACTTAATTTAGAAGTTAAGCAGTACTTACCAGGATCCACAAGTGCAAGACGCTTATCCCGGGTCAGAGATGCCCTTTCTTCCTGGTTAAACATCCTATCAATCATAACCATTTCTGCAGAGGGATTTATCCGCTGCAAGAAAAGGCAAAAAAATACATCTCTGTAGTGATTCATATGTTGGTACTAAATCAAAACATTTATAATTTAGTTACTCTTCAGAGAAAAAGAAATTTCTTTCATTAGATATTTGTGAAGAATAGTCACATCTTGACTCTGACCCACCCACTACTGAAACTCAATCATAAAATATTACTCACATTTTATGGCAAATTTTATTTGGTGAAGATTTTAAACCAGGGAATTATTATTCCAATCATATGAATTGTACATTTTCAGTACAACTGAGTACATTTACTACTATAAGCCACAAATTTTTTTTACATCATAGAGTATCTTTCTCCTTTAGAGAGAAAACCAACAAAAATCTTGCAATGGGACCACCCTATTATCTTCCCTACACTTCCGTCCCATCCTTGTAACCAGTTGGTGCTGAGTTTCATTTTGCTGGCAGCACCTTCAAGCCAGTTGGATCCATCCATCACGGAAGAAAGTTCACTGCACTAAGTCACAACACAGGCACCTAGTTTCAAACCTGAATGCTATGGGAAACAACCCCTTCAAAATTACTGAATGGTATTTACCATACAACACATGAGATGCTAAAAGAACAAATTTCAAACTTCTTACCCTCTTTGCAGCCGCAATATTTGCAAATATTTGATGGTTTGAATCTTTTTTAATAAGACTGCTAGATTCCAAAACTATATTTATTCTAACACCTAAATTCTACATTCCTGTCTCTAAAGCAAAGTGAGATAAATGTCTACTACACTCAAATTCCAAACTTTTCCAGGCTTGACAACTAGCATGTCTGATGCCACAATGACACTTCGCGATCCTTGTAGAAACCATTCTTAAAGAAACAGTCCATTTTATTTTACCTCATACCTGGGATTCTGAAAGCACTTAAATCAAAAGTATTCCTGATGAAAATATGAGATTCCACCTAGCTTCTAAGGACAAACAATGATTTCTAAACTGAAATATGATTTGGTTCCAATTGTAACAAGGCTAGAGGCCTCTGAATGGACATTTTCAACATTATTTCATGCTCCATCAGCCACAGAAATACACAGAAATCACCCTCCTGACTATCACAGCCTGTTGAGTGCAAGAGCAAAGTAGAAGCAGAGAGCAGAAGTTCATGTGCCTTTGCTGCCTATAGAATTCATCAGTTAACAGCACTCTTGCTTAGGTAATATGTGAAACACAAACTCAGTGAATTTCACTGACTTTAGGATGTGTGCATACACTGAAAAGTGCAGGCTGGCCACTGAGCTTGCTAGTGCAATATAAGTACACTGGTTATATATGCATGTCCAAAACCATATATATTTATCACCAGTGTCAACAGAACTAATTGTAATACTAGTTCTCACCTTTCTGTAGGTGTGTATTTTTTTAACAATCTGAATTAGATCCAATAAAGTGTACCTGGGTTATGCACCTTACCATTGCATCTTCGATAAGCAGGCATCTGTATTTGTTCAGCATTGCCTGCGTCCTCTTCAGTAGCTGTGTTGCTACAGATTCGAATTCACTGTCCACTAGAAAGACAAAGTATACTTTCAAACACTGTTCTTCAGTAACCTGCATGAATTTTAAAATGTTCCTTTTCTTATTGGTCTAACTTACATTAAGAATTCTCTCAATACATTGATTATAAACTTACTGCCAATTTTTAAAAAGAAAATTACCTTTTCTTAAGTCTTCCTCTGTTGGCAGTGATCCCTGGCACACATGGTATGAAAGGAGTCTTTGAACTGCATCATTTAATGATCTGAACCGACTTTTATCTGGTGTCACGACATGTACCTGATCCTTCTGTAATTGTTGCAGAATACTACAACAAAAATTAATGATATATAATTAACAAGTACTACACAGAAGTTTTTACATTGGCAAAAACTAAAAAAATTAAGGTTTCTGCAATAAAATTACAAAAGAAGAATTACTTACAAAGCTCCTTTAGTTAACTGCTTAGCAGCAGGCCTTTTCTGTCCAACTAAATGACCATCCACCTAAGTTCAAAATAAAAGACAAATTACCACATATGCCCTCCTTTGAAAAGCCTAAGTTTCAGTATTTGTCACTTAAGCATATTACCAACACTAACTGTAACCATTACATAAGTATACACACTTTCAACTATTTCCTCTTTTAATAGGGCATTGTATCAACAAAATAGGGAAGTCACATAAACCAAAGGTTTGTAGGCAAATTCCACTGTAGTGCACATACTAGGAAAGAGATTATCAAATTCAGCAGGCAAAAAGGAGAAAAGGTACCACTAAAAACTTTTCCAAATAAATCTGCTTTCACAAATTGTCTCTGCATTTCTCAAAAGATGATATTCACATACTCTAAAACAAACCCTGCAAGGATGCCTAGCTTGTTTGCTCACTCCCTCCCCGCACCCCAGTGAGGAGGAGAGCTAGGAAAAAAGTAAACCTTGTGGGTTGAGAAGAGCAGTTTAATAATGGAAACAAAGTAAAATAATAATTACTATAAAATTGTAATGAAAAAGAGAAAGAGAGGAGAATTAAACCCAGGAAAAACAAGTGATGCACAACACAATTGCTGAGCACTCTTTGACCGATCCTGTCCCGCCCCCAAGCCGTAATCAGTGGCTCACAGCCAATTCCCCATTTTTATACTGAACATGATGTTCTATAGCATGGAATATCCCCTTGGCTAGTTTGGGTCAGCTGTCCTGGCTCTGCAGCCTCCTGGCTTCTTGGCCACCTTCTCACTGGCACTGCATGAGACACCAAAAAGTCCTTGACTTAGAGATTAAACACTGTTCAACAACTAAAACATCGGTGTGTTATCAACATTATTCTTGTACTAAACCCAAAACACAGCACTGTACCAGCTACTAAGAAGAAATTAACTCTATCCCAACTGAAACCACAACAGAGAGGGAAACATATAAATAAAAGTCTTCTCTACCTGTATATTCTGTTGAACTGATGACGATCCTATAATTTTTTCTTGTGGCTGTGCTGTTCCTAGAGATTGCTGTACGATTTTTCCTCCAGAGTCCTGTCCTATAATAAAAAGTTAAAAAGACTCTGTCATCCTAAGCAAGAAGAGAATAATTTCATGTACCTATCCTGATAATTTTCCTTGAGCTTTTAGGAAGGATATATCTTACATGCTTAAAAGAATTAGTGCAACTAAACTGTGGAGAAACCAGCTCACATAAATGAAGCAGAACTAATATTTTGTGCTGCAAACTACAAAAATTCTCAGATATAAATCACCTCCTACCATAGTACTGCAATGCAAGAAGAAATTTAAGTATCCTTAGTGTCCCAACAATTTACTGAAAATTATACAGTAAATTTTATCAAGCTTTTCAATACTAACCCTCCCTCAAGCATATAAACCCAATGATTCTAAAGCTCCTGAAAGTATTTAAAAAGCAAGCATACTTTTCCCCTAGGTTTTTAGCTAGGCAGACTTCCTCCAACTGCCTTGCTCCATCATCTTATCAGTCATGCTACATTACAACAAAAGTAAAGAAGAATTTATTGGGCTTTAAAAAAAAAAAGAAAAACACACCCAACATACTATGTGAATTGTAAAGAATTGCTGGACAGCTTACACATAAAGGTACACAAGAAAAAAAAAAGCAAGGTAGAGCATAGGACCTTATTCTGAAGGGTTACTTATGTACAAAGAGAACAGGAAGGTTACTGCATTTTTCTATTTGCCTTGAATATACTGGTTTTGTTCCTTTAGTAGGATGGTGCTGCTTGAAAAGCGCAGTATTTTGCCATAGACAAAGCATTAACTATTCTAACAGAAAGTGACACGTTCAAAAACAAAGCAAGTGATGACAGCCTGCACTTAACCTTGTCATCGCTCTATTTCTTCCCTCTGTATCTGAAGCAGCCATCTCAACAGAGAATCTAGAAGTTTCATAGAATTTTGGCAGATGTCAGTATTTTGAAAATTACTTATTTCTGTTTTTATAAGCTAAAAACAAAAAATGAAAGAAAGTACAATTTTGGATTTTAGAGAGGGGAGAGATAATTGGTAATTGTAGAGATTCAACTTTTCACTCCAGAAAAAAATCAAAGCACATATTCAATACTGAAAAAAATAGCTTGCATTCTTCTAAAAATAGAATTCCAACCACCTTTAGGACCCTAACCACATAAGCCATCAGTGTAAGTCTGACACATTGAAGAACAAATCCCTGTTGCTGGAGAAAATTAAGAAAATTATGTTAAAAAGACCTTAGTTGACCTGATAGTGTGTTGCTCAGAAGACTTGTTAGCTGAGGCTGTCTCAAATTATCCTGTGTCTTCGATGCAGAAACTGGTGATGTCTGGTTCACAGCCTTTTTCTGTGCCACATACATAAAATAAATTTTAAAATATTTTAAAATCACAGGTAAATATTTACTGAAAGCTTTAAAAAACAGAATGAAAAGGCATCTAAAATTGATCTCTCTGTATACATTTTTAACCTCAAACTCACCAGTGGTAAAATTTCATACATCTCAATTCCTCCTACATCAAGAATTTTATAAAGGAAATCAGAGAGGAATAGAAATTACACCAACAGTACAAATTACATTCTACAACTACATTCTACAAGACCACTACATTCTACAAGACCACTGACTTACCACTACAAGAGTCCCAAAACTGCAAGATGACAAAGTTGCTTTCACAACAAAAAAAAACCAAAACACACAACAGAACAACAAACCATTCACTGCTTAGCAACTAAATGATACATGGTTTACCATACAGTACAACGTTTAAAATGCAAGTACAAACAAACTAAAAAGATTCTGGTAAGCAGTAGCATTTGTTCTCTGCAGTTCCCATTTTCAGCACTCAAATTTCAGCACAAAACCAAAATGAGCTTTCACAGCAATACGAAATACTATGCTTTTATAAGTGCTGAAACTCACTGACCCAGCACATAACCTACAAACAGGAAGATGCAAACACATGAAGAGAAAGCCAGACAGACCTCAAATTACTCATCTGCAAACAAAATATTACAACCTGCACTAGCAGTTTTGGCAGAGACTACAAATGTGGTCCTACATGTTTGTCCTTAGTTTTTAAATACACATTATTTTCTAAGACATTATTTCATTACAAATTTGGGGTTTGGTTAAAAAAAAGGGGAAAAAAATAACTAAAATATTTAGTGCCCGTGCATCCTGAGAGAACTGTCAGTATTTTAAAATGACCAAGGGAAAAAAAAAATCAAAAAAAAAGGACAGAAGTGAAATAGCTTGTTGCTAATTGTGTGATAAGTCATTGAGCAAAATACTGACAGTTCACTTTGGAACTTTACGAACTTTTTTTTTAAACTTCTGAGACTTTGGAAGCTCACTTATGAAAACAGACAAATTTGAATTTAATATACACAGCAGTTGTATCTACTGGACAAAAAAGACCACCTTTCGCCTTAACAGTAAATTCAATTTTTTTTTTTCATTACTAAGTAGACTTCTTAGAGAATTTTTTTTAAATGTTATGTTTTTGCATACTGCTTTAAAAGATATTTCTTCTTTTAGGATTCTCAGAAAAACTTGTCTTTGCTTCAAATTTGAAAACTTCTAACTGCTCCAGACACATATGATGTAGTGGGCAAAATGCCAATACAATCAGTAACACAAAAAAAAAAAAAAAAAAAAAAAAAGCCCAAGGCACCTTTTCATCTCTAATTTGAAGAAGTCAAACCTTGGAAAAGCATAGGTTTTAATGAGGTCAACAGACTTTTAAGTGCTAAGAATGTACCTGAGCTTTTACATGTAGCCTACAATAAGGTTTTCAGGAGAGCTCATAGTTGTGTAACTGCCCATTCCTTTAAACAGGAACAGAAATAGATCAATGCTAAGTGCTTCTGAAAATATTACTAAAAATCACCAATAAATTCTTTTGAATTAGTCAAAGTGACAGAGTCATTCACTCAGTGACAGATTTAGAAAATACCGAGTGAAATTATGTCTCTGGGTTACAGTAATTTTCAGCAGTTCTACAGTATCTGTAACAATATAAACCAGCAAAATTAATATTTTCTGAATTAACAGCAATGCTAAACTTTGCTAACCAGCTTTTACACAGCTTAGAAGCATTTGTCTACATTCTCAAGTAGCTTTCATACCTGACCAAAGGCAAACTGTTGTTGTGTTACTCCAACAGACGTGTGACTGAAGGTGCTGACGGATTTGGAAGAGGATGCTGGAAGACGATGCGATGCACTGACAGAAGCTTGAGTTCTGTTCTGTATGAGCTGATCTCCTGCAAAGTTTCCTCCTGATGCGACAGACTGAACTGATGGTGCCAGGCTAGGATGTACTGAACCAGAGCTTGCCACAGCAAATCGATTAGAAGCTGACATATTTGAGACTGTGGACTGCCCAGGTGACATTGCAGCAAAATTCGATCTACCTTGAGAAGCATTAGCTTGACTGGGGGACAAATGCAACACTGTTGGGGATGCCTGCTGCAGGGGCACCTGCCCACCAACAATTTGTGAAGTTCCATGATTTACTATAACTTGGTTTCCAGGAGCTGTGAACGTCTGGCCAGAAACAAGCTGAACAGCTGTGTTCTGATTATTCAGCATCTGTCCTGAATACGACTGGTTGGCTCTTAGCATGTTTGTAGAGTTCCTGTTGAGCATTACATGCTCAGCAGACACTTGGCCAGGAACCAGCTGGGAAGGCTGAGTCTGAAGAAGTTGTCCATTTATGGCCTGGACATGATGAACTGAATTAGAATTAACAGACAAACTTGTAGGTATGAGAAACTGGTTTTGAGAGGCATGAGGCTGTCCCATAGGAGAATGGATAACAATACTACCTCCAGCATTGCTAACTGTCTGAGGTGTAACTGATTTTCTTGTATTTTGTTGATTAACAATATTAACAGACATATGAGGACCAACTACTGAACTTTGAGGTGAGTTTGCAGAAGCAAACGGAATCCCTTGCTGTACATGATGTTGCTGTATTCCCAAGTTATTCACATTGTAAGCAGTCTGCTGACCCATCTGAATCGGCTTTGGTTGGATATTAATAGGAACTTTGTTAGAGTTTGGTGCCAAACCCCTTTGAATAATGATATTATGGACAGGCAACGAAGTCTGAAAATTTGTGCTGTTAAATGGAACAGTTACAGGTTGTGCTACTGGACTTGAATTTGAGTTACTGAACAGTGAGTTCCCATTTGGAGTTTGTCTGTGAACCAAGAGACCACTACTCATGTTGGCAGGTGTTTGCTGACCATTGCCTTTCAGTATTATCTGAGATCCATCGAGGTTATTAATGGTCATCATGGAAGGTTGATTACTAAATGAACCAATCAGTTGTATCTGCCCAGAACCACTAATCTGGCTGCTATTAGACAAATGCTGGCTGGGAACACTAATTCCGACATGTTGCATAAAGCCATGTTGCACACCGACTGTATTGCTTGCAAAAGATGCTCCAACAGGTTGCTGTACCACTTGAGTAACTCCTATAGGTTGCAACGTCTGACCTGAGTAATTAGAAACATTAGAAGCCTGAGTAAAGGATGCTGATGAAGAAGGATGAAGCTGAGCTTGTGCAAACTGTTGGCTAGAACCTACACTGGCATCCAAATACGCCTCTTCTGCCAAAGTCTGTTCAGTAATATTGGCCTCCTGCAAGGACTTCTGAAGAATATCAAAAGGCTGATCCTCAGTAAGATCAGGTAAAGGAGACGATACAAGTTCATCTTCAAGAAACTGAAGGCTGCTGGACAGCTGCAGTCCATCACTAGGCCCCTCTCCAAGCTGACCACTCACACCTTTTACAGACGACTTAGGATCAGTGTTCTGAAACACAAAACAAGAAATAAATCATTTTCATAAATTTCAATATCTATCTCGTTTCCTCATTCAGTTTTTTCAGGCAAGCAAACCTTCTACACAAAACTAGGGTCTTCACATAGCACGTCTAAGGTGACATTCATCCCATACAGTGGGCCAGCACGAACATGAATGTCACCGACATCCCACTCATGACATCAGACTGCAGGAGCACTACTCTCCTTTCCCTTCTCAAATCTTCCAATTCCACAGCATTAGCTTTGCAGCTGCACTGTTTCAAGAGGATCTGAAAAGCTCTTTAAGTACCATTTTCCCTTCCTCAATCTCAGCACTGTACAGACAAAAGGATAAAAGAAAGGAGGAGTGAAAACATCTCCATTGCAATTCAATCTGGGGCAAGGCTTCAGTAGCAGCAGTAGTAGCCGGGAAAAGGAAGGAAAAAGCTCCTCTGTCACTGACTTCTATCAAATGAGATCCCTCTTCAAAATCCTATCAGCACTTTTATAATCACTCCATGTAAACTAGTGACCATTTCATAAAGTTAACAAGGATTAGGCTAATTCTTTGTTTGAGAAAAATTGAAGAAACAAAGCAGTAAGAAAAACAATGCTACAGACTTCACGGTTTATGCTAGTAAAAAAATTACTGACAACTATAAACATTGAAACTATCAGAAATATTAAGTGGCTCCTTTAATGAAAAAATCCTTCAAATCTACATCCATAAGCACCATGACAAGGAAAATCAGAATCTACTTACTATAGTCTATTGTGCCTAAGATTTTCCTATAACAAAATTCTGTCCAGAAACTCTAAACAACACAAGTACCAGGTTTCTGCAGATGGAATGACAATTCAAAAGCATAATAGTACTCGCAACAGATTCAAGTTAGGCAGAGTACACCTTTCTACATTGCATAATCGTATCTCAGCCTTTCAAAACCAACATCCAGTGGCTTTTTAGGTCAGGATACACGCAAACCGTGGGTGTGCAATTATCAGTCACATTCATACTCCAAGCCTTCACTCCTTAAAGGTCATAGATGCTTGCTATCACCTCATGTAAACAGGGTGAAGATGCTGCATGCCATAATTATCACATGCAATAACATCCCCACCCTAACTTCGGTTCCCAAAGCATATTTATCCAGAATTTTACCCTAATCTGCTTCTGAAACACTCTGTGCATTTTTTTGAAACTTCACTTATTTATTAAAATACTAGGAGATTGTTCTTAAGATTAAATAAGATATTTTCAGATTACAACTATAAAACTACAATAAGCTTTTTCACATTCATGATACCAGAGGAATTAAACTAGTGCTTAAATGTCTCAATTCCCGCATCTCATGAACATCTAAAGCTACAAATCAGATTCTCAACTGTATCCAGCTACCACTGGGCAAAGGAAAAGGGAATCACTAAAGGGCATTATTAGGACTCCTAACTGTCAGGTTCTTGGGGAGAAATCCCTACTGCATCTGTGATTTGTCTCCAGGTACAATGACTGATCTGAAATTTTCAATGACTGTGTAACTTAAACAGTTCCAGTTAATGCCATTCCAGTATGGTACTAACAATGTAACTATTACTGCTAACAATATTAAATAATATTACAAGCAATCAAGATTAATAGCTTGAAGCTCTCCCACTGGAACAGAGAATCCCAAGTTTCATTCCCTGGTCCCACGACTGTTTAATGTCCAAAACCAATTTATTGTGCACAAATCAGAACAAGGGACCTTCAAAGTTAGTATGTGAATCACTGCTGTCCAGATTCAGAAAAGCCATGAAGAACACCATGCAAATTTCACCAAGAAATTAATGCCTCTGCAACTTCATCAATCTGCTTACCAACAAGAGTCTTATTCTCAATATCTCCATGAATATTCTGCTCTCTTACTCTGTTCTACTATACTGTAATAGGATAATAGAAGCAGCCTCCCAGTACAACGCAGGTAACAGGGCAATGGCTAAGGGACCCTCTCATGAGAGTTGTAACAGACACTGACAAATGCAACAGGAAACCAACCTGGAATCAGGAGAGGTGGTATGAAATCACTCAACTTAGGAAAGGAAGGGGTAGGGTGTGGTGGTAGTGTAAAGGAGTGGGAAGAGTGGACGGTGCTTTCTTGTCCTTCAGGCAGAAGGAACTTCATCTTTCTTGTGTTAGGTGTTGGCTAAGCATGCTTACCAGCTGAGGCACTGAACCCTTGACACTGAATTTGTAAACTCTGCCACTGAAAGGCATGAGACAGGAATCAAGATAGTCAATCCTACTTCATGGCAGCAATTCTGAATACATACAAAGACAGAAATTTCAGTATCTGCAAAAACTTCTTAGACAAACTCAGAAGCCTTTAACTTTTCAGGTATCTCATATGAGAAGCAAGGACTGCAAGATCTGTTCATATTTATACGTTAGGTAAAACTTGTTCCTTCACAATGCACTGTAAGAATCTCTATTATAATGAAGTCATTCTCCACATAGGTCAGCACAGGGCTCTTGAGGGAGGGGGAGGGAGGGG
>JAWWEV010000115.1:23496299-23546234 GCA_035583235.1 Hafferia zeledoni | reverse complement strand
ACTCAAGGTGTGGCCTCACCAACGCAGAGTACAGGGGAAGGATCACTGCCCTGGGCCTGCTGGCCACACTATTTTTGGTACAGGACAGGATTCCATTGGCCTTCTTGGCCACCTGGGCACACTGTTGGCTCATGTTGAGCTTCCTGTCAGTTATTACCCCCAGGTCCCTTTCTGCCTGGCTGCTCTCCAGCCTGACTGCTCTACATAGCAGTGCCCAGTCCATCAGACAGTGTATTAACTTCCCTTTCCATGAATACAGCGAGGACCCAAATAGCCAACAACATGCCAAAGAGTTCTGTAAGAGCTGCAAGCCTATACTCCTGACACCAGCATTAGAAAATTGAAAAAGCCAAACTTCAAGGTCCCTAACTTCAGCAAACATTTCAAGGAGCCAAACTCTACCCTGAATTCAAGGCTGCTCAGCATCACTGGCTTTAGAGAATATTGCTCAAGTGAGTTTGTGAGCTGGAGGAACACCACAGGCATTCTTCTGATCTGGTCTACAGGAAGGAACTTTGCTTTAGAGGTTAGAAGGCCAAACATCTGATCAGTATATTATTATTATTCTCCCAGTCCTACAGAAACCACAAATAGGAAGCAAGCAATGTGATACAAAGAAGGAACTGGAGAAAGGAGGACAAATGATTTTGAATAGATTCTCTTACCATAAGAAACACGCAGAATCCTATGCAAATTTTCCATGATGGAACTCTGATTTACACTTGCTTTCCCTGAAGGATTCTTCAAAGCAGCATTGACAATAACATTACTGAGCAGGTACAGTACAGAAAGGGAAGGAGAGGTAACATAATCTATACAATAAAGCACCCTAGAGCAACTAGGTTTCTCCAGATCTACACAAGTCAGTGAACCAGAGGGATGGAAAACCATTCCATTGCCCCAAGTGGACAAAACCAAACCAGAATACACTGTCCAGCCTGCAAAGTAAATTTGCATATATTTCTATGTTTTCTATATCTGTTCAAACAGCCAAAACTGGCTTAGGTAGAAATAGTTACCGAAAAAAAAAAAATCAAGAGTTGTATGTAAATTTATCAGTCATATTGAAGTATGCACTTAATGTCACCTCTAATACTATAAGGTCTCAATGCAGTCATCATCTGTAATGTTATCCCCTTTCTGGTGTACTACAGAGCTTTCCAGACCATGCTTGTAAAGAAATACTACTTTTTGGTGTGAGATATCATGCTTTTTTAAGAGGATCATGTGGTGTTTCTGAACTGGGTGTCATTGCCCCAAGAGATTGCCCCTCTTCTCACTGCCTTACTGCATTAATAGAGAAGACCCTTATATGTCACAGGTCACTTGCTCAGAGCTGTCATCTTCAACCAGAGTCTTATTCTCCAAATTACACACAATGCACAATCAGTTGCCTTCTCTTTTTAGCTTCCACAGTCACATGAATTCATTTTCCTGCAGCAGCTTCATAAGGAGTAAGGGAAAATAAGCATGAGAAGAAAGGCAAGACCCACGTCAAAAGGAATAAGAGGAATTTCTAGAAGACAGACATTGGTGTAATAACAGCTACCAGGAACATCATGTGCACCCATCACACAACTCACTCTTCGGCTGTATTTTGACATCAGCTGTCAAACTGTGACCATGCTATTTAACAAATACCACTCTCATAGGTGTGCAAAGACACCGAATGACATTTGGAGTGATCTGAGACACATCACCCTGAAATGACAGATTGTAAAGAAGTGAAAACTACACTTGGATATTGAGAGGGAGAAAATAAGGGGGCACAAAACACCCTCATTCGTTCTGTCTCCAGGTTTCTCCTAGATCAAGTCACTTAATTGTTATTCAGCCCATTTTTCCAGGTCTGCATCACACACATTCCAATTCTTGTGCAATCATAAATTAGGACCCCAGAAGAAGATTAAGCAGCAGTAGATTCATAATGAAGACTTCAGGAACTAAGCTTGTGCATTAGAGGAATTAATTCCACAGTCATCCCAAGATTCTTGCACGAATAGCTGTTTTGTAACCTCAACTCCCTGCATCCTTTCTGAGGTATACTGGACAGAAGAGAATGCCATTTGCTGCACTGCAGCCTTGCTTCCTCACACTGAGTGCTTCAGCTCTATCAAGGGCACTTGTTCCTCTCCTGCGTCTTTGTCTCTCTATCCCTTGACATGTTTCTTGTGTCAGCTCATCACCAATCACACCGATTATCTATCTACATACTGCTTTATTAATGACTAATTTAGATAAGAATAAATAATTCTAAGCTTGAAGGCACAGATACGAATATGTCATCATTAAAGAGTACAAGCAGTAGAGATGTAGAGGTCACAACACTCAAAAAGCAGGGCACCCAAATACAGTGGCATGAAGGACTTTACCTTGGAATATAAAACATAACAAATCACATGAAAAATTCTGTTCAACATCCATATCAACCACCAAATTTTGAATAATTACCACCAATGTTTGGATGACTCACCAGTAAAAATTACTTAAGCATTAAAATGTTCAGCTTGATACCATGCCTTACCAACACAAACAGCACTTAGAAACCCTGGGTGATCATTTCATGATGTAACCTGTAAAGCAGTATGACTCCAGTATCAACCATCCTGCCAAGACAGAACTGCCTGACCAAGAGGTGTCTTCAGGGGTGATTGGTCAGGATGGAGGTTGTAAGAGGAGGTTACAAAGAGTAAACCTCAGAACAAGAAATTTACACCAACACCAGAAGACAGACAGGTTCCTGTGACTGGAGATTGGGTGAAGGCCAACAGGGCTGTTCTGTAATGAATCTAAAAAACAGATTTTTGGAGAACTATGCTCCTTTGAGATGGGGATCTGACATATGGAAGACAATTAGGTAAAACCGAAGAAAATATGGTGACTGGAGCTCCCATTGGAACAAATGGCAATTCAAAATTATTACTGGAACAGATCAAGAATAACTAAATCATGCTCTAGGTTATTTAAATAGCCTCATATTTTTCAGCTTAGAGTACCTTAAAAAGGGAATTAAGCTTGAAAGATTAATAGCTCTCACTTCCAAGTTAGAATAATCTTAAGATATTCAGACACTAAAATGTATCAGAAAAAACCACCTCTAGAGAGAGATCTTTACTACAGTACCTGGAGAAATAATCTTCCACAACTAACACTGCCAAAATTTATTTATAAGATGATGGAAGAAATTTGGAGAACCTTTTATAATATTCATAGTTACTTTGGTTAGGAAAGATGAATGGGGGAAAAGTCAGGTAAGTACAGATACTGAAATACAGAAGAGTATGCTAATAAATAGATAGACATAAGGTTGTGGTTTGGAGTTTTTTTAATAGAACCAGAAGTTACTAAAAACAGCAGCCAGGCAAAGAAGTGAACAAAAGAACCATTCCTAATACAACTGAGGTGTTGTGGATGATGTAAAAATTTTTTAAATCAAATAAATAATAATAGAAGGAACCTAAGCAAAAAAAGAATGTCTAAAAGGAGGACAAGGGACATCATGAGTAAAGCACCACCTAAGTCACAGCTTTTGAGACAAGGTTTTCCTTGGGCATTTCTGAGTCCCTACAATGAACTCAGCTGGGTAATGTTTGGATATGAATGAAGATTGCTGTAAAAGAAGTCCTGGTATTATCACAAGACAATGTATCAGTGTGAATGGAATTTATTCTGAGATTTATTCTGAAGAACAAATGCTAATAATAGGAGGAGACATCCCTCATTCAAAATCATAGCTGACAGACTTTTTCATACGATGAATAAATGGCAAAAAGAATACAAGTTTAGTTTTATCCATTAAGGAATATAGTACAGGAGAACTAATAGAAAAATTTGAATACGATGACTTGAAGTTAATTCCACTTAAATTATTCAGAAAGATAAATGGAATATGTTTGCAATGGAAAACTCTGATGTGCTGTTGAACCTGGGTGATCCACTGAACTGGCTAGTCCAATAATCAGAGTTTTTTGAAATGCATTTTAAAAATAATTGTAAAATCATCTGAAATATAAAGTAAGGCACTGAAAAAAAAAATCTCTTAGAAACTCCATAACTAATAGGGATAACCTCAAAGGGATAGTCCATAAACAGCATCTGTAGCTTACATACCAGGTCTTCAGAATTTAACTACAGTCAGTCAGCAAGTTAGGATTATAAACAGCAGTCAGCCACAAGGCCTGGACCAAACCTAAATGATTTTCTGCTCCTGAGCTTTTGTGTTTAGCATATTCGGGCCTTGTTTTGTTAATCTGGAAGTGCCTCTTGTCATAACACCTTTAGAAGTCTGTCCCCGGTTTTGAAGGATAACTCAATTTTCGTACAAATTAATCCATTTCTCCACCTTTGGCATTGGAAATACCAAGTTCTCAGAAGGGACCAGCTCGGACTAGTTTCAAAACAAGTGCACCTTGACTGGTTGCAATAATAATTAGTATCTTAAGCACTCCCAAGGATTACATTTCAAAGCTTTTGCATTACTCATAGCAATTAAGTTGCACCAAATAAGTTTTATAGTTTTAGCTCTAACTCTCTAATTATTGATTTAAAAACACACGTATTTTACGTTGTCTTGCCTTTCCATATAGCCAAATACACTTTAGTGCAAACAAAAACTTCTGAAAAAACAACCTGCATGCTAAACTCAATGTTAAAGGAATTCATTTTTTTCCAAAAGATCAGAGATACAGTGACTCAACATTCACGTTTAATGAAGCCCCATTCCACCGTGAAAAATGTGCAGCCCAGTATCTTAAATAAATCATAACATGGCTTACATCTTTAATGCTTGATCACAGTGCCAGAGGAGTTCAAAGAGCCCTTAGTAAAACCATCAGTAGAATGCCGTGGTTTAGCAAGCCGCTGAAGTACCGACTTTGTAGCCAGAAGTAATTACGTTCCTGGGCTAATCTCTTCTGCAGAAACTCAATCTAACAGGCAGAGATCGCATCTATCAGATAAGAGCTCCGTGCAAGGCACAGAGCCTGCTGCTTTCCTTGAAAACACAGCTAAAAGACAGAATAGCATTTCCTCTGTGTGTGACAGAGCACCATACCCTTTGGAATAAAAATTGACCGAGTTGGAAATACATATCCATGATAAGGAATAACTCTACTTTCCTTCCTTCCTCTGCTTGGAACTGCACAAATCTACATCTCGAGATCACACCACAACTATGAGATTCTGGACTTACACAAGCTCAGGCACCTCGAGTATAAGAATCCATTCTTATGAGGCCAGACACCCAGTTGCCTTTGCAGATCTTGCTTTTACTCCCCATTCTTCCTAAGATAATGATGGACCTGTACAGGATCTTGAACCTTCACATGAACTACACAATACATCTCACTTCCAAAGGCTATGAGTTAGTGCTGTTGAGCTATATCAAATCAATATGGATGATTTCAGGGAGATAGCAGTGAGAGTGATAACCGTGGGACACAGATTTAAACCTGGAAGCACACATAGTAGAGCTTATGTTTTGGAGTTTCACAGCGCTAAATCAAAGTAAGCAAGTGCAACCTGCAACTTCACATAAAACAAATGACACTGTACAGTCCAAATCATGGCAAAAGGTCTTACTGAAATGACTTGAAAACCATCTACTTGCAATCCAGAGAGGAACAAAAGCACATCGAGGAGGGGGAAAAAATAAGAAAAAAAAATATAACACAGTGAATTATGTACCTTACTTTTATCTAATACCCCCAAACAGCCAAACCATTTGTTGCAGCTTCCCCAAATGAGTCCAAGCCTGAGCTAGAGGGCCCACATTTTATTCATGTGGTTACTTGTTTGGGGAACTGTAAATCTTCTGTTCCCTATGGCTTTTAATGGAGCACACTATGCAGCCTGAGAATGTGGAACCTGCTGCTAGCAAAGTCAGGAAGAAAATTGACAGTCTTTTTATGACCACTATATATATATATATATATATATATATATATATATATACACACACGCCAGTATCAATTATACCAAAACCTCAAATTGTAAGTGTGGAAAGCAATTTTGGAATCTCAAGATGGAACAGTTGGAAGAACTTTACTGCTCCCTTTTTAAATTTTCATTATGATCATATATTTCACCTTCTTGTGTCTGGGTGTTGTGTTTTGTTTGGGGTTGGTTTTGTTTCTGTTTTTTTGCTTTTAAGCAAAAAACCATTTGTGCGCATTAGGAAGGTGGAAAGATTCCAGTCTCTCTCAGAAGCTCCTATTCACAAGGGTATCTGGTCTTCAATAATTTGAGCCTCCAACCCCCTCTAGAAAAAACAATTCAGAATGCCTCGGTTTCTAAGTGCCCAAGTAAAACAAGAAGTTGTTATACTACAACATAAAATACTTCACATTTGTTTTGTGCTGTGTACACCAGAGTTTGCTTTCAGTCTTTCCATATATGAAGTCATTTTACCCACTGTAGCTCATCCTACTGAGTCACATCTGTCTAACAATACCAAAGCCATCCTCCAGGAACATTTGTGCCTACTGAAAAACAGCAAAAGCCTTTTTATGGCAATATTCTTATTTATGGGATATGCACTTAGATCAGTGTTACTACCTGTGTTCCCCAGACTCATGGGAGCATATGGCAAAAAACAAGCCTGCTAAGAAAATGAAACTTACACACCTTTCTTACAAAATGACACGGAATTAAGGACTTTTTTTCTTACAGTGAATTAATTGCACCATATTCCTGTCTAAGGGAACAACACTGCAATTACTGCAGGAGTGGATTTCACTATTTCTTAGGAAAAAATATCTAAGACTTACTAAATGTATCATTTAAACACGTTGGTAGGGAAAAAAAAAATCAAAATCAAGTGAGACTATTTCAAGATACCCTTCCTTTCATGATTAGGCACACTCCCCTTCTACAGGGTAAGAGGTTTTGAGACTTAAAAATCTAATTTTTCAGAAGCAAAATTCTGGGCCCACTGACACTGCAGTGCTGTAACAGGAGCAATTCTGTGTTAAGAGCTGTAATGCATCAACCACAACATGACCCATCCCACTGCCAGGCCAGCCTGCTCCAAAGTGCAACTGTTGTTACACAACAATCCCTTGTGATCACCTTGTTTTACATTTTAACAACACTAAGAAAAGAATATTCTCTGTTTTGCAGCAACTCCCTTATGCATTGCAAGGATTAAAGGCATTTCACTGCCTTTCTTCTGTCACCCTAACTGGGCAGACACTATCACAGGTTCAGGTACTCCACAGGTTCTAATAATATTATATTATGTCTAACCACATTTCTCAGGAAACAGAAAGCCATGGCTGCTTTCAAGCCAAGGCTACCTTCAAATGATAACCTTAAGGGGCATAACAACCTACACTTCCAAACAAGAACATCAGGCAAAAAAACAGGCTGTTACCAAACAGAGGACAGTAACTGAATTTCAGACTATATATATGAGGTTTAGCACTTTTTTTGTTTCAATGGATGCCTTTAGGTACTATATTAATTTATTAGAAGTAACTTTGAAATTACAAGGGAAGGCAGAGGGTATTTGTAGAAAAGGACAGGAGTTAAATTTGTTTTTCTACAATTCTAAAAGAGTGCTTTGCGTTAACTTTCTTTGCAAAATAAAGTTCAGGTAAATTCTCAAACGAATACAGAAGAAGGATGGTAACTTTTTTTCCACTTTGTAGCCAGGTGCACTTAATTTCAGGTTCCTCCTGCAAATTTGTAACACTGTAGCAATTACACAAGAGACACAAAGTCTTCCCTCCTGTGTTTCCGCACAGGCCTGTGTGGATCGCTCACAGCCCTCGCTGTGGGGCACAGGAACCCACAGGCACCGCTCACACCTTTCCCCTCAGGAACTGGAACGAAACACCCCAGAAACCAAATAAGCACCCACGAAGAATGCCGTCCAACCCGGCAGCACCTCTGCAGTCACCTGCAAGGATTCCACAAGCCTTTTCCACAACCGCTTCCCCGCGGGAGAGGGGAGCAGAGGGGAAGGTTTATCAACACACCGCCCCGGCGGAGCCTCCCGGGGCGCCGGGCCCGTGAACCTGCGCGGAGACCCGCCCGGGCAGGGACCGGGACCGCCTGGAGCTCCCGAGCGCAAGGGCGGCTCGGGCGGCAAGTGGAGAGCTGAGCTGCGGCCCCTGCACCTCCCGGCTCGGCTCGGCCCGGCCCGGCCCCGCACCGAGCTGAGCCGAGCTGAGCCCGCTCCGGCTGCGCCGCCCGCGGGAGCGCCGGGGCCGCGCTCCGTCCCCATCGCGGGCGCGGCCTGAGAGCGGCGGGGGGACCCAGGAGGAAGGCGCCGGGAGGGCGGGAGGAATCCGGCAGCTACACACGCGCACGGCGGGGAGCGGAGGGTTGTTTGTATCCCGGAGCTAATTTGGGCAGCAGGATAATCACCCGCGGCACCTGCCGCCAGCACTCACCCCATCCCGCGGAGAGGCGGCGGCCCCTTTAAGAGCGAGGGACACCCCGCCCTCCGCCAGCCCGCGGCCCGCCAATCGGCGACGGCGACGCAGCCGGGGCTGCCGGCAGCCAATCGGCGCGCGGCTTAGTGACCGCAGGGGAGGCGGGCGGGCAAGATGGCGGCGCCGGCAGAGGCAGCGGCCGCGAAGGCTCCGGCGCAGCCCCAGCCCCAGGGCCCCGCCGTGTGTGCCGCGGTGCTGCCCGAGCGGCTGCAGCGGCGGGAAGCGGAGCGGCAGCAGGGCGTAGAGCGGCAGCGGCAGAAGAAGGAGGCGCAGGTGGTGAGGGAGGAGCAGAGCGAGTTCTTCCTGGCCGCGTTCGGCCGGGAGCGGGAGGCCGTGGAGGCGCTGCTGGCGGCGGGGGCGCTGGAGGAGGCGGCCGCCCAACTGCAGGCGCTGCAGAAGCTGCTGACAGACAGCGTGCGGTTCCTGGCGCCCTACGAGGTGCGGCAAGGGCAGGAGACTGTGGGGCGGCTGCAGGGGGACCTGGCGGCGCGGCGGCAGCAGCTGCAGCCCAAGAAGAAGTTCGCCTTCCGCTCCCTCAAGAAAGAAGCGGCCCCGGGCAGCGCCCCGCGCCCCGCCGAGCCCGCCCCGCCGGTCCCCGCCGCGCCCGGGCCCGGCCTGGCCGAGGGAGAGGCGGGCGGGGAGGCGCCGTGCGGGTTCAGCGGCGCCCGGGACGCGGAGCTGGAGCTCGGCCCCGCGGAGCTGCGGCAGCGGGACGTGCTGCTGGCCGGGCTGCGCCGCTGCCGGGTGCGGCTCCGCGGCAACCCCAACACGCTGCGGGTGCGCGACTGCCGCGGCTGCTCCGTGCTCTGCGGGCCCGTGTCCACCTCCGTGCTCGTGGACGGCTGCAGCGAGTGCCTGCTGGCGCTGGCCTGCCAGCAGCTCCGCACACACCGCTCCCAGGGCTGCCGCTTCTACGTGCAGGTCACCAGCCGGGCCGTCATCGAGGGCTGCTCCGACGTCTCCTTCGCGCCCTACGCCTGGAGCTACCCTGGAATCGAGGGGGATTTCGAGTCGTCTGGGCTGAACAGAGACAGCAACAACTGGAACCTGGTGGATGACTTCGACTGGCTGGCGACGGACAAGCCCTCGCCCAACTGGAGCCTGATCCCCGAGCAGGAAAGAATCACTTGCTGGGACTGACTGCGGAGCCAGCTCCGTGCTGGGCTGGAGATCCCGCTGTAACCGCATCGATTCACAAACTCTGCGACTTAATTCTTGATATGCCATTAAAGATTCCGTTCGGTATTTAAGTTGTGAATTACAATTTATGGCTGGATTTTCTGATTGAAGAATACCAGTCAAACAGAGTTTACCGTTCTTACACAAGCTGCTGCTATAATCTTTATGTATCTTTCTGGGATTTGCCAACTCCTGCAGTACCTCATTGCTGAGTTTTTTCCTAATTAAGGTGGGGCAAGGGCCACTGATAAACAACAGTGAGCCCCTATTACAGCTGTAGTGCTGCTTTCACTCTACCAGATCAAATTTAAATTAGCTGCAACTAGTCCAAGCTATACTGGAATGGAAAGATCAAATACAAGATTTTTTCATATTTTGTTGTTCTCAAGTTGCAGACAGCAGCACACTGTGTCTTACAGGGAGTGCAAGAAAATACTTCCATGAGGTAATGGGAACAAAAAGTTAATTCAAAGGAGTTTATAACCACACGCTGTAGCAGACTGAGATGAATCCTAGGCTATGTATGAACCAGTTTCTGTTGATATGGGTTAAAGCTGTAAGTTGCCTTTAGGCTTTTATTTCAAGTGAGATAAGCCAAAAGAAAAAGAATTCTAATAAACCTTTAATGCTCTCCTCATACATTAATGATTTTTTGAAATAACAAATCTGTAGAGGCTGTATCAATACTAAACCTTCCCAATCTGAAAATCCTGTGTGCAGGGATTCTTCTTTTGTGAACAGAATGAATCTTCATGGATGTTTTCAGGGGTACCTACAGCAAGTGCTGATTAACATCACAGGAGCTGTGTCAGCTGCCCCTCTGCAGTCTGAAACTGAAGGGGAGAGATTTTCAGCTGTGTCCCACTAGTTGTTTCATCTGTCTACCAAACAAAAGGCTTTGTGTGCTGTGATCCTAATTTAAAGCTCTCTGCTACCACATAAGTGCAGAACTGACAGAGGGAATCACTAACATGGAAAGGTGAGGTCCAGTATTCCAGTTCCAAAATTGCATGTTATCTTGCACAAAGTACGCAGTAACTTAAGTCCCATTTCTTCACTCCTGCTAAAGAATAATAATAATAAAAGTAGTAGCATTGTGGAATGCAATGTCTTTACAGTGCAGGAAGTGACCACTCTCCATACATAAAGTACAGATAGCAGTTCTGTGTTTCTAAAACCCCTCCTTAACT
The DNA here is from genome assembly GCA_035583235.1 of Hafferia zeledoni. Classification (NCBI taxonomy): domain Eukaryota; kingdom Metazoa; phylum Chordata; class Aves; order Passeriformes; family Thamnophilidae; genus Hafferia; species Hafferia zeledoni. Next base: position 23,535,427 of record JAWWEV010000115.1, on the reverse strand, counting down.
TACGATATTTTGCAAGAAATGATTGTTTATCTTGCCTTAGAATCAGTATAAAGCTTTATTTTAAAATTGCAGAATACTTTTGCTGCCCTGCCATCATAAATGTGCCTCTAACAGACAGTAAATGCCAGCTGAACAATCAACACTGCATTACTGCCATGAGAAGTATCTGAAACTTCACTTAGGTACTTGACTGGTTTTGAGCAGAAGAGCCTTTTTATCTAAGTTGTTTTCAGCATATTTAATTTAAAAGGGGAGGGGGAAAGGGTTTTTTATATTCTTGACAACTTTGTTTTGTTTACTTCTGTTAATATATAATTTTTAACTGAGTTGGATTTTGCATTTCAAATACATGTTTTGAATTATTTCAGTTGTCCCTTTACTAGTGATTCTTTGCACTGACACCATCATAAAGTGATGTAAAGAATACACCTTTAGTCTTAATATTCTTTGTTAAAGGGATATGATCAGTTGAGGCTCTCAAGTGATTTAACACATCCATCCTAGTACAGAACCTGATCTTGCAGTTAATCATTCTCCCCATATCATGGTAGATCCCTTTAGCATCCTCTAGTCTTGGGATTGCAAATTGTTCAGCCTGTAAGAACTGCAGTAACACCTTTGTTCTGCTCTCCCAAAGCTGTAAATATTCACACTTGCTCACTATGAGGATGGGCACGGGCAGATCCAGAAGCACAGAGATCCGGTCATGTGGTAGCAGATACCGGAGATGTGCTGAGGGTGCTCAGTGCACTTCACACAGGCATCTACGTGCAGGTCTCCACCGTGTGGTATTGCCTGAATAAACAGGGCAGGAGTCAAAACAAGGGAGTTCAGGCTTCAGTTTCACTCTGAAGTGGCTTTGTTGGTGATGCTTTTCAGAATTCAAGCTACTTCATAATGTTTTCTTTCCTCCAAGTACTTAAATTTTGTCAAACCCAAATTAGTAGGTAATACTTTTTAGGAACATGACTCCAAACTGTTCCAGACAATTACTTTCCCTTAAAGGTTTATCATTAACTTTGTAATACAGAACAGGTAACCAACTCTTGGTCTCAAGCATGGCGGGAAACAAGGAGAGTCAATCTGAGAACAGGAAGACTGAAAAAGTTTGGTCAGGCAAATACCTAAATGTGATTCATAGTTCTAAATATGTACCTCCTGCTGGAGTCCAGGCATTTCCCTCTGTCTGTCCCTGCTTCTCAGAATACCAGGAGCAAAAGTGGAGTTATTTGTCTTCTTTCTTTATCCAGCCCTCTCTCATTTAAATAGATTCTGGAGTGGACTCCAGCCCAAGTGTTGTGTGAAAAAACAGGTACAATATACATACATAAGACAATTTCTTATGCACTTTTATATATTGTATTTTTGAGGGCTTGGATTTGTTTGTTTTTAAGTTTCTTCTTACTTAAGCAATAGCTGTATGTAGACAAGGATCGAATCTTAGTGGCTTTATCTGGAATTGCTTCAGGTTTCACGAAACAGCCAATTTTATCACATACAAGGAAGGAAAGATACGAATCGCAAGAAAAAGAATCTGTGCAACTTGTGGAATTTCAGCATTTCCATTCACATTGTGATCTGATTTGTCTGACTGACTCAGGGATCCATCCACCTGTTACACTGAGGCGTTTTCCAGCAGTAATTACAATCACGTGCCTTTGGTAAGATTTCATTCAGTTCCCAACATATTTCTTTCCTGTTTCTGCAAGTACACATTGATTTCTAACTCCTTTCAGCAGTGAATCCTACACCCCAGGCATCACAATCATGCAAATAAATACTCATAATGAACATCTCAGGGGTCAAAGAAGAGCTGTGTTTTCTTAATGTATTACACACCATGTGGGTAGTAATGGCTGGAAGTCTGGGAACTACCCAGGCCAAAACCAGACGAAAACCTCTACAGTGTGCCCTGGTGAGGTTTAGGAGCCAAAGGGTCCAGCAATTGAGCAACTTGCCTCTATTTCCAGCCTCACAACCTGCACTCACCTCACATGCCACAAAAATAGTAGCCTACCAAGTTACCTGTAAGGAGGAAAAAAAAAAGTCATAAATCAGACTTTTTTCCTCCACCTGTTAATCATACAGCCTAGTACAGCAATTTTATTGCATTTTTTCCTCAGGAGTGTCCCTGTTCCCACCACAGTTACAAATGAAAGCAAAACCATAAGCTATGTTGCATGAGCAAACCTCTCTACACAACAGCTTCCCATCATAGGTAAAATCAGGTATTGTTATTCTTGCAGTGAAACCTCACTACTCCAAAGGAAAGAAAAGGGAAAAAAAGCCTCAAAAAGGCACATGTTTCATTTCACAGAGCAGTGTGAAAGATTGGGCCAGGAAACTTTTTTTATATTAACTAAGGGCACTTCCATAGTTTAAGTATAGATGTATTTTATATTTCATGTTCCTGAAGATGGAAAGATTAAGATTGGTCCAGAACTGGGCAACAGACTGTTTAACAGATACCAGACTGAACTGTCTGCATTAAAACCAACTTTTTCCTCTCTCTTAACTGATAAATCTGTTGTTTATACTTAGGTGAGCAGGCATAGCTTTTTGAAAAGGTGTCAATATTGTGTTGTTAGACATAGACAATACAATTTTTAACAATATTTTGAATTTGAACACATTCATGGTGAGATCAATAATAATTTGAATAATTTATTTCTACCATTTTTTCCTCCAAAATGGCATATGAATTATGCATTGTATTTAATGGGAAACTGCTGAAGAGACCATTAACTCAAACGCTCTTGCTGCAATAAGCTTTTTTCTGCTATGGATCAGTTACAGTAGTTCCTGTTTGAAGTAAAAAGCCATTGTAAGGGCCAAGGTAGAGGTGAGTCACAGGCAAGATAAAGTTTTGTAAGAAAAGCAGATGCAAGGCAAAAACAGTTTTCTTTTTTAAACTGCCCACAGCCCAAAGCTCTTCTCGATGATCCCCCATAACCTTCCCCTGCCTTAGGTTGGTTGCTCTGCCAGACACAACCCTCGGCTGATCAGTTTGTGCTGGGGCTTGGACACGGTTTGTCAGCTCCGTGCCTGGGATTATGGCAAGCATTAACTCTAAAAAGTGTTACTTCATTTTTTTTAACTGAGTGTCAGAGTATTGCATAAGATTTACTGCCACTAATCCCCTTTAGAACTTCCAAGCATGGCGAGTTAACTTGGTGGATGGGGTCGTTTTTGCCACTCTAAATCCCCAGCTGGTATTGAACTATTGAAACTACTAAAATAAACAGCACTTTCCCTCGTCGGGATTGTTTTGGTTGTGCTGATTGCTCTTTGATGACTTTAAAGGTACCACGAGAAGTCTTAGAGGTCTAATGAGGGCCTGAGTGCTCCTTCCTGAACATCGAGGGAATTACTGATCATTTCCCAGATACCACAAACTCTATGGGAGTGATTTATTAGGACCCCTCCCATGACCTTTGTTTAAAACAGAAGAGTAAATCTGGAGGGACTAGTGAGCCCTGAAGCAAATGCTGCATGTTCGGTTGCAATATTTTTATTCCTGAAGTAACAGGAAACACTGCAGTGTATACAGTTAACTTGCTTTTGCTGCATCACATTTATCATGCATATCTGAATGTTAAATCATTAAGGTAGTGAGTGGCTATTCAGACTGTCATCTGTGCTCCTGAACACCAAATTACCCATATCCAGAGCAGCACCAGGTTTGCATCTGCTGTGGGCAGGTTTACTACATTTTGTCCTGCAGGACATATTTCACTGTATATCCTCCTGATCCACAGATCTGATAGAAAGGTCTTTTCCACTTTAAATACAGTTTCATTCTTTCATCACTGACAAGAAAGGAAATGGTTTCAAGTGTCTTTATCTGGAATTAACATTGCGCTGTCAGTTAAATACACTTTCCAAACTATCTTGGGTTTCTTTGCTGAGCCCTTTAAAAGTCAGTAAAAAGTAACATGTGCTGCATGGTTGTGGGATATTTTGCCAAAAAGCCAGGAGAGATGTTATTTCAGCACTATGGCTCACTGCACAAAAACGTTTAACAAGCTGTCCCAAGGAACAGCCTTTCTCATCCACTTCACAGCAAGCAGAGAACACCTCCATAGATAAACACCTTCCTCCTTTCCCTTACACACTCACCATTCAGCAACATGAAAAACCAAGCTTGCTTTAGGAAAATCCCAGTTACCAGCTGCTCTCTAGGTCATTGCAATAACCAGGATGGGCCAGAAAAGGTCCACCACAAAAACTTTGTATTGGCACAGGAAGAAGTAGCAGCTCCCTAACTTTTATCCTTATTGAAGGGACTTGGAGCATTCCAGGATCACAAGTAGTAACTGAGCAGCACCCACACAGCAGCAGACTATCAAAATGCTATTTTTCAATGCTTGGGGGTTTTAAGTATTACTATTATTTTTCACACTTGCCTTCCTCCTGGGCAGGTCCCTTTCCCTCTCTCTCCTGGAAGGCTGGTGGCCATACTGCTGGCAGCCACTAGAGGATGCCCCCACGGTATTTGGGGGGTGGTGGTGACAGAAGCAGGTCTGTTGGACAGATTGGGGAAAAGTCTGCCAGTCCCTCTTTTAGGGCTGCTCCTTTCTCCCCTGCAGCATTAGCACCCATGTCCTCATACACCTGGAGGCTAATTTTCCATTGTTGGAGGTTGCCTGAGATTAAATTTGCTTTGTGTGGCAAGTGGTGAGCCAGCAGCAGGATTTTTCCAGTAGTTCTGAGCCTCTGTGGAGCAAGGGGCGAGTGAGGATATTTCAAAGCAAGTAGAACTCCTCAAGCAATGGAGAGTGAAAGCCCAGCATCTCTGCTTGTCAGAAACAGCTGTGTGGTACCAGGAGAAAGCCCAGTTTGAAGGAGTGGATTGCAACCATCCTTTTCTGCCCACTACAGCGTGAAAGTGGAGCCAGGCTGCACATCCCTTGGCAGACCCTGAGGACCCCCAGGGTGCCTTCCTTGCACTGCCCAAAGACAGCATCCTGAGGGTCCCTCTCCAGCTGCTGAGTTGAATTCTTTCACGGTGTAAGCTCCAAGGTGGGTCTCCTTGGGCAGCCCTGCTCCACTCCCTGCCTGGTGATTATCCAGTAAGCTGCTCATGCCAGCTCACTTTTTATAAAAGCACCTCTTGAATTCAGCCCAGGGTTTATTTATTGAGTTTCTCTGCACTTTTCCTTTCTCCTCCTCTCCCATCAGAACCCAGGGATGGTACAACCCAAGATGGTACAAGAAAATGCCAAGCTTAGTTTTTTTAGGTCACCGTAAACTACACGCTTATCTGCTTTCAGAACACATAAGCCACAGGGTGTCACCTCAAGTCAACAGAGAAGGATAAGGACTAGAAACATGTTTTTGGCAGTAGATATGAATAAATCAGGATCACATTGTGGAGGTATATGTTTGTAAACAAGCATCCTTTTTTAATCCGGAGCCCTGTTCCTCTTTCCTCAAAGGATCCATATTCTTCTGGCAATAAAGATCTTTTTATATCTCTGGGTTTTCATATTCTTCCCAGCAGCCTATCATAAGAGAGCACAAATCTACTAAATAGTAAAATGAGGGATTACTTCCACTCATCTGTTGAAAGACATTTCTCCAAATTGGATCAAATGATTAAAGGTATTAGAATGACGTCTTGCAGATCCAGATCAAATCATTTGAAACCTTGAGAGCGTTTCTCCTTTGCTTGGAAGAAACCACCAGAAATAGTTGTAGGTGCTACTTGCCCATTATTCTCACTAATGTGAGATTGTTAATTGGGACCTTTGAATATTTTACTTGCTTGAATCCTAACCAGGGGAGTTCAAGATGGAAGGACTGTGCAGTGGTTCACTTCCTGATGTGCCGCTCGAGGTCTCTTCCAACGCCTGAATGGTTCTTCCTCGAGTTGCTTACGCTGAGAAGAGGGGTCCAGGCTGTGAAATCTTCCAACATCTCCCATTACAAAGATGGCACTGCTGAAAGTCAAATTCAATCAGAAGAAACGGGTAAAACTAGCGCAGGGACTATGGCTCATGAACTGGTTTTCGGTATTTGCTGGAATCCTTGTTTTTAGCATGGGATTATTCCTCAAAATTGAGCTCCGGAAGCGAAGCGAAGTGATGGACAATTCTGAAAGCCACTTTGTGCCCAATTCTTTGATATTGGTGGGTATATTATCCTGCGCCTTCAACGGTTTTGCTGGAAAAATTTGTTACGATTCTCTGGATCCCGCTAAATTTGCCAAGTGGAAGCCTTTGCTGAAACCTTACCTGGCACTATGCTTCGTCTTTAACATCCTCATTTTCTTCGTTGCTCTGATTTGCTTTCTCATGAGGGGCTCTCTGGACAGCACACTGGCCCAAGGGCTCAAGAATGGCATGAAGTTCTACCGGGACACAGACACCCCTGGAAGATGCTTCATGAAGAAGACCATTGACATGCTCCAAATTGAGTTCAAATGCTGTGGGAACAACGGCTACAAAGATTGGTTCGAAATTCAGTGGATCAGCAACAGATATCTGGACTTCAGCTCCAAAGAAGTGAAAGAGTAAGTGACTTAGTGGGGTTTGTATCATGTAGCATCGTTATTTGATCAGTATCACCCTCAAGAAATCTATGTCCCGACAGGCACAGACTGGATGGGGAGTTGTATAAAATGAGGTCTTTCTCTGCTCTTGCATAATAAGCCTCCTAAATGATCAGCTAGATTGCCTCCTACCCTGACAAATTCCTCTAAAGTTATCCAGAACGTAAAATATAAAGCACCAAAATACAAGCCTCACTCTTACTCAGTGCAATGTAAACAGACTTAATATTTTTTACTCTCTTTGACATCTTTATAAATCCATTATGTTGAGCCACACATACCTACTCCCAGATGAACTGGAAAGTATTAGAAGTTCACTAGTCCTGAGGTAGATTTCATTATGATTTATTAATTTGCTAAAAAATAATCCCCTGGATATATACTGTTGATACCACTTTTAAAACTCCACTTAGATATTAGCAATGAATCAGTCTTGTGGAAATAAATAGAGGCAGTAAGACTTTACCAATAATTTAAGTGTTTTAAATCCTTAATATTTCAAATTTTATTTTTATATTCACTCAATGGATTGCTTCAGTGCTATGATAATACTGAGCATCAATCTATTGATGTTCCTAGGCTTATACAGTGACTCTTGTAGCCAAATGCATTTTAATTTCTCTCCTGTTTTAAACCTCACATGAAATCAGCACTAATTTCCTCTATACAAACCAGAGCAGATTGTTGACCAGAAACACCTTAATGGCTTTGATGTCAGTGCCCAAAGAGGCTGTAATCCCAAAATCAGGTTAGGTGCAGTAAGCTCAAGCAGAAAATAAACACAAGAACAAACTGAACCTTTGAAATTAAAACATTAGCGTTGGGCATAAATACCTACAACCTTTTAAAAAATTAAGCACCGGGGAAAGAGATGGTTACTCAGGGTTCTTTGGGAACATAATCCATTAATGTTCATACTCCATGGTTGCATAATGGGTCCTGTAAACTGGAAGCAATGTGTCTTTTAAATATACTGCCTGTGTTAGAAACGTCTGAATTAATTTTGAAAAAATCTTTGTGTGTCTCTTGGGATCTGGGCCTGACTGTGTAAGTGGCATTTCACTTGTGTGTCTCTCTGCATGTTGTTTTGACTTGTTGGGTGGTCTGGTTGTTTTTGCAATTCTGAAGGAGGACTTTATAGTGAAAAGTGTTACAGACTTGACTCGTTGCACTGCAGGGTTGTAACAAATACATTCTCTGTTTAATAATGGAGCATTTCCATTGCGAAGGTATGCCCATGGGTATAAATAACTCTTGAAAAAAACTTGCCAGCATTATATGGAGATTTGAGAGCTGTAACTTAATCCAGCAGCAGTGGAAGGGCAATGCACAGAGGGAAAACAAGGTTATACTGTCCTTAATAACTGATGCCTTGTTTGGGACTGAGACTCAAGGTAATTTCTTTGTACTACTGAGGCAGGAAATAGGGCATTAAAAATCTACAAATGGATGTCAGTGAATTCAAGGTTTGTACCTACATGATGGTGCACAGTCTCTGCTCACATTCCTGGTGGGATAGTCTGACACTTTTGAAGTCAATAGCAAAGTTCTTAATTCCAGGGAACATGGGAGTCTGTCCCTCACAATGTAATCTTTATATTATTTGGAGAGGGAAGGCCTGATCTAGTCCCTCTGATGGAGCATTTACACATGAATGTGAACTAGACCCAATTCAGAGCACACTTTACATCTCGAGATAAAACTTCACATGCATTTGGCATTTAGATATATTTAGGTCATGACTGCAAAGTGGAATTTTCCTTCACCAGACTGTTGCAATCAACTCATTCTCTGACATAGCTTTAAATTATCCATATAGAAACCTACAAGTGACACTCAGATTTTTTTTTCACCTTTCTAGATCACTGAGGTTCTCCATTCTGTCATTTTCTAAGGAAAATGGCATGTGTTAGAATTGCAGTTCTCTTATTATGGTCTTTTTTGTCATGCCAGTGGAACTATTTGCATACTAAGTTCTCTCTGTCTCATCTAAACATCTCATAAATCACCAGACTAAATGACTGTTTATGGAGAACAACCACAGTGTCAAATGAATAACAGCTGGGAAGCTCCTGCAAGGACTTTGGGAATTTTGCAACATCCCATTGCTGAAGCACATTTCATATTTCAAATACTGGCTATCTTCCCAAGCCAAGAATAAATGTATAACCCCTCCCTGGGAGTTGTTATCATCAAAGAAAAGCTATTAGCTTTGCTGGATCAATGGTCTAGCTGGATATGGTGAGTCCTAAGGCTGTCAGGGCACTTCCAGCATCTCCCTTCCACATCAGCTGTGCTGAGATCACTCTTTTCTATCTGCCCCTCCTGAAATTTCTCTCTGCCTTTTACTTCTGTTAAAAATTACTTTCTTTGAAGAAGTGACCTGAAAGCACACATTTCCTTTATGAAGAATTAATTATAGACTCAGCGTAGCCTTGACATAGAAAAGGATTTCAGAGAGGAAAAACACCCAGGACAAACGCCACTATGCGAGCAGGGGATGTGAGGAAATGGCACAGCCAGGAGGCAGGGTGGAAAATTCTCCTTGCCTTTGCTTTCCTTCCCTGTCCAAGTTTGCTCCTGTATATCTTTGCAGGGGATAGTGGGGGGGCAGTGTGTGTGTGTGTGTGTGTGTGTGTATGTGTGTGTGTGTGTGTGTGTATTCACACTTCCTCCTGCCCTTGCCTATAGTCGGATCAAAAGCAACGTGGACGGAAGGTACTTGGTGGATGGCGTCCCCTTCAGCTGCTGCAACCCCAGCTCCCCGAGGCCCTGCATCCAGTACCAGGTCACCAACAACTCAGCTCACTACAGCTACGACTACCAAACGGAGGAGCTCAACCTGTGGCGTCGTGGCTGCCGGGAAGCCCTCCTGAGCTACTACAGTGGCATGATGAGCTCCATGGGCGCCGTCACCCTCCTCGTCTGGATGTTTGAGGTAACCCTCTCCCCTCAGCACCACTTCACTGAAGCACCAGCTCTGGAGGAGCAGAGTGTTTTTCAGTGTGGACTTTTGAGTCAAAGATCAAATCTATTTAAAATAAATTGGCCACTGCCACTCTTTGGCTGAGGAAACTCGTAATAGTGAACAGCTGCATAAGGCCTGAAAGGTCTCAGGCTGGAGGCAGAGCTGGGAAGTGTGTGGGGGGGTGGGATTACAGCCCTGCCTTGCAGAGCAAGGGGCCAGAGCCCCAAGTATCCCACAGCAAGAGGGAAAAAGAGACTGATTTTCTGCCAAATGCAAGGTGGTGAGCAGGGAAGAGACTGCCAGGGTTCTGCTGTCCACATGCATCAATTTTACATATGTCACCATTTGTGGGGAATGAGAAATACACAGAGTTGGCAGTAATTTGTGGGACAGAAAGTGCAATTAAGGAGTTTTCATCAGTTTACATGCTGATGCAAATAGGACCTAAAGTCATGCACAGCATCCAGCTCCAGGGCAGCATTTGGTTTAAAGTCTTTCAGCAGCTCCACCTAGGTTTTTGATCAGAAAAAGTGGTTCAGGTGGAGCAGGTGGATTAGATCTATTTTATTCTGCTTCCCCAAACCACTATGCATATGCAAACAGGTGCCAACACTGCCCAGTGCAGATGTCTGCAGGCACAATAATCCAAAGTGCAGCTTTGCTGCTGAAGTATTGTTCATTCAATGTGAGGCAAACGTGCCTTCCTGCCTCTGGGAGATGGCCCGCTTTCTGCCTGGGGTGTTCAATTAATACTAATAATTGGGGAGCATGGGCTGGCAGTGGCACAAGGGCTGGTGTGTGAGGTGCTGGATGCAGAGGTAAGGCAGGGTCAGAGGACAGACACTGAGGGTGTAGCTCACTGAGTGACATGGAGTGCAGAGACCCTTTCCAACCCTTGAAATGGCTGAAAAATGATTGAAAAATTTAGATACATGCAAATTGAAAAAAAGATGCACTATGTTTTGATACAAGCAGTGACCCACAGCCTTCCAGGAAAGGAGATCCTTTTTAGAAAATAAATACCTAACCAGATAATCTGTAAACCGAAAAAACCCACAAAAAACATAAAGTTACTCCGTGTTGTGTTGTTTTAAAAATAACTACTCCAAGGAGCAGAGAACTGTACTACTTACTTGTAGCACTGTTTTCCTTGTAAGAAAAGAAAGAGAAGCTGATATTTCAGCCCAGATTCAAATGCAGAGTTCTTGAAGAGAGGGAAATTTCAGCTGTATTTAAAAATCATGAAGAAATTCAAAAACTCAGGGGAAAAATGCACAAAAATACTAATGCCAGCTGCAAAAAATCATGACTAGGGACCCGTAACATACCTCTGCTGACTTGAAAGAGATTAATAACAGTGATATGTTAATATTAATAGCAGTGATAAAAATGCAGTATTTTATGTCTAACTCTTCAAAGTACACCTGGGTATTTTTTTTTCAACCATGGCATAATGAGAAATAACTTCTTTTCTTCATCTTTTTCAAAATAGAACGTGAGGCCTTTTTTTCAGGCCATCAGAGGACTCTCAGGGCAAAGCTTTAAGGAAACAACACAATCCTGGGTTATAATTACTTGCCCTCCTGAATATTTATGACTTGCCTGCTATTCTGCCATAAAGGGTGCCTATTTGGGTCTCAAACTCCCTCTGCTTTTAAAGCAGACTTTGAAGGGAGGAAGCAATGCAGGAAGCAGACATTAATTTACTCTCCCTTGAAATATAACCACTTCCTTTAAATTCCACTCAGGATAGGAAACAATTTTCTACTGAGTAGGAGGGCAGCAGAGGTCCCACCTCCTGGCCATGATAAGTGTGGGTTTGAGCAGGGTGTGCCCAGTGGGCAGTGTTTGTCTCCTTCTCATTTCCCCTTTGACTGACTTTCTGGGAAGTTACAGAAAAGCACAGAAGCAAAGGAGCATCCTGGTTTGCTTTGCACCCGGAGCCGCTGTGAACTCAAGTCAAGTGACAGGGCCACAGCACTTCCCCAGCAAAGCCCCTCTGGGGCCACACAGGACTCTTCCAGCAGGGTTGGTGATACTGAGGTATGGGAAGGGGGATGGAGCATGGAGGGAAACACTAATCACAGCTGTTATTTTGAGCTGTAGGAAATCAGAACGTGCCAAACAGCTGTGGAGACCTCAGGGAAGGCCATTCAGGTTTAACCTTTTGATATTAAGGGCAAGGAAGATTTTGAAATACCAAAACTTCTATTTGAAAAGAATGATAATGTGTTATCTAGATGCTGCCTTTACTAACAAAAGCTGTAGGCTTCCTGTGAGTGACGAGTGGTCATGAGGGTGACAAAAAAAGAACACACCCTGCTCTAGCTAAGCCGCCTCAGGCTAAACCCTGGCAAACAGATGGGCTCCGCTGCACAAGGTCAAGCAGAGCAAGCCTGGATGTCTTCTTGACCCACCACAGCCAGCAAAGAGGAAATGTGGGGTTCAAGGGTGCCCTGATTAGAGCATTTCAAAAGGAATAGAGAGCTGAGGCTAGTTCCTGAGATGCTCCAGGTCCTTCACCTGTACAAACACATGGGATGCAATAGGTCATAGCGACTGCAATAGCAAAGACCCTGCAATTTGCCTCACATGTGGTGCCACAGAGGGAGCCCAGCACTGAGCTCCAGGAGAGCAGTGAGACACAAGCAGGAGGCACAGTATGTGTCCTGTGCTGGAAAGTGAATTTCAAAACCAGCACACAGGCAGCAGGGACACTCCAGAGGACACAGTTCACTCTGTTGGCCCAGAATGAGGGATGTGGTGCAGGGGATGCAACAGCCCATCCTGCCCACCCCTAGCCCAGGAGAAACACTCTGGCTGTGTTCTTCCTGCAGCTTTAAAGTTAATGTAAAGTTACAAGTGTTTCCATGACAGTTTGCCTGTTGGCCAGGGAAATCCTCACTCAGCAAGACTGGCCTAGCTCTTGGGCCCTGATGCCCCAGCCTTCTCTTCTGGGTTGTGGTTAAGCTCAGGTCTACAGCTCAGAGTCAGACTCATTAAGGCTGGAGGTCTAGCTATGGTCTCATCAGGGCTGAGTAGAGGGGAAGAATCACATTCCTTGACCTGTTGGCAATTCTTTGTCGAATGTAGCCCAAGATACCATTTGCCCACGTTGCCACAAGGGCACACTGCTGGACAACTTGGCATCCCCCAGGACCCCAAGGCCCTTTGCTGCCAAGCTGCCTCTGGCCCATCACTCCCAGCATATACTGGTGTGTGGGGTTATGCTTTCCCTGGTGCAAGACTTCAGCTAAACTGATGGTCCAAGACTCTATGTGATCATATAGGAGACAGACAGATCTACCAGATACTTGTCTCAAACTTCTTGGATTCTCTTCTCATCTGGCAAAGAAGGCAGGCTTGGCTCATTGGAGGCAATGAGAGCCCAAATGTTTTGCACTGTTTTTAAGGAATCTCAACTTCAGGGACCCCAAAACTTTCTAAGCAAGGTTTTTAAGGAAGTTTAAGGAAACCGTCTTAAACTGTGAGAAAATATGACAAAATCTCATCTGAGAGCAGGTCAGTTGCTCCCTGTTGCACAAGAACCTTCCTTTTTTAAAGCATGACCATATTTAGTGACTTAGAGTGGTCCAGAAAGCCTGCAGGAAGACATACTTTAGCTGTCAAATAGGGGGACATGGCAGTTTAGTCACAAAACAAAGCTCCTGCTGGCATGCAGCAAGGCAGTACAAGTAGAGAGCAATGTGGAGATCATCTTCTGCATCCAGCCCTGTTAACTGGTACTTGCAACAGCCTTTCAGTTCAAAGATACCAGTTCTGTAACTGAGCAGCAAAACTGGAACTCAGAGTGAAAGGAAAATGTCAAAGGCTTTAAGTCCCAAGACTAATGTGACAGGATATGTCACTTTTAATGACTGTTATAGAATAGTGCATCAACTGAGTCAAGTCATCATAGTATTGGCTAACAGAGACTACTTACAGACTCAAGGCCACTAGAAACTTCCTTGAGGACCAACGTGTGGATAGTCAGGCATTCCTATGTTAAATGGTATGACAATTTGCCTTTGGACATGGAAGTATTTGATGAAGCTTGTTTGTTTGACCAATGTTTTTCCCTTTTTGATCTTGAATGAAGGCAGAGAAATATGAACATTGCAAATTTTGAGTAACCAAGTGCAGTTTAGTCTTCCAAGAGTTTGGAGACACTGGTCATACACAAGTAGGATGCCCACAGTAGACAGGTCGATGAACAGTCCATGGAAGCTCATGCTTGAGCAGTCGCCCAAGTCCAAAAGCTAGATGTGATGTCTGCCATGGCCATGCGATGTGGCTGAATCCCAACATCAAATCTGCCACCCTCTTTAGCCATTAAGATTTAGGAGGACCAGAGGTAATCTGTTCCTTGGGAATTTGGATAGGGTAACAGAGGAGGTCGCTGACAACATCAAATGTTCTCCATCTTTACCCAGCATAAGAAAGACTGAACTAGTCTTACTGCTGCCCCATCACAACCACCTGCTCTACAACCTCACCAGGTCTTCTGGGCACTGCCTTCTCTTTTTCCTTTCCTTTCATTTTTCCTTTACTTTTTCCTTTCCTTTTTTTCTTTTCTTTCTCTGCTTCAATCTGATCAATCACTTTTCTTCCTAAGCAACCACAACAGTGAGGTCAGATTGTTCTGAACAGTGTTAGAAAATAGGAGACTGGCTAAAACCACTCCTTCTCTCTGGAGGCAGGTGTGGGGTGTTGTCAGTGTCAGGGGTGTTACACCAGCATAATACAGCAGAAGAAGCCTCATTCAGGGCTGCTGGGACTTGTTAATATTTAACAGAAAATAGAAATGTGTTTCAGATAGAGCCAGTGAGAGATACACTTGCTGTCTTATTTTCCTTATATGCACATCCCTGTATAAAAACAAAACCAGAATTTGAAGTAGACAGACTGATGGCTCAAATCCTAATGCTGCTCCATTCTGCAGAGAGATGCAGATTCATGAATATCTCCTTGATCAGCTTAATATACTCACCAAACATATTAAGGTCAGTGCAAAGTAAAAATACTTAGAGTTAGGTGGATGGTGGTAGAGGACATTGTTGCACATACAAACTACTTTATGGACATCAGTGCACAGGAGCAGAGCTTGCATCAAAAGCTTGATGCTGCCCCTGTGATGGGGCACATGCAATGGTCCCTTGTGCAAATGGCCTCTCAAAGCTGCTGTTCTGCAGCAACCAGCACGTATTTCCTTCATAAGCTGATGCTTCCACTCATTGCTGACCGACTGTCATGCTTTCCATGGTGCTCACCCATTTCAGAACTCCACCTTCTTTCCTACTCTTGATAGGATATTTTTCTCCTGGGCATCTCAAGGGGGAAGCCTGCTCAGGATCTCCCTCTTGTGCAGAAGGTTCCCACAGCCCTTAAGCTGTGTCCCATTGGTGTCTTTGGCATTTGGTTCACACCTCCAGGCAGGGCTGCTGATACCTGAGGGCAGTGAGGATGTGACAGGAGTATCCAGGCTTGGCTGACACTCTCTGTCTTTTCCATTGCCTGGCACAGATGTCAGTGATGGTCGGCTTGCGCCTTCTCCACACCTCTCTGGAAAGCATTTCAAATCCTGAAGATCCTGAATGTGAAAGTGAAGGGTGGGTCCTGGAGAACAACCTGAAGGACACTTTTAAATCTGCGCTGGAGAATTTGAAAAAGCTTGGTAAGTTCAATCAGGTGGAAGCAGGAGCCGAAGGGGCCGAAGGAGAGGAAGGAGGGAAGACGCCAGCCATCACAACGGTCAGTTGAGCTGCTAATTGATGTGGACTTTTTCTCAGAGAAAAATCAAACAAACTGAGAATTGTGAATATCTACATTTTAAAAGCTATGTATCAACCATCAGAATACACATTTCTGCACACGTTCTTTTCTGTATATGGGAGCATACAACATAGTGCACCTTGGGATAATGCTCTTATCCACAATGTGAGTACATCATATCCATATCTTTTGGGGAATATGACCCCACCTAGGACTTGCAATATTCATGTGTTCCCTTATCAGGGACAGTTAGTTTAAAAAAAAAAATCATTAAAAAATTTTTTAATAAATTGCTGGCATCACATGGTGATCCATTCAATATTTTTTTTTAAATTAAAAGTGGAATTTGAAAAATTAATATTTTTTGCTCAAGTTGTTTATCAGCATACTTTCTGTACTTCAGTTTTAAAGACAAACAGGTTGGGTTTCTGGAGAGTAACAGACTTCAAAGGAAGAGGATTTCTAGAATTGTATATAATTTAGAATACAGGTATTTTGACAAACCTCCCATATAATGTGATTTTTGTTATGTGCTAAGCAATGGTATTTTCTGCTGTATTCTTAAGATGTACATAGAACAAAATACAAACTTATGCTGAGAATTTATGTACTAAGCAAAATTGTAATTAAATGAAGCAGCCAAGCATCATGAAAACATTAAGGTAAGATTCATGGGGTTGGTTTCTCAGGGGTTTTTTTTGCAGGCTGTATATCTTGAATGCATGTGTTGTAGTCTTATGCTTCACCTTGTATTTAAATTGTATGCAGAAGCCTAGAAGATTCTTTCTGTAGTGGGTGGAATCCATGCTACAAGCATGTGCCAGTTACTGTTACTCTGGACACTTTACAGAGTATGTAACCTCAGAGCTTGCTCCAGAATATTTGAGCCCAACTATTTTTAAGGCAAGAAAAGAAAACAAATCCCAAACCAAAAAGGCCACTTAGAACTCACACTTTGAGTGTTTTCCAGGGTACTAGAAATGGATACCATTCACCCACAAGTACATCAAGCCTCAAACCTTCAGGCCAGGGAAAACTAAGTTTAAATCAATCCCCAGTGTGCAAATTTTACAGATTTTACTTTTCTTTATCAGTGATAGGGTACCCCTCATTACACCTTTTAAATCAAAGGGAAGGCACATTTTGCGTATGCTGCATCTCTCTAAACATACTGTCATAGCTGGAAGATCCTATTCTCATATACTAAGTTGGAATAAAGCATGGAAAGAGTTTGTTGTGGTGTGCAGCCTCTAGTAAGGGAACAGAGCATCATCTTGATTTTCTCTTCAGCTGCCAGAAAGTTTCAGCTAAGGGAAAGGAACCCAAGAGAACAAGGTCCAGTCCTGCACAAACGATTGCAGACACCTCAGTCCCTCTGCTGCCAGCAAGACACCACACTTATTTTTACTCTGGCTGGGAAAACCCTCTACTGCTTCAAGGTGCACCTGGGAGAGGTTTCTCAGGGCGTCCCTTTCACCTGGCTGGTGGCTGGTCTTCAAAGGAAGCCGTGTTTGCAGCTGCCTAATCATTGCACAGCCCATTGGTTTTCATTCTTAATCACTTGTGCGCTTGCCCCAGCAGCACTGAGTTTCTCCAGCTTTTGTTCCAACTCCTCCTAGGATGGACAGACCAGTTCAAGGCAGGACAGGTAAGGAAGATATGTCTGTACATCAAGCCATAGTTTCCATCTCAGTGGCCAGGCTGCTTCAGGCCATCTGCATACAAGGTTTAATTCTGACAGGTATCTGTGGTGTGCTTTCACTTCTTCAAAGCTGGTCAAAGCTTTTAACTTATGATAATGAATTTAGTTACAATAATGAGTTAAAAAGTCACTCTCTTGTGCATAAGACTGACTAGAACATGGGCACTGACAAAAAGCCAATTTGCTACTCACCACAGCCTATCATCTCTTGCTTTGCTGAGGGACACTCTGCATGGCAGAACTGTATGAACCAGAGCAACTCCTTCCTTCTCAGTAAGACGTCGCTGTGGCTGGCTGCCCCTCTCAGCTGGTCCATTAGAGAAGAACAGGATTGGGGATGGCACACAATGTGGCCACATATATCAGAGAAGAGTTTTTCAGAGGAGTCACGTGTGGGTAGGAGCTGCGTTACAAGGATTAATTACAGTTTTTCCTTGTGAGACTTCAGCGTGCTGTGATCTATGCCAGTTATTTGAATAGACATCTGATTTTTCAAAGAGATCTAGATTTATTGCTGCCCTAGAAATCTGGTTTAGGCCATTAATTTAGACAGGACTCCCTAATTATTTGTGGTCTCTATTTTTTTTTCAGTTTACTGCTAAAGCAACATAAATTGAACAATTATTCTTTCAACACTGCATTGGAGAAGCCATTTCCCAGAGCAATAGTATTAGGCAGGTAAAGAGACCATCTCAGACAGGTTTATGAAGAGCCGTACTGGAACCAGGGAACAAACAGTGTATATGCTAATACTGTCTAAAATAAAGCCTCCTGGTTGATGAAGATCTTTGTAACATGATTACCACAAGATTGTGATATGACTGCTTTGTAAAATATTACATGTAATATATAACTTGTCCAATCTTACATATACTTTCTTGTGACATCACAAATGCTGTTCTAGATAAAGGTTATTTCTGCTGACTGCAAATGTAAATTTAGGTGTTAAAATTGTATTGCAAGTAAAGATCTCTTTAAAGAAAATGTTTAAATATATATGGTTTAATACAGATTTCTCTAATTTGCATTACTGCTGACTTCTTCCTTCTGAATTAATTTTTTGACCTGTTTTGTGTTCCTGTAGGTGGGAAGCCTCTATATAATACTCTGAGAGAAAACAAACCTTCCTCTTTTCATGTACCCTGCTAAGCTCAGAATGTACAGACTCCTAAATCACTTGCCTCTTACTAGGAACAGAATGTGCTGTACTGTTTTAGTAGCATCCTCTTGTAGTGTATAGGAATTAAAATGCCTTCAGAGCCGTTAAGATGGTCTTCTGGTCATGCTCCACCAGTGAAATCACTGGCATCCTCAGGATCTTTTATAATCAGCTAAACTGGGTTTATAGCCTCTTTTTTCCCCATTTAAATCAAACTTGCTATGGACATTCAAAAGAACCCATTGTTCTTATTTTAAATTTAAGTCTAAAGCTCACATAGTCAAATCTGACTGCAGCAATCCGACGACTTCCAGAGCCATGCCCTGATTTTCAAACTAATAAACTTCAGAAGGATGTGATCTTAATTCATGCAAACCAGGCCACTTCTTTTTAGGTACCTCCATATGGATTAACAGCTTAAATCCAAGTACCCAGGCCTAAGAGCCAGCCCAAGGCCTTGAAGTGACAACTGTTAAGAAATAGCACTTTTAAAAGAAATAACAAATAGTGCACTATTTAACTGGTGACATTTATTTGAAGGGACACAGAACATTGACTAAAGTGCTTTAAAAGAGGAAATATAAACAGCTTCCTTAAAGCTATTAGTTCTTAAGTAGCCTTAATACAATTGATAAGATTAGCCTCCATGCATTACATGAGCTTGGGCATTTTGTAATGCCACACAAATACATGTGTGCAGCTTAGCAAAGAGCATGGGAATGCTATATCAGGCTCACAGGCCCCACGTACTTCCTAGCGAATGGTGTGGGAAGATTTTAAAGGTTGATACAAAGAAAAAGGGATCCCAGCAAAACAGTTACTTATTTCCATCTGACTGGTTTGTTTTGTAAAAAAAGACAACACTGCTCTTAGCATAATCAATGGAAAATGGGGATGGATCACAAGTGCTTATTAAAAAAAAAAAAAGAAAGAGCATTATTAGAGATTAGTTAATTAAGAGATAAGGCCAGAAAAATAGAATGGAACCATGTGATAACAGCCCCCTGTGGAGAAGATACAGGCTTAGGCAAATTTATTTCTGGCAACAGCAACACAGCTATCTCAAATCTGAAGTCATGAGACTGTGGAACATTTTTTGAATTGTATCAGACCTATAGTGTTCAGTGACTGACTGAAACACTGAAGTAGTAAAATGCCTCTCTCAAAGGAGATGCATTTGCTGTTCCTGCGTCATCACAGGTATTACTGAATTTGGATCCTAAGGATATTTGTGAGGTGGGAAATGCTGGCCTGGAGCTCAGCTTTGTGGGCTCTCCACTCCGTGCACCATCTCGGCAGCACCCCTGGGGAACACACCCGTTTTGCAGTCCCTCCCTCACATGTGGGGCCAGAGGAAGGGCTGAGCAGGACTCCCACCTCCCATTCCACCAGCTCCCCGCAAAGCACACAGAATTAGTAGAGCTAGTCTTTCCTGATTAACCTTTTTCTACTAAGGAGAAGGATAGTCCATAAACATGAGCCAGTTACTAAGTTCATGATGAAGTGCATTTCAGTATTTTGTTCTCAAAGCTTTCCAGAGCAAAGGGCAGTATGGGGATCAGAGAGCAGTCAAACAGCAGAACAGGGACCAAAGGGCAGGACTGCAGCCTGCCCTTGGATTGATGCACATTGAGAATCCAAGCCTCCAGGCATTGTACATCACATTCCCAGGCAGAACAGGGTCAAGTATCACAAATCAGCAATGGGGAGACTTGGACATGTGAAACTTGGCAAGGCTCAACTGCAGCTGGAGGGCCGATGAAAGGAGGAGACCAAAGCACTAAGTCTGAGGAACACAATTCCACAGACTGACCATCTTGTTAATAGGGTGAAAATTAAATTTAATTCTTGAAAAAAAAAAACAACATAGAAATCACTCTGAAATATGTGACAATACAGAATTCAACAGCAGCATCCAAGAACTGCTGTCCCTCCCAGCACATGGAGGAGGAGACACATGGAGTCCACTCTCCAGCCAGGCAGCAATGTCAGTATACACAAGCTGGAAGGAGGCACTCACTCTGTTCATCAGTTCCAAGACACACAGTCCCTAAAGGCACTTTTACAAGTCGCCTCCTGCCTTGCCAGCTGCCCAGCTATCCTCTTCAGAGGTTGGCACAGCTCTGCCTTAGACAAACACTTTTTCAAATGGCTGTGAGTTTCCATCTACATACATTTTCTCAGATACAAATAACAGACTAAAGACAAAAAGAACCACAGGGGGAAGATACAAACAAGGATAAGGTGAATTCACAAGTTCATATGAATGAATCTTTCATTAATTACATAAATTAATTGAGTAGAAGGAAATTGATCCTGTAAAGTTGCTGTAGGCATATTTTAAGTAAATTTTGGCAGAACTTCTTGTTTTCAACCCAGAGTTTTAAATGTAACAGAACATAAAACTCAAATTTATTCTCTACTTGTCTATTTTTTTATTTTCTTTTAGAGTCTCTAAATTATTCTTGAGATTAGGTAATGTTACAAATGAATTAAGTGAATTTCAGGAAAAAAATCACAGTGGTATGTCTAGATTACAAATAACTATTACCTCAGAATATCCCTGACTTCAGCAGGATAAAACAACTTTATGTGCCCTCCCTCTTTGCAAGGTGGCACTCAACCAGGAGTGCTCCTCACACAGGTAGATGTTCCCAGTGCCACATACCCTCCTCAAATACTTCACAGCTAGGCCTCTGTCACTGGTGAAGACTTAGAAGTGGATCCTGAAGCTCTTGAGAGCAGGATTCAAGCCCATCATCCTTTCACTACAATCACAGCTTCTGCAGCCCTGGGAAACCCCACACATCTCACTGGCCATGCCTGGGGCAGGGCTTCCCACCCACTATGCACCAGTGAAACAAAGCAACCACGCTGGGCCTTGGGTTTGCTGCTTGGACGTGACACCTTCCAGTGTCTGAATAACTGTTATTCCACACCTACCCAATGACTTGAAGTGCTACTCACACAGAAATGTTTTATTTAAGTGTCTCACACATGTTGGCATGAGCAGCAGCTACCCACAGCCTCCCAGCTGAACACCCTGTGCTTTTGCATGCTCCAAGTGACACATGTTGCTAGTATAGAGCATTTATCACTCTGTGAAAAAAAAAAAACACTACTCAAAATTCCTTATTTTCAGGTCCATCCTCTTGAAGCTGACAGTAGAGTGGAGCTTAAAGCCTATGTTACAAAAGAGTACACAGAAAAAGAAAATAAAACACAAAGTACATTGTTTTAGAGGTCATGCCATGTTCTGAGCTTTCAGCTACTGCAGCACTTTATGAATTACCAAAACCAGACCTGGAAAGATTCATTTTATACAGATGAGATGCCTGACTAATTCAACAGCATTAAACAGATGCCCAGTAATTACTGCAGATTTTTTTCTTCTTCAAGTCTATTTTCTGCCAAATTGCACATTCATTCTAAAGGACTCTGATTACAATCATTGTAAGAAAATGTAGACTCCTTGGAGCTGTCTGTACAGGGAGCAAACACTAACTCACTAAGGTAGGTATCTCTGGTTACAGGACAGCAGTGAATGACATCAATGAACATATTGCTAATACCCCCGCCTTTGTTATTTTTATATAATCTTTTCTCCGATACATTAACACACTTCACCATTCTCCACATTTAGAATGCTGCAAGTGCAGAAATACGTTTCACACATTGTTCTTCAAATACATGGTTGATTTCAAATCAACAACCTTGTTTTATAAGTCACTAAATCATTTCACAGTGGTCTGCACAGACACCATCCCTAACCCGAGCTTAGCTGTCCCACCCTGCCCAGGGCTGACTACCCAGTCTAGCTTTCCTTCCAGGATCCTACGCAATGGACAAACTGGAAAACTTACCACCTCCGAGCTCACGCTGTCTGAAAAGAGACTGTGAAAATATATATTCACAAACTGATGAAAAAGTAACATTTAATCATTGCTGTCATGGAGACCAAGATCTGTACTTGCCATTCCGTAGCTCCTACACCTGGTGCACTGCGAAACTCCTCATGCTCTCCCTCTTCTTTTTTTCTCCAAAAGAGCATTTGACAAATCTCTCCATCAAAGATGTAAGACTTGGGCCTCTACTGTTTGCATGCCAGGAGAGGGGGAAAGGTGGCGGAAGAGCAGGAAAAAACAGAGGATGAATATGCAACAGCTTCAAGATAAGAATATGCAAAGCAAGTTTCATATGTGGAACAAAGATTTGTAAAAGAAATGTTAAAACTGCAACAAATGAAGTATGAATAGAAACATACGTGTATAAAACAGCAGAAGAAATAACTGAGCAAGCCTTTAAAGAGCAGCATGTATGGATAAAGAGGGATGTGACTGACAGGAATGAAGTGGGAAGATGCTGAGAAATGTGTTGTTTCCACTCAGCCCAGGAAGCCAGAGCTCCAAATGGCCATGGTACAGTAGCCTTCCCAGCAGCAGACCTGCACTTTGGTAACAAGAGGGAGAGTGTGGTACGTGCAATTCCTCTTCATGTTATTATATAATATATAAGGCACCCCGAAACAGGAACAACAGGCAGTCTTACTTAACATTTGTGAGGGGTGAAGCAGGATACTGAGGCAAAATGCAGCACCATGGGTACTACTGAATCCTAGTGGATATAAAAGAAGTTTCCAAAAGCCAGATTGCTATTACCAGCCAAGCAGCATGCAGGGAAGACTCAGCAGCCACTGCTCCTGTCCTCCGTAGCCCATAGTCCTGCCCAGACTGCTTGGACACATGCATTTTGGTGTCTGTGGGATCAAGTGTGTGGGTGCATACAGTGAACTTAAATATGAAATCACCATGCCCTTCTGTAGGGTCTCAGGCTGAAGTGAAAGGGATGATTTGGGACAAAGTTGTCACACGTTACCATATTTAGCTACCTCTCAGGGCCAGCTAGTGAGAAGGGCACTGAACAGCATTAAAACACTCTTGACAGGATCAGAGGGGTACAAGGCATGTCCATCATGTGATATTCACAGGGCCCTGCTTTGTAAAAACCTGAACTATTTTACTGTGTCCTATATTCCTCTATCAGCCCATAACATGTTTAAAACATACTAATGTAAGGTGAAAAATATTACTACCAACAAAACAAGCTCAATACTCTTGCATAAGTCACTCCTGAATTAGGCCTCAGACAGCAAGATGACCCTCCCAGAACAGAACCAGGAATCACTATTTCTCCTGACCCTTAGCCTTGGCATAAAATAGATAATGAACCCCCTTCTCACTCTTACTGGAAACAGCTGCTTAGCTGTCTGGAAAGCACAGCTCTGCGGGACTTTTAGTGAGGCCTCAGAAAGCTTTCCAGTGGATGAGCTTCTAGAGCCTGGTCTGGGGGAAAGCATTGACAGGTCAAGAGTCTCAGCCAAGCCTGGGATCCCCAATCACCCCTGACACGGAGTTCTTCCCAATCCCTCACCCATAACAGCAAAGCCCCAGATGGCATGGGCACTCTGGCTGGCAGCAAGGAGAGGCAGGAGGCTCCAGCTCCTCCTGGCCCTGCCTCCGGCTCTCGAGCTGCCACTGGCATGTGCTCTCGCTGCAGTCCCAGCAGCCAACGCCCCTCAGTTTCCCCAGGCTTACAATGGTGCCCTTCCCTCAGTCACTGCTGGTTCCTCAAACCAACAAATAACACTCCAACAAAGTAAAGCTGCTTCCTGGTAACTGGAAATTATCAGCAACTGGAGATAAATGTGCAATTCATGCATCCACTGGCTTCTATCCGGCACCAAAAATGGAGTTTTGGTTTCAGCAGTGCCTATTAGCAAAGTTCTTCTGTGAGACTCTCCCCACCTTTGTTAACACAGCCCAAAAGGAAAAGCCTGCTCTACTCCTTCCAATTCCTCAACATTCAAATCCCAAGAGACTAAAAAAACCCCAAACAAACAAAATAATTCATGATAAGGAGAGACGTTTCTCTAAAGACAAATTGTCTGTAACACTTCCCATCACTGCTAAGCAACCTCTCCCAGTGCCTATCCCCGAGGATACATAGAAGCCACTCCATACGGCCTGAACCAGCTACCCAGAGAAAGCAGACAGTCAAATGGCACACACAGAGGTGTGGCTGGCAGGCTCCCTGCCTTTCATCACTCCTTGAGCACCTGAAAGCATTCCTGCAGAAGGCAAGCCTTGATAATAACCAAATCTAATGTTGTTCTCCTGAAGTCTGCAACCTTCCCCGTGTAGCATTAAGTAGGACTCTGGGACAATCACTGTAAAGAGGTGAAGAACTGAACAGCTCATTGTAGGTAAGCACATGCCTCCCTATGACAGTTTTCTATTAATGCCAGTTAAGATATGGAAAGTACCATCCCACTCACACTACAATGCAGGATTGGCCAGGTAACAGTCCTGGCTCACCAAAAGCCAAGCAGATTGCAATACAAAAATACTAAGATCAAAGACCTGTAGAAGCCCTACAAAGATGAACCCAGTATCTCTTACTATTACCAGAGGTGGCCTCCCTGTGTATTTTAGTGTATTTTCTTCTCTAAAGCATTTTTTTTCTGTACAGCAGATGTCTTACTTTAGAAAAACCTTCAACAGGATTTCAGACAACATCCTCATAACCAACCTGGGGAGATGCAAACTAGGCAAACTGCAAAGTGGACAAAATGCTGGCTGGGTTTTCAGGTTCAGAGGGTGGTAATGAACAATTGGAATCCAATCATTTAGAAGTGGAATTCCCCAGGGGCTGATACTCAAGCCAAAACTATTTCATATGGTCATATTTGACTTCTAAAATCAGTAATCTCAACAGCAGTATGGAAATAGAGAGCTCCACTTCCTGCTGAAGGCAATTCCTACCAAGGAGCAGAGGAGAGTCGAGTGGAGAATGGAGGCAGATTCCAAACTCAGCTGATCATGACACTGTCATGACACTGTCAAGAGATTTGAGATGCAACTCCCCTTCTGCAACTCCAGAAAGGAAACAGCTGGGATTTAATGCTGAAGGTACTTGCACAGTAAGTCAAGCATCCAGCTTCTTCTCTACCCCATTCAAATCAAAGGGAGAATTTTCACAGTGATGGAGCTTCTGAACAAAACACCAAGTCATTTAGCATAAGATAAAATGCACTTAAAATGAGACAACAGGACTAGAGCACAAGAGCTGATAGGGCTTAATGTCAAATCTAGAAGGACAGCAAAGGGTCTGCGTGGCTGCACATGCCACATCCACTGTCCCAGGGAGAGAAGGGAACTGTATAGTGCGCAAACACACCGAATCCTTGAAGTCCAGGTTGTTCCCAGTGCTAGAGCAGGAAGGCCTGACATTTACTTGCTTAGTCGCCAGCATTGAAGACTAGTTCAAGGGGCATGGAAGGACGGTGCAGAGGACCAGAGGAGAGCTGTAAATGTCAGCAGTCTGAGAATCCACAAGCATTTATCTCAGCCAACAACAAACTCCTGGTGACTTTACAGATGAAGTGGTCAGAGAGCTGGGGGAGCACTGGCTCTTGGCACAAGTCAGAAGGCATCAGGCATTTGTTATCTTGGTTATGTATTTCCAGCTGGGTAAGAAAGAGCCTCCCAGGGCAGACTGGGGAGAGTAAGAAGTGTTCTCTTCAAGTATGAACAGAGTGAAAAACATTACTGATGTGAACCTCAACCACCATCCCTTTGTAAAATGTAACCTACAATCCTGTAAAAAGACGATTAAGACTTTTTGGTAGAGGTCAAGAAAGGTTTAGCTGACTGAGGCAAATGACACTAATAATATAATCACCTTACATTTATAGCCAGGGGATTGCAGATGTTGCACATCCAGGTATTTCTGTCAGCTTGTGATTAACAAGGTGCACACTTGAAGGAACAAACTCAGCAAAATTCCCAAAACAACATTTAAAAAGTACCTATTGAATGTTGCCATGAAAAGCACTTACTTCATGCTTTCAGCTTTGTTTTGTATTCAGTTATGACGGTTTTATGTCTGGGAATTTTGTGGGGTTTTGCTGTTTTGATTTTTTTACTCCCCCAAAACATAATACATTCTAGATTGTACACATAATCCATAGATATTAAAGTTATAGCCAATTTATTACAGATATTATTTCCCTGATACTGAAACAATGTTATATATAAATATTTCTACATTAATATAAACACATGCAAAACAAATCAGAAAATAGAAGTCTTAAGTAAAGAATGACCCAATTGCAAAAAAATGATAAATTGTGTACTTTGCAATTATTTGTGGTCACAGTCTCCGACTCTAATCCCAGAGGGAAAACAAATCCTTCTTGCTGTCAATATTTTGCTTTGCACAAAGAAATCTGTCAGTCTTTTTAATATTATGCTTACAGGAGAAGAGAGTTTTTCAATGCAGTTACACATTATTTGAAACTGTGGCACATAGCTCAAAAAGCAAGACTCTGCAAAGGAATAGCAACATCACCAAAAAAGTGAGATTTCCAAGTACCATGCACAGAAAATTGTTGATATGTCAACCAGCTTAAGTAGGGGAAGGCAGAGATAAAGCATTAATGTCTATTTCTCCTGAAAATTCTGCATGCCTCTTCATAAAAAGTGACAGCAACATATAAATGATTCAATCTATGACAGGTAGTAGAGACAAAAGCAGTCTGTACTGTTTTTAAGAAAAGCAGATCCACATTGGCCAAGTTTCTTTATTTCATACTTCACATCTTCACTCAATACTGTTACTGAATGTTTGAAAAATTGTCCTGTACACCATGAATATACAAAATTTATCTGGAGCATTAAATCTGTAAAAATAGGAACAATTCAGTCAGACCAAGTGTAACTGAAGATCTGGCAGATAGTAAAGGGAATTGCTTATCTGGGCTGAAGATGTAGTGAGAAATTAAGACTTAACTAAAACACCCACAGATTATTAAGGAAACAGAACTATGTAAATTAAGATTTTACTAATTTGTCAGAAGATAGGAGAGATAAAGATAATGAATTTTATTTTAAATCAGTAAGCATAATGTGACTTTTTAGAGACACCTTGGAGGTCTAATTACATACAACTAGAAAACTCACTGCCTTCAGGCACCCTCATATCAAGTGCAAATCTGCGCAGTTATAGAATATATTTATAAAATATACTATATGCAAACATCTTTACAGAGCTTTAAATCAAGCCAAAAAGTAAATATACTTGATGGGAGAACAGAAAAAAAAAAAAAAAGGAATCTATGCAATAATGTAGGCAGTGTGATTGTGGCCCTTCAAAGCCAGAGGAAACCATTCCATTTGTCTGCAACAAAAAAGAAGATGGGATTTGCACCTTGAAAGTTGACTGTTAACAAAAATGAAGAAAATATCCTCTGTGCTTCTGCAAATTAACATAAAATTAGCTTTCATGACTTTTATGTATTGTTGTTGTCTTAAAATAATTTCTAAAGCACAGTGTCAACCCTTGAATACCAATAACCAATCACATAATTGAAAGTAAAAGGGTTTCCCAGTTAAATCAAATTAAGAACTACATAATTCTAAGGAGTGCAATGCTCTGGAAAAAGCTTTACATTATTTTACTTGTAAAGCTGGTGTTAGGTTTTTTAGTTAGAAAACAAGTGGAAGCAAGAAAGCTGCAAGAGTACAAATGACAAAATCATTTTAGATACACCAAGTGAAAGAGTGAATTATCCACTGATGCAGACACAGACATCCATTTGCTACATTATTTGCTTCCTTACTTCATTCCATTGCATGTACACACAGCTTAAGTATTAAAATGCAGAATAATAAATAAAATGGCTCAGATTACTAGCATGGGGCAAAACACAATCCATAATTGTGCTCTATCTAGTTTCTGTTTCAGCAGTCTTTTTCTCTTGCAGTTTGTAAGAAAAAAATCATAGTCAGACTTCCAAAAAGAGTCATTCTTTTTTATCAGAAACTTAAGTTCATTTGCCCAGGTTTATAACCCAAGACATTTCTGTGAAGGAAGCACAGTGCAAATTATAGGACTAATAAAACTCGCTTACATAGAAAGAAGTTTACTTGATTAATGTTAACTGGTATCTTTATGAAATACACTGTAAAACAAAGATTAAATAACAGGTTTGAGCTTGTTGGGTTTTTTTTCCTCAGACTTTTTTCCTCACCCCTCCTTTGAAAAGCTTACTGAATTACAAAAATCTTTAATGAAGTTCCAGTCTTCAGCAGATAACCATTATAAATGCTGCCAATCAATGCCAACCAGTGTTTGATTTGCTTCTTGTGCATGTCCAATTTCCTCTGTGATACTGTGCTGCTGCCAGAGTTTTTGAATCTTTTTAAATCGTTCTTTGCACAGATGTAAGGGATTCCCACGTCTGTGAAGGAGATAACACTTATCAGGAATGACAAAACACGGCGGCAAGGCACAAATGGGCAGTGTGATATATTAAGTATTTATTAGATAACCCCTTAAAATACTAAAATATTTAGATAATCCTTTAACATTCTTCTCATATCAGGGCAAATCAACAGATACTTGGATTAGTAAACTGCGGTGCCCCCTTGTCTGGTGCCCCACCCTTAGAGCTCAACAGTTCCCTCTGGCCTGTACAGCCACAGACCTCTGAACGCACATTTTCAGCAACTTTCCAGGCTGAACTAGTTCATATTCTCTGATTTTTACCAGATTTAGAAGTATTGAGCATTAACAACATCAAGTCCCCAAACTATCCTCTCACAGGAAGCACAGACAGGAGTTAAGACAAAGAACTACTTCATTAAATAATCTCACAGCATTTTCAGTTGGTATTAAATTAACACAGGTTATACAAACCAATGCACTAGACACAAATAAAATTTTCAGCCTTAGTTTCTAGGCAACTTCACAGATGCTAAAAAGATTTAAACTTTTACACTTCAAGACAACTGTTTATAACCTGCAAAAGATCTTCTGTTAAATATTTTTGACCTAAAACCACGTATTAGCATTAAGATGTTTGAAGATATTAGATGCAGCAGCAGATTCAAAATATAATGTTATCTATATAATTAAAATAAAATGGTAACATAAAAAGTGTAGTTTACAAACCAGATAGTTTTAGAATTCCTGTATTTAAAAGATGTGTATTTACCTGAGTCCCTGGTCTGTCTCTCCATAGTCATCAAGATAAGGAGGTGGATAAAAGCAGCCCTTTGTTTTTCCAGCTAAAAATAGCACCTGACATTCTCTTACTCTAGAGAGAGACACAAAGATTTTTAGGTATTGATTTTTAGGTGAATAATTTCTTATACTTTCATAAATACTGCTTTTACAGTTCTTACCTACTTTCATTGTGTATAATCTGCATGTACATATTTTTAAAGGTACTTTGTTGTTTTTAAACTAAAGATCTTCTCATTCTCTTCCTGTTATAACTTCTCCGTAGCAGTTAAAAATAATGTAGTTCTATGTCATACTGTTTGTAATCTGTGTAAAACACTCAAGAAAACCATAACAAGAAAAAAACCCAAATTCACTTCTCACTAATTGCCAAAGTGAAAATAGATATTATCTAATCTTTTCTTGTATGCAGAGACAGCTAAAGTGAATTTTCATGGTTTTAACAGCAGCAACAACAAAACCAAAGTACTTACCTTCATCCTTTTGTAATACTTGAATAGAAATAAACGTACAGACAAAACAGATTCCCTTGAGAATGAAATTCAAATTTTCTATGACATTTTATCTTCAAAGAAACACCCTTGGAACTTCATACCAAAATACAGGAAGATGAATGCACTCTAGTTTTTAGGCAACCCTATTGTTAAAGAGACACTTCCTTTACAAACCAGCCATGCAATCACATGCATGGAAGTATTAATTTCAGGACTACACACACCATCTCAGCCAGCAGTGTGAGTAGAGGCGTTCAGCTCCTTACCTAAGGAATATGCCCACTCCAGAACCACAAGTGTACGTATGTGCAGTACAGGCTCCAACATCTTCCCCTTCTAATTCAGTCTGACAGCAGTAACTCTGAGAGCACAGCATGGTCCCACACACAAGGCACAATGTTGGGGCTCTGCTTTTATCACCACCTGATTTCGGACACCTTTTGTTAAGGAAAAAAAAACAAAAAGAAAGCCACTGTCTGTATTAACTCTAGATAGTAAAAAGATTCAAAATTTAACAGCTGCAATTTCTGATTCACTGAAATACAGGGCAGATTTGCAGACAAATGCTATGTGGCATTAACTTTATGATTCTATATACAACTTTCTGAGACCTTCAGGTTAGAGTTTATGAAAAGGAGCAGAAGACTTCAGGGTCCTCACTGTAATTTCATACAACTTACGAGAAATTGGACGCTTGGTTAATGAGGCAGCTGTAGTCATCCGGAAGGTCTATTAATTTGTTGGATTCTCTTGCATAGCTAGAATAAAACAATCAAATCAACCACTCAAATTTCAATAAATAATACACAAGTGAATTCAAACTCATTCATGTTTTCCTGACTCATCTAAACAGCATATGTGAATAATTAAATTTTTAAGGTTTTCCGCTTCTCTGCCATTCCAAGTAAAATGGGAGCACATAAAAAAGGAACCCACAACATCTTTCAACTAAGCCACCTCTGTCATATTTTTGATTAATTTGAAAAAACAGAGGCAGAAAGTCAGAATACATATCATATGTATGTTTTTACCAAAACCTCTTTACAGGTTTAACTAAATATTTGTTCTCTCCCGTTTCAGTTTGCTTTGTATTTTCCTCAGTCACTAATATTGAATGGGAAATAGTCTGACTCTCAAGGCAGAGAAAATATTCATGCAATGACAAGGACCTATTTAATACAAAATATTTATATAGTTAAAAACAACAGACACTATACACTAAATTTTAATAAATTTCAAGTCTAGGAATAATATGGATTAGACTATGACATATAAACAGGTTTGTAACAAAACAATGTACAAGAACATGCAGAGAGGGGAAAAAAGAATCACTGTCAAATTAGACATAATCTTGTGAAGATCAGATAAGAACCAGCAAAAGGGACATACGGAAAAAAATCCCAACAATCACAAGTAGCAGGAAATCAATCACACAACCCGAACGCTCTTATTGGATAAGATTCTGTTAATAGCCTGGTGTTTAACAGACGAAGTGATTAATTTTTATTTTTGTCACTTAGCCTTATTGTATGTACTGCACTGAAAGACTGACTTTTTGTATTTAGAACAGGAGATTAAAATGCAGGTTTGTGTTTCTAATAACAGCACTGTGAACCTCACATTCAATTATAATTATCTGAATAATTGTTAACCACCATTTTTACCCAGCCTTCAGAAAGAACAACACCCCAAATGCTTTTCTAGACCCACAAAGTAATAAATGTGTTCTGAATTCAAAATAATTGCTTAGCAAGAAGAAATGTATGAGAAGTGAATTTTCTTTTTAGCAACTGATGGTGTTGGTTTCACTAAAGGAACTGGAGTTTTTAAAAGGATAATTTAAAAAGCTCTTCCAGGCCCGATATTTTTAAACAAAGTTTAGACGTGTCTTATAACAAGTGTATTTTTTGCATTGGAAGGTGCAAAGTAATAGGAAACATGAGAAGAACTTTTATGGCTTCTGATTACTGTGGGTCAGTCTAAATAAAACTGTAATATTTAACTTTGCCTTTAAAATCTACTGATTTAAGCAATCTATACTTTTTTTTAATAAATTCAAAAAATCTCTTTGCTTATCCCTAATATCTGTTTTTTAATTAAGTAGAACTGATACTATATCATTATAAACACCCATTACAAAAAAAGTTTTGGAGAAAACAGCACCATGAAAGGTTTTTTCCTATTTCTCCTTCAAATCTCTCCATGTTTACCTGATAGCTTGTCTCTTGCCTTCCAGATACCTTTTTACTTCATTGTTACTGCACCAACTGCAAGAAAGAAAAAAAGTGGAGTTTAACTTCAATAGATGATAAAAAACAATTAAGAAAAAAAATCCACAGTACATCTATTAGGTAACCTCTACAACCGAAATAATTTCTTTTAAAACACTTATATCTCACATACTTTTCAAAATCTAGGATTCACTTCCATATATGCATTCCTGGGAGATTACTAATACTACTATTTTTTGCAGGGTTCCTTATTATATTTAAAACAAGCATAAAAACACAGCTTACCTTTCTATTAATGTGTTCAGAATCTCACTGTTTTCTTGAAAAAGGCAAGTGAGGTTGTTTGGCAAGGAAAGATAGCTACATAAATGTTCAAACTGATTTGCTCCATTTACTGCAAAAAAAAAAAAGAGTGTAATTGCCATAACTACATTTTAAGAGAAATGACATTAACCACAATAAATTAAATACTGCTTTAAGTTATGGGACACTTACCCTTTTAATTTTTTTTTTCAAAACTGTATTCTCCCACACCCAAAACACAGCATGATGCATGAAAGTGGTAAAGGCACCAGACAGCTATGTTGGAAAACTACCAGTAACATAAAGCAACTTTGAAATTTCCCCCCTAAGCACGTTTCAAGTGTAGTCATGTAAGTGAGAGCTGAACATCCCTCATAACTCAGTATGCCTTTGTTTTAATGTCACCCACTAAATGGCTCCTTTGTGCTCCTTGTGACACAATCAACACAGGTGGTCAGTGACAGGCAGTGTATCACAGCCTTAGAAAGAAATACAGAAATTGCAAATGCCTGCAATGCCAAACTTTACTAAAATATCTGGGACAGTCCCAGACCACCACATTCACACCAGTCTGCTGGTTTCACTCTCCTGGCCTGTGCTCTCCCAGCTTTCAGGAAAAACAGTACCAGTGCCTATTCTGGGGAACAGCCTCTTTAGCTTTGGAATAGAGGAGGGAAGAGAATTAGAATAAAAGCTGCACTCGCTTCCCTCTCATGCCCAAGTAATCTCTGTTTTAGAACCCTCAGTAAAACACCAGAGAAAAGAAACACAAGCCAGTTGTGGGATCAGTGGATCCCGGGGCGGGGGAGTGGGAAAGGAACACAAAACACCCAGTGTCACAGACACTGCCAGGACATCCCACAGTGGTGGGAAACTGCAGGGCCATACAAGCATCTGGGACTTGAGGATCATAAAAAAGTAGTAGAGCAAAGCCTTCCTTTTCTGCTCTCTTACAACACACTCTTTAAAGGCCCGTGGACCTACCGTCTGGAAGTACATCTGCACCTTGCACCTCACGTTTAGAGTATCCATATCATAAAGAACTCAAGTGATCTCTACTGGTCCAGACTATGAACTTGAGAAATCTTGTTACAGAAAATGAAAGTTCAGGAAAAGAGATTTCCTTCTTTCAGCTCAGCACCAAGTAGCAGATTTTGTTTTAAACATGGGAGTCCTGAAGTGCTGTGAACCTACTTTTTATTAACATCTTCAGGTTTACATTCTATCCTACATACGCCTTATGTTGAGGGCAAAAAGGATGTTACTAATATTGACTATTTGGGGTGTAACATAACATAGTGTATTTACAGAGAGATCATAGAATGGTTTGGGTTGGAAGAGACCTCAAAGACAATCTACTTCCAACCTCCCTGCCAAGAGGAGGGACACCTTCCACTAGATAAGGTTGCTCAAACTCCCATCCAGCCTGGCCCTGACATTAATTATAGGCAGGTGCTGCTGGAATGAAATCAACGCAAGCTAAAACAAGTCTCATTTGAAAATAGTAATCTATAGGAGCTCTGAAATAATTGAAATTTTCCTTATTAACAGAAGACCATCAATTTCTGTTTTAAGTAATCTAGAACAGCAATTGCCTCTATATTAAAAATACATTTAAAAATCCCCTCAAATTAATCTTTTGTCTTTTTCATTATGCTGATATCATTCTGCACTGGTAACAAGTCCACATTCATTCAATCAGTTTCTTCAGAAAAGAGAGCTAAAATGTAATTTATTTTGACCATTAATGTTTATGTCTTTAAAAGCTGATTTAATACAAAAGCAGACAGTACCTTGAAGTTCTGAGGGTGCTGGGACTCCATTTAAGTAATGAAAAAACAAAGCAGAACATCTCAGGAAAGGCATGATTCCAGCTTTTAGATTCCTCCACAGGTGCCAGCCTGAGGAAACTTCTTTCAAGGCACTTAAGAGAATACAATTAAAAAAAGTTTGCTTTACCTAATAATTTCAGTTTGAGGGCTATATTTAGTAAGCTGTCATTCATATGGCATATTAAATACTGACTTCAGTTGAAATAATCGTTTCAAAGAAAACTTCAAGAAAAACAACAAATTAGAGATTCATAAAAATGTAACCAACATGGACAGTTAATTAAGGGAAATTTTGAATTAACATTTCAGATCATAGAATCATAGAATGGTCTGGATTGGAAGCAACCTTAGAGATCATCAAGTTCCAACCCCCCTGCCACGGACAAGGACATCTTCCATTAGACCAAGTTGCTCCAAGCTCCATCCAACCTGGCCTTGAACACTTCCAGGGATGGGCTTCCAGCTTCTCTGGGCAACTTGTTCCAGTGCCTCATCACCCTCACAGTAAAGAAATTTTTCCTAATAACTAACCTAAACCTACTCTCTTTGAGTTTGAAGGCACTCCTATCCCAACAAATTTTCTGCGCTCAGATACTGCCAATTCCAGATTCTGCAAACTGAATTAAAAAAAATTGTTCCAGAGAATAATCTTCATGAGCAGGTATCTTCATGATCAGAGAAATTTACAGGAATAGTTACTTAAGTGAATCTAGAAGTGTTGGATAAGAAACAAGATAAAAGAGCTCCCAAGTGAAAAGTCTTTAACTACATTATTACATAGAATTGAGTCAGTAATTACTGTTGAGTTCAGGAGGGAGAAAAATACCATATTTTAGCAAATGATCACACTTTTACCTTCCTGTACACTGGCAAAGAAATTTATACAGTGTAAGCACAGCTACTTCCTCTTCACTATTAGTGTCTTCTTGATCCATGCCATTCTCTTCTGAAAAAGAAATAAATAATAAGCAAGTTGTTTTATATATACAGGATTATGCAGCAAGAATGTATTTTTTCAAGTTTTGATAAAAAGTGCCCGAACTAAGTGAAATATTCTACTGGAATGGAATATGATGTACCAGAAAAATCTTTCTGCTGCATATCCTGTGTGGTAAGTTTGTGCTATTGTCAGCTTCAGTGAGGTGTCGGTTTACTTGTTCAGTTGGTTGAGTTTCTTAATGTACTTGCTTTGAATTCTTTGCTTTTGACATACTATGCCTTATCCAGCTCCTCTTCTCAGAAGATACATTGATCCCTTGCTTTGCTAACTGCAAGTTATGCACCATGCAATGCCTAAGCCAAGTCTCTGCAACAAACACCTGCAGACACTGCTACATTAGGTGGAAAGCAAGGATTCATGACTGGCTATGCTCCCAGAAACCTCCAGTGTTGAGCAATAATGACAAGATGGCTGAACTTGCCATCAATTTATCAGTACTCTCTGTGGACTGAAAGACAGAGCACCAACACTCTATTTTACAGTAAACTGCACACATTCACCCATAGCATCACAGTTTTTTCCTAAGTACAGACTTGAGGAATCATTTCAATAAAAGTTGAAAGAAAGTGGCATTACCTGTTGATGAGGTAAGTAAAATTTGTATTATGTGTGCCATAGTGACAAGATGAAACAGGTGAAGATCTCCAGTGCCAAGACTAACCCCTGAAAAATCCTGACAATGTATGGCAGGGAAAGAGAGCACCAAGCTTACCTGCAAAAAAAACCAAGAAAGCTGGTACAGTCCATTTCCTTTTGAATCTTCCCCTTTTCCCTGCTCATGCTCTAACTATACCCTTTGAAGGCAGACTTAAGGCTAATGTTAAAGCTAATTACGTAGACATTATTTAAGAGAATAATGATAAATATCAGGAGAGTTTTGAGTCTGCTTGGGTGGTTTTGGTTTTGTTGGTGGTCTTTTGTCCTTATTTTTTGTGTGTGGTTTGTTGGGGGGGTTGGTTTAATTTATTTTGGGGTTTTTTAACAGCCAAAGAGCATATATTTTGCCTCATTTTACCCTATATATATAGATAAGAATATCTGAAACTATATATATAGATAAGAGTATTTCAAACTACAGAAGTCTTAGAAAGGAAGGAAGTGAAAAAAAAAAATCTAAAACCTGAACATTTTGAAAAGTTCCTAACCCAGAGTAAAGAGAAAGATTTCAACAGTTTTTACATAGTGCCTACTGGATTAAAACATTATGAATATGTAGTATGGAATACATACCAATAAATGAAACATGTCAATATCAAGTATGCAAGGAAGATTTCCATTTTTTTCATTAGGCACCAGTGCTAAATATTTTGGAGAGAAAAAAACCCTATTAATCAAACAATTATATATTAAAATATTTTTCTGTATTTCAGTAACAAAATGAGAGTCATCTCCTTCATTTACATGATTAAACAATTAAAAATACAAAATCTCAAACTC
Source organism: Hafferia zeledoni (assembly GCA_035583235.1). Classification (NCBI taxonomy): domain Eukaryota; kingdom Metazoa; phylum Chordata; class Aves; order Passeriformes; family Thamnophilidae; genus Hafferia; species Hafferia zeledoni. Next base: position 23,498,891 of record JAWWEV010000115.1, on the reverse strand, counting down.
TGACCCAGAAATAAGCTCAAACACTAGTGATTAAACAGGAACACTAATTGTTGCTAGACAGCTCCTCCTCAAAGGAAACTTCTGCAATCAACTTAACTTGACAAGACTCACTGAACTTGCCTTGCAGAAATCATTTGCCTTATGGATTCAAAAATATAAACACATTATTTTATCTCTAATGAAGAAAGAGCTAGTTGTTGGTCTCTCCACCTCTGTAGTATTTACATTCACAGAAACCACAAATTATTAACCAAAGCATTCCAGCTGACAAAAGAAATTCACACACTTAATCAATTCCAAGCACCTCCATCTAAAAGCAAACAATATAAATTATGTGTTTTGAAAATGTTACTACATATTTTAAGTAACAATCAAGGAACAGTTGCAGACTTGTTTGCTCCAAGCAGTAAAATCTGATCTATAATAAGAATTTCAATTGCAGCTATGGGTATAGCTTTACAATTCAGCTGTAAGCATTAAGCTGCCAAGTTTAAAAACACTACTACAGTAAGAAAATGTCTCATCATAACAACTTAAAAATACTTCAGTTGAAGACTGTTGTCTTGCTGGCCAAAAAATTAATAGTTGAAGATGTGTGACATTTTGAATCTATTTCTGTTATAAAACATTTCACTACCACTCAGATTTTAAATGCTTTTCCTTTGTAAGCATGTAGCCACAGAGCTCAACCCAAAAGTGTGATAAATGTTTCTATCAAAAAAGTGGCCAGAGCAAGGGACTTAGAACCCCAAATTTCTTTTCAGTCAATCAACTCTACAAATAATTTATAAAATCCTGACAGATCAAAAGCTAGTAATTTTTCTTATTCCTAGCCTTGAAAAGTAAAATAGCAGAAACTTTTCCTTCATAAAAAAAGCAGTACAGTTGCTTTGAAGAAACATTGATTCAAGTTGTCAAGAAAATCCAAACCACACAGAACACCATATACTACAAAGTTCCAGTCAAATAACTAGCAGCATTTTCTCTCCTGCTTCACATAGAAAACGGCTCAAGCATTACTGCTACAAACTGACGCCAATTAAGTTTTTCCCATAAAGCTGCCAAATGTTTGCTGAAGTAGGTGGTATCTGTCTACCACTAATTTCAGTATATGAATGCATTTTAAAAGTTTCCCTGCTCTACTGACTGGAAATATTAAAGTTATCCCATTTTATAATGCCCTTTCAGAATAGTCCTCTCACGGGCAATTACTGCATTAGGCTGAACTTCAGCCTTTTCATCTGTATCTACTGACGCGTCAAGCTTGGAATATTTTGGTTTTTCTCATTAAAATTCTCAACTAACATATGACATTACATACTAAGTCCTGTCTTATCACAGATTCTTTCTAAAAGGAAGAGTCAACAGAAATCCTCCACAGCAAAATATTCATGCTTCCCTTGAAATGTATCTTGGAGCTGCAGACCAAAAGACATGTCTGTTTTATTTTCCATGGTATGACATAATATATATAGGTGAAAATATCAGCTCTTGGTCTATTCCTTAAAACCAGTGCATAAAATAAACCTCTAATCAATACTAACAGTCACTCTGAAAGCATTTATCTGTATCTTTGCAAAAAACCAGCATAAGGTGGTGAACTTACATGCTAATAGAGTACAAAAGTGACGCTGTACTGCTGAAAGAGATGAAACTGTCCAGTGAGCTGCAGCAAATCTTGTTAGTGACGTAAGGCAGTCATCCTTTAAAAACAATGAAAAAGAGACACTGTCACAGTCAACAAAGTTCCTCAATATGAAAGATCTTTTGACTTACTGCATTTTTTTCCAGGCCTCTTAACTGTAGTTTATGGGGGCAGTTGGACTGTGTTAAGGATATGACAGGTACCTACTTTATGCAGACACACAAGTTCTTTTCAGTATTGTTATTTTGACTGTTACCATGAGAAACCATGGCCTTACTAAATTACGTGTTTATAGGAAAAAAAAAAAGTTTTGCTAGCTTTGATTTTTAAACAGATTACAGATCGACTAAAGAGTAGGACCCAACAAATAAAACTATCAAAGAACTGTAACTTAAAATTTAGATATTCCTCACTACTGAAGCACAATTCCCTCTCTTTTCCACCGATTCAAAGAGGAATTGCTACTTGATCCTTACCTGTCGACAAGGTAAATGACCAAATAATGGCTTATCTTCATCAGCTAAAATTCGTTCTGTAAAAAAATTCAATCCTGTGAGTTTAACTAAATTCTGAAAATCATTTAGAAAGGAGCAAAATGAATACATTAGTACCTATAGTCTGTATTGTATAAGCACAGCTTCCCCAGCACATTATAGGTACACGTGGATCTTCCTCATTGGGATGAACCTTCAAGCCTACTTTGTATGTTGCTGTACCAAAAGTTGTCAACATCTCTTTTATGCTCTCAGAATAAGGATTCCTGAAACAAAGAAAACAATATTACCAATTCATTACTCTGTCCACTGGCAGCATAGTACTTCTAGTACTTCTTCCTGAAGTACTTCTAGTACTTCTTCTAGCCAGGTGGGGGTTGGTCTCTTCTCCCAGGCACTCAGCTATAGGACAAGGGGGCACGGGCTCAAGCTCTGCCAGGGGAAATTGAAGTT
>JAWWEV010000115.1:23485668-23496199 GCA_035583235.1 Hafferia zeledoni | reverse complement strand
ACTGGAGTTGGCCCAAGGGTTGGACTTGATGATCTCGGAGGTCTTTTCCAACCCAATCGATTCTATGATTCTATGAACCACTTACACAGCACAACTCTACCTCCCCATATTCCAGAGAAGATTGAGCAGAATTTAGTTGTTTGGGTACATTTGTTAAAAAGCTAAAGGAAACCAATTTTTTCAGAAGTGCATTTCACAAAACCAGACTCTGGAGTACACTGTAAGACTGCATTCCAAGACATGTGAGGCAGTTCACTTAGTTGAGCACATCATCACAGACAAAATGTATGCACACTGTTTACCATCAAACATTATTTTTACCCTTCTGAATCATAAAGAACACAGAATTGAATGAACTCTTCAGAACTTCAGAAACACTACACACACAAGTCAAACTAAATTCAATACTTTCTTCTGTAATTTGAGACATCATTAACATAATCAGGTTACTTTTTTGCAACTGTCATTTAGTGCTGAAAATTAGTGGCTGTGTCACCTGGCACAAATGACATGGCACAAAACTGGGCTCAAGGAAAATTAGAAAGACAGTGCCTGCCTAGATGTTTCACTAAAGGGAAAATTTATCTCAGAAATCAAATATCTTCATAACGCCTTCCTATCAATACCTATTGTTTGCCAGCAACACAGGCAAACAGTTGAACCAACTGCTACTACAACTTTTGTTCAAATGTTTGATTTATGTATCTTTACATATTAACTTATTCAAACATAAACTACTTATCTTTCAGAAACAAGAACATGTTGTAGAGACCCTGTGTCTAAAATCATGACTAGTTTTCCAATTACCAGTCTAATAGAAGATACAGTCTCTGCAGAAATCTTGCACCTCTGTGGAACATATATATGTAATATTACAGCTGTGTGTGCTTTGCTAATACTTCTTGGTAACATTCACAGATGCACAGAACACAAAGTGCATGGAGGACTGTATCTACATTTCTATATATCAGCAGTTTGACACTTTTCATTTTCCCTCATACCCCAGATCTTCACACCTTATGATTTACCACGACAAAGGAGGAATCAGGACAAAACAAACACAGAGCATAAAAACCGATACTGTGCATCTTGATTCCTTTAACAAACCTCTTTCAAAAATCTGATTAATATTTTGTTGCCTTCTACAGTTACCAAAACCCTCCACACAACTTTGCATTTTCTCTGTTGTTCTACTTAGCAAAAAGTCTGAAGCAATCACTTTCATCATCATTCATCAAATTACTTCTGAATAATTTTGTTTTATCTAATCAGACAGGTTATTTTCAGCTTACTGCATTCATTTAAAAATGCAGGGAGTGAAAAATAGCTTTTTGGCATACTGCATCTGACAGCAAGTCTCAGCTTCTGTTCAACAGCAACTAAACAGAAAAGACTACATAAGACTGGTAACACTTTCACATCGAAGTTAGAATTCAGAACAGCACTCCAGCAACAGAAAATAGAATGAAGTCTGACAAGTTATTAATAGCTTTGCCTTATACATTACATATCTGAAGTAAGTGGACAAAATTGCTTCAGAAAATCAGCTTGTCTCATAAATATTCTCTAACTTATCTCAAAGAACTTCAAGTTTGCCCACCTGAATATCCAATAACACTCCCAAGCCAAGTTAGGAGCTTCAGACCAAAGCTCTGATGGGCAACAATAGATGAATGCATAACTTGTACTTTCAATGGCTTTGTCTGACGACTGGTATTTCTCTTAAAAAGAAAAGGAAAAAGGAGGCAATGCATATTTAAGTGAGGGCTAGCATATATTTTTATTCAGAAACACAGCATTCCTACGACTAATTTCAATAATTGATAATATTAATATATATTCTACTTAACCCCATTTTTATGGGGTTAACCTTTTGTTTACCCCATTTAATATTTGGAGGACCTTATTATGCAATGTCAACATATTTAGGTCAATCCATTTTCCACTCTTGGCCTCTTATCAATGCACACACTGCTCTGCTGCACGTTGCTGATAAGCAATCCCACGTACAACCTGAGACAGTCACGTATGTTTGTTCCCCACAACATGACATGCAAGTCACACAGCAGCCCACCAAGGAAACTGCCTGTCCACAGACTGTTTTCAAAAATACAAATTAAAAACACAGAGTTAGAACAAGAAAGAATTTACCCTCATCTCTGTGTTAGAAACCATAATAGTCAGACATTACACATAAAAACCATTTGTTCTTTGACTGTATGGGCAGTAAGCTAAAAATATTGCATAACTACATCTTTAAAAATATGCTAATGATTTCAAAATTACTTAAATAGTTTAAAACCAGTAAATGTAGTTGCAGCATTTGTTTTTCATTAGTAGCACTATTATATATAAACTATTTGATACATATGATTAAGTACTTAAACAGAAAAACATTATTCTCATGTTCTTACACAGAAGAACCTTGTAATACATAGCTATTGTTAATATATATACATATATAAATGCACAGATCCAAAATTAAAGTGTATTTTCAGTTTCACAATTCAATTCGGATACATCTGTAAGAACTTCCATAACTGTGGGTGTTCATTGATCTGAACTAGCACGTAATTCTGTAAGATTACATTTGAAGTCCATGATCACATCCTGTTGTTTGAAGGAAAAAGTTGTCTACAAACTTATTTTTAGAAAACTATTTTGGGTGCAAGATAGGCCATAGTAAAAAAAAAACAAAAGGAAAAAAAAGAACACTAACTGGTATTTTGATACCCCTACTCTGCATATTGTAAATAGTATCTCCAACACTTTGTATTATTAAAATATGAAGTGCTGTTATGATAACAGCATCACAAAATTGTGTAGCAAAGCCTCTTTCCTGCTTAAGACAAGGCCAATAAGTTGATAATATCCCTTACCACCATTACTTACCACTATTACTGATTTTGCTTGCTCACAGTACTGGAAGTCTCCATATCGAACAGATCTACGTCCCTGTGAATTCGGAAAGATGTAACATTAGCACTGGCTTCTAAACAAGAAGTTCCAATGCTGTGTTTTACTTTAGTATAAAAGATACAGTAAAAGCTTCAGATGCACATTAACCACTCCTCGCTTCACGCTATTTTAACTTTTAAAGTACTGTATATGTAATACTTGAATTTCCAAAATGCATCCTGTATTTTCTAAAAGAAAATAAAAGTATATGCAGTCACCTGTTATACTAAATTTTCTGTGTATAACATTGTTTTTAAGATGCAACCACCACATTTCTTTTATTCTAAAATACTGAAAACTTATGTTTAGTATAAACACATCAAAAATTAGTTTTGGTAGAATTTCAAGATATTTCAGACATTGTCACTTTGGAAGAGATTTCCTCCTAACAGCACTCCCTCAAAAAAAGCACAAGCCAACAAACCAAGAGAAAAGGACACTCATTTTCATGGCAACTGCTTATAGGCTCATCACACAAGTAACAAGATGTAGTTGTCCTATAAAGTGTCCCTTGTTTGGAAAAATGCACAGGAAAAATGCACAATAGGGAAACAGCTGACAGTGCTTTTGAAACAAACATACCAGTTAAAATCATATTCAGCACACAGCTCATGAACTCATGGTTCTTTCTAAATATTGCATGAAATGCTTCACCTCTTTCTGCCATTATAAAATGACAATTATGAAAAATTGAATTAAAATAAAAAAATAAAAACCCACAAACCACAAATAGTTCCATGAGCAACAGAAAAGCAGCAGTCAGTTACAGGTTTTAACTCTCAGTTAACGGGTGTTATTCTGAGAAGCGTTTCCTATGCTTGGGCCACATATAGGGGCTATTTCACTGTCAGCTCCCCCATGTCCAGTAAGAGATGGGCCAAAGCTGCTGCCTGGCCCTGACAGAGGAGTGAGAAACACGCTGCTATCCACCCTTGCAAGATTTATGGGAAAACATTTACATTGAAACGTATGCTCAGTGTCAGGTCTGGTTTGGATTAGCCAATGAGCTGAGATATTTTTGGGTGGCATGACACACAGGGCTCAATCACATTAACCACACACTTTGGGAAAACAAACTAGAGTAAGTGTAGTCATGTAAAATAAACATCAGGGCAAGGTAATTAAAAGTTCTAGAAATTAATTTACTTACATCTCTATCTACTGTTGTTGCAAAACCAATGGCTTCCTTCTGCGTGCAGTTGACAGCCTTCTGAAGAGTATAAATAACTTGTTCATAGGTATGGACTTCATCATTAAACAGCATACAGTAGTAAGTGTCACTCTTCTCACTTCAAAGCAAGGATTGAATTTGTATCATTCAAAGCAATGTAATTTTAAAAAATCAACTTCTAGTTTAACAAAGTTTTCCACCAAATAGACAACCCAAGCCTGGGCGTCCTCTGCTATACTGGAATATATCTCAACAATTTATTTGAAAAGGGTAACTCCTATCCCCTATAGGAATGTGCATCTTTCCTGTAGAATTAAGTCCAAAAAGAGCAGAATCTCAAGGCAATACTTCAGTCTGAGTTTTATTTTTGAATATTTGTTGATTATGAATTGATAGTTTCCTACTAAAGAAAACATACTTCCTTTGTAGCTGTGCTTATTACATTCCCCCATAGCTTCTCAGAGATTTCAGCAATCTTGGCATTATTTTGCCACATTTGTTTTTCCTGACATTGCATAAAGGTCTAGTAGACATTAAAAACTTGGCAGTCTCTTAAAAAAAACAGACTCCACAGTCCTCAAACACAACTTGTTAAGCTAACAAATTCAGTTCAATCTTTTGATTCCCATAATTTATTAATATACTTAAGCACTCTGTACCACTTCAAAATTTTTTAGTAAGTGGATCATCAGAAAAACAAAATACTTCTGCCTTCAGTATACCGAAGTACACTTCGGAATTTCGGTCATTTTGATCATTAGACCTTTTTCAATCTTAAGAAAATTAAGATATTGGAAATAAATTGTTCCATCATTGCTATGCAGAAAAATATGCTTTACAATCAGAAAAGTAAAAAATATGAAAAATACAAATTTATTACAACCATTGTAGTCCTTTCTCCACAAAACACAATTTTAGAAAGGGCAGAAAAGATACTTAAAATCAGAATTTGCATTTTTGACTGTAAATAACTGCAAGCCTTTAAAAGGCAGAAGATAAATATTATACTTACATGATTTCTAGTCCAGGCAATTCATTTTCCTTTTCCCATGTTAATATATCTACTGCATATTTAAATGCAATGGCAAAAATATTATAAGCTCTTGCTACCATATCTTCAGGTAAGTGCACAAGAGGATCCTGGGAAATAAATATAAATAGCAAATGAGAAATTAAATAAAATTCAAAACATACTGTCAAATTTGCACCTCTTTTATCAAAGATGATGTAAGCATCTTTAATGATGTCTTTCTTCAAATGACTTTTCATTTGAAAGGAACAGAGCCAATAATCACCCTGTTTTCTTTTTCCAGTTTTACATTGATACTACCCAAGCTCCAATCTAACAATCAACACTGAACGGTAACTGGTCTTTGATTTAGAGAGACATTTTCACACATTGACATTTACACACATTTCTCCATTTTCACTCTCCTTGTTCTCACTCCTGTACACCTTCTAAGATAGTTCTCTGAAGAACTTTTAACCTCAATTGTATAAAATCTGCTTCTTCTGCTATGCCTTCAAAAACATAATTTCAAAACACCGTATCTTTTGTTCCGCTTATCAATTTAGTAAAGTGCAGCAAACAAATGACTATGCATCTATTGTGCTGTTACATATGCAAGATGCATTTAAAGGCACAAATCTTATCTCTCCCAGCTTATCCAACATGCAGCACGCTGGTATCATGATTTATGAAGCACATCTCTCATATGCTGTGGTATATAAATAATTAAATCCTGAGATGTAACGAGGTATTTCATAATGATAGTTCACGTCTCAGTCTTGCTCAGGGATAGCTGTCCCCCTTTCATCTGAGGTCCACGCACTCATTTGTGCCCATTCTGTGCTCTCCATTCAACAACTGCAGCAGCCACTACAGCTCCTCTCTGTGCCAGAGCAGAATGGCTGCTGCTGCAGGTGGAGGAAGAGAAATGAGGAAGGGCAGGAAGAAGAGTGCTGCCTCAGTCTGCCATGTCGAACGGAATGCTTTTTGGAGCAGCAAATGAGAACCACTGCCAACTCTGAATCAAGCAGTGCTGTTACCACTGCCATTTCTCTCCAATCCATTTCAAGGATTGTGAGTAAAAAACATTAAAAATCTCTTCTCTGAAGGGAGTGGTCTTACAGTACTTCAAATTTCTGAGAACAACTAGTTCCTCTTCTACAAAGCTTGAACGGGAACATTGCATGGCCTGCAGGTCACCTGGACATGTACCACACATTGGGTCATAGGCTCCATTCATCATCTGGTATGTTGAAGTATATGTAATTATTAACAAACTAAAATATTTAACAGCGGCCCAGTGTCTGATTTATGATTACCTAATATCAAATTCTGTGTTTCACTACAGCTTATGTTGTATAAAAATGACCACAATAATCCTTTCAGAACTTAAGTCTGCATTATCTACAGAAGGCTCTTTACAGTCAGCAATTCACCTGTACTAGTAAAGTTTATACCCCACTCCCCAAGACTCTTTGGGAATATTTCGAAGCTTTACAGGAATGTTAACAACTGCCATTCTTCTTTTTTATTTCCCCTTCATTTAAAGCTTATCTAGAGTATGAAGAACTATCAGTCAGCAAAAGCAAAGGCAAACCGTAAGCAGCAGCACTCCCTCCATTCTCAGAACTTTTGAACAAAGACATGTAATCTGGGCAAGGCAGAAAACACGCTCCAATAATGCTCAACAAACAATCCTTAATCTACCTTGAGCACAACTGCCTAATGTAAGAGATCTCAACCCCTGTTGCTCATGGGGAAGAAACACAAACCCTGGCTGGTACCGTAACTTTTCTGTCCCATTCACTGTGTGAGTATCTTTGGGCACAGAAGTTGCAGTCCACCCAAGATTTCAGAACAAGAGTTTCCTAAACCTGCCAACTAATGTAAACTGGCATGTAGACCAAGTGGTGAGTCCAGCAGCAATGCTAAAGTCTTAGGGTTGGGATAATGAGAACAGATTTTAGAAGAACCACTGTCACTGAAAGGACAATTACAGTTGCTTCACTTAAACCATTAGATGAGCAAAATCAATACAAAAATTTGTCTTAGATTTTCCTTTTAGAAAAATCCTACAGTAATTACAGTATGTAAGAACACACACAAGCCTAATTAGCCACACTCATTCCTGAGATGTAATAACTGAAACAAAGAGTATAAACAGAAGACAGGATACTTATCTATTCTCCAGTAACTTAAGACACTAATACTTCACGCATCAAAGATGGTATCTCCAATTTTAAATGGCCATTGATAATTTTTCCCTCCACAACCATGACACATTTCCTTTTTAACATACATAAACATTTAAGAACAATGGTAATCCAACAGTTCCAATTCATACTGTAAGAAGTGGCATGTCTTTCTTTCTGCATTTATTATGTCCAAGCTGTTATGCTATGATTCTGTGGTGAAGAAAGGTTCTCTATTTACCTTCTCCATACCAAACAAGCTCTTGGAGACCTGTTTCTTACATTATGACTTTCCTGTAACAGCAAGTTATTTTGATTTTAAAAATCTGTGCACTTTGGTAAGAATCAGAACATATGCTACACAGTTTCATTTGGCTTCTTGATGCATCTGATTACATACAGATTTTTCTCTGCATGTGGCAGAATGCCTTCACCTGTCACAATAGACAGAAGAACAAAGAAGTAGAACTAAAGCTGCACAGGTGACCAAGAACAAACAAAATGAAGCCTTTAAGTGGGAAACGTAATTCTAAAGAACTTCTTAAGTTAGATAAGACATTATTTTTGTCTTAACACTGCAGGTCAAATATTGCTAATAAAGTTCCTACTGTCTCTCATGCATAGTATACAAGACTAAAAATAACCTCACGTGAATGATTTGTATTGTATTGTACGGCCAGACCTGGCGAATGCAGATTTGGGCAGGGCTCTCCCCACGTGCCCTTCCAGCCTGAGCAGTGGATTTTTTAGGTGAGGCACAGCATGCACAGAACTGGCCCCATCCTTTAAGTCCTGAGGTCCATTTGCCACGGCCGAGCGAGCTTGGACAGTGACAGGGAAGTCCTCAGGACTGTCACAGCACCCGGTACTGAGCGGGGCTGACCCTGCTGAGCATCCGAGATGTGACGGGATGGGATGGCAGGGAGGCTTGAACTGCCAGGGGACGGTCCCACTGAGACTCGAACTCAGGTCCTTGGGATTCAGAGTCCGGAGTGCTCTTCTTCACACCACGGGATCACCCTTGAATGATTTGTATAGATACACACATATATACACAGTTAATACTCTGAAACATGATGCCTCTCCTGTAATTACCTCTTCTTCTGCAGTCTCTGAAGTGTTAAGTTCATGCTTTTGACAGTAAGGACCTTCCTTCCAAGCTTCTGTATCACCACAGTCACAGAAACCTCCTCCACCTGATGTTGTCATCTAAAATTATTTAAAAACAAAGCAGTTCATGCAAATATGCCTACATATTATATGCACATTAAGAAATGAGCAGTCACAGCTAAACTACAGAAGCATGATCACAACACCTAAAGCTTTCATAGCTTTAGACAGTACCCTGGTAAAGTATCAGTGAAACCATGTCTACTTCTATGACAGCTGAAAGCTTGTCTACTTCACCAGGGTGCCTGTGTCAAAAGAAAAAAACTAAACAACAAAACACTTTCAAACACCTCCGCTCTTCCCCATCTGAAGGCTGTGAATTTCTCCTGGTTTTCATAGTTTCTGAATCTATTACTTGCAATGGCATCTGTACTACTTGTGACTTTCACATTTTTAATCTGAACAAAGATATATCATTTCACATAGTGCTACCACACAGTGAGTAAAAGATGTGCTTTATGGAAAAAGAATTGAGACAAAACTTAAAAGTGTTCACATAAGTTTTAGTAAGCATGGAAAAAACTTATTTGAAAATTGTATTGGCATATTCACACTGTTTTATAATAAAAATAAATAAAAAATAATTATTAAATAAAATATAGACATATTTATATATTACATATATGGCACTATATATAATATATAAATATATAAAGTAATATATATTTACTGTTATAGATAATAAATAGATAAAATTTATTTTAAGGCTAAGACCACCTCAAGTTAATAAGTGTAATAATACCCTTTTTGCATCACAACTATTAACTGATACACAGAATTCTTCTTCCATCTAGTTTTGACATTCTGATACATTCTATACATACAGGTACATCCTACCATATCAACAAAATTAGATGGATATTTGAAAAAACATTTGCTTACACTTTTTGATGTTACCTAGACTTGCTAATTCACTAGGCTTGCAAACTAAAAACCTACATACAAAGTAAGCTGGTATCAGCAAATCTGGCTAGATTTCTTGAGGCAAGTTGCTGTACTTGGTTATTTATTTTTTCCTGAATCCCAGTGCTCAGTGTAACCAGGCAGTGATCAGATTTACATTAAAAGAGGTGCAGTATTGCCAAAAACAGATTTATAGAAAGGCTCTACTGGTGGTTTTCACTTACTTTCTCAGTTTAAAAACACAGCAAGGCCTTCTTGGCTTTGTTTGTATGGGTTTTTTAACAAATCTGTACCACTAATAGTAGTATATAATTAAAATAAACAGCATCTGCAGATTTAGTTTCTATTTTAACTTTATGTTTAAAAACAAATGAAGGTCCTGCTATTTTACATAATTTGGTAACAATTCAGATGTTTAAAGGAAAAATTGTAAATTCAAGTGGCTTCTTAATAAAGGTTTTTCAACAGCTTTTAAAAATAGTTAAACGTAAAAGTCAAAGCAAGTTGAAAACTAATGCTGTAAAATACACTAAAGGGCATGTGTTAAAAATAACATATATTTGTAAGCTTAATTGTTGCGCATACAAGTTAATTGCTTGGTATTTTACAGTGTTAACTTCCAGAATTCACCCTCAGAGCAAAACACTCAAGTGCTTATAAGATTACTGCAGACATAATTTCAAATTTTGCATTCATGCAACTTTTTGAAATTATGTATACATTCTTAAACTTGGAACAAGGAGTTTCATACACACACAAAATTGCTAATGACATGTCATATATTCCAGCAGTGTTACTAACCCTGTATCGGTGCTCTCTGTGAATACTTCCAAGAAAACACTCCATGCATAACACACAGGTTGGGTCAACTGCGCAGTCTCTGAAAACAGCAACAATGGGAAGAACAGGAAGCATTAAACACTTGTTTTTGCCTTTGATTACACACTTTACAAAGGTAATTTTCAAGTATCACCAACCTGAACCTTCTGACTAATGTATACATTATTCTGAAAAAGTACAGGGATAGCTCTCAAAGAGGGCGAAACAAATGATCCTGTCCTGTACCAAAAATAGTGTGGCCAGCAGGCCCAGGGCAGTGATCCTTCCCCTGTACTCTGCGTTGGTGAG
>JAWWEV010000115.1:23456647-23480740 GCA_035583235.1 Hafferia zeledoni | reverse complement strand
AGTTCTATCCATCTAGATTATTTCTAAATCAAAAATCTAAACTGGCATTGCCAAACTAGAAAGCCATGCTTCCTTCATGTTAAATCACAGAAGACACACTTGGATCACAAAAGACAGACATTAGGAAAGAATTAATTTGTTTCCCTGCTTGCACATTTTATCCTTTTGACGTACAAAGTTCTTTTCAAAAATACAAGATTTAAGAGAAAAAACTAATAAAAAGTTTTCTTATAGGGTGCACAACCAGTAAAATGTGTCAAAATTAGCCGTGACTTTCAGGATGTGGCTAAATTATGCTTGTTGCATTTCTTTGAGGGCAGACAGATGCTGCCAGCTGGGGACACAGCGGATCAGCTGAACCCCGAGTTGGCAAGGAACAGACAGAGACAAAAAGCACAAGGAGAACAGCAAACACAGCATTAGGTAAGGGTCCATTTCTCATTTAATCTCAACAAATTACCTGTGAAAATGAGGGAGTTTTGGTTTCTCCTACTACCAAAATAACTTGTCTGAAGTACTGTTTCAAGTGTGAAGCTACACCCATGAATTCCTGCACTGAGTTTGTGTTGCAAGGTTTTGGTACACAGGGGACTACAGGGGTGGCTTCTCTGAGAAGCTGCCAGAAGCTTCCCCATGTCCAGACGGCTCCAAGATGGACCCACTGCCAGCCAGGGCTGAGCCCATCAGAGATGGTGGCAGTATTTGTGGGTAACATATTTAAGGCAGGGGGTGGGGTGGGAAAGAGCAATTGCAGCTGGGAGATGTGAGTAAGAATATGAGAGAGCAACAGCCCTGCAGACCCCAAGGTCAGTGCAGAAGGAGGGGAAGGAGGAGCTCCAGGCATCACCAGAGGTTCCCTTGCAGCCCATGGGGAAGACGATGGTGAGGCAGCCGTGCCCCTGCAGCCCTGGAGGTTAATGGGGGTGCAGAGATCCACCTGCAGCTATGTCAGAGCAGCTGATGCCCAAAACAGGCTGGAATCACACGGGAAGCCAACACTGGAGCAGGCTCCTGGTAGGACCTGTGAATCCATGAGAAAGGAGCCCACACTGGAGCAAGTTTGCTGGCAGGACCTGTGACCCCACAGGGGACTGGAACAGAAGCAGCCTGTTCCCAAAGGATTGCCCCTCCATGGAAAAGGACCAATGCTGGAGAAGTTTGTGGAGGAGGACTGTCTCCTGTGTGAGGGACCTCATGCTGAAGAAGGAAAAGTATGAGATGTCCTCCCACTGAGGAAGAGAGAGTGGCAGAAACAACTTGTGAACTGACCACAACCCCCATTCCCAATCACCTTGTGCTGCTGAGTGTCAGGAGATAGGGAAAACCTGAGTGAAGCTGAGCCTGGGAAGAAGGGAGGGATGGGGTGTTCTTAAGATTTGGAGTTTTATCTCTCATTACTCTACTGTGATTTGATTGGTGATAAACTGAATTAATTTTTCCCCAAGCCGAGTCTGTCTTGCCCATGACAGTAACCAGCAGTGATCTCTCCCTGTCCTTATCTCAACCCATGAGCTTTTTGTTTTATTTCTCTCCCCCATCCAGCTCAGGAGGGGAATGAGAGCGGCTTTGGTGGGTGAGGAGGGTCCAGCCAGGGTCAACCCATCACAATTCTCTTAGTCAATCAGTTGTAAAAAACCAATGTTGACAGTTTTTAAAGGGCATCACACTACTGAACTGCTCTAAGCCACTGAAAAACTCACACCATCTCCTACTTGTTTATTTTGCCTTGTATACACACACAGAGTAAAAAAAATCCTCTAGGACATTTGTTTTATTTCTGCCTTGTGGATTACAAGTTTAGAAACTGTAAATTAAGACTGCAAGGTTTTTAAAATAAACAAATGGGAGCAAGCACATACTGCAAGTGTCCACTGATTAAATCCTGTGTTACATAAACAGCCTTAGTGTGCCATTTCTCATTGTAAATATGACAACCAGATGCCCCCTGGCAACTTCAGGAAAAGAATTCGGAATCAACCTAAAACTGTACATGAAAACCAAGAATTAATTATACCAAAACAAATGGGTTTGACGATCCAGTGTTACAGCTTGATTTACTCTGAATTATTTATAACTTACTCTAAAGAACTTACGTTGGAAACAACTTAGTTGTAGTAAGTTCTTCAGGACACAGACATACAGTCAGCAGAGCATCTGTGCCTTTGCAGATTGGTGGCATTTTTGTCTGTTTTTTAAATATATTGTAGCATTTTCAATTACTAGGTATGTTTTCTGAAGTAGAACTTCGTATTTAAAAAAACCTAATTTGTGAGGGTGCTTTCCTCACTTCTCTTTTCCTAAGTTTGACTTCCTAAAATCATAATTGATCTGCGAAATCTTTCTATATTCATCCACCTTTGGAGGTCAAAGCCCAGGTTTTTTCCAAAGAAGTCCATAGGAAAAGGTTGCCAAAAAGCCATAGGGCAACAATCTAGAAGTTTACAGATAATTTCACCATTCCCACCAGGACTCAGAAAACCACACACAAAAAAAAAAGTAAAGTTTTCATTACTAAGACTTTGACTTTTTCACCAGCTCATTAATCTTTTCCTCTCATCAGTTGTACCAAATATCTACTACCACCAGGAACTGACCCAATCACAATGGCACTGACTTAGTCCTTTCCATGATTTTCATTTAATAAGCTCATTTTTAGGTTATTTTCTACAGCATATACTAGTTATTATACCTTTGTTTTTTTAACAAAATATCTTTAACCTCGGCCTTTTAATTCAGCAGCACATTACTAATTTCTACCCAGAAAATACACAGTGCACATTAGCTGCACTACAAGCTCAGACAAATACCTAGCCAGAGAAAATTCTTGTTCCTCAAGTAAATGGCTTTCCCATCCCAAAAATTCTGGGAGTAGTGTCTGCAAGTAAGGTGTGGCAACACTGAACGTCATCGCACCCAAATCTCCTGTGGGCCGGTTCCATAACATAACTGAGTGTACAGTTTTGAAAATCAGATCCTGGCTGAAATAATATTAGCAGGAAATCCAGGCTACCAGGACAAGGAAAGAGATGTCACTCCAAGAGCTACCAGGAAGGCAACTCAGTGTTGCTGTGCATGTAAAGCTGTTCCTAGAAATAAACACAAAAGCCCACCTATGTTGCACTCTCGTTCTAAATTGCTGCCTTGGAAGCACTGAACTCCAGAAAAACTGCTCAAAACTTTGGAACTTGTTCTTTAACGTAAGCATTTTGTATTTAGGCAAGTTTTCAATTAGTATTTATTTGTCTATCTTCTAACCTGAAGTTGCATGCAAGAAAAGCTACTGTTCCACTCAAGAGAGATTTTTATTAAAAAGAGAAGTGTATTCCCCCTCACTTCTCGCTCCTCAGATTTACTGTCCTGCAGCCAATTTTAACTGCCTCAGAAAAGACAAAAAAACCAAACCACACTGATCAAACAACATTTTATGTAAGTAAATACCTGATGTCCCATCAGGTTTTCTATTAAATCCACAAGTACCATATCTCTATGTAAGAGACACCAGCAGAACAAAACATATAATACAAATAAGCCACAAAAAACTCAGTTTGCTGTTTCAAAAGCCAAAAGGTACAAATCACATTTTTCTTAGCTACACAAACAAGCCCTTACAATGCAGGTTCATGTTCTGTTACAATGTATTTTTTTGAGCGTTGTTCTTTGGAAGTTTACCATTAAGTTGTTGCAACGAGAAACTGAAGCCAAAAGTGCTGCAACTATTGCTTTGGACTGGTGTTTATTTTGTTAATATTGGGCTATCAGCAAAGTAATGCAATCACCAAAGGAGGCAAAAAAACAATGCTGAAACCACATCAGAGATTTGAGTAACAGATCTTAGAACTGGAGCTTGTGCCGGTGATGACAGAGAATAAAAATAAGAAAGAATTGACTGTGTTTAAGATGGCACTTGTAAACAGAGTGAATTCCTACATCTATTTCACTGGTGCACGTTTGTCTGGGTTTTATCTACGGTATGACCCAAAAAAGCCACCTGCTGTTCACACAGTTTGGGCTCAATGTGGACTACTTTATAAATACTGGACTGAATTACTTGGTTTGGGAAGGAGACTAATCCTGGAGCTAAACTAGCTAGGATATAGCTAACTGTGCACATTTGCCCATCTAATCATACCTTTGTTTGCACTGTAGATACACTAGTGTAATCTGAGGCTAATCTGAATTATGACAGCCTTTTATTTTCATCTGGAAAGCATCCAATGTAATACTCATTGAAATACACAGACAGCTCTTCAAGGTTTTATCCTACAGGTACACACGTGAGCAGTCTCTATATTTCAACAACTACATCCAGTTCCTCAAATGACCAAGTGTCCATATGAACAGGCATTTATGCCAAAAACAAAAGTTCCTCTGAAAACTTTACCCTCAAGACTACACTTCTCTACCCTTTCAGCTACTCTTGGTAAAACAGCCTATCAACAGAAGTAGACTGCTCCCAACTCGGCATGTTCTATGATTCTGTGAAACGCTACACTGATTTTACGAATATTTCCTCTACAAACATCCCATGCTAATGGTCCTAAGCTTAACTACTCCAAGCTTTTGCCAGAACCGCATCTGAAATAGTGGGGAGGAAGGAAGAATCCTGTAAAGACACTTCAACGGCATAAAGCATATGTGGGGTCAGACATCCACCTAAATTAACAGGGAGGGAGTGGGACCTCTGGCACAGAGAGGCGAAAGGGCAGCAAAGGAACTTCAGGAAGCGGCGAAGGCAGGGGCGAGATGCCCGGCGGCCCCGGCAGGGATGGCCACGGCCAGGCGGCTTCCAGGGAGTCACCTGCGCCAGCCGGCACAACAGGAAAAGCTGGCTGCTGGCTGCCATGGATCTGGGCTGCTGCAAGAGCGACGCTGGCGACAACAGCGGGCTGAGGGCACAGTGGGACGCCACTGCCCCCCGGGGGTGCCCTCACCGCCAGCGCGGGCAGGGGGACACCCCTCTGGGAGAGCCCGCCCGGCCCCTGGAGCGGCCTCGGCCCGGCCCCGGCCCCGGGAGCGGCCCCCAGGCCGGTGCCCGCCGCGGCCTCCGAGCCCCCCCCGCCCCGCGCCCGCCGCCTCACCGCGGCGATCTCCTCGGCGGAGCACTCCAGCAGGCTCTTGTCAATGGCCTGCACCTCGGCCTCCAGCTCCGCCGCCATCTTCTCCTCGCGGCTGCTGCTGCTGCTGCTGCCCCTGCCCCGCGCCGCCCAGGCCGACACAGCCGGGACAGCGGAACGGGGCCCGGCGGCCGCACAGCCCGGCCAGCACACACTTCCGCCCCGCCTCCCTCTGCGCGTCACCGCGGCCGCGCCGCCTGCCGGGGGATGCAGTCCTGACCGGGGTGCGGGTCTGTCCGGGGCTGCGGGCCTGACCGGGCTGCGGGCCTGTCCGGGGGCTGCAGTCCTGGCCGGGGTGCGGGTCTGTCCGGGGCTGCAGTTCTGCCCTAGCCCTGCCTCGGTCCTGCTGGGGGTGCCGTCCTGCCCGGGGGCTCCAGCCCTGTTCCGGCCCTGGGCCCTGCAGTCTTGCCCGGGGGCTGCGGTCCTGCCCCGACCCTGCCCTGCCGGCACACGGGCCCGGGCCGCCCTTGCTGCCTGCTGGGGGCTGCAGGCCTGCCCGGGTCTGCGGTCCTACTTCGGCCCTGCTGGGGGCTGCGGGCCTGCCCGGGGGCTGCTGTCCTGCCCCGGCACTGGGCCCTGCAGTTCTGCCCGTGGGCTGCAGTCCTACCCGGCTCTGCCCTGCAGCCTGCTGGGCGCTGCAGTTCTGCCCGGGGATTGCCGTCCTGCCCCGGCCCTGCTGGGGTCTGCAGTCCTGCCCGGGGCTACGGACCTGCCCTGGCCTTGCCCCAGCCCTGCCCTGCCGCCTGCTGGGGGTGCAGTCCTGCCCCAGCCCTGCAATCCTGTCCCGGCCCTGCCCTGCCACAGAGCCATCCAATGGGGCAGGGTGGAAGGGCCCACAGGGTCTCGTCTGGGCCAGTCTCTCCACCCAAGCAGGGACATCGTAGAGCACGTGGCACAGGATTGTATCCAGATGGTTCCTGAGTATCTCCAGTAAGGGAGACTCCCCACCCTTGCTGGGCAATCTCTTCCAGTGCACGGTCACCTGCACAGTAAAAAAGTTCTTGTGTTCTGGTGGAACTTCTGTGCATCAGTTTCTCCCTACTGCCTCTTCTATTGCTTGGCACCACCAAGCACAGCCTGGCTCCATCCTCTTGGCACCCCTCCTTAAGATACTCAGGAGACATTAATGAAGTCCCCTCTCAGTCATCTCTTCTTGAGGCTGAACAGGCCCAGCTCCCTCAGCCTTTCCTCATAAGAGAGATGCTCCAGTTGCTTAATCATCTTTGTTACCCTCAGCTGGACCCACTCCAGGAGCTCCATGTCTCTCTCGTTCTCAGGAGCCCAGAGCTGGACACAGGACTCCAGGTGAGGCCTCACTAGGGCTGAGTAGAGGGGCAGGACCACCTCTCTCAACCTGCTGGTAATGCTTTTCCTAATGCCCCCCAGAATACCACTGGCCTTGGCCACAGGGACACACTGCTGGCTCATGGACAGTTTGTTGTCTACCAGGACCCTCAGCTTGTCCTCCAGTTTGTTGTCCCTCAACTTTTTGTCCACCACCCTCCCCCAGTGCGAACCAATGCCCAAGACAGGGAGCATCTTCGGTCTGGCTGGCACAGCTGGGTGGTTCCCACAGCTTGTCAGCACTGCCCGTGGGTGGGGGGATGGCGAGGGCTCTCCTGAAATCAGTAACTTACATGCATCTGGCAACTACAACTTTAGGATAAATGGCTAAACAACAGAAGCTATAAATCCTGTTGCTCAGATGAGCCCCTGCCCTGGCTCCCAGAGGGCCACCCAAGCTGTAGCATCACTTGCTTACTCAAGTAGGGATCCAGGTATGAGACTTAAAACAAGTCTCCACCAACAAAACCACCAGTCATCCTCCATAACTCCAGCTCAGTTGATACGGGCTGTGTCTTATGAGGCCTTTCCGAAAACCTGTTGTACCACTGCTGTACCCACGGGCTTGCCTTGCACCTCTG
Source organism: Hafferia zeledoni (assembly GCA_035583235.1). Classification (NCBI taxonomy): domain Eukaryota; kingdom Metazoa; phylum Chordata; class Aves; order Passeriformes; family Thamnophilidae; genus Hafferia; species Hafferia zeledoni. Next base: position 23,473,701 of record JAWWEV010000115.1, on the reverse strand, counting down.
TAATTACAGCTGGGCCCAAACCAAGCAGACGTGTCTGACCGTGTATGCAGCCATGGGGCACCTGAGCAGCTGCTGAAGCCATGCTGAGGTTTAAAAACACACCTTCCTTTGCTCCCTGGCAACTTCTGTGTGGACCTAAGCATCGTGCACAAACCAAATACTATTTCCACCTCATACCCCGTCAGCCTTCACGGCTGAGATACCCACCCAGCAGGATTCTACCCCAACAAATCCTGTTGAGGAAATCTCTGGTCCAGAGGATTTACACTTTCAAATCTAGACAATGCATGGGAGAGGAATAAACAGGAAGGAAAGGCAAACCAAGTTATAACTGCCTGCAGTACCAGCTGAAGATGGCCATAAATGTTACCTTTGCCAAACAGTACCAGGTTACAGCAAAACTGTGCATTGAGAGCAAGTTCTGCTTCACATCTTATACTCCTTAACAATTTTTAAACATTCTCATAGGGAGTATGCATAGTTACTTTTTCCCTTTTTCATCTCCTTTCTTCTTCCTTCTTCTTATTCTCTCCTCAACTAGTAATTTACATATTGAGTTTCCCAAGGCAGATACACTATCTTATATCTGTCCAAGCAGTAACAAATACATCCATGGCCATACACTGCTATAAGAAGGAAGGTGGGCTGTGTGCCATCTCCTGGCTACTCTTGGGGAGGTTGAACATTCCCTGCATCAGAGGGCAGCACCGTGCACTCATGGGTTACTCACACCATGTAAGCACTTGTTTATGAAATCTCAAGGGTTTATAAATCATTGCATTGATTTACACACTGGGCTTGGGAGTTCTGGGGAATTTTGAGATGATGGGAGCACACAGTTCTGAAAAAGATGACTTTAGTCAGTTCTATGAGGGAATCATAGAATGGTAAAAGAATGGCCTTGAGAATATTAATTTCACCTTCTAATATTCTAAGAATAAGGATAATTTCCTTTTGTATGTACCCTTACTATATGCAGGGTACATATTTTTACTGTGTTTATTTTTATCTCGTTTGTCACTTTATAAGTAATCGTTCTTAAAACACAGCAAATTATTATATATTCCTTAGAAGATCAGTAAAGCCCACGCTGTTTCTCATTCATGCACTGTTGATGCCTAAGGAATACAGAACATGAGGGTTCTTTGGAACAAGGGGAAAGAAGGCTGTATGACTTAATTTTTTCTCTTTCTGGGCTGCATGAAGAAAGTGTTAGAAAAATTCTGGGGTTTAGTAATGTGAAAGGCACCTTATTTTACCTAGAGAAGTGGGCAACCCAAACAGAATTTAGACTGCAAAGCCATTTGTTCATTATGAGCATAACAACTTCCTAAGTATCATTTTTACAACTTTGGGTAGAACTTTATGTAACTTTTAGCTTGTGCCATTAACTTCATAACCAAAGATATTATTCAAATTCAGGAATAATAATTAAGGTTGAGGATTCTGCCTTTATCTTCTGCCAAAAAGTATAACTCTTCCCAGGTTTATTATCAGATAAAAACTGAAGAAAAGAAATGTAGAGAATTTAATGTTTCAGCAGGGTTAATATTAAATCTTCATAGCATTTCCCTGCTGTAGCTGAGAGGTTTCTGGGTCCCACCTTGCTTTCAAAACACAAGATAGCCCACAGAATGCTACAGACTATAGTTATAAAAGATGCATATATTATCTATATCTCTTTCACCCCCTGACCTATCTGTTTAAGCACTGCTTGCCACTGCCATTAAGGAAAAAAAAAAAAAGAAAAAAAGAAACCAAAACCTGAATGGTACTTTGATTGGGGATCAATTAACTTAATCGAGGTCCAATATTTTTAATAAATGTTGCATCCATTAAGAACACGATGTAAATGTGTGCCATAGTTTAACCCCAGCCAGCAGCCAAGCCCCTCACAGCCACTTGCTCACTCCCCCACCAGCAGAATGGGCAGGGAATCAGGGGGTTAAAAACCATAAAAATAATGGGTTGAGATAAAGACAGTTTAATAGGGAAAGCAAAAGCTGTGCACACAAACAAATTAAAACAAGGAATTAATTCACTGCTTCCCATGGGCAGGCAGGCATTCAGCCATCTCCAGGAAAGCAGGGCTCCATCATGCATAATGGTTACTTAGGAAGACAAAGGCCATCACTCCAAATATTCCCTCTTCTTTCTTCTTCCCTCTAGCTTTATATACAGAGCATGATGTCATGTGGTCTGGGATATCCCTTTGGTCAGTTGGGGTCACCTGTCCCAGCTGTATCTCTTTCCAGCTTCCCACTCACGGTCAAGCACAGAGGTATGAAAAGCAGAAAAGGCCTTGGCTCTGTGCAAGCCCTGCTCAGCAATAACAAAAACATACCTATATATTATCAACTCTGCATTCAGCACAAATCCAAAACACAGCCCCATACCAGCTACTGTGAAGAAAATTAACTCTACCCCAGCCAAAACCAGCACAATGGGCATAACTGAGCCACAGTGGAGACTGATTGTTTTGTTCTAAAAGCTGTTTTAGAAGATAATAATGAAACATTCACTAGAAGACTGCCTCTCGATGCAACAGAAGTCACTTGTGCCAGCCAAGGTGAAGCCCACCTGTTTAGAAAGGACCTCCAGTACAGCATGCTCCAAAGAGGGGCTTGGCTTACAGTAACTTGTCATCTGGATCAACTTCAGGGCCCGTTGCATTTGCAACTGAGAATCGATGAAATCATAAAATAAAGGGATGTTGGGGTGAATTTTTAAGTGGCTGGTTTTGCTGCCGTGTTCACTGTACCTTAGATGCAGTCAATTTGACATCACTGTATTAATTTGAATGTAAATAGAAAAATATTGCATATCTAGACTGCAGGGATAGATGTCTTCTTTATAGACTCAGAAAAATAAAATGCTATTTAATTTTCCCCACATCGATGGAGTTTTCTGGCAATCATTATGAAAGGTGAGTTTTGTGAGAAGGATTCAGAAATGTTTCTGTTCTCTGTGAAGGGTTCATCTCCTGGTACAGTTAAAATAAAAATTTAAAAACACTCATTTCCTTGTCTGTTCCCTAAAACAATGCTGCAGTTGTAATTTAATTTTGAGGTTTAACTATTAAGCAAATGATCAGCCTTTTGCTGCATGAAATTGATGTTACATATCTGTATCTAAAATGATCACCTTGCAAAGACATTTGTATCTCAAATCTTCCCTAAGTCAGCAACCCTTTCCACCAAATAAAGCATGTGTCTAAGTGCAGGATTCAGGTTTATATTTTCAGTAACAGTAATTTTGATACAACTGTTGGCTTAGCAGATACTGAATGACCAAAGTAGTGATTTTTACATAGCAAATACAATTTTTGAAGCCATTATCATTTACTTGGTTTCCATGCCTTCCTCTTCAGTGCCGGATGAGGTAGGTTTGTAGGTACCATCTCCTTCATCGTCTTAAGAGAAATTCAGATGGTAATTCTTTTATTTCTGTACTGCCAGTTCCAATGACAAATTATGCTGACCAAAATAGAATTTTGCCTGTGATAATGTTAATTAAAAGATGAATTGTGAATGAGGTGAACAGTGACACCCAGTACTCGGTGGATTGATAAGACAGAGTTCACTAAGCAAGACATTATTCAGAACAAAAGAGCACACGGTAATCTGCAAACACAGGTTATTTTAGGAATTTGGTTCAGAATTAGAGTATTAAAAATACTATCTGACAAACTGTAGGCGATTCTTTGTTCCTCTGAGGCACTAGTGCTATAATATCAGCCCTTTTAGCAATAAATCAGAATAAACTTATTTCTCTTCCCTGCTTTGTCTTTGCATGAGCTTAGATTATAGGTATATAATATTCTAAACATGATGTCAAGGAGGATTATTTAATAAAAAGATACTGAAAGGAGAGCATATTGCATAATGACAGTGAACATAGGAGGCATAATGAAAGCATAAAGATACTGTGGCCATCTTCCCGTCTGGTGAATGCTCTCTGCAAGTCTAGCAAAGGCAGTTACATAACTGATTTTTATTGCATTAGGCAACAGCAATATTGCTAAGCAAACCAATGCGCAGAATTAGAAAGCTTCTTCCACAGTAGAAATGAAGAAAAAAGACGGAGGAAGGATCCTCTTTTAAGATCCAGTAAGAAGGCAGGGCAAGAGGATGTGCATCTTCATTAGTGGATCATGTCAGGATGACAACATGATTTATTCTCATCACGCAGTGTCTTAGAAAAAATATAGTGCTAACTCAGTCCATGATAATTTCACTGCTTTCTGCAGTGTAACGTGTCAACAGTCTCAAGCTCAAGCCAGTAAGTTAAAATGCCAACCTCTAAAAGAGATTTAACAGGAGCTAAGATAATAACCCAAAATGAGTTGCACAGGGGGGAAAGATTAACATGGGATCTAAGGAAAAAAATGCACACACAAAACTGTGCCTGATCTCACCTGTTTTCACTGTAAATTCAGAGTACTGCTACTGTGTGTTTAGACACAGTAGTTAAAACAGGCTGGAGGATAAACAGATCAAGAGCAGCACTGAAAAGAAGTACTTGGGGTGTTGGTGGATGCAAGGCTGGACGTGACCCAGCAATGTGCACTGGCAGCCCAGAAAGCCAATCCTGTTCTGGGCTGCATCAAAAGCAGTGTGGCCAGCAGGGCAAGGGGGTGGCATGCTGTCCCTCTACTCTCTTCTGGTGAGATTCTGAGCACTGCACTGCATCCAGCTCTGGGCTACCCAGCACAGGAAGGACATGAAACTGTTGGAGTTAGTCCAGAGGAGGCCACCAAGATGATTAGAGGGATGGAGCACCTCTCCTGTGAAGAAAGGCTGAGAAAACTGGGTTTGTTCAGCCTGGAAGAGAAGGCTTCAGGGGTGACCTAATTGCAGCCTTCCAGTACCCAAAGTGGAACTACAAGGCAGATGGAGAGGGACTTTTTACAAGGGCATGTAGCGATAGGACAAGGGGCAACACCTTTAAACTGAAAGACAGTGGGCTTAGAGTAGATATTAGGAAAAAATTCTTTACTGTGAGTGTGGTGAGCACTGGAACAGGTTGACCAGAGAAGCTGTGGATGCCCCATGCCTGGAAATGTTTAAGGCCAGGTTGAATGGAGGTCTGAACAACCTGATCTAGTGGTAGGTGTCCCTGTTTAAGTAGAAGGTTTCAGACTAGATGACCTTTAAGGTGCCTTCCAACCCAAACCCTTCTATGATTTTATGATACAAAGAGGTTGGTGAGCTGATACCAAGAAAGCCTAGGTTTGTGATGCAGAGGTGGTCACCTTTGACACAGAGGAAAGTGCAAGCACCACTTCAAATGTAAGCTGTAGCTAACACCCTTCCCCCTCACTTACTTACTGATGCCGATGAACATACAGGCCTGTGTTGCAACCTTTCCCTTCGAAGGCCTTTCTTTCATGTGGTTACTATTTTTCAAGCTTGAACAAACTTAATTATTCTCGAGACTTCTGCCACTTGTGTTTGTGCGGCAAACAAAGCGACAGGAAGGAGGGCATAAAGAGAAGCAACCACCCATGTGAAGTATAATTATTGATGCTGTGCTGCCGTAGGATCAGACCTTTAAAACCCCTGCACTAAGAAAGAGCAGTCATGGTATTGAGCATCAACTGCAGCGCAAGGAAGCGCACGGTCGAAGTTGGGAGACTCCAGCCTGTTTCAGCGGGTGTAGGATACGGGGGGGGGAGGCCGGCTCAGCCATGCCCGCCCCGGTGCCTCCTGCAGGAGCCTGGTTTTCCCTGCTGTTCCGTGTTCCCAGCGCCAGGTGGCGGCACGGCCGGGCACGGCGCTGCAGGAGCGGCTCCCGCTCCAGCCCTCCCAGCTCCCACCCGCTCCACTCCGCAGCCGGAAGGGTGTGGGTGGTGGGACGGGAGGAGCCAGTCGACTCCACATTTTTTTCTCCTCTGAAACAAGGCTTTAACTGCTTAGTGGCCTGTACTTAAGGAAATTCAAGACATTTTTGGAATGAGTCATGTGTTAGCCGCCTGGGGGCTGTGGAGAGGGCTTTGGGTGGTAGGAGAGGCAGGAGAGGCAGAGAAGCAGAAGTAGCCAAGGAGTCTCCTGCAGAGATGGATGGCAGCATGACCGTGGCAGTCATCTTTTGGTAGAAGAAAGTGGAGCAACCTCCTCTAGCAGGGCCCCTGCCTACAGCACTGTAGAGGAGCTTCTGGGTGCCATGGGCAGCTGGGCACCCCGATGGTGAAACTCAGTGACATTCCTTGTTCTCCGCTGATAGAAACCAGAACTGATACCGAACTGCTGGAGGAAGAGTTCTTGGCTCCGTCTGAAGCCACATTTACGTGCAGTTATGCAGGGGATGCACAGTACAGCCACAAGAAAAAGCAGGGTGGATGAAAGATTTATCTAGGAATATGAAAATGATTTGAACAAGTGAACTAACTCTTCTTCTTTCCCCCTTCATTCACACAACAGAGCAATTTTATATTGAACAGGGTGTAACAGATTTAATTTAGATCACCATGGTGCCTAGTATAATGCTACAGCATTTCCCAGTTTATCTTTTTCCCTGATTTTAAAGGGCTTAACAGTTTTTAAATTGTGGATTTGTTATAGAATGTATGGCTGCTAGACAGTCCTAACCAATTAGAAATTTTTTACTGCACCATGATTAATTTTGTTAGATAAAACTACTGAAATACAACTGAAGGTAGAAATAAAAAGCATTTAAGTGCTGTACAGCCATGATTTACTCTTCAGAGATGCATTTAATGCTGTCTCCGGCAGAACAGCTTCATCCATTTTCCAAACATTCATTTGTTTATTTCAAGATTAGTCTCAGTTATAAACAGACATTAAATCACCTCCAGGCCCTAATACATTGTAATGAAGTATTGTAAACCATGTAGTATGTTGGTTTAAACAATGTAATCAGAAAGCAACAAAACCATTTTCTCCTGGTTCTTGCTGGCTCCCTGACTTCTTCTGTCTGTTCAAAGAAAAGTTCTTTTTAGTCTGTAAATGCCAAGGTCGCTCAGAGGTCAAGTTTGTGCTTTTGAGCCGTGGTTCCTTTCAGGTTATTGGCTTTGTTTTATTACTGAAAGGAACCATCCATTTTGGCATATAGAGCAAAGAAGTCATGTAATCCTATTAAATACAAAACCAACATGTACAAATAATGGTGAGGGTTTGACAATCGCACAAAAGCCCCCTTTTTCTGCCCACGGTTAAGCCTGCACTGAGTAATTAATGGTCCTTCTATGAGCCCGTCTACAGCGGGAAAACTGCCTAACTAGTTTTCAAAACACTCACTGGAAAACTGGCCGAGAGCTCCTTTTAGACAAGCTGGCATCTTTCTACTGCAATGCTCAGGAATGAGAAGGGGAAAGAAGCAGCTACCTGTCACCTTCCCTCTCTGAGCAGAGCATGGCACAGAAGGAGACAGGCACAATCCTAGGCAGAGGATCCTTGGAAACAGACTTAATTAAGAAAGAAGAAGGAGGGAAGCATTTCCAGAGAGTTAAGGATAAAAGGAGGTCCTTTATTAAAAAATAAACTTGCTTTGTTGGCAGCAGAGAGAATTGGAAAGCAGGGGTTACTGCATGCAAATGGAGATGTAACTGGATCATTATGTACTGGGCACAAAATCTGAGACATAAAAAATTAACAAGTAGCTCACTGATTTCCCTTTGAAGAATATTTATGCATAGTGCAAGGTTAGTAGAAGAAAAAGGAAGAGGAAATAAGGTATAATCAGAGTTAAAAATGGAGCAAAGAAAGCATAGGATCACTTAAGGAAAACTGTCCTCAAAGTGGTATCTGCATAGAGGTAACTGAGTGAAAATGCTGAGGATTTTTGTGGTCAGTTAGGATCAGATGTGAACAATGGGCTGCACTGCTGTCTGCTCTGCTTGCCACTTCTCTGGGACAGTCAATGACAGTATGTGAAAACAACTGAGGGTGTGCAAACCCCAGTTTTCATAAACAATATTCATAACACTATTTTCACATCCCTCAGACAAGCATATAGGTTATCACAACTTTAAAATCTCTGTCTGCTGGCAAGACAAAACATTACCATCCTTGAGCATATGCAAACATACGAACTGACTGGATATATTACTAATAAAGGGAGATGAGTTGATTGAGAGCACAGATAGCAATTGCACATAAGATGAAGAACTGCATGAAATATAGGCAGGAGCTGCAGAAATAAACACCAAGCCAGACATACAATCGAATATAACAAACATTACAGAAGTCGAAATGGGACACAGAGAAATCTGTATTACCCAGACTGTGAAACAAGACTTATAAAAGGCCAGGCAGTAAAAGTTTCTGGCCTATCATATTGCAAGAACAGATAGACAATAAAGATCCTTGGAGCTTAAGTGTGGAACAAGTCCAAGATCTTCAGATAGTCTTCTAATAGGAAGGGAAAACACTGGCACACCACTAGGGAAGGACCTCCACGCAGGACTGCTCCTTAAACACAGACTCAAGAGGTTTTTGGCATTCACTTCAGAGAGAACAGTCTCTAATGGCACAGTCTTAAAACAATTCTGGAAGAAGTCTCGCTCAGCTCTGGGTTTGATTCCTGGATTGAGCATATTTTAAGAAGGCCACAAGTTCAGCATGAGTAATTAGGGCTGAATAAATTTTTTTGTCCTCCTTTGTTCCCAGAGCATCACTCAAGTAGTGCAAAGAAAGTGAAACACACCCACAACTCCTCATCTGGGGATTTCCTCAACTGATAGACAATCAATGTATAATTAGCTCTTCTGCCCCTTTCTGGGGTGCAGAGGAATTATCACTGCTTCAATCTTCAGCTATTGCTAGCTGCTAGATTAGTCAGCTGGTGTGGGACTCAAACCAAAAATCCATGGAGCTGTACTTGTCCTCCCAAAAAGGTTTAGAGGAGATGTTGGCGTGATAAAAAGACACATAAGCTGTAAAATATATACCCAGAGAAAAACAAATGCTTTGTCATTGTTAGAATTTCTGAATAAAGTGAAATGGATTCTACAGACCAACACATCAACTAAAGCAAAAGTTGATTTGAGAAACGTCTTTTCCCTCCCTGTATTTTGTGAAGCTTTTCCAGCAAGCTGGCAATGCTGTGGGTACCACAGACTAAGAGATGAGTCTTCTGGTTCCTGGGTTATCCAGTAATCATCGGCGGGTTTACAGGTATCTCTCAGATACGGGAGGACAAGTTCGTACTACCCATGGCTAGAAGAAAATTTTGGAGACTTTTATACAAAAATTCCACACTTTAGTGACCCAGAAAACAGTTTCTTCTTTTTCACATCTGAAAACAATCTCATGCCAAACTTGCACCATTACCTGTCTTCTCAACAGAACAGACCCATAAGACTGAGACCTTCAGTCTCACCGATCTAAGCTTGCATCTGGAACACTACAGGATGTTGTTTTGGGGATCCCCTAATCTCCCAACTTTTGTATTTGTTTGGACACTCACAGTACATTTAAATGCAATGGAGGTGGTTTCTTCCTATCTAGAAGCAAAATTTGTCCATCAGAAAGACTTCACATACTTATATATTCCTGGATTTACCTGTGCCCTTCAGGTGATGCCAGCAAAACCCTCTCAGCTATAGAGTAAATTGGTTTCCCGCTACTATTGTTAACCTGCTTTGTATAGGTCTCTTGCAGTTCCCTGTCTCACTGCAGCTATACAGTAACTCATTTTCTGCTTTCTGTTTCTCAGTGCAGCTCTCACCTCCTCAATTGTTCTGGGGCCACCAAACAAAGACACTAACACAGAAATGTAAAAGATCTTGTCTTCTCCTGTAAGTGCGTTTCCATCACTGTAAAAATGTGAAACAAAACAGGTTATTTCAATTTGATGATGCAAAATGCCTTACATCACTATAAACAGAATATATTGTATACATATTGGATATACAGTATGAGTCTAGCCATGTTAGTTAATAGCATTTTTAAATCTTGACAGCTCTATCCTTAGAGTTTAAATGTATATTTGCCCACTGTCATATATGTAAGAAACAAACAAGTAAGACAACAGTGAGACCTTTAGGTAACTGGTATATATAAGACTATAAAAGACTTTGTATAAAAATTCAGGTTACAGTTCTGAGTGGGGAAGTTCAGAGCAAAGGATATGAATGGTTGTTTTAAACTCCTTCAACAAACCCTACACAGAGTACATCCAGCTTTGCTACAATCAGCAAAGTAATTTGCTTCTGTGCTGAAGAATATGAAATAGAAAACAGAAACTTCTGAAAGTAGGGTCATATGATGACTGGCATAGTTCTAATCAGAGATGGCTGTCTGTGCTCCTCTACACAATATGTAGTGTACTATTGCCAATATTGCATCCACTTCCAATGGACAAAATTCTGAAGAAGTAACACTGCTGACACTGTGTGTCATTTCAGTGTTACTGAAATTCACTACATACACTGGAAAACTTCAACCGTGATCTCAGTTGTCAGTGTGGACTTAGACATGTTGCACATTTTAGTAGGGAACCACACTGGCTTAATCATATCTGTATTTAGATATTATCTTTCTGTTACAGAAAATTATTTAGATTAACTGTAACTTAAAGTTAATATGCCAGGCTTCCTTCTACTCTCGTCACAGACCTTTTCCATAACTGTTTACCTTTTATCTTTAGGAAAGTTTTGACTGTAATCAGCTTAATTTTTCCTTCCCATACTCAAAAGTATGATTTCTCTTGTTCAGCAAACACATTAGAAACGAGTACAGCTCTCTGTAACAAGCCATCCTGAAGTCTTTTCTTTGTATATATCAATTTTACCACATAACAATTTTTTAAAACCAAAAAAAAATAATGTAGAAAGATTGGTGGGGTCATTCAACAAAAATCGTAGGAGACATGACCTTAAATCTATCACTATATTTCAAAGCCTTTCAAGTTGACGCTGTCTCTCTAAAGGCAGTTGCCATTAAATAGTGTAAATTAATTGAATCTTTGTCTCCAAGACTTAGTATTTCTTTCTGGTAGTACAACAGCAGCACAATTAGAAAAGGTGTGCTTCTTCATACAGCATTTTTCAGCTGTTACCTCTGGGAGTGCATACAAAGCCAGTGGGATAAAACTTCTTGCATGTCAGTCAAAGCTCCAAACATTTCAAGTTGAGCGTAAGATTTACTTGCAAAACATTGGCCTGTCTTCAAAATATAACAAAGCGCAAAGACTTAGGAGATTTTTTTCATACTTTACCTCTGCAGCTACTTTCCTAGATGACATTGGACCACCTCTGTTCCCTAGTTTACCCATCTGTAAAATGGGTACAGTATTACTGGCCCCTGATTGTAAGACCATCTCAGATGAATTTATATGAAAAGCTGCAACAGAATGAGTGGTTTTAAAGTATAGAATAGCTAAAACACCCCCTTCAACTTAAAATCTGGAAATTACAAAAAAAAATAAAATTACCTCATGTTAGTTTTATAAAGATACATGAGTTTTATATGTTTATGCATTCATAATTTACAAATGCATGTAATTTATGCAATGTGTATATATTAAACACATCTGTAAATTTACAAATACATACATCAGTGTATTGTATAAAATTAAACATTTCCTCTTTGCTGGCATGTGAAAAAGCCACACAAAGTGGAGCGTTGCTCACCAGGACATGATCACACAAGATGGTCCATGTCACTGCATCTCTTGCATGCACATGTACATGCCCACAGATTATTCCTGACAGCATGACAGTGTAAGTGACTCTTCCAAGAGGCATGGGAACTGGCACAAACAAAATGCAGCAAGAATGTCTCTAGCTCATTTTCTTCTCTCGGGCTCACACATGGTTGCAAAACAGTAACAGTGTCACTGAAAAAAACCCTCCAAGTCATCACTATTTCTAACTTGCCTATCTGTAACTTCTTTACCAAAACATTCCTAAGCACTTACTTGTTTCAGGGCATCCTGTGAAAGTGGTGTTGCATGTCCCATGCACCCAGCTGCAGTGAAATGCAGAGAGGTCAAGGCCACATCCCACCAAGAGCTGCCAGAAGGATCCCTCATCCTTCAGCACCATCTCTGTCAGCACTGTGCCGGAGCCCCAGGGGCTCAGCAGCTACACAGGCTGTGCCAAAGGAGGCTCAGTGGCTCACTGACTGACTTAGAGGGTTCGAGTTGAGACAAAACTAGCACTTGTGGACTTCCAGAGCTGACCATGGTGCAAACAGCTGTGTAGGTTCAGTTTTCCTTTTTTCCTATTTTGTCCACTGCCTAGACTGAGCTTCTTAAAGAGTATCTCATCTGCTTCATGATAATTAGATGTAATTTAAACTTGTGTGGATGCAAATCCCACTTTTGGGCACACATTCTCCTCCTTTTCTGTTCCTTGACTGACTGATTCAATGAGGCAACCCATGGGAAAAATGACAGGATGTTTCTGCCAGCACTGGGAGGTGGTCTGGCTTCCCTGGGAAGCGTGAGAGTCAGCACTGGGTGCAAACAGGAGGCAAATCCATGCAGGCAGAGGCAATAACTAGCAGAAGGGACAGCAGGACCCCAGCCATCTCAATTCACTTTTGTTTTAGTCTTCCTGGAAATTATCATTGAATCATTTAGGTTTTTAAAGGACCCTTAAGATCATTGAGGCCAACCATTAACCTAACACTATCAAGTCCACCATTGTCCCTAAGCACCACATTTACCCATCTTTTAAATCCTTTCAGAGATGGTAACTCTACCACTTCCCTGGGCAGCTTGTTCCAATGCTTGACAACCCTTTCCATAAGAAATTTATCCTAATACCCATTCTAAACTTCTCCTAGTGCAACTTGAGGCCATTTCCTCTAGTTCCATTGCTTGTTATTTGAAAGAACAACCCCCACCTTGCTACAGCCTCCTTTCAGGTAGTTGTGGAGAGCCATGAGGTCCTCCATGTACCTCCTTTTCTCCAGGCTAAACAACCCCAATTTCCTCAACTGCTCCTCATAAGACTTATGCTTCAGACCCTCCACCAGCTCTGTTGCCTTTCTCTGGACACATGACAGCACCTCAATGCCTTTCTTGGAATGAGGAGCCCTGTGGGCAAGGCTTTTACCAGCAGTCTGAGTGACAGCAGTATGCTTTCACCCTCTTCTCAGCACATCTCCTGCACCATTCCTTATGCTGTGCAATCGGCAAACCAATCTGGATGAAAGAAGAATAAAATGGAAAAGTCCTCCTTCCAGGATTAATTTTTCAAATGTTGGTGCCATAGTCTGAGATCAGATTAGTCTGCCTGTGAAATCCCTGACTTTACCTTATTTCTGGAATCAGAGCAGCCATTTCACTGGACAAGAGCCAACTTGGACCAGCAAGGCTGGGATGCTGTTTGCCTGCTCCTCACCCAGGTAGTAGAAGTGGCCAAAGGGAACTAAGTGGTAGTTTGCAGTGGCTGGGATCCAGATGCATTTCTACTAAAAATTCTTTTAATTTTTTTTAAGGTCCATTTCAACCTTGGCCATTTTTCCTAACTCACAATGGATGAGGTCAGAAGTGACACCAAAGAGTGCAAGCTGTTTTATCCTGGAAGTTCTCAATGTCCCGAGCTTCCTGGTGAGAGGACCTAAGAGGGAGAAACACTTTGCTCGAACACATGTGAAGGCAAGGAGCATGAAGTCAAGAGCAGGGTTGCTAACATTACCTTCAAACAAAGCAGAGATACAGTTTCTTGAGCACAGGGACAAAGTGTAACGGTGCACTTGCTGATCCCTGACCAAAGCCCATCGCCAACTGTAAGGTGTTCTTTTTTGTGCTCAGGTATGTGGAATGCTGTGGCTACTTCCCTTTTGATGCACAGGGAATGTGATCACAGAATACACATACCTGGTGCTTCAAACTATTCTGATCCTGCTGGTGTCCCTCCTGTAAGACCCCAGTGTGTCACACATCCAACAGGAAAGAAACAAAGGTAAATGACTGACCAAAGCCAAGGTATTCAGATGATACCAAACTAATTTAGAAGGGAAAGAACCAGCAATGTCATTGCTGGAAAACTCACAAATTGAAATGCAAAATCATGGTCAACCATTTAAGCAGGGGGTGATCAGTAATTACACCAGAACAACAGACAGCAAAGGGCATATTTGCCACTTCTTGAAATATCCATAATGACTTCTTTTGTCTGGAAAATAAACTTTAACAAAGTAGGTTATAATCTCAGTTACAAATACTACAGTCTACATTATGTTGGATTCTGAGACTGACCTTGCTTTTAAACCTAAATCCTGTATCACTATGCTGTATGACTCAAAAGCTCCACATTAAACCAAAACTATGTCTGTCATTAGTTTTGTCCAACAGACTTGGATAATTAAGGTCTGGTTATTTTTTTAAGATAACATCCACAATTAAAAATTCTACCTGGAAACAGGCATCCAAAAAGAAGGAACTGGACAGATAACCATACTTTGGCTGCTGTGACTTTGACCAGTAAGGTACTTACATAAATGTGATTTATTAAGGTGTCTTAAGTGGTTTTATTTTAATGACTCCAGCTGTTGAACAAAGGTATGTTGCCTCCTACCACAGCCATACTATGTTTCCTTCAGCGTTGTCTTTCTTGGAAAGCCTACAAATTCAAAGCAAAGCCTTCTAATAAAAACTAAGGCATTTGGGAAGATAATGACACAGCAATTCTGCGCTGAAAAAGAATGAACCAGGAGGATGATCAGAGACCTTCTAAACTTTTGTAATTCTTTCATTTCTAAAACAGCCTTGCTTAGAAAAAAATAAAATGTGTTAATTGCTAACAAAAATCTGACAGAGTGATGGCAGTTCCTGTAAGACATTTGCTGCTTTTCTGTAGTTTGCAAGCGGTGGGAGGCTCCAGGAGCCAGCTGAGCCACCCTGCCACTTCCCTGCAGGGAACCCCAGGCCCTCCCTGTCCCACGTCCCCCCAGCTCCCTCTGTGCTGCCCCTGGAACCCAGCTGACTTCACAGGGAGCTCACCAAAATGGCAGGAAAATTAACCCAGAGAGGGAATAGTCTTCTGGATTCATGAGCTGAACCAGCTCGACGGGCAGGGAAGAGAGGGCAAGGTCTCCCTCTTCCGACAGCAGCAAGCGGGCGGCTCCCCCGGCCAGGACCTACCTCGCCCTGGCTTCGGGCTCCCAGCACTCACCAGCTTGCCAGGTATCACTGTCAAGTCATTGTTGAACAACATCACGACAAACCTCTAGAATTATTCTGAGGTTTAATACTGTAAATAGTAATATGATTTGTTATTCAAAACTGGAAAGCTTGATACTCAAATCCTTGAAGATTAGAAGAAGGATCAGGAAAACTGAGAATCATAAATTAAGGCTTTGTGCTTTTGATGGAGACCATAACTGGCAGGATAAGGACAAAGAATGCAGTCTGGTTATAGCCAGCCCTCAGAATTTTATGGAAATGTTGTCCAAATCTGAAAGAGTTTTGTGTAGCTAAACTTGTTATGGCAGAGTATGATGGGTCCAGTTTATAGCATGTCAGAAGGCTGCTTGATAATGATTCTTTGTTCAAATTTAAATCAGACTTTTGCTTCTTTTTTGAATTACAGCACAAACCTGTGTGTTTCAGGTAAATCAAGTAACACCGAGCTGATTCAAGGGAGGTTTGCTTATATTGATTAATTGGACATGTGGAGACGCCGAGACAAACCTAGAAAGACTGTTAAATTCCATTGCTTCTTTTCAGACGTCATTTTAGAAATCACAAGTAATATGGGCTATTCTAGGTTTCAGACTAGACACAAAAAACAAACAGAGGCAAGGCACATGTTGAGTTGTGGTTTTAATTCTATTTTCAACATAGTTTATATGACTTAAGACTCCAGCAAGCAAACAAGCCAACCATTGAATCCAAAACTCAGCATACATTTTGCATAGCTCAGCACAGAGAAGTTACAATATCTGAATGACATTTTTCATTTAAGTAAAAATAAGAAAATTACTAGCTAGCTGGGGAAAAAAAAAAGGGAAGAGCCTTTCTCCCATTTTAAACAATCCTTTGTGAATAGTACAAAGGAGTTTAATAGCCAATGGGTAATACACTTTTCCACTCTTCCTCTAATCTACACTGTAAATCAAAACAATCTCATAAAAGGCTAAATTATTAAGAACAGTGGCCCAATGGAAGTGTCATGCAACCAGGAAACCAAGATGACCATAAAAAGAAAATGAGGCTGCTGGTAAGCATTATAATGTAAGACTGAATCACAAACGCAACACCAAAGACCTTTCCCTGTTCCAGTTATAACCCTTGAGAGTTCTGTATGTTGGTTTTTTCCCCCTCTTTGAAGGCAGAAGTAGGCCCTATAACCACCCCTGTTTCAGTTTCTCTCTTCCCAGCTACGGTTCCTTACAGTAACTTGTCTGTCATTGTCCGTGAGCTCAAACAGAGCACTGCATAAGCTCTACGCATCACATATCTGTGCCCAAGATGCAAAATGCTTCCCTGCGAGGGAACATTTTGGTGCAATCTAATGCAAATGCTGAGCTCAAGGGAGGCAGGACCGATGAGGTATTTCACCAAAATATTTCTGTAGAATTAAGAAAAAGATAGAAAAGGAAAAAAAAAAAAGAAAAAAGAGAAAGGAAAAAAAAAGAAAAAAATTAAAAATGGTAATTTTAAGAGTACCAGCAGCGAAGATCAGCGACCATCGGAGCAAGTTCCTACCACGGTCGCCGTATTAGAGAATTAACTTCTAAATTGCCCCAAAGCGCGGGAGCCTCCCCGGAGCGGGGGCGGCCCCGGCAGCCCTTCCCGCACGGGCAGCGGAGCTCCCGGGTGAGACAGAGCGCGCTTTTCCCGCGGCTCTCCCGCTGCGGCGCCCCGGGGCTGGCGGAGGCCGGACCGCAGCGCCCGCACCCCCGACTCCGCCGCGGCTCCCCCGGCCCCGCATGCCACCCCCGGCGCCAGGGGGGCCCCCGTCGGCCGCAGCCCCCGGGCGGCGGGACCCCCTCGGCGCCGGGGCTGGCGCGCTGTGCCCCGCAGGCAGCGGCCCCGGCGCCCTGCGGCGATCCCGCGGCACCCCCGCACCGGGCGGGCGGGAGCCGCTGACAGGTCGCCGCCAGCGGCCCCGGCACCTGCGCTGCGCTCACCGC
>JAWWEV010000115.1:23426252-23456478 GCA_035583235.1 Hafferia zeledoni | reverse complement strand
TTCCTGCTTCGCTACCCGGGGCCAGACCCATCGCGGCGGAGGGATCCCGCCGCTCCCGCAGCCTCCTCCCCCTCCTGCTTCTGCTTTTCCCCGCTCCCTGCTGCAAGGAAATTATTTGACAGCGATTTGCTGACACCGGGTTTTTTTCTCTTTCTTTCTCGCTTTTTTTTTTTTTTTTTTCCTTCTCTCCTTTTTGCATCACGGACTCGGCAGCGCGGCGGGCGGGGGAGGCCGTGCCGGAGGTAAGTGCCGGTGCCCGGAGCCTCCCCCGGCGCGGGGCCCCCGCCCGCTCCATGTGCCGCGCCGGGGTGGGTGCCGGGCAGCGGGGCCGGGAGCGCTTCCTGGCGGAGCGATATTTGTGTACAGGATGGGCGCCGTACTGTAAGTGAAGTAGGACCGAGCCCGGGGCAGCTCCGTAATAAATTAATATCGCGATCTGCTCCCGCCTCGCCGACACCGCCACGAGCCCCACGCCCGCCCCCCCCACCCCCGCCTGCACTTGTTGCAGACTTGGCGCCAGGTAGGGGCAACGCTTCGCAAGTTTCGCTTTTGCAGGAGCCGGGGCAGCCCTGGAAGGACAGAAGTGGGGCGGGAAAAGGGGGGGGAAAAAAGTTTGCAGCTCGCAGTTGACTTTTCGTTCTGCAGCGCCGAGGCCCTGCCGGCCGCCGCCTCCTGCCCGTCCGGCCGCGGGGTGCGCGGTACCTGCGCGGCCCGGGCGGTGCGGGGGCCGGTGTTGGTGCGGGCTGTGCGGGCTGTGCGGGGGCCGGTGTCGGGGCGCCCCGCCGCGGCGCTGCCGCCGAGCCCCGGTCGCCGCCGTGCCGAGCCGTGCTGTGCCGGACAGGAGAGGCGGGGAAGGGCGGCTCGGCGGGGCTGGCCGCGGAAGTTCCCGATCCGCCGGGCTGTCACGGCCCCTGACACGAGTGGCCGAGCCCCTCACGGCTCCCCCACTGCCCCCTGTCCCTCGCCCCCAGCGCCCTCGGTGCCGTCGTGTATCGGCGTTGGCAGCGGGGCGGTCCCGCGGCTCGGCCGTGGAGCCCTTCCCGGGCGGCACCGCGTGGGGCGAGCTCCTTTGGGAGGAATGGGAATTTCTGCTCCTTTCCCGCGGTTGGGGAGCGCGCGGCGGGCTGGGCGCTGCCGGGTCCGGGCCCGTCGGAATACGGCGAGGTAGCGAACGAAAACTCTTCAGCCAGGTGTTTAAATGCCGGAGAGGTGATTTGCAAGTAAGATTAATCGGCAGTTAACCAGTTAATAAATGGATAATGCCTACTCATCCTCCTGGTGACTTTTACAGAGTGGTTTTCGCGTCTGTCCATCAATTAGCCAGGCTTGACTGGTTAAGATGTAAACTTAGCAGGATTAGTGCCTTCGTCCAGTGGAATCTGACCTGCACTTGGGGTCCCTCTGCATCAGTGCTGGTCGTCATTCAGGTAGTTACAGGTGAGGGTCATACATTTTTATAGACCAATATGATAACAGTGAAATAGATACAATGACCTATAGCTTAGTTATTTATGGAAAATACTGCAAAGTATTTAACTGCATAATTACTGTTTTAAGCAGGTAATTACTGGGGGGGAAGTTTTATGCCTCTGACAGCTACAATTTTACTGTCGGTATGGGCAGAGGAGAGAGTTAACCTGGCAAGGTTGGCCTGGCCTGCCAGGCTGTTCCGCAGGGCTGCCCTGCCACCTTTGCCCATCCTGCTGGGGGCTCTGGCCCACAGAGCTCCCTGGGGACCAGGGCCTTGGTCCCTGCCCTCGCTAAGGGTACGGAGTTATCATGAAGTGACCCATCCTTCTAACACTGGTATATGCATGAATTGTTCCTGCATGTGGTATATGCAGCTGTTTGCTGTCATCACTTATCTACTTGGTGGTCTTGGATGCTTAGTTGGATCAGAATGGAGCCATTGCCTTAATAAGGCTCATCTGTCTAGAAATGAGCCATTTTAGTTTGTTGCCCTCTGAAGTGACTAGGCCTGATGTGTTGTGGTTGGTACATTACCTTTTATTCTGTAGCTTATCCAAGTCACACATTTAACAACAGAAGTGCTGCTCCATGAGTGTTGTATGCATGTACATGTGGCATGGAAGTTAAGCTATGCAGCATTGCTTAAAACAAATAAAGTGATTTGTTTAGAATTTGGCTAAGTGATTTTTCATATGAAGAAAATGCGTGTGTTTTTCTTCTGTAACAGATACTCGGATATACTTGGGAAGAATTTAAGGCTTAAATATAGCCTACTCAAAAGTTTTGGTGCAAATAAATGCTCTGCTACCATTGATAAGCAGCTTGTGTTTCTGAAGTTGTGAGGCTCCGATGAGGAACTGAGCAGCACTGCGGTGTGCTAGTCAAACACTGTATCTTGAGAAGCCAAAAAAATCTCAACTACAAGTAACGCACTTCACTGTGGAAGTTCGCCTGAGTGAGGAGTGGAGAAGTGGCCTCTTGGTGAAATGATTAAGACTAGAGCTTAATCATGCTGTTATCAACATACATCCTGCTGTTGGCATCCCTCCCTGGGGGAGAGAGATGAGGCCTGGGGTAGCTAGGCAGGCATCCTGCCTCCAGTATTTATATCACTCCTGCATAGGCCAACATAAGCATAAATAAACCACAGCATGACTAACCTCTCTACCTAACATTGACTCATGTTGTATTTGGATAGACTGAGAGAAGTCTCCATGCCTTAGCCATTTCATTTTCTCAGCCTGTATGTTACTAATGATGACCTGCCTCTTGAGAATACTCCAGTATGCATTTAAGACTGTAAAGCAAGCCCTTGTTTCAGGTTTCTTTTGCTTTGAGGTAGTGCTCAACTAGCCTAGATAAGAAAAAAGAATTTCTAGATTTTAAACTCAAAACTCTATTGCTTCTCTTTTTCTGGCCATTTTAATTCTTCCAGTGGTAAAGTGAGGTTTGCCATTATAAACTGAGCTCGTAACTTGGCATCTGGGAGGGAGTGTGAGGAAAGTACAAGAAGAGCAGTCTTGTAATGTACTATAGGTTCCCTAAAGCAGTAAGATAATATTTTGCTGTGAATATTCTTCACCTTACTTTATTTTTTTGTTTGTTCTAGTCAAGTGGGGAATATGTCACCTAAAAACTTAGCAAAGTGTTTGCTAAGGCTCTTCTGTCCCTTTGCTGGTACTGCAGTGGGACAGTAGTAAACTAAAGAAGGTGGTCCCTGGTTGTGTCATAACAACTTGTGAGCTAAGGCAGTTTCATTTCAGCTTCCTTAGAAATATGTGTTTTGTTTTTGTGTTTGTTTTTGGTTTTTTTTGGTTTTTTTTTGTTTTTTTTTAAAGCAAGCAGTGTTTGACATACAAAATAATGGTTGACGTGGAAACATTTTGTTTTCTCCCCTTGCATTTTTGGGGCGGCTGCATAGCTGCATAGTTCCAGTGAAATATTAGCAGAATTATAATTTTTTCTGTCCCTAAAATTAACAAATCCTTCTGCCTCTCCTCCACCTGTAAGAAGTAGGCAAAAGCATCTTTAAGTGCATGTATGAATTTTGCCTGGAGTGGCTGCCACACCCTTGGTTATTTATGTAGAGTGGGGAGCACGAGTGGTCGCACTGACTTCCATGGCACTGCTTAAAAGAGTAGAGTTACTGTGTGTGAGTGTTTGTAGGGAGGGGAGTGAGTGGGGGCTGCTTTCGAAACTAAATTAAAATGAAGGCAGCAAATTCCACACGTTTTGCTGCATATGAAGTTATAAAACCTCTTCTTAACTTGTCCACCTCTGAGAAACCTATTATTGTAATCAGTTGCAGGGCTGTGAGGGGAAATCAGGCCTTCTAAGATAAAGACAAAAATAGCACATTCAAATATATTTTAAGAAAGGCGACTCTTCCTTCAAAGAGTGGGTCTGAGTGTAGTTCAAACAACGGTAGCAACAATTTTATCACTTTTTTTTTTTTAACTCTTTGCTTGAAATCAAACAGATTTAAGACCTCCACTGAAATTACTTTTGAGCAGCATGCATTTATGTGCCAAGTTTTCTTACAGAGCTTGTGGGAGTATTTCCCCTTAGATCTGGAGATGCTGAGAAAGGGCTCTTGAACCGTCATCTCCGTGCTGCTGCCAGTGTATGTCCAGTCTGGCCAGGTGGATGAAATAGGTGACATTGTTGGTCATCCAATCTTATTTGATGCTGGTTCTTGTTGGATATTGGTTTCTGTGGGCAAAAGGAATAGTATTTTTGGTAGTGGTTTCTCCTCTCTCTTTCTGGCCTGGCTGTGTTGCTCTATGGTGATGGGGGTGTGGGCTCACCTGGACGTGCTTGGAACAGCAGAAAGAAAAAACCCCATTGATTTTTGTGGGGGAAAACTAGAAAATGTGCTCAGGTTACAACCTGCTGCCACAGAAACCAGAAGGCAAATATTTCATTGACATTACTTTCTTCTTTAGAGGATAATAGTTTGGAGAAACCAGGGCATGCTTTTAAATGTATGCCCTATTACCCTGTTACCTATTGTTTTTTTTAAAAAAGTCTAAATTCCTTGTATTAAGTGGGGATGTTCCAGGGGCTTGGGGCAGTCATGTAGAATTGGGTATATTTTGAGGTTCTGAGTGAAATGAGTCTTGTGGTTTCAGCTTACTCTGTAACAAAGCGTAACGTGTCGTGCACAAACAGCCCACCTAAGTTTTCGTAACTGACTGATTATTTGCTCTGGAAAGACCCAAAATCCTGATATGATGCAGGTTCAAAAGGTAGTTGATTTTTTTTTTTTTTTTTAATTTTTCTTTTTAGTTTGTCATTCTCTGATTTACAGTTCAAACTTTTTTAGAATTTCAGGCAACTCACTAATCTTCAGCTTCCCATCCACCATTCAGCTGGGCTGCTGGCGGTCACTTGCCAGGGAAATAGCCACAAGTGCTGAGCTTCCATACCCCACCAATGTCTAAAGCAGCCATCCTGGGTCTTGTCACAAGTTTTCTCCTGTCTGTTTAGTTCAGCAGGAAAATGGTTGCTGTCTTTCCTCTCCCTCCCCTCAACAACTGTTCATGGTAAGATTTTTGATAGAGCCCGCATTGTGATATGTCCTTGAAATGCAGAGCTGCAAGTTTTTGTTTTCCTTTGCCATTTTTAGTCTTCATGTGTAGACCTCATTGCAGCTATAGCAAAGCAAGATTTTTGTAGATGATCTTTTTCCATTTTTCTTTTTTTTTCATTTGTCAAAAATCTCATGTTCATTAACGAGGAAAAGCTCAAACTCGGGTACTAAAACCTCCAGCTAACCCTGGAGTGTAAAAACTGCAAAAATATGGATTGGGAACGGATTGCTCCAGCAAAACAGGTAGGTATAAGTTAAATATTAAATTATCAGCACTTTTTTTCTATAAGGTCCCTGATAGTGAGAGGTTCTTTCTCACACCATTTGGCGAGAACAAGGCTTACCATTTAAGATGTAGAATTTATATCAGATACTTTCTTTTCAAGTGAATGTTAAATCCTAAGTAACTTCAGCATCAGACTGTGCAGAAAAGTACCCAACCCTGCGAAGCAAGTGACTTTTAAGTTTAAAATTTGATAATGACTGAAGTTCTCTGTCTTTAAAAAAAAAAAAAAAAATTGTCTTTGTTATCCACTTCCCCCCCATTTTCATTGATGGGGAAGTTTCATTTCCTTTATTTATATATTTTTAGTGAATGTGTGTTTGGGGGGGGCATGGGGGTGCATAAGAAGGAAGTCTGTGTTCTATTTTTTATATTTAAAAGAAAAAATTAGTTAATGCTGGTGTGTTTAGAAATGACCTTAAATACATTCTCCCCTTTAAACCAAAAGTTCTGCTGGTAAAATTGTGAATATTATTAGGGGACTGAGGGGTTTTGCAATGCTTCCGTGTGGGTGAGAGTCCTATCTGAGTTCCAGTTGTACTAGCAGAAAAGTGTTTTTCCCAGTACTGTCATGTTTCACATGCCAAATCAGAACTAGAAGTGCCTTTTCCTGGAAGGATCTTTATTTACACTTGGAGGGTTATGCCAATTACAGCTACATTTGTAAGGCTTTTTTTTTTTAGTTTTTAATTTTACACTTGACCTACATATTAACTTCTTTCATTTTCTTAACAGAACACACACAACAATCCTGGAATGTCAGTAGGGTAAACCCTGCTGTCCTGTGGCTCTAATGCATGTGGGCCTTGTTGCAGGAGGATGATGTTCAGTGTGTCTCAGTGAAATGAAAGCTCAGAGCTTTGCATAACTTGAGGTAGACATCTCTGCTTGCAGAATTAAATACAGTTTATTGCGGAGCAGGAAGTATGTTATTCTGAAGTACGTTATTCATAGGTAATAATATTTTTTTCCTCTAAAGAGATCCCATGTACTTAATTTTGAATACAATTTTTAAACACTGCAGATTAGGAAATACTGCATTGCAGATTTGTGAAAGTTTGGAGATAAAAGATAAGGTGCTATTAATATTTTGATCAGAGACTTAAAATGATTTACTCCTTTTGACAGTGTGGCAGTGAATGCAGAAGGAGGAGGTAAATGGGGCTTCTCTCTTTGGCAAGAGTCTGTGGGTGTTGGGTGTTGGAGCGGTACTGGGGCTGGCACTGCTGCCTCCCAAACTTGTACCACCAGTGCTTTGTCTCTGCTGCTACTCTGCTGTCTCTTTCTCCTGGTGGTAGATGGTGTTTATACCAGAAAAAACGAACCCTGACTAGTAGCAAGTGCCATTGTTATTTTGTGGGCAGATTTGCTAGCTGTTTGCCCTTTTTCTGATGTTAAAATTTACATTGTTCACAATCGCAGTGTACTGACCAGTCTTTACAGGACACATGTCTTCACAAGTATGAACACTTAGAAGACTTACATAGCTAAACTGAGCTTTCTTTACCCCAAAACGTAGGCTGCCAAAGCCCTGAAATATTTAGGATATTGACTTAAATATCTTCCCAGTTGCTTCTTTTTGTTCTGCCTCTTTTATATTTTGTTCTGTCCTGAGCATCGAAGCTGGATTTACCTTGGAGAGTGGTGGTGGTGTCTGAGTTGGCCCCTTCAGCAGGGAGAGGGCTACATGTAACACTCCTTTTGGAGGCTGAAAGCATCATCAAAGTCTCCTAGGCCACAGTGGCACTTGAAATAGTCCTGAGCTCTGTGGCCATTACCAAAGCTGGGTGCAGGAGGCTGTAGTCACCTGAATCACAAGTTCATGCCGTGTGTAGCTCAACATTGAACACAGCAGTTTTGTTGCTGCTTGTGCCCCTAATATATCGCCCCTAATATATGTGGGGGTAAATGTGTAGAAGCAGGCATGGAATTGGGGGTTTTGTTTGGTTACTTTTCAAAAAATTTATATTCAGTGTTGCAAAGAGACCCCTATGTATTTTGATAAAGAAAGTACTTAATGTTAAGCCACATGGAATGGTGCAGCTTTGCCAGGAGTGTTGATACCCCAGCTGTCTCTTTGGCCTGCCATGCAGTAAAATTCAAGTGAAGGTCTCCCACGTGGTTACTTTGCATGTGTCCTCCTATCTCAGTTTTGTATCTGCTGTTTAAGTATATGCTTCCAGAATGATTTTTATTCATTTCCAATCATTCTTCAAAGATGCCTGGCAAAAACCAACAGGCTGGTTGTGTTTTTACAGCAGTAGAAGGTAGACCACTTTGATCTTGTTAAATTAATTTTCTTCATGTGTGGGCTGGGTGTGTAGTGTGTTGATTTAGTTTTTATTGATCAGTGTAAAAACATGAATTCAGCATCACAGCAGTGATAATAAACAAGTACATGCAGTGGTATTCTAATGAGTTCCTGGCAAAAATAAGGCGGAAAACCATCTCAGAGATTGATGTGCTTTAGCGGTGGGATGCTGAACCAGGATACCTTGTATAAAAGGGTTGAGTAAAGCTGTTTGAAGTTCTAACTTTCCTCTGGCAGCACAATTGCTGCGAGCAGTAGCATGCCAAACTCGGCAAGATGCAGTCTTCTCTGTAAGCATTTGAGTGTCAGAAATGGCATTCTTCCTCTGCCTTGTAGGTCTTTCACCCTCCTGATCATGCCAAGGTAAGACAGGTCGTAGTTAGCAAGTATCTGGTTTGTTAGAAGGTGTTCTGAACACAAGCAGTGAATCACTAATTACCATCCTGTCCTCATACACAGCAGCAATGCCCTGCAAGCCATCCCCAGGTGTTTCAGTAAGCCTGGATGGCAGAGCATCAGGTACAGAGTGGAGGAGTGGAGAGAGGTTTCTAAGTTACCAGACAATTTATGTCTGGAAAAGTGAGATTCATACTCATAACTGAGTTAAACACATCTTTCTGAATATGGTAGGGGACTATCTCCCTTTAAGGTGGCAGTAATTCCTGTAAGCCAAAATATTTGCAGTAGTATGAGTAAGTAGGTTCTCCCCTGTTATTCCCTTGATGCTGTTTCCAGTACTGGGAAAGGCTTCTCAGTCGTGGTGGTGAACAGTGATTTTCTGTATTTTTTTGTCAGATAAGCTTATTTTATGCTGTCAGAGTTCAGTAAATTGGTATCTGAGCAGCATGGATCACGATGAAAAAGTATTGCTGCTGCCTGCATGTGTTTGATAAAATTAGAAAATGAGAGGCAAATTTTTTCTAAAGTGAGGAAAAGAAGGGTTTTTTTGGGACTGTGAAATTTTGAAAGAGATGGTTCGTAATGAACTTTATTCTAAAGTTGCTGCTATTATAATGAAAGAGCATGAATAAGAGAACATGCCTTGCAGGTAAAAGGAAAAAAAGGCTTCACCATTTATATACTTGAAAACCAAAGATGCATTGCAGAGGATGAATTTTACCCTTCATATATTGCTTGTAGTAAAAAGCTGATCTTTGAAGTTAAAAACCACTTTAGATTTAAAGAAATAATACACCTGAACAGGGAGGTGCACAGAAAAAAGACATTGGGTTAAGTGCAGTCTAGTTAATGAAAAGAACGTAAGTTAAGCCAAATGTGGCTGCCTGTGTAGTAAGGTACTGCTTAACATGAGTGGGAATGATGAAACAAGGTGCTAGCAGACTTTTATTTCAGTGATTTCCAACTTTCAGGAGTTTAATTTGGGCATTGAATGCACATACGTAAATGACAGACTAATACCACAGAATTACTTTAATTTATGAAGAGAACAATACTTTGATGCTGAAAGTCTGTTGGCATATGATCCTAGGCTAACTGCTTGATTGTTAGTTAAAGAAGGGATTCATTAAAATAACATGGGCTCATCTTGCTTTAAAGACTAGCTCTCAGCCAGTAGGTGATGGTCCAAAACTAATAAGGTTGCAACACAGATGTTATATGGCAGTGGCACATGGATGACTATGTAAAGCTGGCTGATGGAAAGGCTTCTGTTGGATTGTGTGTTCAATATTGGACCAAATATTTTAGTTTTTAGTCATCTCTAGCAACACCTGCTCATTTTGTAGTTGGTTGAACTAACTGTGTGACTGTTTGAAAGAAGGTGCAAGGTTGGGTCTGTATGTGACTGCAGCTCCTTGGTGTAATTATTCTACTATGTAATAGTTGTACGCCTCTAGTTGAAGAATTGTAATTACAAAGTGGATGATGGACTTAAATTATGTAAAGAAAATCCTTACATTTAAGTACCATGCTATCCTTAGCACAAACAGCTCTTTGTTTTTTTTCTTCAGGTGGAACTTTTACTTTCACGTTATTTCTGGAAAATCCGTACTGCTAATTATGTAAATTGCCAGAAACGAAAAAAGAGAACAAAAGAGCAGGGCATCTTATTTTAGGCTTCAGCAAATGCAAAGTCATATGTGGCTGTTCCAGAATACGTGCCTGTGTTCTGCTACTGCTTTTGTTACCAGTAAACTAGATCAGTTAAACTGGGCATTTCTTGCAGGCTTCGTACGTCAGATTGTCAAATGTGGGAGCTGGGAAGTTTTTCCAGTAGGAGGGTCAGCTTATGCCCCATGGAAAGTTCCCCTCCCTGCAGGGCTCTTCCCTTGCATACACAGAAGTTTCTTGCTGAAGGAAAATGTAGGGCTTTTTTTTTTTTGTCTATTTGTTTTTATGCTGTTGTGTGGACAAGCCCATGTATTTTAGGGCAATGCTGTACAACAGCAGTAAGTTTTTGTACCTGCAGCTTTTGCCTATTAAGGCAGTAAGAAGCTCTCCTTGAATGAAGGAAAGGCAGATTTCAGATCTGCCTGCTGATTAGAGAGAGAGAGGAGAATGGAAGAAGTGGTGTTCGAGTGAATGAACAAACTTTCAAGCTGACTCAGTGATACATGTACAGTGTACACTCTAAGGATTAGTCACCACTTACGGTAAATCTTTCTTTATAGTGTTTGGTGGGTATGTGCCTCTGTCAGGCTGCTGTTAGCAAGCTTTGTAGGCTGGGAATACAGGTAAATGTTATTTCCACAGTATTTTCCCATTGAACAGCAACAGCAAAACCCAGTGAAACCCAAAGACTTGTAAGTTACTGAGCTAAAGGCAAAAGAAATCTTTCAGTTATCTCATGGTGCTGCTATCTTGATCTGTGAAACTAGGAGGAAAATGAATAAATTATGCAACTGCTTTTTTTTCTCTGTTTAGAAACCTGTGCTTACATGCTATTAATGCTGTTCTACCCTGTTCTGTGCAGGTTGCTTGATTTGGTGGTGTTTTTCTTTTAGTAGGTAGGTTTTAAGCTGCATTTGTGTAAAACACCAATTTACATGATGGTAGCAGAATAACAATTGCAGGGAAAGGTATTTTCATTTGCCAAGCAGAAACTTCAGGAAAATTACCCTGCAGGTTGAATTTTTCTCATAAATGCTCTCAAGTTCTAAAGTTATTTACTGACATAATAGGTAACCATAGCACTTAAGGCAGAGTTTCTATTAAGAAGTTACTTTTTTGGGGGAAAGAAGGGGAAGGTTTATTAAAAAACAGTTAATATTTTAAAAAATGGTAAAATTATTCTGCAGCATTTTCTGAGTTACCCCAATTCAGCAAATTTTTTTTTTTGCTTTCAGATTTTTCTTTGAGCAGTTTCTTCTCTGTTTGGCTGAAGTTTTTTTTGGTAAAGTTAGCTGGACACTTTCATAATTCTTAGATTCCCTTTCTCTGATCTTCTGACCTGTTTTGCTTGACTTGTTTAATCAGTCCTTAGAGAATAATCAATTTCAGCCATAATCATAGCAAAAATCTTTTAGAGTTGTTAGAGCAAGATACTTTTTTATGTGTATAGTTTGTTTAAAATTACTTCCTCCAAAATAAAAAAAACATCTTGTTGAAGAGTGAGAACGAGACTCTGCTGGCACTGCTGGGTGGGACGGCTCTGAGGTTGCGTGCCTGTACAAGTGGTTTGGCGCTGCTCCCCCAGCGATCTGATCCTGTCGTGGGCTTCAAGTCCTCTGAAGAGCAGGAGAGAAGGCTGAAAGCCTGATTAAGTTTTGGGGTTATGGCACACTGTTTATTTGAAACGGAGGCCAAGCAGTTTACATATCTCTGTATCTTGGATTTGGATTTTTCTTTTTCATTAGCCTTTTGTGTGGAAATGACATCACAGCTTACATCAGCTATGCTAAATTGAGACATTTTTTCTCCTCCCTGTTGGGTTATTTAACTGAGCATTAGCTCTGTGCAGTGAGTCTTCCCTTGCTGACTGTGGCACATCAATAACTTCATCGTAAGTGCTCAGAATTGTGTATGATGAAGAGATGTGGTCTAAAGCCTTTTGAATGTAATTCATTTCGTTGCTGTGCCTGCAACCAGCCTGGGTGACCCCCAGTGCCGTGTTGTTCCCAGGGTCACTGATGCAGTGGAAGCGAGCCAAGGACGGCGCTTTGCCTTTTAGTGGATCTGGGGACTGGGTCTGGAGTTTGCTGTGGCACATCTTTGCTTAGGTACGTCTCCTCAGCCTGCAGGTCACAACCTGCCCTTATGAGACCGAGTAGGTACTGAACTAAAGCTCTTAGGTTGTGCCTGAATGTTCCATATGTAAAGCTGAGCTCTGTGTCGAGGAATAGAGAATGGCCCATCTCTTCCTGAAGTGCCGTGGTTTTGGGACTGCCCTTCTGGGGTGGATGCTGCAGCTCTGGAAGAGTGTGAAATGGAGGCATGGGGGTTTCCTGTGAGAGCCTGAGGAGCTGGGAGGAGGGAAACAGAAATCAAATTAAAGTTGACATTTTGAAAAGTTGATTGCCACCTTTTTTTAATCATAAAGCAGTTTTTAAAGTAAGTCCATTCCTAGAGGAAAAATAAATACACTAAGAAGAAAAAAGGGACAAATGTGATGTTGAATTTATGCATTTGAATGCAGCAGACTTGTTAGTGTGGTGGTGGTGATACCAGTGTGCACAGAGACAATAATAGGACAACCATCATTCTGGTTCTCTAAATTTCCAGCCTATATGCAGAATGTTTTAATTTATAACATGCTCCTATTTTGGGAGGTCTGAGGCAGTGGGGAAGGGACTGATCCCAGTTACTTAAAAAAACCCCCAAAACTATGGTGAAACAAACCCACCTGATGCTGCAACGATTGCAGAGTGGTTTCTCCTCGTGTCGTGCATCTCCTTGGGTTCACTCTGCTCTGGGAGGAAGGCAAGGAGGCCTTCAGGCACCTTCAACAGGAAGGCTTGCAGGAACCTGTGGATTGGATTCTTGTATTTTGAAAGTTATGGATATCTCCTGACACACTTTGTATTTTTTTACGTCTCTTCTGGCTCAGCTCTTCTGCAGCTGGCAGGGGGCAGGGGATGGGAGAGGAAAGTGCTGAGGGATGCCCTGGCACTTGTTGGTGTTACCCTGTGTGTGTGTGTGTGTGTGTGTTTGAGTGGCCAGTGCCCTCAAACACTGTGGTGCCCCGTTGGAAAACTGCTGGAATTGTCTCTTTTAGAGCTTGTGAAGAGCACTTCATCACTGTAGTTATTTGTATAGCCATATGCTATTCTTTTTTCTTACATATGTTCTCTGATAATTGTCAGTAGCAGGTGCTTGCAAGCCAAGGCGGAGTGATATTTAAAAATCAAATGTTTAATGGGGATAAAGAATAGTGTGAGTTAAGCACCAGCAGAAAGGCCAGGTTGAAAACACTGGCCTCTGAAGGTTGTATTCCTCACAGTGCAGCAGCAGTGCTGGTTCTTCAGCTGCACCATTCACCTGCAGCGATGTGACCTTCAAGAAGTAGTCAGGAGGTCTGGTTTGGGTTCTGTTTATCTGGTTTGGCTGAATCAAGGCAAATGTGAAGATGTGTGTTACCAGCCCACAGGAACAACATGTGTTGCACCCCTGCTTGGTGACAGGTGGTATGGACTGGTTGGAGATGTGACATGAAACCTCTGGTTTGGTAGACTCACACTCTTTGAACCTGCCTTTCCCTGTATGTTTGTTGAGCATCCTAAGCTGTTCACGTTGTATAACTGCTTGCTATAGCATTTTATGTGTGCATTAGGTCCCCATGGATTGCTGATAATAATTATTGGTGGTGTCTCATACCATCATCTGAAAGACACCGCTGAGAGAATGAATTGGGTTGTAGGGACTTGCAGTTGCTCTGGACTTGGAATGATGCAACTGTGTCCACTAAAAATCATTTGGCAACATTGCATGGCCAGAATGTCTCAGTATCCATGATATTGCTGTCACATCTTCTTTATATCTCCACAAATAGCTCTCTGAACTACCATTCCTTCTGCATATCAGTTGGGGGAAACTTGGAGCCGGGTGTAACAGATGTCGGGGTGACCAGGAAGTCAGAAGTACCTTGTATTTCAAAGTGTCAGGGACATTTAATGTCCCTAACATTATTTTGAGGCGGGGGGAGTTGTTGGTTTTAGTTTGGGGTTTGGGTTTTTTTTTTCATTTCTGGTGAAGAACTAGTAAAATATAGAACACATATGGAAATGGCAGACGTTGTTGGGTTTTTGAATTTTTTTTTGTTGTCCTTGTTTCTAAAATTAAGCACACAGGAGTTTGCAAGATCTTGCAAAGAATTTAAATGATATTGCACAGTCATGTGTTCAAGAAATCTTTTTAATCTAGTCACATGTATTGTGAACAGATCCATATTTAAAAAAAAATACATTACAGTAAGGAGAGACAAAACCAAATGAGAAAGAGAAAAAAGACTACTGAAGATTCTTGATTATATTTAGTTTAGCTTGCTGCCACCATACTGTTGTGTTTCCTTTTTGTTTGGTTGTCCTTCCTATCTGAGAAAGTAACCTGTGGTATGTATGAGCTGTTCTGCTTACCCTTGCATAATGTTGGCAACTGAAAATTGGATCACGCGACCAAAGTAGGTCCCTCTCTGTGTCAGAAAACTTAACAGTTTCTTCTTCATGTGGGTGGGCATCCATACACATGGGTAGTAAGTAAGTTTTTATTCAGTCACTGTATGTTGCTAAGCTGGATTGTAGGAGGAGTAGTGATCTCACAGCTTGACCACAAATGCGCTTGGCAATGCTCAACACGGGCAGAGTTGGTTACAGAATTTGGGTCAGTGGGACAGTATCCTGGTGAGCTGTCTGGCACAGGACCCTGTAAGACTGACTAACTGTGTTAACTTACTCTAATTCTTGGTGTATATACCATAAAAAACTTTCCTGAATATTTTTACTTCTGCAGCTCCAGAAACCCAGACCTTGAACTGCTGTAAAACTTTGAGATACTTTTGATGACATGTCCTACACCACTTCAGAGCAGGCACACAGAAGTCACGTCTAGGCTTTGTAACTAAAAAAAAAAATATGTACAGCACATCCTACAACTGTCCATGACATTATTGTAATTGTTTCTGATGGTAAATTTAATAAAGAAATCTTGGGAGAGATGTGTATATATATACACACACATGCACATACACACACACACACACACACACACACACACAGAGGGCAGATCTGAGAGCAGTAAACACAGGCGTATATACATTGTGTTGCAATTGTTTTCCCTTGGGGGTTTTGTTATTGTTGTCCCTTTCACAAACCCCGAATCTGTAATTTTTCATGTGCTGTTCTTTGGCCCTCTCTGCCAGAGAGGCTCAATCTATCATGTTAAAAAAAAATCAATAAAAAGTCTAGAGGTTTATTTATAAAGTAGAGCATGGAGAGAGGGTGCAAAAATTCCATTAAAATGGCAGTTTAGTGCTAGCTACATCTCTGTGGGACTAAACTCCAATATTCTAAACTATTAAAATTGTTGCAAGAGTGCTTTTAAAGTACCACAAATCACAGTAAAGCTTTCTAGTTGAAACTTGCCTTTATATAGTGTGCTAGAATTCAGCCTATATATGTTTTTGGAGTGTCTGATGCTGCCCTCAAACACCATTTTAGCATCCATTTTAGAGCTTTATTATAGTTAATAATCTTACAGGTTTATCCTCAAGGGAAAATACGTGGATGTAAGAAGTCAGAATTTATTTTCCTTCAGAATTGTGAGTCCATGTATGTCTTTGTGCAGATGCAGCTCTGAGCAAATTAATTATTTCTGAGAAGTCTGTAAGCTTCTAATATAATTCATCAGGATTGCCTGGTTTGGCACAGGCTACTTGGTTATAGAAACTTACAAATTTAGGCATTTGTGGGCTCTTTTATGACATAGCAGTTTTCGCCAGTAATGTGATGGTCATCTACTCCGTGGTTCCTATCCAAAGAAATAAATATGTCCCTCTGCTCATAAATGTGATGCTGCAGAGTTTATGGGATGTACCTGTGTTAAACCTGTGAAATATCAGAAGCAGTGTATCTGAAGTGCAAGCTTCGCCTCCCCCAGCATCTTTTTGACTTGTTTTAATAGCTGAAGAAGATTGATATTGAACACGAGTTTTAAATGCAAATGGCATTGCATGGTTGTATAATCTTTTATCCTGGGATAGAATTGTTTCTAGTGGAAACACCCTTTATTTACTTCCAAAAGTATCCAGAAAAAAAAAGGGGAACTGTTATTGCAGCCAAAAGCAGGCTTTTCTCTGGGAGACAGTGCAGACTGTTGGAGAGCACGGGTCTTGGTAGAGGCTATGGAAGGAGGCTACATAAATGAACATGACAGAAGGCAAATGAGAAACTCCAACTCACCAAACACTTGTGTGTGGCATAAATACGCACCCTGTCACACAGTCATATCCATACATACAACTCAATAACCCAATTCATCATTCCTGCATTATTCATCCATCAATTTTACCTTTTCTTACTAACCCACAGCCTGGTTCTGGCTTACTTCTTGCTGTTGCTTGCGTACATTTTCCTCTTTCCTGGATGTGTGGAGTAAAGTAATGATCCCAGCAAGCTTAAAAAAAGCAAAGCTGTTAATGTGGCCTGTTCACAGTTAACATCTGAAGTTTCAGAAAAAGGGATCTAACCTGTATAATTACTGTGTGGTTAAAAAAATCTGGAAAATTCATACTGGTGCTTGCAAAGTGGAGATGCTAAAAGGGAAACATTAAGGTTTACTTTTCGAAGAAATAACTAAAATCTATTCTGTAAGGTGCTTCTCAGTGTAAGAAAGGAAGAACTCTAGCCATGTTACACAGCTCTGAGCAGCAGTGATAGCTTCTCTGCTTTTGAAAAAAAATAAGTTTAAGTGATGTTAATGAGGATAAAACAGAAGAGCATCATTCAGGAAAATGGAGTTTCTGTTGTAGTCTGGAGTCACCAGCACACCAAAACTGGCGTTGCAAGTGGGTTATTTGGGTTTGGCAAAACTGCCTTTGCTGCCACCTGAGACTGGCTTTCCAGCTCAGCTCATCGGCTCAGGAGGGGCCTCTGCTTCTTCATCTTCTTCCTCCTGGGCTTGCTCTGGCTGAGAAGGGAGCATGTTGGTTCCCTCACTTTGTGGTGCTTGGCATTGCCAATGTGCCCAGACCCACACAAAACAACATGATGTAAGGAGGGGAGACTGATGGGAGGTGTGGTAAGAGGCAAGTGAGAGAAGGTAGAGCAGCCCAAAGCATTAGGCTGCAGCCTCTGGCGGGCATTGGTGAGGTCAGGATGCTGCAGTGGAGTGTGGAGGCTGCCTGAGATCATTTCGGAGGTGTGATGCTCCTCTCACCGTGCCATAGCCCTCAGAGCTGTTGTGCCAGTTACTCCCTGGCTGCGTCCCTGTTGACAGAGCAGCCAGTCACCAAGATTTGAATGCTCTGTGGTTCAGGACACTGGTTTCCATTTCTCCCCCTTCTTTCCAGTGGTGGGTGGGCATGTTCTCAGTCTAGCTGAATGTTTGCTTGCCTGCAGCATTGACCTTTTGCAAGTAGTGGTAAAAAAATCTTGGTTCTGCGTTAACATTTGTTGGTGCTGTCCTTGAGAATGGGCTGGAAGGTGTGGACAGCCAGCACATGCTTTGTGAAACAGGTAAGATCTGTGGGATTGGAGCTGAACAGCTCTGAGCTCTGGATCATGTCCAAAGTTGAGCTGCTCCGGTTTGTGTAAGGGGTAGTTGCCCATTGCTTCAGCTTCTAAAATTTCTTTGGGAAGGGCACTGCATTTTGCCGGCTACATGCAGGGTGCGTCCAGTCATACACTTGCCTCTCAGTCTTTGTGCTAAGGCTGGGGCTTGGCCTACCTCCTAAAGAAAGCCCTCAATCCACCTGAGTTTTTCCTGTTAGAGTAAATTGGGGTGTGGCAATGCCCTCCTTTCCTCATGTGAGAGGGGGAAAAATAAAGCTCCTTTTTTGTGGGTTTGCCACAGCAAGGAGATGGTGTTTTTTTGGATGTTGTGATGATCTTACTGAGCTAAACAGGTGTCATGTAGCTCCTGGTGACTGGAAAGGACTCACGGTGCAGGTCCAATCCCTTGTAGGTTTGTGGTCTTAATTTCTTAAGAACTACTCTTTGAGACACTTAAGAAACTGCTGTTTAACCAAACTGGCAAAACCTTTGGCTTCATTGAGTTTCCCCACCATATGTGTTGGTCTTACCCTTTGTCAGGGTTGTGTGTGAACACCAGCATCAGCCCTTTCCTGTGCTTTTGGTTGAGCCCACGGTAAGTGAGGAGGGACTCCCTTAGCTTTTCTAATGTTTATGGCAGAAGGAAGAAAGTGGTAGATTCCAGTTGTCCCCTCTCACATGTCCTTCCGTGTGCATCTTGCTGGTGGCCACCCAAACTTTCCTCTAGAGATGCTGCTTTTCCATGGCTGATTTCCTGGCTTTTAATTTGAAAATGCACTTACCAAAGTTGTGCAGATCAGCTGGGGCAAGTTCCAGCTTTTGTTGTATATGAAAACCTAGAGGAAAGCATACATCTGGGAAGAGGTATTGGAGATGGTCTGGGTTTGGGGTATTCTGTATGATTTGAAGAAGGGAAGGGGATTAGTCAATGCTAAGGGTTTGAATAATTTAATTGAAGCACCTTGATTTCAAAATCAAGACTAAGTGCATTGGAAGTAGTAGATGCAAAAACTCCGTGAGGTATAAGGACTAATCAAGGCTGTGATTGTTAATAATTTATGCTGTTACTTATAATGCCAAAAAGCTCTGAGTCTGATTGATGAGATAATCCACCTGTGTAATAAACAGGTTATCTTTCCTCTGTTGTTTATACAAATATTTTTGTTGATAGCATTTTGTAGACAGCACTACTTAACTGACTGTGCATGTTAGACATAACTGTTGGTTGAACTTCCTTGGGAAATATTTTAACTAATAATGTACAAGCATGTGAATTTAGTCACTGCTTTATGCATTGTTTTCCCAGCTATAAAAATGTTCCAGTTAAGGGAAATAACTTTTCTTAGCAAGTAAATATTACTCTAAGGAGAAGATTTTGTGTTTTCTTGTGTTGTGTGTTTTTAATTTGAGAGGTGTGTGTGTTTTAATGAAGAGTACTAAGTGAATAAAAATTCTTACTTGAAGTATTGGTGGTTTGGTAATGTAAGGTCAGATGTTCATATATTACGTATGTGATGTGCCATTTGTCTGAAAACAAATTCTACTATGCATTTCATGTATATGTACAACTACAGATGTTGTAAAATACAAAAAAAACCCAGAGTGGAACAAAAAAAAGTGAGCTTCAGTTGTAGTAGGTACACTGAATTAACTGCGATGCCTGGGAAAGCAAATTTAGGAAAACAGGTATTGGATCCTTCCTTTATGTGAGCCGTTCAAATGTCAGAAATTGTCTAGAAGAACATTGTGCAGTTTGAATATGTGAAAACCATTTTTACCAGATTTTGTATTTATTGGTGAAGCTGTAAATGCATTCAAAATAATTTTACTGAGCTTCATGGTGTTTCTGCAGATCAGCATCAGCCCAAGTGAGGTCTGGCCTCACTTCCTCCTTGGCTGGAAAAGCCGACCCAGTTCTTAAAAACTGTGGCGAAACTGGCTGGGCATTAATCTTAGATAAATGGGTTCATTAGGGGCGTTTTGTTTTGTTTTGCTTTTAATTAAAAGATATCTTTTTCAGAGAAATTATTTCCTAGGAATGCTGGGAAAAGTGGTTAACTAAGCAGTGTCCTATTACCAGTCTTAGTCCCAGCATTTGACTCTAGAAGGCAAATACAGCCCAGAGCCCCCTGGCAGCCTCTCAGCAGCCCCCTGAGCCCCACGGGCAGCCCCTGCTCTCCTGGGGCCACCCCAGCACCCCGAGGGAAGTTTGGAGCACAGAGAACTTGGTAGATGAAGTAAAGGGGAAAGTAAAGTTCTCGCTGTTTCAGGGTGGGAAGCAAGAGAGAAGTAGCAGTGTTGTCTTGGCTATATGTTAGCCTAAAAACAGGGTTAGGAAGTTCCTTGGATAGTACAAACTTTTTTTTTTTTTTTGCCGGGAACTGCTTTTGGATTGTCTGGTTCTTTAGGAACATGGTTGATAAACTTTAACCTTAGTGAAAAGTGAGTCAGTTACCTAAAATAACATTTCTGTTAAAGCTTTGTCCCAGTGTAAAATATTTGAAGTTTTAAAAAACCCAACACTTCTCGTTATTTCCTCTGTCTTTAAAATTGTCTGTGTAATGTGAGAGCAAGCTGTGAAATGGTTGTGACACTTCGTATCTTGACTTCAGCCTGTATCAAGACTCCACTCCAGGGAGTGAAATCATGTGATAAGCAGCCTAGTCAAACATGTCTTAATTGCTGCATTCTTCATTTAGTTACTTTCTTGGGCCTTCTCCTCGTGGGGTTTTGCAGGATCAGGACCGTGAATTAGCTCTCCATACACTGCTGGTGACCCTTGGCTGAACAGGGTAAAGAAAAAATAGATAGCACATGTACTCACAGAGACATAGCAAATAACAGGGCAGTTCACCTTTTATTTTAGCTCCTGACAGTGCAAGTTTCGTTGAATTGCTGTTAAAGGAGTCTTGGTGAGATGTAAAAGGGGTTTGTCCTGACTTCCTCCAGCGATCCCAGCCAGCACTGCAGTGCTGTGGTGCCAGTCCTGTGTTTCTCGGGTTAAGAAAAGTGAAGCAAGGCAGCAGGAAGCAGGGATGTAAACTTCTCAGAAGCAGCGGGAAAATAATGACATCACTGTTTTTTCTGACTCTGAGCAATCTTAAAGTTCTAGAGCCATTTTCATCATTCCTATTTCATGAGGAAAAATGTGTATTTTTTGTAGTGCTTGATGTGGTTGTATGCTTAACTTTTTGCAGTAGTGGCATATACAAACATAGCAACTGCTTTGAAATGGTGTTTCTTTTATTACAGACCTGATTAGTTCGGAGGGAATGGGAATTAGAAATTTTAATAACAAGACTGGCAGTATCTGCTGCCTTCCCCCCACCTTTAAATATCTTCTGCTTTTATTTCTTTTTATGTGAGGTGCATGTTATCCACTGAAATAGAAGTATATCAGACAGTTAGAATTCAGATTTTTGTGAAGTAATGTGTTTCAGGAAAAAAGGGGCTGTGAAACTTTTAATAAAAAGTAAAGAAAAAAGTTTTAAAAGTTCTGTCTCTGAAAACCCACTTTTTTCCTCTGAAATTTTTACTTGTTGGTGTAATTCTTTTGAAGAGGTTCTGCTGCTTTCAGAAGAAAATGATGCTGAATGAATATCATGGGATAACACAGAAGCCTTTGTAGGATGTGTACTGACCTACCTAAGAAACCCAAGAGAGATAATTACAACCTTTGGTAGTCTACATGTAAATGCACTTTGCAGACGATTTTCCATGCAAAACAATGTGAGCCAGTTACATTTTGGAATCTATATCTATATGGAAAATGGACTGTAAAAGAGATGCATATTTCAGGCAATTTTTGACGAGTTCCAGATTAAGAAAAATAAAATTAAAGCATATTAAATTATTAGGCATCTTTATTAGGGTGTAAGGAAGATTTATGATGTAATGAAATATTGCTGCTACCTAATTTAGAACTTGAAAAATCTGGTTTTATAGGGTTGAATTATAAAGCATACCTCATTATTTGTGAGGAAAATTTTTCTTTATTGTTGTTCTTGGCACCCTGGTCTCCTCTTTGGTTGGGCTATGCTCTGTAGGAGCTGCTTTGGGCAAGATGTCTCAGTTGATTCTTTTTTAAGGGAGCTGTGCAGGATGAAGTCATAATTAAGGTTCACATCCTGGCAAGTCTTTCTTACCATGTGTGGTCACTGATTTCAAGTTAAATGTTTGCAGTCCTCATTGCTCCTCTCAGGCAGAAATGTAGGTCTTCTTAAAAGTACAGAATTGTACTTCATTGTCAGAATGACAGTGTGTATCAGATACTGTATGTACATTATCAGTTAGTTACAGAAAATTCAGCTGCACCAAAATTACATGTACACTGCTTTTTTTTTAAGGCCTCTGTTCATTTCTTCTGCATGCAGACATCTTGATTGCACGAGGGCATGCTTTGAGTTTCAAGCAAGAGGCAATGTATGACCTGGCATTATGGCTTGCAGC
Organism: Hafferia zeledoni; assembly: GCA_035583235.1. NCBI lineage: Eukaryota > Metazoa > Chordata > Aves > Passeriformes > Thamnophilidae > Hafferia > Hafferia zeledoni. The sequence goes on along the minus strand of JAWWEV010000115.1, from coordinate 23,434,711 downwards.
AGTAAATAGAGAACATCACCAAAAAATCCCATAATCTGCTCAGTTTAGGAAGTCTCTGAAAAATTTTGGGTAGCAAATACTTCTTTGACCCTCTGTAGAGACTGCTTATGGTAGTCTTATGTTAGTGTTTACAGGTTCTCAGTTGAGAAGCTTAAGTTTGTGCATTTGACTAAGCTGAAGAGCAAATTTTAGCTGGAAATACTATTTCTCCATGGGGTAATACAGAATTTCTTGTGTGCAGTGTTTACTGTGCTGCACTGACATGCGAAGTGATTGATCTTAAGCAAATAGCCTGCACTCCTAACTACAACAATCTATGTGCACATATAGGAGCGTGACAATGGAAAACAAAAACACAGGCTTTGAGCTCAGACAGTAAATCTTTTGGGGACCTTCTCTCCTCGTTCCTGTGAGAGAAAAGTCTCAACTTCTCCCGATGCTGTCTGTGTTACCTGACCCTGTGGCTCCACAAGTGCATTTTCTGATGCGTTGTGCCTACCACACTGGAGGAGTAAAGCATTGCTGGATGGCTTATGTGATCAGGTATAAGGAGCAGAGGAAGTGTTTACATTTAGGAGGCTCTCATATTGAATACTTAAATCACTTACTGGTAAGCACAGCTTCAGTAGAGTTCCAGTTTGGTGTGTGTTGAATGTGTGCTATGTTATGCACTTAGGTTCAACTATAAACCATTTGCTGAGTTTTAGTGACTCTGATGTTTAGTCTTTGCCCCCCCTGTTTAGACATTAGTAGCCAAGTGTTTTGCTTGTATGCAGCCTTAAGTTGCACTTTCTTCTGATGTAGTCATCAGATCAAATTATTTATAAAATGAAGACATCCTTTTGGACTTCATGTGTAAACAGTCTTAAATATGTGCACAAGCAGAGAGATTTTTGTCTGTTTAATAAATGCTATCATTAAATAGTGGGCTTTTTCCCCCCCTTGACCATTCACTTAAGTTTTCTGTTTAAGGCTCAGATTTTTTCTCTAGATTACCCTAAGAACTTTCACCTTGCCCTTGATCAAGGTACTGCTTGTAATATGTCTCTGCTACGGTGATTTATTGTGATTTAGGGTAAGCAAGTGAATTCTTTCACAGTGATTCCTGCTGGACGGGCATTAATGTAATCAAAATTATGGCAGCAATGCTGGCATGTTTTTGAGGGTGGAATCTGCCGTCATCAGGCAATATGGTGACGCCAGTACTGTTAATTCTGGAATTCACAGTGAGAGCTGGAAACATGCCACCAGCTAACCAAGGTGCCATTTAAAATTTCTTTGAAGGCAAGTTGGTCTTGGGCTTGGCTTATTTGTAAGACACCTCAGTAGGCAACAAAGTACTCCCCTTGTAGTAGGGATTTGGGGGTAGTGAGGAGGGACTCAGTGGGGATCAGTGGTGACGGATGATGTCTCAAGCTGCTGCTCTTTTGGCTCTCTCTTCTTTGTCTTTTTGCATGTGATGTGCTGGAGACCTGGGAAGTGTCCCTACAAGTGGCTGCCTTCAGCTGAATAGAGAGATGGGAAAGTGAGAAGCAGGATGCTGTAAAATAGGGTTTGAGAAAGGCGGATCTTGCATGGGTTTTAAAGGTACTGACTGCTGCCAGGGCAACTTCATTTGCGTGTTTGTTTCAGCTTTTTGGCTTTTCTTTTTGCTTTTTTTAACAAAACTTCAAACATCCTCCTAGCCAATGGCAGCAAGGTTTGCAAATCAAAACCAAATCTGAGCACAGCACTACACTTGAGCGAGCTGTGCTAATCTAAGACAAGCTTCTGTTTCCTGCTTGGAGCTTCTCCCCTGTGCTCTCGTTTGGCACATGTACAGTACTGTGTGCTGACAGACACCTTTGAGGCACAGATCAGTTAAAGAAATGTGTGTGGTGGCAACTGCTCCAAGCTCCGTGTTTCAGGTGTTACTGGCTACCTACCTGTGGTTAGGAAGTAGGTGTTTGGAGTCAGGTAGGCTGGAGAGGATTCCTGTGTTTGTGAATTAACATCTGTAACGGAGTTGTATTGGGTCCTTTTTGTATGTTCCTATGATAAGACAAAAAGCTTAATCTGCCAATGACAGTATTCTGCACAGGAAGTTACAGAGTACAAGCAGTGTGTGAGCAGAGCATGTTAGATAGCAAATATGTTGAACTGATACAATCCTGCATAGCCCAGCTCTGCGGTTTGCATAAAAGCAGGCCCTTAAAGACCCTGTGGTCTCATCTTCCACCAGCAACTCAATGACTGACTTTCACTTTCTTTACAGTAAGAGAATTGATACAGAATTTGTCATCGGTTTTCTCTCTCTGCATTTTTCCAGACAGTTTGGCCTCAACAAATTGTACAGCCTCCCTCTTTGCTGCGTGGGAGAGTACAGACTGCTGCTGGCGGCAAGGAGGAGAGATTAACATTCATCTGTTCTCTCCTCGCTCTCTTTTCCATCCCGTAGGCATGGGAGACTTACGAATGTGCCACTCCTTTGGGGAGCATTTCTACTCATTGCCCTGATGAGAAGACCACAGAGAGACTGATAACGGTTGTGCAAGTTTCACATTGCTGATTAAATAGGCATATGAAAAAGTCAAGTGCAGGAACTCCCTAGAAGAGGTCAGAGTGGAAGATGGAAGGACTGGCATAAACCTTGGGTCGCTCACTTGTTGATAGATCTCATTTTCCAGAGTCCATGCACATTGAGGGCCTAATGTAAAGTCTGCCTCCTCAGTTGGATCTTTCATGAAAAGTATGTTTTGCAAGAGCTCTGTTCCAAGCAGAGATATTTACTTCTTTGATTTTTATTCTGTGTTTTAATGTTGCATGTATAGCCAGGAATTTTGATGGGGAATACAGGGAAACAAATGTTCAAATGTTGCAGTTTATTTCTTTAAGAAAAAGTCTTCTCTGGTGTGGAAGCTAAAGTTGATACTGTACATGTGCAATCATAGCAGTGGTGATAACAGTCAAGCGCAGGATCAGGAGATTTACTTTCACTTTGCAGCATTGGCAGGGACAGGAAAGCTTTTGCAAACACTTGCTTCTGAACCATCTTGCCGCAGGGGGAGCTCTCAGCCGGCATCGTTCTCCGGTATCCGTTCACCATCCATGGGAGTCAGGTACCACGGTGGGTGCACACCATTAGGGGCTGATGTATCTACTCACATCTGCTTCCCGCTGCATGAGCACCAGCCTCGGGCTGCCTGTGCAGGAAGAGCAGTTGGCCTTGCTGTCCTCAGTGTCTCCTGGTGAGACTAAATTAAAGGGTCTCTCTCAAGCAAGAGCCTGACATTGTTTCCTGCACTGTTCCCCATCCTAAAAGGGGAGGTGGTTGATAGTTAGCATTTACTAATTTAGGACTGTGGAAGGTTTGTTCTCAGCGAAATGCAATTGGGATGTCTTGCTCTCCCTTCGGTTAGTAGTTCCTGCAGGAAGGAGGGCAATAGGCCTCTTCCCATCCTTTCCAATGCTATCCACTGCCCAGTGGGATGTGATGAGCCCAGTGCCACCACCATGGTGGCCTGGAGGTTATGGAGCTGCTGGTGTGGATGGTGGTTTGCAAGAGCCACAGAGTCTGGGAAGTCTTACGAGCGTGCAACCAGCATCCTGTAAGAGGTGGCAGAAGAGTACAAATGCAGTATTTTTGAAAGATACAGTGAGGATTTTACCTGGGATAGCATGTGTATTGTTTACAGTGGCAGGGAATTTCTATAGATCTTGTTTGAACTTCTGGAAGGATGTTGCTAGAAGGCATCAAGTGTGGTGAGGTCAGTACAAGAGGAACAAACCCTTCTATTCAGATAAAAGCAGGGAAAGGGAAACACTGCCACGTGTGGGACTGGTGCAGGCTAAACTGGTCTGTACAGTAATTTCTACAGCTCTTCAGAAACATACTATGGGGTTGAGCTTCCCAGCTCAGACAGGTCTGCATTCACGTTCCAGGCTTTGGGAAAGCAGGAACGTCACCATCTGTGTCCTACTTCATTTGAAAAAGAAAATTTTAAGAAATCTTGAATGCCAGCCATCTGCTGATATCATATCCAGATTTTATCCCTGTATCTGGGGGCAGAGGAGGAAGATGGTTTCTGTGGGAAAAGGCACTGTGCAGGGAGAAAGAGCTGCCTGCACCTGGGGGTGCTGCTGGATCCAGAAACCAGCAGAGGAGCTTGTGCAGGATGGCTTTGCATCTCAGTCTGGCCACCTTCTGTAGTGCCCAAACAGTCCGGTCTAGAGAGAGTGAATCTGAGTCCTATGCTGCTGACAGAGTCCACAACAGTTGGTTTATGGATTATTAAGGGAAGATTTGAGGCTTTCTGTGAAATGGATACAGAGTGATGGCTGGTTGAGAGCCACCAAATTGGTCTGACACAAAAAGACAAGTTATCGCTTTTTCCTTGTAGGCTGATCACTGGATGTAATGTTGTTTTGGAAATAGATGAGGATGTCTTTTTCTACAAACTGGCTATTAAAATAGACCCACTGTATCGATGGGAACTAACACAGGCCCTCAGATGGACACAGGAAATGAGTAGACTTGCTTTTTTTAAATCCTTTTTATCTCAGATCTCCCCCAGTAAATGCCTAGTGAGTTTTGATTTGCTTATGAAGGTGCTTTTTCTGAAGTCAATGTGTAATTTTTCTATGATGTATTTATCTTTTCCTCTATTATGGAGATCGAATGGTTTTTCTGTCCTGATATCTCTGTGTAAATGTGAACACAGGTAAGGCAGTAGAGAGTTAAAAAAAATCTATTAATTAAAATATTTACATTGGGAGCTGCAAAACATTTACTCTTTGAGTAAAACAAACTTCCCCATTGTTCTTGTGTGATTGCTACAGTTGCTCTGAAAATAGCCAGGAAGAGGAGGAATTTTACTGGCTTGGCCGGGGAATCGGAGGGTAGGGATACTGGAGAGGGCCCGTGGTCAGTGGCTCTCTTTTGTTCAGATTGTTCTGTAAAATAGACAAAAGAGCTCTTCAGAGAAAAAAAACAAAACTATTTTATTTAAAAAATCCAAACACCACAGTGGTGGAACTGTGTTGTCATATTATTCTGGCAATGCCAAAAAATTAATGATCATCAGTAGAATCTGAGAAAATGGTATTTACAGGATGGAGTATTTATTTTTTTAGCACTCAAGGTGTATACTAATACACACTGCAAGAAGGGGGGGAAAGTAAGCATCCCAGAGCAGGCAGTTTGGACCCTGGCCCACAGGCAGCTCACCTGGCTGCGGACCCATGTGGTGCCATCCCCGTTTTGCTGGCAGGGAGATGGCAGCGCAGTGAGGTGAAGTGAAGCACATGACCTTTCTGTGGCAGTGAGCACCTGTGGGTTTTTGCTGGGCATCACAGTGGCTCTGTGTTCAAGGAAAGCCAAATGAGTGTGCATCTGGTTTTGTACTTCAGGCACAGGGATGCTCTTTAGTAGCACCACTATAGGAAAGTAAGCAGGCATGAAATCCTTTCATTCCTGCCATATCTCCCCCCAGATAACTGTATTGAAAATTAAGCATTGATTAGTTGGGTTTTTAAATAGTATTCTCTTGTACAAGTGTGCCATTTCACTGTTCACATTTCTGACCTTTTCCAGCCTGGCACGGCACTAACAGGCCTTGTGGGTAAGACACTGAAAAGGCTAAAAGGGTGTGTGAAGGAATTGGTTTGTTTGGTTTTTTAGGTCCTTGATTCACATTTCTCACTCTAGGCAGACCCTTAGTGCTTTTCAGAATTGCCAGATGGGAGGTCTCCCTTCTGCCCTGGTGACTCACGGACTGGCGGGATTGCAGGTCATGTCACCTTTTCTTAATATTGCTGTGGAAAAGTGTTTGTTCAAGCTCAAGTCTGTCATGACTGTAAATTTTTATTGACAATTCTAAGGTTGCAAATTTGCTGGTTAGGTGTGCAGTAGTTTTTCCTCTGATCACAGGTATGCCAGACTGCGTCATGTTTACCTACATTATAAAACATTTTGATTGCTTTGAAAGGTTGGTTTGTAAAGGTGTTAAGAAATTAAATGTACTTGTTCGGGGTAGGCGTCATTTAAACTTGAGCATGAGAGTTTTGTTCCATCCGTTTCTTGAGTGCTTTACTGTGTTTAAGAAAGGCTGCATGCTGACAGCTTCTTGGCCTGGAGATAAAAGGTGCTGCTTACCCAGGTTTGATACTCTGATGGAAAATTGTCTCCACGATGTATAACACTGCTGGGGTTATTTGTAGCCATTACCATTGGTCTCATTTTACAACCATTCACATTATGTAATTTGATGCTCATTTAATTTAATGAGAGGATGCTGCAGACTTACTTACGACCCGGCGGGGCAACCTGTACACTTTGGCCACCTCTGTCATCCTTGCCGAAGGAGGAAGAGCATGTTCTGTACAGAACATGTTACAACATCTTTAATGCCTTTATATCCAGGTTTCCCAGATTGCTGCAGACTTGAGGGCAGCTTGCCTGGAGTGTAGATTATATTGGAATGGCAAAAGAAGTTTAGCTTTCTTTTTCTTGAACTGCTTATTAGACTTCTGTTGTAAGGTTATCAGGAAGTATTAATGGGCTTTTGCTTTTATTGCAGATGGAATTTTATGACTCGCTGCATTTTGAATAGTACAAGGAGATGTGTCTGATAAGGTAAGAAAGGGTAAGATAAACATGTTCCTACACTGGTTTGTTTTTTGAGTTGAAGACGACTGTTTCTTTCCCTGACAGAACCCTGCAAATAATTGAGGTATTTATTTTTAAGTTACATCTGTCTCTGACCCTCTGAGCAGAGACCATCTCTGTTCTGCACAGCTTCTGACCCAGTCCTTTCTCCTGGTGAACTGATGTACAAAGTCCAGACGACAAAAACATACACCCTTTCAGGCACAGGGGTTAGCAAGATAGGTCATATTTATGCTACTGTTTTAGAGCTTTTAAAGTAAAAGATGAGGGAGAAAAGTTTCTGTTCAGTTTTGAGATACTGCCTCCCCCACCCTCTTATCCCAGATATTTGAAAAAAATGTCTTTGAGCTGTGTTGATTTTCAACACTTAAAAACTCCTTTTTCTTGTTGTAGTATTTTCAAATTTGGACTGTTTTTATTAGGATGGAGTCTTTATGAGTAGAAAACCTCTAGGTTTGAATTTGAAATTAGTATTTGCTATCACTAATGTGAAGAAAGCTCTAAGTTTGCTGATTATTTTTCAATTTTTTTGTTTGTTTTTTATTAATAGCATTTTTAAAAGGCAGTGTTTGTATAGATGCTTTTTATCCTTTTGGTTTCTGCTTCAGAGGCTTCCACTAGTAGAAAGTAGATGTATTCAAAACTCTTAGGTGCTGGGATAACCATATTCAAACAACAAACAGCCAAACACAAAAGTAATATTACTTAGGGATTGTCACTGTCTGATTGTATGATCCACACTGCAGCTATCCAGCTCTGTCACTGGTGTGTTTCATTTTTGTCTCCCCCTTCTTCCTGAGCTCTGTGCTGTTTATAGGCCTCAAAAATCCCTATTGTTCTTTCTGGCTCTTGGTTGGAAAATGTAGTGGAGACAGCTAAAATGCATGATGTCATTGTATGAAGACCCAGGACTGAAAAACTTTTCCTTTGGATTCAGAGATTTAGCTCTGGTAGATGCTCTTGAGGTTTTTTGGTTTATGGGTTTTGGTTTGGGTTGTTTTGTTTTTTCTATTTAAGTTTTGTTTGCTGAGTAGAGTTAGCCTTTGGAGGGTGGCTGCCAGAGCCAGAACTGCAAACTTTGAATGGCTCTTGGCATTGTCTGGAGTATTTAAGAATCAAAGGCTTGCTTGATGCTTAGGTTTTTGGGGATTGTTAGGCATTTTGTCCATTTAAACTACTGTCTTTCATGCTACTCTTGGATCTTGGTATGAATATTTTATATTAAGACTTACTGTCTACACAAAGGTGGTCTGTGTGTGTATAGTTGGTAAACTACAGCTCTCCAGGTGAGAGGCTTTGGTCTGCAGGGCTCTTGCACAAAGCACCTCGCACGCATACCTCGTTTGTTATGTAAACGAGCTGCTTCACTTGCACGTGTTCCAACCAGTCCTCCTCCTATGCTCCAAGAGTGGGTAATTAAAATTGCTTTCGGGACTTCTTAGAGTGTTTTCAGCCCGACCTGTGCTGACACCCCTCCTCACACGTAGGCTGCTCAGCTGCCATCCCATTGCACTGCTGCAGCTGGAGGCTGAGAGGTGCCTGCCCTGCCATCGCCGCTGGTGTGCTCTTCTCAAACAGCAGCATAGCCAGAACGGGATAGAATTGTAGAATCGATTGGGTTGGAAAAGACCTCCAAGATCATCAAGTCCAACCCTTGGGCCAACTCCAGTCCGTTTACCAGATCACGGCACTCAGTGCCGTGTCCAATCTCAGTTTAAAAACCTCCAGGGATGGGAAATCCACCACCTCTCTGGGCAGGCCATTCCAATGCCTGATTACTCTCTCTGCAAAGAATTTTTTTCTGATGTCCAAC
>JAWWEV010000115.1:23369696-23412776 GCA_035583235.1 Hafferia zeledoni | reverse complement strand
AATAGAGGGGGTAGAATACACAGCCTTGATCACCCCCACACAGTGCCAACTGGTCTCACCTGCTAAACTAGGACAATTTATGATCAAGGGTTTTTTTTTCAATTTTTGCTTGATCTTTTGGGAAATGGGTGAATTTGCACAGGTCATGGAAAATGAGAAGCTAACTCACTAGGGACCCTGCATTGTTAGGTCAGTTTTCCAGATTCACCTCATATTGGTAACAGCAAGACTCATCTTTCTTTTCCTGGAGTCTGTTTACCCATATAAAATAAAGTTTGTCTTAATGTAATTTCAAATAGAGTCATGTGTCCATCACTATGTCAGACTTCTGGCACCCTTTTTGCAATGTGTTGCCCTGTGTTCCACAGAGAGATGGGGATCACACTAGTTGAGCTTCTTGCCTGCCTCTGGATTTGCTTTTTTGGGTTGGAGTACAGGTCCCAGGGTAGAGCTGTGCAACACTGCTGCACCTGGGCAGTGCTGCAACCAAGTTGGCAATTCCGTGTTATTTACAGGAGTCAAAATGAAATTTATATGTGCAATTTAACATCTTAAAAAAAAGAATTGCACTCCCTGCTTCCACAGTAGCAATGCTTGTGTAGAAGTCTCTGCCTAGACTGTGCTGGTCGAAATGCATTTTGTGGGGAATGAAGTTTTGTGTTTTAATGAAAATCCAGTGCTCTCATTGGATTTGTGATGTTACAGCAGAGCTCTGTTTCACTGAGTATGAGGAGCTCCATGAGGATGGCAGAGAAAATGCCGCTGCCTTCACTTCTGACACATATTACGTGTGAATTATTTATGGTACTTCATTGCAAATGGAGTGTTCTGTAGTATATTTGTAAATAATGAATTCTTTATGACAGGACATCTCTGTCTGTTGAGCCTGTCTCACAGAACTGGTTTTCTAAATACACTTCATGATAAGATATCTATCCCTTTTCCCAGGCTGCTCTGTAATAAAGTACTTTTGTATTCCTGATATATCTGTTATCCATTTTGACTCTGACTCATAAATGATAGGTAGAAGTTTGTGCTGTTTGTGAGTTGATATGGTGTTGAGTTCCTTTTATAATTAAGTGTCTTTATCTGTAAGCATTCTGACTTTTGTACTGTATAAAATCAGTTTAGTGGAAAACTTACATGTCACATAAATTAAGTTTCTTCCTATAACTTTCCTGTAGAGAACATATTTTGTAAAACTGTTTTTTTTTTTTTTAATTCATAAGAACTAGTTTGTGGTTATGCCAGTAGTTTGTGGGGGTAATGAAAATGCTAATTGCAGTGTGCAGTTCACAATGACAGTGCAGTAAATGGGGCACAAATGCCTGTTTGGCCCAGTGTGTGACTCTGGGGCCGACATCTTCCCTTGCTTGTCTGTGCAGTTTGAGTAATACTCACTTAAGCCTTACTTTGTCTAGGTCACTCCTACACTCTACCCTATCAGAACTCTGGCAAAACTTCTCCAAACACTGAGAACAGTCACTGGCAATGCTAAGTGTAAACTGTGTACCCTCTGCACAGTGTTTAAGCATCCAGCCTAGTTACTTCTTGCCACAGGTTTGTGGAAGAAGCTGCTTCACCCACTCCTGTGTGCAGTCTTCTGTGTGAGCATGGGGAGGGTTTTGGTGGTGCAGGAGAAGCAGACACCTCGGGGGACTTCAGATTCGTGGCCCACCAGTGGGGGCTGCAGGGGTTGGTGTTGCCTGTGCTGACAACTAAGCTGTGCAGCTGTCTAGTGAACCAAGCCACTGGAAAGATCCAGGGCGGAAAAACAATTTTCCACAAGGAAAAGGCTAGTTTGTCACCCATCCCATTTCAGTAACCTGTTTTTCTGTGTGATCCACAGCTGGGTTCAGCTATCTCAGTGTGGGGGCAGTTGAGTGAGGTCAAGGCTGGGAGCTCTGCAGGGCAGATGGGCAGCAGATCCCTGGGCTGGATGGGAGGATGGCTGTGCAGGTTGCTGGCCCACACGATATGGAAGCATGTTTGGAGGGACCGTGGGTAGAACAGCACTGACTTACCCACATTTGCTAAGCCAATGTCATATATTGGTTACAGTGCCATGTGGATGAGAAATGTGACAAGAGGGAAAAATACTCCAGGTATGCTAAAAAAAAAAAAAAGAAATGCTGTACTTTTGATTTTCAAAAATAGTGGAGAGTCGTCCATGAAAATACCTTCTACATACTCTCCTTCATCAGTGAAATAGTGCCCAGGCAGCAGTGGGTGACCTTGGTCCCCTGCCATCCTCCTTTTCCCCCTGTCACTTCTCTTCCCTGTCTCCTCCCTGCACCATAATTACTCTCAGCAACTTGGTACCAGTTACTGCAGCTAATGTACTCGTAATCCTTTTGAATTTCCTCAACAAGAGAAAAGAAATTACTGCTGGGTGCCCGCCTGCCCCTGTGGGCTGCTGCAGTTGCTTAGCAGCCAGCGGGAGGCACCGGAGAGGAGCAGCTCTCCCCTCCCTGCACCCTCTGTGGAGAGGAATGAGAGACAGCTATTACTGGTCAGCTTCATTAGCATCTTGTTTTCTCTCTGTCTCTCCTGAACGCACATACACACCCTTACCTGCCTCTGCTCCGCAGTTTCTCACGAGCTGTGAAATGGAGTCTCTGCATTCAAGCAGTCCTTGCTGCTCACAGAAGTCAGACAGCAACTATCCCAGGCAACTGCGAGCCCTTAGAGCATCATGAATGTGCTGTGTAGATGTTCTGCTGGCTCTTGCAAGAGTGGGGTTGGTTAGGTGCTGCACCTAACAAAGTCATGATTTTGCACATAGGCTTCTTCCTTAAGTTTTCCATTTTTGGTTGGAGGGTGCTTATTGTTTTTTACCACTTTTCCTCATGGGCTCTGACAGAGTAGCTCTTCTCAGTCTTTCTGCAGTATCTTGGAGACATCTTGGAGCTTTCAGCCAAAAGTTATGGCCTCTTGTTACCAGGATGTTAAAGGATGTCAGCCCCTGCCTTGGTTGCACTGGTGCAGAGTGGTTCAGGTCTTGGATGAAAGGTGGGCTGTGACCAGGGGGGCTGAGATGTGTTGGGTTACTCTGAGGCTGTCTGAGGGAGCAGAAACACCTTGAAAACAGCAGATGGCCAAGAATGATGGTGTTTGTTCAGCTGCCACAGCAGCTTTGTTACACATGAGGGCAGGAGACACAGGTCTTTGAAAAAGGATGGGTACCCAAATGTCATTTGTAGAAGTTTAGCTTTGTTTCACAGGGGTTTCTGTAAACTTGACCTGAGAAGAAGGAATCAAGAATGCCTTTACCTGTGGTATATGCAGTTAACCAGATCACTGCATATCTGGCTGTGTTGTAAATGTCAGAGTAATGCACTGTTTTGGGGCAGAAACTGTCTCAAAGTGATACCGCTGTGAAGTGTCCAGTCCAATGGGATCCTTTCTTGCTTATTTCTTCTTTAAGAACACCTACTTCTGATAGGCACCTCTGATTTCAGTAGAAGTGAATGATGCAAACAGAGAAGCTGCTGGCTGTAACAGTGACACATCAGCCAGTTTGATGTGTCGTTATACTCTACATTCCTAGATAGCCACAGATTTAGAGCTGGAGGAACAAGCACGTGATTTATATGAAGAAATATAGCGGGTAGTGCTTGGATTTTCTTTATAAGGCTAATTGTGTTAATTTGCTTGAGACACAATTGTCTCAATGGGATTGATTTGTTTAATTAACTTGGGATGCCTGCAGGTGAAATAGTGAGTATAAATAGAAGGACAGTGGGGAATGCATCACTAATGTTTGTATTGCAGAAGGATTGACTCATATGTAAATGAAGTGCTGCAAGCCTGCCAGGCTAACCTAGTTCTGTGGTGGTTTCTAGATATAAAAAAAAAATCTCATGCTGTCATGCATAACACAGGGCTCGTACACTCAGGAAAAAGTTAGTGAAGAGTGTACACTGTAGTACTGAGGACAAACGTCCCTCACTCCTGCTGTAAATACCTTGTGTGTCAGCACTTCTGTGGGTGCTGCATTGGGAGGGTGTCCCAAGGATGTAGTTTGTGCGAGACCACTGTGATGGCACTGCCCCGATGCAACACAGCATGTCAGTCCTCTGGTGAGAAATTATGGCAGTTTCTTGTTGCAAACATTGCAAAGGTTGCTTCTAAACAGAGAGCATAAGTAACCTGTGTCTGCACTTCTGGGCTGAAGCCTCATAGCAAAGCATTACATTCTCTTGTTCCCAGCTCCCTCTGCCTTACTGTGTGGACATACCACTCTGCAGAGGATTAAGTGTCTTAATAGACCAGTTCTGCAACCTGTATGTGTCCCTTACCTGCTGTTTGCAAGGGCTGTATCAAATACTGTAATATGTCCTTTGTCCTAAGGTGAATGGTTATGTTCAAGGCCTAAAGGGAAAATTCTGAGCCTTTTCTGTTAGTTTGGTCCTGTGCCATAAAAAATCCTATACCCTACAGGTACAGAGGACATGGGGATGTTTCTGATCCTTCCCCTACCTAAAGTAAGTTACTTATTTTCATATAAAACTGTAGAGTTTCTCTAAATCTTTCAGAGATCTTCGTCATAGCTTGTGGCAAAATATTTTGCAAATTGAGCACTGATTATAAACAAAATAAAACCAGATCAACAGAGCACTGCCACAGAACTAAACCAGCTAAACAAACACACATTTCCTTTTAGCATCTTTAAGTGTGTTGCTGTTTCAGAAACACCCTTGCTTCTGTGTGACGAGTGTATAGGAGCACTGACGTCCTTTGCACAATTCTTTCTTTTAATATCCTTGATAGTTTATTCGTCTCCTGTTAGTGTGGTTGCTTGAAGCTTCTCCATCTCTTTCTGTACAGAAATGTGTCTTTGTCCCAAATTATTCTTGTCCCCATTTTCTGAGGCTTTTACTACATCTGCTATCTCAAGAAGAGATCAGATGATAAGAGCTGAACACAGCAGTTTGATGGAGAACACACTTCTGATTTATGCTGTGGCTGTTGTAGGTCTTATCCTTTAGATAATCATGTGAATGCATTCGTCTTGAAAATGGAAAAAAAAGAATATTTCTAACTTATATCTTTGTATATCTAGCAGTGTGTTTCATTTATTTGCTGAACACTTGATTGAAATATTGAGTTACTCCAGAACTGTTTAAATTCAGCAATCAGTTTTGAGTGCTTCACATTTTTCATTTAAATGCACTTTGCTTTTTATTGATCTGCAGTGGATTTAATTTGCCCCTTGGCCTGGCCTTGCATGGTTCATCTGGAATTCTTTGCGGTCTTCTCTGGCTTTGGTGAACTGTAAATAGTTTTGTCGTGTGTGGGATTTTAGCTGTTTGGATTTTTAGTGGGGAGGGGAGAAGAGGTGTTGTCTTTCTGTCTTTTAGTTCATTCAAGAATATATGATACACTGCTATCCCAGTATAGAGCTGAGGGCATTCCTCCCTTGATCGTTTTTTTCCCTTATTGAAAGACATTTGTTTTGTTCTCCTGTATTTTCTGTCTCTGCTGCTTTCTAATCTGCATGCATACTCTCCCTAATAAACCTCAATTTTCTTAGCAGCGTTGTCAAATATCATTTGCAAGTGCAATTCTCAGTCTCTTTGGATCCATACTTATGCTGATAAGCCAAAAGTACTCATAAATAGTAAAGAGAAAAATATGGAAGTGTGTATCTGTTGGAGAAACTAGGTTTGGAAAATTGTATCTTCTCAGAAATACTTGGATTATGTTTACCAAGTCTAAGCTCTTCCTCCTTCAGGACACTGTTGCTCCAGCCTTTGTTTGCCTTGCTTTTTGTTGTATCCTAAACCTTTATGGAGCCTCAGTTCACTTTGAATGTAAAGAACTTTTTCTGTCTTACTGTCACTGGATATAGTTTAAAAGTCCTGCCTTACTGTTTTTCTGCCCAAAGAAAAACTGTGGTTTGGGTTTGTTGGGTGACAATGGAGGGGGGGGGTGTGTGTGTTTTATTTTTTTAGCAGGTCCATCAGCTTTTCCACCCGTGCTTTGTGCTGAAAAGGTTCTCTTTTGATCCATGTCACTTGAAGCCAGGACATCTATGTTGTATGTTTTAGATGTCTTAGGAAAATACTGCAACCCTCAAGAACTGTCATCCATCTTCTTCCCCCTTGCCACCAACCCCATGAGTGATGGTAACTCTGCTGTCAACGTAGACACCTCAACTTTCCTGGTGTTTAACACAATGTGTGTTCTCCCCTGCCTATAAAGTGGAGTTTACCAAACTTTTGACTAGAACTGGGTTACCCAGTACTGTCAGTTTATCTTTTGCAAGTAAATACTAGAAAGGCAAGTGGTGGGGAGCCTTTGTAACTCGCATCACTGATCTCCCAGCCCCTGTGGTTGTGAGGAGGTGTTTGAGTCCCTTTTGCTTGTTCTGGTTGTGTTAGGTTAAGATGGCAATATCTGAGGATGATTTGAGGTCTGTTGAAGGAAGCATTTCCTAAAGTTTCTTTGAAGCTCAAGAGTTAAGGGATAACAACTCTTCTCCCCAAGACACAATTCCTGACCCAGTTATGTAGATTTCTTACAGGGCTTCATTGACGTAAACAAATTTCGGTTCTGCCTTAAAACCACTACGGGAAAAGGTCTTTGTGTAAGTTTTGGTTTATGTTTGCTTTTTTGTTAGTCTGTTACATTATTGAAGTATTAAATAACTTAATATTGCAAGAGCTTATTCTTTCCAGTCCCTGGCTTTCCCTGAGGAAAAGGTGAATACGCCTTCTCAGAGGCACTTTGAAAATGATGCTGCAGAGACGTGCAGGGATGTGCACACATGTGTGTACACCCAGACAGCACCGTGAGCTCAGCTTGGAAAGCCTGTGGTGGTAAGGGGGTAAGATTGTGGAGGAGGCGTAGTAAGCTGGTCTGACTGGAAACTAAGACTGTGAATTTCATTTCAGAAATCATGAAGTATCATGCTTTTACTAGGTATTTATTTTATGTGTTCAAATGCATACTCAGACATACTCAAAAATATTTTTCCAGTCCCTGTTATTTCTAAATTACGAATTGCTTGCATGTAAAAGATGAAGTGTGCTTTCTGCAAAATTACAAGAAATTTTCTTCCAAAATCTGAGAATAGTTAAGCAGTTCTAGGCATTTTGTTCCTGTCCATAACTTGAATCAAGAAAATACATTGTCACAATTGGTGTATTTAATGGCCTCTCAGGTTTCTTAAAGGTAGGCTCAGAAGTTTCCTCAGTAAATTATGGTAGATTCCTATAGGCCAGGTAAAAAAAATTGATTGCAAAAGTCATATCAGGCATTTCAGAGAAAGTTAAAGTGGAAATCTTCATTTCTCTTGGAGTAGACCCTTACAGGAACACAAACTGAGCAATGCATCTGCATGGAGAGGGCAGGTTGCATCTGCTGCAGGAACTGCTTGGGACAAGGCAGTTACTGGTATGACAAACAGCATGGACTAAAAAGTATGTTGATGCAAATTCTGGGTTTATTTTTAAAAAAGTCTTCCAGGACGATGATGTGAAACTGTGGAGAACCGTCAGGAATGTGAATAAAAAGCTAGAAAAGACATCAGGTAGGGAAAAAAAAAGTGAACAAGGATGTTTTGGAAAAATCTTCAAGGTTTTTGATATAACGAAGGCTGTTTGTTGCTGCTCTTGAAGTATGCCATGCAAGGCCCCCGCTGTCTCTTTACTGCAGGAATGCCTTTTTTTTTCCTGTGGTATCTTAGAAAGCCACATCTTCAAGTGAAATTGAAGTTTACTTGCTTTTTTCTTGATACTGTTGACACTAACTTACCTGCTTATTGGATACATGCTTGTCATGCAGGCCATGGAGGGTTGGTATTCTTGAAGGACATTTTCCATGTGGTTTTAAAAATAATACATTCTGAAATGAAAAATGCCTTTCTCCATTAAACTTGTGTGTTTAAAATAGCTTTTAATGTTGTATCTCCAGAGATTTTTATCACTGTATCTCCAGAAATGTCATCTGAAATTTTTCTTAGTCCAAGATTTTACCAGGGCAAAAATCTCAAAAATGTATACATTCATTTCCTTTGCCTTCTTTTTTCCCCACTTTACACCAAGTTGTGTCTCTTCTCCCTTCCCTTGGGTGTTCTTTGCTAATGCTTCTCACCCAGCTGAGTTTAGGCTTGGGAGGCACAGGCATACCTGCTTCCATGAGGCAGCTGTTACACTCTGCTGTGTGTGTATGGATTTCTCTTTGCCATAAACCAACTGTTCATACACACCATATGAAATGTGGCTGGTTTGTACAGACTGGAGGAGCTTCTTAGCACTACATAATATTCTGTGTGAGGGGAGGTGGTTAGAGTTAGGAATAACTAGTTCATAAAGTAGGACGAAGCTGTTTTTACAGGAAAACTTGCTCTGTTTTGCATCTGTTTCTTTTGAGTGATAAGTTGGGGAAAAAAAAATCACGATTTTTGCTTTAAATTCTGTGAATTCCTGTAATGTTTGGAAAAAATGTGAATAGAATTTACAACATTATTGAAGATTATGCAATGGTCCCATATCTGTGAGCAGTTCAGGGAAAAAAAAGTCACTGCTACTGTCACTTAAATATGATATGAGAGAGACACTTCCCTCCCCTGCTTCCTGCCTCCTTTTATGTTCTTTGCAATGTGAATATACTAACATCTACTTGAAAGTTATTTTTGTCACCTAGGCCTTCTCTTTCACATCTACCTCAGAAGCAACGCATGCATCCTGGTGGCTTGTGTTTGTTTAATCTAAGGAAGAGCAAAACTTGTTCAGATGACCACAAAAGCAGAAACAATTGTTTGCCTGAAGACGACCGGTGTGCATTTGTTTATCTCACCTTTAAGATGTTTTGTAATTGCTTTTTTCCCAGGTCCAGAAGATAATTTCCTAGGAGATGACAGTTAGTAGATGCAAATAGTGTGTGAATTATACTTGCACCTATTTGCATCAGTCACCTTGTGCCACAACAAAGGAAGAGAAACAAAACAGATAGTGGTCCTTGTTCTGCAGTGTGTTGAGGGCCCTTGACTTGCCCTGAGGCAAACAAACAAAATGGATAGATGCAATAGAGTAGAAATTATTTTTTTCCCCCTCTCAGCTCTTCACCACTTCTGGTTCTGCCTAGTTGTGATGGAACTGTTGTTTTTGAGTGTTAAATAATATACATACTTACATAAGAACGAGTTCTATCCCTTTCTTGTGGGAGTGGTACTGTGCGTTGGGATTTTTTTTGTCAGATGCACGACATCAGCTTTAAGGGCTGCTGAGATCCTCATAAAATTTCTTCCTCACGGTGCTGTCCAGTGGGAAGGGCTGGCTGTTTGGTGGCTTGTATGTGGCACACCTCAGGCATTTGCTGTGTGCCATTCAGCTTTTACTACCACGATGGTCTAACAGCACACACGGCACTTTGGTACGTCCCATGGTGTTTTGATTTAGATGGTTCTCGTGGTTTGGTGTGGGTGGGCAGCTTTGTGTGTTTGGGAGGGGTTCAGCTGTTTGCCGGGGGGTGTTTGATGTGTTGTAGTGTTGAATACTATTCCAGAGGTTCTTGTGGTTCTCTGGCATGACAGCGGGAAAATACTGGATCTTTGATGTTTGCCTTGCAGAAAGTTCTCTGTCCTCTGTGTTGTGTACCATTTGCACCTGCCTTATCACAGCCTGCTTTCTGCAGCCTGGTCTTCATTAACAACATGCTATAGCCCATCTACAAACCAAATGATGTCTGGTCCTGGGTAGCTGTAAAAAAAGCTTTAACTGAACTTGCTGCTGTTGTAGTTAATATCAAAAGACAGAAGTATCAACAACAGGATGTTCTAAGTTGTCCTAAGTTTAAGCTTTTGACAGGATCACCTCATTTCCTTAGGTGCCTAACCTATCCTTGCAGTCAGTAGAGATAAAGAGTATTTTCTTTCTTAGCAGGAATGGGAATTTCGTTGCTCTGGTCACATTCTTTTCTAGAAACATTTTTTTTTTTTCCCCCCTCCTGTACAGGAATCCTGGAGACATGAGCCATCCAAGTTGTTGGTGATGTCAGTTGCATAATTGTACCCACAGTTACTAGTTAGGACATCTTTGGAGGGTGACAATGAAGCCACTGGTCAAAAGTCTTGTTTAAATAGTTTGCCCAGTGCAAAGTGCTTTTAACAGGCTTGAAGGAATGCTTACATCTTAATGAGATATATATCTGCATTTGTTTCTCTTCTAAATGCTGTAGGCCTTTATGAATGATAGAGATGCAAGGTCATCTCCAGAATCTTCTCACTGTTTAGAGCACAATACAAACTGAAACTACCCAGATTCAAATGGGATACAGAAAGTAACACGCATCACTTAGTCCTTTCAGTGAAGTGCTCACTGGCATATGAGCATCTGTATACAGGCAGCTCCCTCCTGTGCTGCTGACAGCTGTGGATGGGCATCTTCTGTGATATTAGAAACTCCTTGGAAACATTCTGCCGAGTGGAAGCCCAAAATGTAGGTGTTTCTTTCCAAAGTGAACTGGCAAACCAGAGAGGGGAATAGCATTGAGAGAGCGTGCAAGTGTTTGATGCAACCTCGTAAATTTGAAAAGATGGAAAATTCTGTATCTGGCACAATCTGGGAAAGTGCTGTTAAACCAGACAGAAATTATTTTGTTTCCATTTTAAAAATGAAATGAAAAATGGCTGTAGGAGTTTTTCCCTGTGATGTTACATTTTTGAATAAAAGCATAACAACTTGGACAAGGCTGGTGGAAGCTTAGTCTGTGTGAGGCCATCTTCACAGGGAAACTGGGGGAGAAGCAGTGTGGTCTGAGCCTGTGTGAGCCCTCTGAGGGAACATGCAGGTCTGCTGTTTATTACTGACGTTGGTTGTTTATGGCTCTAAACTGTAAACTGGGTGGAGAAGGATGCGGGTGGTGAAACTCCAGCCTGGGCTGTTGGCATCTGAGTAGTGAGGTCTGCAAGGGGCTCCACCTCAGCCCTGGCACCAAACCAAGTGTGGTTGACAATTTGAGGGGTTTGCTGCTTGAACATGCAAGGTCAGTCCTTGGTGAACCTGCCCTGGTTTCAGGAAGACATCCCAGGCTTTTTTTGTGGAACTTAAATTGCATGTTTCCTCTTGTGTGTACAGAATGTGAGAGAAACCACTTGGTTTTTCCACACCTCCTTTCACCTCCTGTGCTGCTGTATCTGCAGGCAGTGCAAAAGGGGCTGCCTGGGCAGGCAGACCCCAGTGTGGCCTCTTAGGGCTGCTCTTCACTTTATTCAGAATCACCAAATGTCACCTTTCTGAGCAGAAAAGACAGTTTTCTGTCTCTAGGGGTCACCTCTTGGTTTTGAGGGTGGAGAGAATGGATTTAACTTTATATTTTGATGGAACATAGATTTAAATTAGTATTAAAATGAGATCTTAGGAAAAGTGTTCATATATTTATGGAAAAAAGAGCTATTTTAGATAGTTCTTTGAAGTAAATGTACTTGTCAAAGAATTTGTTATTTGAGTCCTGTGGTCTTTCTGAATGCATTGGACATGATCATTATTCACTTTTACCATTTGTTTCCTGTCTCATTATATAAGTTAGCAAACCACTCTGGGGTTGCCTTTACTTTTATTTGCATTAGCAACTGCGCCATGAAAAATGTTCTCATTGGGTTGCCTGCTGCTGAGCCAAGAGCTGTAAATAAAGTGGTTTCTAATTGAAATCCAGAACCACCACTGAACTATTATAAGTAATGTACCCTTCAGGTTTCTTTCTTTCTCTTTTTTTGTAACATGAACCAACTTGCTCTTCTTCCTAGTTACCCTAAGGTTGAAATAGTCACACAGTCACTTCTTGCTGTTAGTGTTTCCATACACCTTTCTGGATGAGTGAACAGTGCAAGGAAGAACGTCTGAGGTCGGTTGGGGTTTTTTGGGGTTTGGTTTTTGTCGGTTGTGGGGGTTTTTTTTAGTTACAGAATATATCCATAAAAACACTTTTAGACAGGAGTAAGGGAAAGGTATTTTGTGGGAAAGCTCTGTATGAACATCCTGTGATCTGCAGGCAAATGTTACTGAGAAGTGGTTTGGTGCTTTTGACTGGGAGGGTGGGCACATATTGCCACTTGTGTTTTAATGGAATGCTCCATCTGCTGTCGAGCCAGGTCTCTTTCTGAACATGAAAGTTTTGTGCCAAATGTGACAGCAAATCCAGATAAAAGTGGTGGGGTGTTTTCTTCAGTACTCTGTTAAAACCCAACATGTCTGAGAGGGTGGGCAAATCTAGATCATTTAATGTATCTGGTTCTTTGTTTATTTTAAAAAAGAAAATACTTGTCATTCCAGTTATTTGTTAATTTGAAATACATAGGCAATTATTCTTTTGATCTGTAAATGGCTGTTTTATTGGGTTCTTTTCAGTAACTAATTTGGTATTATCTGCTTTATTCATAGAGTTCTCATCACAGATTACCTAATGTGTTGGATTCCTGTCTCCTGTGATGCGTGTTATTTTTACCCTTTTTGCAAAGGCTGGTGCTATGCCACCAATAGGTTTTTCTTCTTTCCCTCCCAATGTTAAGGAGATGGAGCGAGTATGTCATCCATTCTTGAGGTTCAGAATTTCATAATAATCATGCACTTTGCTCTAATCATCTGCAGTATAATTTTTAATTTTTTAATTCTGCGTATTGACACGGTAATTTTTTGTTCAGATATGACAGCCATGAATCATTAAGCAAATTATTTGATTCACGTGGATGATTCTTCTTTTTGGTGGTTTTTTTTTTTAAGCACCTGGTGGGGAGGACAAGAACTCTTTTCTTACTGCTTTGCCAGATTTAAGAGTGGGAGCTCTGAGGATCTTTAGGATCTTTCCTTACCCCTGCTTATTAGCAACAAAGCAGATGCTAACAGCCCTGTGAGGCTAGAATTGGTCATCTGTGGTGGTCCTTAGGCATCAGAGTGGAGTCAAAAGCCTGAATTGTGTCAGAATTTTCCATCTTAGCTGAAGTCTTTCAGTTTAGGACTTTCCAAAAGACATAAACTCACTGGAAATTGTGACATTCTCAAAGTCCAGGGCACCTTCCTTCTAATAACAACCAATACTCAGAAGGCAGTTCCATATATCCATTTGAAGATAAGACTAAAATGAAAGTGGAAATGAGCCTACTGCCTTGCTGAATAGTTTGTTTTTATTGAACATCATCTTGTTGTTAAGAGCCTATAAGAAGCTGAGAAATAGAAGTGAGATCTGGAAATAGTGATATAGAAATAGATGGTGATTTAAAATACCTGGGATTGTTCAGGTAATATGAACCAGAAAATCCTTGCTGAGTCAGTGTCCTATTATTGCAGGTATATAAAATACACCAGTCTTGTGCTAGTGGGAAATATCCATATCTGGGACAGCAGACCAGTCAAATCATGTCCACAATTATGCTACTCTTTCTCCCAGGTTAAATGGACTTTGTAACCCCTGAAAGTAAAAACAGCGATCAACCACTGATAGTAAGTGAAACTACATGTCTGTTACCACTGGAGAAGTTGTGCAAACTGCACTTGCTGTTTTGCGCTTTGAAAAGTGTGGAGACCTATGAGGATTCCCAAATCTCCTCTTCCTCAATACACTCCTCAGAAGCCTCAAATTAGAGAGGTCTATGGTCTATCCATCTCAAGATTTCATGTCTTAAGTAGTCCTATGTTGTCCAGAGAAATTTACTAGTCATGTATGTTTTACTGTAAGAAATATGTTCAGGACTTCATAGCTCAGACTAATGAATAAACCATCAGAATCTCATCTTCGGGTTTTCCTGACAGGAACAAGCATATCTGTTAGAAATAAGGACATAATCATTTATGCAATGGATCTCAATGCTCTATAGTTGTACCCTGGTTTGCTGGTGAACACAGGGAGGCATCACCAGCTGCCTCAGCACTGCCTGTGCTCAGAGAGTACCAGAGAGATGTTTTCCCTCTTGCATGAACACAGAAAGAAAGATTGTCTCCATCATCAGTTCCTGATGTCTTTGTGGCCTCCAGTAGATCTCACGTGGAAGGAGAGCACTCTTGGGTTGTGTCTTCTGTTGGTACACCAGGGACAAAAGGAGAAGACTGGAGTCGTCTGCAGGTAATGCACACCAGACCAGTACTCCTTGCTTTTCAACAGTTATTTATATTGTGCAAAACCATTGTAATAGTTTTTGAGAAGAAAATGTTACCTGTGTGTCAGAAGGTCTCTGGGGAATGATGGCTCAGATTTGCTGGGCTTCAGAAAGTGGCAAAAAAAGTTGGATAATTCAAGATCTCCCTGTGAAGGAAGTTGACTTTCTGCCATCTCTCTTTCTGAAATGAACAGGAGATCTCAAAGGAACGGGGCATTGCAGTTGGTCCATTCAGACCATTGCAGCCTGGCAGAACTCAGTGTCTGGAGGTAATGAGATTGCAGCTGAAACTTTCATTGTGCAAAGGAATTTGAGTCCACTGTTGAATCCAGAC
Organism: Hafferia zeledoni; assembly: GCA_035583235.1. NCBI lineage: Eukaryota > Metazoa > Chordata > Aves > Passeriformes > Thamnophilidae > Hafferia > Hafferia zeledoni. Next base: position 23,398,347 of record JAWWEV010000115.1, on the reverse strand, counting down.
CTAGTGTCATGGTTTAACCCAGACAGAAACTAAGTACTACACACCCACTCATTCGTCCCAACCCTCTTGTGGGATGGGGAGGAGAACGAGGAAAAGGTAAAACCCATGTGTTGAGATAAGAATAGGTTAATAATGGAAAGAAAGTAAAATAAAATAATAATAAATGCAATGAAAAGGAAGAAAACAGGGAGAGAAGGACAAGTGACAGTTGCTCACCACCTACTCACCTGTGCCCAACCAGTCCCTGAGCAGCAGCCCTTCCACCCCAGTTTACATACTGAACATGAAGTTCTCTGGTATGGAATATCCCTTTGGCCAGCTGAGGTCAGCTGTCCTTGCTGTGCTCCCCTCCAGCTTCGTGTGCACCTCTTCACTGGCAAAACATGTAAAGCTGTAAAGGCCTTGACTAAGTAAGCACTACTTAGCAACAACTAAAACATCAGCGTGTTACCAACATTATTCTCATCCTAAATCCAAAACACATCCCTGTACCAGCCACTAGGAAGAAAATTAACTCTATCCCAGCTGAAACCAGGCCCCTGTGTAAAACTCGTGCAGAAGATGGAGAGAGATGCAGCCTTTGACATAGCTAGGCATTGCTGGAAGATACATGCATGGGACAATATGAGACTGCAGAGACTTGTCCAAGTCCTGCATTACCAGAAACATTAATGCAGGGGAAGATGAGGTAAAGAATGCCTTAAGGTTTTTCTGTGAAATGGACATCCTCTGAGTCAATGCCCTGTAGGAAAACTAAAATGAAAATCAAATCTATACCAGGGGTGTCAATATTTCAAAAATAAAATTAAAATATTTCGGTTTCCTGAAACTCTTCTCATGCTGTTACCTGGTACAGCATCTGATACACCGACTTTTTTCATAGCTTGAATTTGCAGTCCAGAAATGCTAAGAACATAACAGAAGTAATACTCTTGATTATCTTTTGTCTCATGCAGTTACTACTTTTCCAGAAGGCTTCTATCTGAATCTTGCATAAGGAAAATTTGATTAAAAAAATGTTTTTAGGTAGGACCATTGCCTATTAAAAAAATGGAAAGCATTGTTTTGTACAAGCCAAAATCACATTACTGTTGTTCTGGCCATATTCTTGGCATCTGAAGGAAAGCAAATCTTTGTTTATTAGGTATTCAGAGGCAACTTTGAATCATATATGCAGTGCTTCTATTCTGTATTATCCATTCTTCTTATTGTCTTTTAACTGAAACACAGTAATAAGAATTCTCCATTGCAAGGTAAGGGAACAAATGTAAAGTTGTTCATATATTGGAGAAAATCCTTTCATAATCCTGTGGCCCTCCCTGGGAGGTCTCTGGTTGAAATCTTTATCAGATGAGGCTGCTATTTGAACACCTACCTTATGCTCATGCAGACTGATACTTTGCTCTGTGATCTTGGGGGAAGGCTGTTCTGGATTGCCCCAGTGCTATGAAAGTTTTGCACCCTGCGTCTAAGTTAAAGACCATGAGGTTTGGCCGAGAGGAGTAATGGTGTTTCCTTAACATGAGTGCTGGTGTTTTGCCACTGGACCTGAACACAGGCAAACAAGAACAAGGTTTAACATCTCTTCAAGCACTTCAGGCCACACAGTGGTAGCACCAGCCTTCCCTCTAGCTGTGTGCCACCGTGCTTCAGAGTGGGAATGTGTTTCACTGGAGTTCTTGGGAAACTTGTGCCCCTAATATCATCCCCTGTGTCTGACTATGCTGAAGCTTTAGGGGTTGAAGCACTGCTTGCTGAGGTCTGGCTGACATTGCAGGAGCTGCTTTTACTTGACTTGCTCAGCACACTTGTGATGTCTATCACCTTTCATTTCTGCTGAAGTTGTTTTTACCTCTTGTTTTAGTTGGTTTTTAAGTCCTTCCTCACTCCCGTTCTACAGCTTTGAGTTATGTTTGCTGGTATTTGCAGTGTTGAAGATTATGAAAAATGGCATTTTTTGTTGCATTTTTTAGTAATGACCACCACAGTCAGAACTGAAAATCCCTGAGGTTCATGGCATTGCTTTTCAATCCTCTGGTCATATTGTTGTAGCCACTGTTCCTTGGGCATTCCCAGGGATGCTTCAGTGGGGAGCATCCCTGCTCTTCAGAGTGACAAATTACTGTACCAGTCAGATGTCTCGAGCAGATAATCCAGAGCCTTGAATCTGCTGTAAATGAAAAGTGAACAGAAGGGAAACCACGAGTGTGTCAGCACCACCATCTTCTTTTCAGAATCTTGTGATAATCTGATAACAGTGTTCTGAGAATTGCTTGCCTACTAATTATTGGAAAAGCATTACCTTTTCTTTGTGCCTGTAATTAGCATTTCTTCTTGAGTCTGGGGCTTGATGATAAATGAGCCTTGTATGTCATAGGTTCAGTAAATGAAGAAAAACTGAAGTCAGTGTTTGCTTACTCTCTTCCTCCATAAAACAAACAAAACTGAGCTATCTCTAAGTAGAAATAGTGTCAGAAATGATGTGATCTAAAGGAAGCAGTTGTTTTTATTTCTCCATTTCCTCATCGGGTGGCTCACAGTGCATGTAAACAATGCAATAAATAAATACTCTAAGTCCAATCTTAGCTAAGATAACCATGAAAAATCTTTTTATGTGTTCCTAAATCAGAGGACACGAATGTGTCTCCAACAAATTGATAGGAGAGTTACAGAGTAAGTCTTTAAAAGCATGACCTGGAGCAGCCAAGATTTCCAGATAGCACACTCTGAAACTTAATATCCATATAAAACAATTGAAAAAAAATACTGATGTAAAAATATTATGTGTCCATTTGAGAGAAGTCTTTTAGAGACAGAGAAGCAGCTGAAAAGATAAGGCAAGCTCTGTGAAGTGGTACTGAGGTACTTGATACATGGGCATCTGAACAACACCGTGTCTGAATGCAAGACTTCTCTGAACAGAACTTGTGCTGAGCGTGTCATCTGGTTTGTCTAAAGATTTGAGCTTGTTCTGAAGGTGTTGAGGTCTTCTACAGATTGTTCAGGGAGATAATTCATAGAGGGTTCTCTAAATGACCGCAGAGGGGAATTACAGAATTCAGCTGAAATCTGATGTCTCAAGGAGAATAAAAACAGTGAGCAGACTCTGGAAGCTTATTCCAGAGGGAAACCTCAATGACTCAAGTAAACCGGATTTTAGAATATATCCACTGCTACCTCCTAGCAACCAAAACTTTTATGAGGTTCAGTTGGCGCAGATCCACTTGCTTGGAGGGCGATTATGCATAAGTCATGATAGATTCAGGTCATTGTGACCTCAGACGAAATTGGGACTTGAAATGAGAAATGATCTTCTGGTTCCTCTTGTTGAAGGCCCGTGGTTCCTTCACCTTCATGTAAAACACTGTGCCAGGATGCCACTTGGATCATGGGGATATGTGGGCAGAAGCATTTGACTCTTGAATTGTCTGGGACAGTAATTCAAGCTCTGCCTGTGACATGGCTGAAACTGGTATGCAATGGTCACTCATACATTGCTTTCAATTGGACATGTGATGCTTGGTAACGTCCCAGTAATTCTGAAGGATTACATGGTCAACTGGTACATAAGATAAGGCCATAGATGACCAGCAAGTTTATCATCATCTTCAAAGTGTCTCCCACTTACAATTCATCCCCAAGAGAAGATGCTCTGATGGTGTACTGTACCTACTATAGAGGTTTCTTCCCTGGTGTTTTTGAGGCACGTTCTGGAAACTCCTTCCTACTGTTCTGCTAAGAAACAAGATGGCAGATCTTTTAGAAATGGAGCTTTAGCCAATAATTTGAAAGGCTGTTTTCTTACGGTGCTCTTTTATTCTGGTCCTGTTCCAACCCACCCCTCCTCTGGTGTCTGCAAAAACACCCAACACCAAACGAACCAAACAACCAAAATAAAACAAATAAAATCCCCACACTAGGCAAAGAGGATGATGTTAATCTGTTGGACATGGTTTTTATATTTCTCTCAAGTAAGTACTAAGTGGGATGAAAGTGCTTTTCGCAGAATGATACCTGTTTACTTTGTCACTTCTGTATCAATAAAGTGCCTTTTTAAGGTGGCCTGTGTGCTTTGTCATAAGTTGGCAAACTGGAGAGAATGTTGTTCTGCTGGACCTGCATTTGGTGTGGGCAGCACCTTAAAAGTGAAGTTTGAGGGGCTGGGAACATGCCTGATCCAAAATTAGGTGATTTTCCCAGAGAAATCATAGAAGGCAGCACTGGAAGCTTCAGAGGCTGCATAGCTGTACCTGTGGGGTAAATTGGCAAAACATTCAGAGCTTTGCTGGGGCACCTTTTGGGACACGTCACTGTTACTTTTGCGAGTATTAAATGCAAAATCTGAATTTGTTACAAAAATGTGTCTGTAAATTGTGCCTAGCCCTTCTTCCATGTTTGCAGGCTGAAGGCACCATGGTATTAAAAAGCATTGACCTTTCCCCTTTTCTGTGCTACTTCTTGTTATGTGGAATACTAGGAAAGGAAGCCGAGGATTGGCAAATACTATCTGCTCTACAGGAAATTCTGTATAAGGCAAAAGATTTCTACAGGGATGGCTGTGAGCTTTTAATGTAATAAACAAGAAAGTAGTCAGTGAAGCTAATGCTTATGGGGAATAAATTCTTCATAGAAAGTTGAGAAATGTTCTTCTGAAAATGGTAAAAGTAATTGTAAAAGCTGAGTAGCGTGGCATTTAATTATGTAAGGAACCAAAGGGGCTAAAAAAAAATAATAACCTGGTATATCTGAAAGCAATTTAAAATATAAGCTAGGGAAAATGGAATATTTCTGTCACAATAAGATGAATTCCACCACTGACTGCATTGATTTCGTGTCTCAAGTTTTGCTCCAAACAGATCTGTAACTGTGTAAGGGGGGGTGGGGTTAAAAAGGCATACTTTTGTTCCCTTGGCCTCCCCAGCCAACCCATTCCCCTTTTCAGCAAGAATGGTGAGAAAAATCTGGATAAATATACAAACAGGACTTAGGAATTTAATTAGTTCTGTTGGTCATCCAATTTCCAGTTGTCTGGTGTAATTGTCCCTTTCAGAGGGATCATTTGAAGCAGAGCTTCATATGCTTTGTGAATGTCAATAAACTAAGCTCGTTAGTGTACAGTGTGAAGGCCAAAGCTGAATTCTTGTGGGTATTCTCAGCCTTTAATAAATAGTGCAGCAATGCTGAGGAGGATTCGTTCCTTACACCCACTCGCCCTTAAGATGTTTTCCTTCATTTCAGAAATGAATATTCAGTTGAAAAGTTACACATTTTGTGTCTTTGAAAATATTCTTAGCACTGCATAGGAGTCAGTCTGCAGAGAGGTGGGATGGGTTGGGGTTTTTTTCCAGCCTACCTTCTGTGGGGAAGATCTGCAGCCAAGAAGTAGCTGTTAGACTTTTAGGTTTGTCTGCTTATTTGTTTGAGGTTGGGATTTTTTTTGGTCTGGTAGTGCTGTTTCCTGAGTGTGAAGCTCCTGCTCCATCTTTTCAAGGCCGAGTTGACGTAATAGTGTGGCACAAGAGGTCCAAACATTAGTTTGTCAGGCTGTTGACCAGAGATCTTGCTGTGGCATGTTTCCAACTCTGCCAAACTAGAACAATTAGGGCTAAAGCTGTCCTAGTTACAGGGACCAGGACTGGTTTATCACTGTGGGTATAACCAAAATTGTGTATCCTACACCCTCAGTGTCATTTCTGATGAACTGTGAATAATTGATTGTTTGCAGCAGCTGCCCAGGGCACACCTGACCCCTCAGGCTACAAGCTGGATGTTGAAGTACTCTGTGAGATAGGGAAGTGTTCCTGTCTCTGCACCAATGTGTTGTAAATCCCCTCGGGGAGGTATTAACACCTTCACGCCCAACCTGAGGGGTCATGTCTGCTAATGGGCCATTAGGGACTGGCATAATAGGCAGCTGAATGACTCAGGCCATCAGAGATTCCAAAAATATCCCATGACTCAGAGTAAATCACCTATTGTGAAACTCCTTGCCCTGGGGGAGGTACTGGGCATTCCCACTTGAGCATATACAATCTTTGGATTTGGCTCTTCTGATACCACTCGTCAGGTCCAGAGGACCAGAACCTCAACAGGACTGTGACTGCCACTCTCGAGCAGACTGTGACCATCATCCTCACCAACAGGTTTTTCCTTTCCTTCTATTTGTAGTCAGGGGAACCACATGGCGCTCAGCACAGGGGCTAACGAACACCATTCTGTACATCCCCCTGGGTCCTGGGTTATACATCTGGGGTTCGTGGGTTAAAACCAATTTTTCTCTGTATCATTTTATTTATTGTAATTTTTTTAGTAAATTGTAATTCTGACTTGCAATCTCTCCTGAGTTGAGTTAATTTCTCTTTCTGGTTTACCTTTAAACCAGCACAAAAGCTCATTATGGGGAGTGCATACTTAAAAAAGGTATTTCTGAGTGATTGGGGATTTTAGGAGAGTGACTGTTTTGCAGTAATTTGGCAAAGGGAAAGAATAGTTTGAGGGTTTATCAAGGAAGCAGGGTTGTTTACTGATGTAATTTTTGGCAATGACTTTGAACCGTTTTAGTCGCTTCGTAGTTTTAAGTAACTGAAATTTTGCACGAGTGTGGGCTTGGGGCATTAAGAATAATGAAAAGAAGGGCTGGCTGAAATGTGTTGCAGAACTCCTGGTACCGAATGATTGGATGATAAAATGCTGGAGGAAATTGCTTGTAGATAAATGAAAGCAGTGTGTGCAGGAGGAGGAGGAGGGTCACATGCAATGTATGCCCTGATGAGTGCTGCACCAGGTGTTGACTGCTCTGCAAGGAGACTTTGTGGTTATCCTGTACAAATAGCAGCATAAGGATTGATAAATCAGTACTCGCTAGTGAAGGAACAGAAAACAAAACAGAAAGCATGAATATGCTACTACATGAATGCGTGGTGCTCCCCTGTCTTCAATACCATATGTAGCTTTGGTCTTCCCTGTCTTCCATCTCACCTCCCCCAGCCCGCAAAATGCTGTGAAGAAGAAGAAAAATCCAAAGTATGAGGTAACAAAGAGCCACCAGGAGTCCTCTGTCTGGAAAGAGGCACACAAAAATGATGGATGTAATGAAGAAGGAGATGGGGAGTGAGTGTCCACTGTCCTTCCCAGGAGGTGAACATAAAATGGGCACATGAGAGCTGTGAAGGGAAAGATGATGATTTATGAGGCAGCTCTGGGGTGGCCAAGCTTGTATTGCAAGCCAGGTTGCTCTCCAAATTCGATAAGAAGAGGACAAGAGGTGGCTATGTGGTAGGAGGTATAGAGTATTTTCTCCTGTAAGGGATGAGCTGAGCCCTGCCCGAGGGAACTGGGTGATGTTCTGGCCAGTGTCAGAGAGCAGCTCCTTGATGCAGTTGAAGGCAGGTGTGTCTCCTGGGTTGTGCCTGTGGTGTAACCGGTGGTCTCTTCTCATGAGAGCACCCATTTGCTTTGTGTGACTGGGTTGCTGTGCTAGTTTAAAGGTAAACCGAGAGGAGAAATGAACGCAACACCAGAGATTATAAGTCAGAGTTACAGTTTAATAACAATATTATAATAAATGCAATGGCACAAAGAGAAAAATTTGGTTTAACCCACAGACCCCCAGAAATATAACCCAGCACTCTGGGGTACAAGCACAAAGGGGTTTGTTAGGCCCTTTGCTGAACCCTATATGGTTCCCCCAAGTCCAAAGTAAAAGTCCAAAGTGGAAAACCTGTTGGTGCAGCTGACAGTTGCAGTCTGGTGGAGAGTGCTGGTTGCAGGCTGGTTGAAAGTGGTGGTCTCCTCCTGCTGAGGTTTTGGTCCTCCTCTTGATCTGACGAGTGCCCCCTGAGGTCTTCTTACCCCAAGATATGTACCCCCAGGTCCAGGTGGGAGCACCCAGTCCCTCCCCCAGGGTGCAGAGTCACACAATGGGTGATTAACTCTGTGAGTCATGGGGTGTTTCGTAATCATGGATGGACCATTAGCAGACACCTCAGGCTGGGTGCGAAGGTGCTAATGACTCCCTGGAGGGGAGTTATCACAGCTCTTATCTCACAGATGTCTTTCACACCCAGCTCACACCCTGAGGGGTCAGGTATGCCCTGGGCAGCTGCTACAAATGGTCCATTGTTCTTGGGAAATGAATAGAGGGGGTAGAATAGGAAGCTTTGATCACCCCCACACAGTGATAAACTGGTCCCACCTGCTGAACTAGGAAAGTTACATCTGACCAGTAGCTTCAGTCTAAAGCCACTTTAAATGTAATCTCACTTTGTACAGTATGTGTTATCTGAAGCCTTGAACCCTACACATGAAAAACTAATAGACATTTTCTCTGGAAATAAATGTCATGCAATATTCCTGAAGCGTTTCAAAGATGTAGAAATGAGCACATAAAATAAATAAGCATGCATGAAGAATCTTGTCCTTAGAAGAGAATTCCTAGCATGTTTCTAGGAAGGTGCATGCAGGAAGCTGAACACGAATGAGAGAAGGGCAACAAATTTACAAGGCTGATGATTAAGAGAGGACTTCGAGTGTGTGAGGAGAGACTGGGCTGACATAGTTGTGTTAAGTGAACCAGAGTAATGATATATGGTTGATGCTGATAGTCCTGGTATTGTTAACTCTTTTGTTGCTGATTTTGCCAGTTGATATTACAGTCTTTGTTGATATTGATTGTTTAATACATGTACTCTGTTGTTGTTCTTATGTTTCTTATCTTAAGGTGGCTTACTTGCCCCTTTCCTGTTCCAGAAATAATTTAATGGTGTTTAATCATGACCAGCCCATTTAGATAACAAGATGCTCTTGGTCACTCCTATAATAGAAATAATGACAAATACAATAAAGAAAAACATGTATTTCAGTGATCTGGAGTAGCTGAGGTTTATTCATTTCATGGGAAGTTTATGAGCTGGTGTTTGTGAATGGTCACTGGGAATGAGAAAAGAAGTCCCCAATGACTTTTTGGTATTTTCTCAGAATCACATTTTGGATGCTCTGATGATCTACAGGAAGTCTGAGTTCCCAATTTAACACTTGGTTAAGTTCTTAATGTCAAATGATACAACAGTTTGTACCATTAAAGTAAATAATAGAATCATAGAATGGTTTGGGTTGGAAGGGAACTTAAAAATCATCTAGTTCCAACATCCTGCCCTGGGAAGGGACACCTTTCACTAGACCAGGTAGCTCATAGCTCCATCCAGCCCAGCCTTGGATACTTTCAGGGATAAGGCATCTACAGCTTCTCTGAGCAACCCATTCCAGTGCCTCACCACGCTCCCTGTAAAGAATTTCATTGTAGTATCTGAACGTATTCTCTTTCAGTTTGAAACCATTCCCCCTTGTCATGTCACTGAATTTGCTTTGTTAAGGCTTATGCAGGACTAATTCAGCCTTCATCTGTAAATCTTCTCTTGTGTGTTGCAGTAATGTGCAAGTAGGTGGAATCTTTGATTTTCTGAAGGGTAACATGACTGAAGAAAATCCCTGTCTTTGGTGTGTTGCCTAGAGTTCTACTGTCATCCATTTTATCCCTGGGAAAATACCTACTTTAACTTTCAGTGTAAAGCTCTGCTGATCAATATGTTACAAGCATAGTAAAGTTCAAGAAATTGCCTCCATTACTATCTTGAGATGAGAAATTGATTTAGCTGCATTCTCTCTCTGTTAATTCATCTGTGCTTTACATTCCCATAAAAGGTATTATGTGCTCCTTATTTTCCAGCAGCCTCATCAATCCTAATGAAGAGAGAGGACTGAAAATTTATATTGTGCATATGGGACAGCTGATCTCTGACTTAGGTCTTAATTTGTAAATGTTGCTGTAGTCTTCACTTCTCAGCTTTTCCTTACTGTGCTTTGGTTGTATGCAAAATCCAGGGGCTGGGATGGAAGCAAAACTGAAGACTATGGCAAAGGAATATAACATTAGATTGTTTTTTAATCTAAGCTTCAAAAATTGAGATGCTCATTAAAATTTAATTAAAAGAATTAAAACCTCATTTGTGAATTTTATGTACTTTTGCAGTGTTTGGTCCAGCGTTAATTATGTTGAGACTGTTTTCAGTATTTATCAGCCATCAGTTCACTACCTCTGGCTCCAAAATGTCCAGAGTCTTATTTTTGAAACGTGGTATTACATATGAGAGCTTTGCATGGATCTGATAATTCATGTACACCTGCAAATGGGTGTTGTGTTATGTTAGCTCTAATGATGAAGGGGATATAGTGGGAAAAGCAGCAAAAACAAGAAAACAAGAAAGGGTTTTCCTGGGCATTCCTGTTGTTTTTCTTGGCATCCATTGGCCTGGCCTCTTTACGAAGCTACCAGGGATGGTTTGTCTGCAGAGTATTTTGGCGTTTTGAGGCTTAAGAGTAGTATTTGTTGTTCAGAGCAGATGGATAATTGGAAAAGAAAGCAAAGCTGTATACTGCAACTTTGGTCACAGCTCATGATCAGACAGAATAACATAGAATATGCTGAATTGGAAGGGACCCACAGGGATCACTGAGTCCAACTCCTGGTCCGGCACAGGACCCTCCCCAAGAGCCACACCATGTGCCTGAGAGTATCATCCAAATGCTTCTTGAACTCTGTCAGGCTTGGTGCTGTGACCACTTCCCTGGGAAGCCTGTTCCAGTGCCCAACCACCTTTGAAGAACCTTTTTCTAATATATAACATTTAACCTAAACCTCCCTTGACACAACTTCAGGCCATTCCCTCGGGTCCTGTCACTGATCACCACAGAGAAGAGATCAGTGCCTGCCCCTCCTCTTCCCCTCATGAGGAAGTTGTACCTGCAATGTCGTCTTCTCTCAGTCTTCTCTTCTCCAGGATGAGCAGACCAAGTGCCCTCAGCCACTTCTCATATGGCTTCCCCTCAAGGCCTTTCACCATGCCTTGTTGCCTTCCTTTGGACACTCTCTAACAGCTTAGTATCTTTCTCATACTGTGGTGCCCAAAACTTCACACAATATTCAAGGTGCAGAGCAGAGCACGACAATCCCCCCTCTCGACTGGCTGGCAAAGCTTTGCCTGATGCCCCCCAGGACAGAGTTGGCCCTCCTGGCTGCCAGGGCTGACTCAGATTCAACTTGCCATCAACCAGGACCAGGACCCCCAGATCCCTTTCTGTGGCACTGCTTTCCAGCATCTCATTCCCCAGTCTGGATGTACATCCAGGGTTGCCCTATCCCAGGATATAGCATTACTTCTTCAAAAGTAAAAATAAATGTATTGGCGAGTTCTAAGCAGTTGTGTTAAGCTGGGACAAAAAAACCACAACATTTTCTCACTTGGCTCCACTGATGTTAATCTCAGGTTTTCCATGTGTGTCTGAGTATTTTCCCTTACAAACAGAAATGGCATGCATTCATCAGATATCTAGAACATGCTGTATGCCTGTTACAGACCTAGAGGTATTAATTACCAGTATAAAAACCAACTCAGATACTGCATTGTGTACATGTGGGTTTATTAAAACTTGCCTTATTTTGACAAAGAGGCGAATTTACAGGTTTGCTTAGAAAAGTTGTGAGCAGGTAGGATGCAATCAGGTTTGTGTTTGGGGGTGTCTGTAGCGTTTCAGCTCACATTTGCAGCAGGATGTGGATGTGCACAGGTTTTAGGTGCTGGGACTCAATGCAATGAAGTTATAAGCAAAAACTCACTTCGATCCAAGAAATTCTACGTATCTCTGGGTGATGCCAGTAGCCTTTACCATCAGCTCAGGTGGTCTGTTGGAGAAAGACATTTTAGATGGGTCGGGCTTTGTAAGGGCCTCCACTGACTCTCATGGGGTGTGTTTTGATGGGTTGGTGTCTGGACTGGGCTGTGGACCTGTGTTTTCTCTGGGCTTGGGCAAAGGTGAAGAGGGAAGCAGAGGATGGCATTGGGCAGGACAGGGGAGTTGCTTGGGCTCATCTTCCCCACCTTGCTGGTTGACTAAGGGAGAGCACTTGTTCTGCCCAAGGAGCTGCTGAACTTGGGGGGTGGCTTCTTCCTCTATGTAGTACTGGCACAGTGCTTGGGACCTGTTATCAGAGATTTAAAAAAATAATTTAAGCAAATGAATCTAGCATGAAGGTGAGAGGAAGTAAATGCTGACTGACCTCACCTATGATATCTGTGATAATTTCTACATTTTCTTCTTAAGCCTGGGAATGACTTTCCAGAACCAGCAGAGCTCAATGCAAATTAAGAGTTTTCCATGGATATCAGTGAGCTGAGAATTGCACCCTAAGCTTCCAGGCTTGTTTCACAGAATTGCAGAATAGCAAGTGGGAAGGGACCTCAAGGATCATCTGGTGCAATCCACAAGACCTTGCATGTGTTTGTGGTACTCTGTAAGGTTCTTGTTTGCCCACTCCTCCAGCCTACCCAGTCTTCCTGCAGGGGTGGCTCTCCCTTCCCAAGCATGTGCTTCCCTGCTTAGCTTGGTATCATCAGCAACCTCTATCAGGGTGCACTTGATCCCATCTTCTGCATCTCTTACAAAGATATTAAACAGTGATGGGCTCAGTGTTGGTCCCTGGGGGACCCCACTTGTGCCAGGTTGCCATTTGGAGAATGAGCTGTTTACCTCTACTCTCTGAGTGCCACCTATCAGCCAGTTTCCCACTGACCACATGAACCATTTGTCCAGACTGTAATGCAGCAGTTTCTCTCAAAGGAGTCCGTGGGAAACCATATAGAAGGTGTTGGAGCAATCCAGGGAGGCAGTGTCCACTGCTTGCCTCACATTGACAGCTTTGTTGTAGAAGGTGATCAAGTTTGTCAAGAACCATTTGCCCTTGGGGAACCTGTACTGGCTTCTCCCAATCATGTGCTTCATTTGATTTATGATAACCCCCTGCAGGATTCATTCTGTAACTTTCCTGGGGACTGAAGTATGGCTGATGGCCCTGTAATTTCTTGGATCCTTCTTGCAGATAGAGTGACATTAGCCACCTTCTAGTCTTCTGGAATGTCCCTCAGTCTCCATGACTTCTCAGAGGTTATGTGGAGTGGCCTTGCAGTGATGTCAGACAGCCTTCTTAACACCGTCAGGTGCTGAGGGCCTTCCCTAAAAGCCGTCTAGGCAGCAGCATTTACAAAAACAAATGTGTTGTTTTCATTTAAATAATTTAAGATACCTTGTGTAGATATCTCTGCACTGGGTGACAGCGTGATTGTTATCTCCCACATCTTTGACTTTCATTAATCCCTCCCTTCCTGATTTCTGTACCTTCTCTTGTTTGTGTGATACTCATCATGTAAGTTGCAAGCCCTGGGCTGGCAAATCTCTCCATGAGAGCAACTTGCCTGCCTTCGGGTTCTGTCAAAGCAGCATGAGATGCTGGGAAATCTTTATGGTCTCTACCATAGAGGCAAGATACTGTTTTATTTATTGCATCAACATAACCCATTCCTCATTTTGCATTAGGTACCAAGCTGAGTCAAAAGTAGAGATTCCTTTACTTGTATTTCAGTCTGTAATTTGAAAGACTGTGGATATTCTAAATCTCAGAGATTTAGTAATGAAGCAACCTTTCACTGTCATTATGGGAAAGGGGTTCTTTGGTGGTTCTTTAAAGGAATTGAGTCCTGGTAGATGTCCTCTGCAATAGTGACTTAAATGAGCGAGTAACCTGGAGGTACTGTAATGAGTAGAAATTAGTATTTTGTTGTGTTACAATAAGAAGCTCATTGCTACAGATCTGCTTGTGCTTTGGGGCGAGCCGGTGATAGAAGATAGTCACCTCTGGGGAAAAACTAATTTGCATTATTTTGCTTTGTTTAGATACATCACTCTGAGATCACAGAATGAAAGCAGCATGAAATGCTATGGCAAAGACAGCACAACAAGATACAAGAATCTCGCAAATGCTCAAAAGTCAGGTAATGTCACAGCCTCATATATCCAGTTTCTCCAAGGCTGGCTTGTTTAATAAGAATCCATGCTTTTTCACTGTTTTCCAAAATCTGAGTCTCTGACTGTATGGATGGATTTCTCAAATATGATTAGTTGTGTTCTGGCCATGTATCTTGTAAAATACTGTTCTATATACCACAGTATGTATAACACGAGATACGCACCCAGTTATATCTTTCTTAAAGGACTTCTTTGACTGTGTTGTCTCATACAAGCAAAAGGACATTATCTTACCTTAAAAAAAATGCAGCAGACATGGTAGCCAGTTCTGCATAGCTATTTGATTTGGGTCCATTGCTAGGTACCAACCAGTTTAGAAGGATGGACTTTTCAGAGGGTCCTGCATTCTGCATCCTGCATTTCTGAAAACTCTCTCTTTTGGGGGAGACACCAGGCTCAAAATAGCTGTTCCCTCCCCAGTGAGAGCTTAGCCATATGCTATTTTCCACATACTACTACTTGTGCTTGATTTTTTTAATTGTTTGTCTGTCTCAGGATGTTTGCTTCTTGCCTGTTTATCAAATCCTAGCATATGTTCTTTGTTTCAGAGCATTTACAGCTACAGAAAAAGGCAATCACATTACACACTTCAGAGCATAAACACTGCAGAGGTCAGGAAGAAACTGGTTAAGTGTGTTACAAGGATGCTCACCTTAAACTAAAATTGTATGCTTGTCATGGCTGTGGTAACAGCAATATCTGATGCATTGATCTTTAGTGGAAAGGCTTAAAAATCTCTCTCCCTCCCCCAAATCCACAGCAGTGACCAGAGGTTGTAATGTAGCCACGTACAGTTAAGTGAGCAAGGTCTGACCTCTCTGTCCTAAGATCTTCGTACCAGCAGCTTTTCATGTCTGCAAAACCAGAATCTTGCTGGGGAATAACAAGTCTCTCAGTTGAGTAATAGAAGGAAATTAAAATACGAAGTTGAGGGCAATTTTGCTAATAGAACATGTTTATTTTCCAGGAAGCGTTTGAGAGTATTGCCCTTGATACAGGACTCGGCAGAAAGGACTACAGTTTGTCTGGTCTAAGCAGCCAGTAAACCCAGGTTGGCTGAAGAGATTTCAAACAAAGTGTTCACAGACAGCTTCAGCCATGATCAAATATGCAGTAATGTATTGATGAATATTAAAAAAATATAAAATACTGTGTTTATCACAGCTGATCAGCCCCTTTAATTGGTGTTGTCTTCGGTACACTTTTTAGTCACTTAGTGATGGCATATGCAATTCAAGTGCCCTTCTGGCCTTAGTCAAGGCTTCTATTTTATTTTTGATAACTATTGTGAGGAGATCACATAATTTTTATTTGCCATTTTTATTCAGTAATGTGATACCTGCTTCAGTTGCAGTTCTCTGAACCCTTCAGAGTACCTTGGAACTGTAACACAAATTCACTGACAGCAAAGATAATCAGATTTGTTGAAGCAGCCTTCTTAGTTTCTTTGGGACTCATGAAATTGTATCTCCCTTAAACTAAATTCAGTTAATGGCTTTATTTAGAAATCAGCCTCCTCTTCTTGAATAACCAGAATTCTGTTAGTTTGGGGGGGAAAAAAGGTTTTCATTAAATTACCAGTGCCTCAGAATGCATTTTCTATTTACAAGTTAGATCAAAAGGAGAGAAAAATGTTTCTTCTTGTTTGTCTTCCCTTCTCCTCCCCCTTTTCTAGAGACTTTCCTGACATGATCAACTGTTGGTTTTGCTGTTGTTTTCTGATTTTTTTTTTAAAGTTGCCTTTTTAAAAACTTCATTGAAGTAGAGAAAATGCTCAGTTTTTCTCCCAATGCTATGGTTATTCTCCCCTCCCCCAACTCCAATGTGGTCTTTATTAAACTGAATTAGGACATTCTAGTCTCTCTTAAGAGTGGAAATGGGAACAGCTTAAATGAGCAGCCACATGAGACTCAGCAGCTTTTCCAACTGCACTGCAGAAGAAGCTCAGCTGCAAAAGGAATGGTAATTTTTGAAGGATTTGTGCAACTGTTGAAGAATTACCAGCATTAATATTAAAAAGCAGCTAATCTGTTTTTCCCTTTCCATTTTAAGAGTGTATAGCTTTCTTACTATGCTTACTATAAAAGTCAGTCTACTAAATATTTTGCTTCTTTTCAATCCTCTTCACTTCTGTAATTCCTCTATTTGCGTACTTTTTAATCTCCTGAAGTGGGTTTTTTGGTGGTGGTGGTTTTGCCTAAAAGTGGCAGCCTCAGGGTTTATACACAGATAGAGGTGTGGGCTTGAGGTCTCTGCCATCCAAAACCAGCCAAAACTGAAGTGCAGTAGAAACCATAAGGAGCAGTTGTATCCACAATTGGAATGAAAAGGTTGTCAGCTCTGTAAGGATTTATCCTTGAGACAGCCAAAGCAAATTATTGGTCCTTGAAATCCATATTGTTACTTCAGTGTTTATTCTAACCAAAATAGCCGTGATCCTGATCCCCTTGTTTTGAGTCTCTGCCTCTCTTTATTGCTATATCAGATGTCTTCAGGGTTTCTATAGATACTTCTAAAAAAAAAAAAGTAGATCTTCAAGTTATTGTCTCACCTTTCCTTCCCTTTTGCTCTCTGCTGGTTCACCCAACCACCTTGCTTGGTGTTGGAAATTATTCATTCTGTTTGAGCACTGTGCTGCTTTTTTTCCCAGGCTTATTTTCTGTGGGGAAAAAAAAAAAAAATGGAACTGGGGCTTGAACTCTGGCTACATAAACAGTTACGAGGACAAACCTGGTATCTGAACAGCCTGCAAGAGCATAGGGTTCTTTGAAGTATGCCACCTCTCCTCTCCTAACTCTGTGCTGCTTGGCCTTCCAGCATTAGTCCTGCCTGAAAATGTGTGGGTAGTGCCAGCCTCACACCTGAGAGCTGGGTTTGAGCAGCGCAGGTGCATCTGTTCCTAGGTAATGCTGTCTTGGTTTTTTAAGCTGCTCTTCTGGGTGAATTCATAGTGGTGTAGTGCCCAAATGAAAGCCATGACTGTCTGTGCTGTCGCTGAAAGGCTGGGCTGTGGTCAGCCTGAGTGGCAGGGGCTGCTGGCAGCACTGTTGTTAGTGGAATGGGGTCTGTCAGGGAAGGAACTGCTGTTTATTGCTGTGTCTATCCTGAAGGAAATCAGAGAGCAAGATGATGTGAATGATGCCTGTCATGATATAGGAATAGCTGAGCAGGAGATCTGACAGTTCTGAATAACAAAACAGGTCAATAAAGATATTCTTATAAAAAAAGGCTAAAAATCGAGTAAGATAAGCCTGGTTTGTTTCTATTTAAGCTAAATGGGAGGAAAACATTGAAATGAAAGAAGGGAAGGGAGAGCTTGGTTTTTTTGGATTTTATCTTATCTGCACTTAAGAATGAAGCTTATGTTCCAGTAACAGAAAGACAGCCACTTGAGAAAGCCCCATCTCAGGCTGTGTGACTGAGGGGCAGAGGGCAGTAAGGTGCAATTAGAACATGTCTGCAGTGTTGGAAGAACACACAGCAATGACATGTTTCTGTGGCAGGCAGGCCTTAAGTGTTACAGAACACAGTTTGGGCTGCTAAGAGTGGTTGTTAAGCTTGCTTTAACTGATGTGTTGCCATCCCAGAGGGATGGAGGGACACGAGAAGGGATGGTGCCCCAGCAAATGAGCATCTGCTTGATGCTCTTGCTTGTGAGATCTGCAGGTGCTCTGTCCTGCAAAAGCTGGTTGAACATGGAGGGGTGTTTTGTTTGGTTTTTTTTTTGCATCTGTCATCTCATCCAGTCTTCTTTTTTTCAGGCTAACTAGTAATTAACATATAAAATCATGTAGATTTTTTACTTAAAGAGACAGTTGAAAACCTTGAAATAAGTTAGACAGACTGTAGGATCCAGTTCCCTTTTGATACCCAGCCATGCAGCGTACTGAAATGGGTTAGATCAGCGCTATAATAACTTTACAGCCTTTTAATGAGTCTGCTTCCTTCAGCATCTGCTCTTGTACAGTCTTTTGTCATCCCTCTCCATTAACTCAGTTCTGAAACTGGCTCTGGCTGGTTTTGCAGCCCACACCCAGCCCAACTTTCATGCATTGACTTATTTGGAGTGGATGCCTAGTTCTGAAATTCATGTGAATTCAGGCAGTTGGATTGTGTGACTGTGGTTTGATCTGTTACTTACTTGATTTGAAAAATTCTGCAGGTTTCAGCTTCTGTGGTGTGTGATGGAGCTGGCAGTGGTTTTTTTTATAACATCTTCTTGATGTTTCACTGTCTGTTGTCTTCTCTAAGTTCAGAGAATGGCCTGGGTTGGAAGGCACTTAAGATCATGTAGTTCCAACTACCCTGCCATGGATAGGACACCCTTCACTAGACCAGGTTGCTCAGAGCTCCATCCAAATGGGGCCTTAAACACTTTCAGGGACAAGGTGTCAACAGCTTCTCTGGGCAACCTGTTCCAGGCTCACCACCCTCACAGTAAAGACTTTTTCCTAATATCTAATCTAAAGGTAGTCTTTTTCAGTTTAAAGCCTTTCCCCCTTGTTCTGTTTCTACAAGCTCTTGTAGATAGTCTCTCTCTATAGGCTCCCTTCAGGTACTGGAAGGATGTAATTAGGTCACCCCAAAGCCTTCTCTTTTCCAGACTGAACAATCCTTGTCCTCTTAGCCTTTCCTCACAAGAGAGATGCTCCATCCCTCTGGACTCAGTCCAATAGGTCAGTGTCCTTCCTGTGTTGGAAACTCCACAGCTTCTGACTGTCTGGTGATAATAGTACAAAGGAGAAAAATAGAACCACCTTTACTGAAGATTGATAATGTTGGAATTTTCTTCCATTTCATGTTTATCAGAATTAAGTTATGACATGCTTCCAGGAGATACTATTTGTATTGCCTTTTAGCTGCTTGTGTTTGAAGAGGAAGACAGCTGGAGTGTGTAAAGGCGTTTCAACCAGCTTGATGTGTCCACAGCTTTCAGTCTGAAGACAAGCTGTGCCCGTTGCAGGGGACCTTCCTGAAATGATGAGAAAAGAGTTGGAGTAAAACCTTGTCTCTGTTGAAATCAATTGAATTCCCATTAGCTTGAGTCCAGATTCCATCCATAAACTTAAGTAGGGTTTTTCTCTTTCTAGACACTCTACAGAAACGTTTCTGTCCATTTGCATTTATTTTCATGTTTGTTTGTAATGATTGCATAATTGGGATGTATCTGTAATGTCAGGAATGTAGTAGGTTAAGTAACATAAATGGCTGTTAGGGAGAGAAGAAATGCAGAACTCGAGAACAAACCACTGTTGCTTTAAAACTCCTGCTGCTTTTACTTGTTTAATTTAACCATTTAGTAGTCCGAGTTGTTGTGATAAATGGCATTGATGAGTGTTTGGGCATCAGTGCTTACCAGAAAGGAGAAAAAGCACTCTTTTCTTCCTATTATGGAAAGAAATGGAAATCATTAAGTGTGCTGCAAATGGCTTCTCAGCTGACCAGAGACTAACTTTGGTGCCCCTAAAGCCTTAATGATGTTGTATACAACATTGGCACACTCTGATAGGTTTTAATCCAACAAGAAATGTTAGCATTTAGTTAAAGCCAGTAGCAAATGCTCACTGTATACAGTATTGAGCTCATTCAAGTATTAAAAAAAAATTTGGTATCTAAGGGCCTGGTTTATTAGAGATTATTCTTCTATCAATGTTTGTATCTCTTTGGGTTTTTTTCCTGTTACCTGAATGTACAATAACAGTGCTTTTTAAACATTTGCATTTTCTCCTTCCAGATCAGTCATGCTTTTGAACGGAATGTGTTCATCTTCCTTTTTTTAATGGGGAGAAGAATGGGTGTTTGAAACCAATGCAAGTTTTTTCAAATGTGGTTCTCATAGTGACTAAAATTCACGGTATTTTTGTGACTGTATTGGTATTTTAATACAATATTCTGTAACTGTTTACAATTCTTTCCAAGTGTTTTTGTATAACTGTGATGATAACTCTGTAATGTACTTAACACACAGCAGTATGTCCCAACTCCCAAACCAGAGCTGAGGATGCTAGAGCTGCTGGAGAGGAAATTTCTGTGAGCTCTTTTTTTTCTTTATTTTTTGATTCTGAGAGAGGGGAAGAGAGGTGTTTTTGCTAATGCCTGAGATATAAAACCTCTTGAGTGTTTTCCATTATCCTCAGAACTGTGACAGGTAACCCGGTTGAAAGGGTGCAGTAGGTGGAATTTGGTGCATGCCCAAGGAATGGCATTTTTTGTGATGACTGTAAGACCAGCTGTGGCTGCTGTTACACTCGGTGGCATGTGCCACCACAGTGCTCCTGCCTGTGGGAAGAGAAGGGGTCAGGGAGCTGGTTGGCCGCTTCATGCATTTTTGTAACAAAATCTTATTGTTTGCTGCCTTAAGAATAAGTCTCTTACTGTCCTTACTCCTGGAATTCTTGTGGTCTTTTAATTGTTTCCTGGAGGCATTTAATTTCTCCCTCACTGGTTTCTATCACTAATATTTCTTGTCCTTTGACTAATACTGGTAATTTCAAACTTTAAAAAGAAGGATCAAACCCAAGAAACTTGGTGTAAATTGCAGCTCTGTTAATAGGTAAAATGGGACATAGCTCCTATACAAAAGGTGTACTACATATAGATCCAGTAGTGCCCTGTTTTTGTGAGATGTGTTCAGAGCATTTCAGCTGAGCTTTCCTTACTTGGCAGGCATAAAAGGAGATGTATGTTCCCTCTCTTCCTCTAAACGTTCATGGCCTTTCAGTGTGAAATATCACACAGTGTTTATTTTTATGCCTTTTTAATGTTTTGTGGAGGGTTTGTTTAGTTTCCCTTCATAATTTTTATTAGGAAGTCTTTGAAGTTGTGTTGTGGATGAAAAATCCTGTTGGCAGCCTGACTATTCATTGTTGACTCCTATCTTCTTTAATTGTTCATCTATAAAAATCTGGGGGGGAGTGTGTTCAAAGAAACTGAGAAGCAGTGTATATTTCTGGAAAGGGGAAATAAACTTTCAATTATTCTCAGCTATTATTTGTCACGTGAAAATGTTACATACTAATAGTTCCAGATGGCTTACACAAACTGTACACACTGCAAGCTCTCTCCATTGGTAGCTATGGTTTTCTGTCATACATTATGCTAGAACGGAAAAGGTTTTTTTCTGCCTGCAGCAATGCATTACCCTTATTTGCCATTGCTAGCACAAACTCTCCTTAATATGCACTGGCAATGGTTAAAATTTTCTCCATCAGTGACTTCACATTTATCCATCTAGATCAAGGATTCTTCTAAATTTAAAAAGGTAAGGATATCAGTACACAGGAGTCTTTGGTGTGGAGAACATTATGCTTAGAATATCAGATGTGAGGGAGGCAGAGTTAAGGTTTTGGTCTAATATTTTTGTGCTTTTGTTAAACTTCAGAATCAGCTTTTATGTTAAAACTTATTTATGAGTGCATAAGCATATTGTACCTCTGTGCATATGTGTGATTGTAGTCACAGCGATTGCATTATTTTGTGGAATAGTCAAACAACCCTATAATGTGTGCTTATATGTTTTTTATTCATCGGAAACAGTACAGACGTCTGTAAAGTGTTACTTTGAGTTACAGTTTATACAGTAAAAATTATAAAAGGCTGCATTCAGTATAAATTTTTCTGTTAAAATAATGCAAGACGAAGAGTGAGAGTGTAGAACAGAAGTTGGGGAGTTCAGCACTCCAGTGTAAGGTAAAGGAAAATATTTCCATCGCCTGGTTTGTTCTTAGCATACTTACTACAGCCCAGTCAGCCTCACCTCGGTCCCTGGGCACATGATGAAACAACTCATCCTGCAGGCAGTCTCTTAGAATGTGGAGGAAAAGAAGGTTGTCAGTACTAGTCAACATGGATTCACCAGGGGGAAACACCCACTTGCCACTCTGATAGCCCTCCTGTGATGGAATGTCTGGGTGTGAGTAGATGAGAGGGGAGCAGTGGATGTTGTCTGCTTTGACTTCAGCAAGGCTTTTGACACTGTCTCTCATAACATCCTCATAGGTGAGCTCAGGAGGTGTGGGTTAGATGAGTGGTTTGAGAAGTGGCTGAAAAGCCAATCCCAGCGTTGTGCTCAGAGATGCAGAGTCTGGCTGGAAGCCCATTGCTCATGGTGTTCCCCAGGCATCAGTACTGGGTCTAGTCTTGTTCATCTTCCTCATCAATGACCTGGATGGAGGGACAGAATGTACTCTCAACATGATGATACAAATCTGGGAGGAGTGTCTCATATGTCAGAGGTCTGTGCTGCCATTCAGCAAGGCCTGGACAGGCTGGAGAGTTGGCTGGAGAGGGCCTTAATGAAGTTCAGTGAAGGCAAGTGTAGGGTCCTGCACAAGGGGAAAAATAACCCTGTGTTAACCGGTACAGACTGGAGCCCAACCTGCTGGGGGCCAGTCTACAGGAAAGCAGCAAGGTGGAGAAAAACTTGGGGGTCCTTGTGTACAGCAAGCTGTCCATGAGCCAGCAGTGTGCTCCTGTGGACAGGAAGGCCAGCGGCATCCTGGGGTGCATTAGGAAGAGCATTGCCAGCAGGTCAAGGGAGGTGATCCTGCCCATCTACTCAGCCCTAGTGAGGTCTCACCTGGAGTGCTGTATCCAGTTCTGGGCTCTTCAGTTCAAGAAAGGCAAGGTGCTGCTGGAGAGGGTTCAGCAGAGGGCTTATGTAGATGATCAAGGGACCTGGAGCATCTCTTATAAGGAGAGGCTGTTTAGCCCCAGGGCGTTTAGCCTGAAGAAGAGAAAACAGAGAGGGCATCTTATCAATGCATCCAAATATCTTAAGGGCAGGTGTCAAAAGGATGGAACCAGACTCTCTTCAGTGGTACTATGTGACAACAAGGGGCAACAGGCACAAACTGAAACATGGGAAGTTCCATCTGAGTATGATACATCCATCTTTACTTTGAGAGTGTCAGAGCATGGGAAAAGGCTGCACAGAGAAGTTGTGGAGTCTCGTTCTCTGGAGATATGCAGGGGTGAACCTGCTTTAGGAGGGCATTGCATCAGTGATCTACAGAGGTCCCTTGCATCCCCAGCTATTCTGTGAGTCTGTGACTTGGCTTGGTAGTCAACTGCCTGACTAAAACTAGTCATGGGAGTGTGCAGTATGTGGCCAGCTAAAACTGCTTGAATGTTCATATACTTCAGGAGAAAAGACAGTTTTGAAGAATAAGCTTTTATTGGTTTTGCAGAATGATTTTATCAGAGCACTAAAGAAGAGGCAGCATAATGGCATGAGATGAAGTAATCTAACTGCTCTGAAATAGCCCAGCTGTTACAATTTTGCATCTGATTATGTATTTCAAACTAGAGGATTTTACAGTTTCCTTTGAGGCAATAACAGTAACAGTTTATGCAGAGAGCCAGCATTTACCTTGTCTTTCTCTTACTCCACAGGTGCTTGGCACACTGAATTTACTCATCTGTGTAGGATTTGTGCTGCAGTCCATTTATTGAAGATGTGAAGCAACGTTGAGTCTGAGATTAGAATTACTGACAGACTGGAGGAAATTTTAGTCCTTGTGATGCACACGGACATGCTGAATTATAAGTAATTCTAGCTTCTTCTTCCCTCCCCTCCCTTCCCCTCAATCAGCTATCTCAGGGTTCATAGAGATTTCAATGGTTTGTGTGCCTGTAAGTTTGAAACAGAAGTGACCAAAAATGGGGGACCAGCAATTGTATAAAACTAACCATACTGCCAACAACAATGAGAACTTGTACTATGAACAACACCAAATGAACTCCCTTCCATCTCTAAATCATAGCTATGGGACATCTGTTATGGATGCTCCCCAGGCATCCCCCCTCTCCCCTCAGTTTCCCCAAGATTCAAGGGACAGTATAGCTTTGCCTGTAGGTTCAAAAAGTCTTGGGTCTGTGGATACATCCAGACAAACCAGTTGGACACATTCTGGCTCAGGAAACCATGTCCCAGCAAGGAACAATTTGAATAATCAAAGTGCGATGTGGAGCCCCCTTGGGCAGGGGGAGCCCCATGATGGATATCAATATTCTTACTCTCAACCCAGTGAAAATCGGTCGCAAAAAATTACCAGTGGGGTCCTGCATAAATTGGACTCCTTTACACAGGTATTTGCTAACCAAAATCTGAGAATTCAAGTCAACAACATGGCTCAGGTTTTGCACACCGAGTCTTCAGTGGTGGATAATTCTGGTGACAGTGCGCTCAGGCAGCTGCTGTCCCAGAAGCCAGCAGTGGAGCAACAGCCTGTAACTTCCACTGTACAAAGATATCAACCAGTGCCACAGCAAACACACCAGAATTTTGCAAGCACACAGCAGAAGCATCAAATGCAAGTCATGCAGCACCAACAGTTGTACTACGACTACCAGCAGCACTTTTCACAAATGCAGATGCATTCTGCGTTTCAGCAGGGACAGACGCACGTTCCACAAATGCAGTCCCAGCAGCTCTTACAGCAGCAGATGCAGCACTTGCAGCAGCCTCAGTACTACGCTCAGCCACAGCAGGGACACCAGCGGCTCTCGATCCAGGAGATGCAGCAGCAGCAGCCAGCTCGGCAGCAGCGGCAGTGTCCAGTGCAACTCGCTCAGTATTACCAAACACAGCCTGTCATGCAGCAGTTACAGCAACAGCAGCAGCAGATGCAATTGCCACTTCCTCCATATCACAGGGAACTCGATCCAAAGACTATTCATGAACCACACCAGTACTCGCAGGATCCTGGTCATCCTGTGCAGCTTATCCAGCTGGGAGCAGTGCCTCAGTATTGCTTCCAAGACTCCCATGAACAGTACAGGCACTTGTACCCACAGAGTTTACTGCAGCAGCAGCAGCAAGATCAGCACAAGCAATACCCGAGTGAGAGCAGAGTCCCATCTCTGAACTCCCATGTTGGCCTAACTCCCCCAGAGACCGCAGAGGATCCCGCACGGCAGGATATTAATTCTGTAGGTAATGCTGTCCCTCATCGAACTCTTTTGCCACCCTCGGGAGTTCATCTCAACAACAAAAGCTCTCAGCAAGACTCTCCCAGCACCACATGGCCTCAGGTAGGTATTATTTTAGATCCATGCTCAGCCAAAGTTTTTTGCAGAAGAGTAGCAAGGTGTGAAAACTGATGGCTTCCAGAGAGTCAGAAGGTTGGGATGTGAGTGGTGGGTACCTCTGGGATGTTTTGGGGAACTGCATTAACAGACTTCTGTCTACATCTCTGGGATGGCTTTGGGCCAGGCTGGCAGCAGCACAGAACTGCTGTGGCACTGCTGCTTTCCTTCTCAGAGGCTTTGGGAAGTTCTGCCTCGGTTTCTGGGGAGGAGGAACCCAGTTACAATAAAGTGTTCTAGCTAATTTTTCAACACCTGCGGGCTCAGTTGTTCAGGAGCAGTTAGTAACTCCCTGTTTCCAAAAGTAGTGCTTCTGAGTCAGAGCAAAGACTTCAAACAACAGGTGAGTTGTAAGAAAACTTGCACTAGCTGTGCTCCCAGGGGCCCTGATTTGATGCCAGGCTCTCAACTCAGAGGTTGGTAATATTAGTAAAATCACACGCAAAATGCAAACTTAATGCCGTGAGGACCTTCACTGACACATTAGTATTTTCTGAAAAATTCTTTTCTCCTTTTTCCTCTCTTCCTTTCTCCTCCTTTGATAGCAGGTGCAACTGTCAGAAGGCAGACTGCAGCCACTGTCCCCAGATCAAAGGTATTTTTAAAATAGGTTTTTTGTCTTTTTATTTAAATACGAGAAATGCAAAAGAATTCTGCAGTTTAGAGGGAAAAGAATGCAGTCTAGATAGGTAATAATTGTTGCTCTCCTTGATAGATCTTTAGTTTTGTGCTTTGTGATTTTAAGTTTCTGTGATTTACAGCATCTCCCTCAGCAACAGAATCAAATAAATGCATTGTCTTTCAAAAAAAAAAGTGTTGCAGGAGGAGAGAACCAAAGAAAAAGCGAAGGCAGGGGAGCAGTTTGCTCTGTGTTGTGTTTGTAAGGGAAGGGTTGGTATGTGGTTTGGATTTGTAACTTTGGCAGCAGAGATCTGTTTTTTCTTAAACTCTCACCTCTGAAGGTTGAGGTTGGCTATCAGCACGGTTGTCTACCGTAACTTAGAGGCACTGTGTCCAAGTACTTGTTAATTGGTGTCATGAGTGGGGAAATGTAGGCCTGTCGTGATAGATCTCCTGAGTTCTCAGACTGTTGCATATTGAGACCCAGTTTTGATGAGCATGCCTTACTCAAAACTTCCCTTCTCCTCATATTGGGAGCAGCTCATCTAGGTTATTGGCCACATATTCCACAGCAGTCACCACATGTTTAACTGTAACTTCATAACCATCTAGCTGTAAAATTTTATTTAGTTCTTTGACTGAAAACCCTTCTTCTGCAACAAAGGGAACATGTCAAACTAATTTTTTTTCTTCTGCTCCACACTTAAAAATATGAAAACAAAACCAGTGGCCAGAACAGAGAAGCACTTCCTGAGAGAGCTGATGTGAAGAACAAACTAGTGTGTTCAATATGCTTGAAGGAGTTTAAGAGTTTGCCTGCTCTAAATGGTCACATGAGGTCACATGGAGGAGTAAGAGCATCTCCTAACTTCAAACAGGTAGCAGTCCATTTTACTTCAGTATTTGTTGCTCTTGTTTTGTGTTGGTGTTTGCTTGCTTTGCTGTGCTTTGCTTTGCTGTTGAAACTTGTTCTTCTGGGCGCTGTTTTGTTATGTCATACCCTGTGTAAGTAGAAATGCACATAATTCTGTTAGTTTGTAGGCCAGAAGTCTTGTTTTAAAGTCAGAGGCAGAGGTGGAGGACAGATCAGTGTTTGTCCTTCTCTGTTTCTCTGCACGTTACAAGAAACACCCTACAAAGTCATGTCAGGAGTGTCTAAATTTTCCCCCCCTCATGTTTGTTTATTGTATTAGAAATACCAGGAACATCAAGTCTTCCTTATTTTTATGTGAACTACTTGGATGACTAAGGGATATTTATTGGAAGCCTTCCCAGGCTTTAACTGAAGGAGCAGAATTTTTGATCTCTGACAGCTTTCTTCCAAATTGTTTTACTTCTATAGGTATCAAGAAATGCCCAACCAAAAATGTATTTTAGTTGTTCTGCATAAAAATAACTCACCCTGTCAGTCAGTCTTTCTATATCCTGATATTTTAGAAATTCTGTCCTGACAGAGAGTACCATAGGAAGGCAAAAAACTGCCAATTACACAGTTTGTGTCTTTGTTTTTAGGTGGGTGATGGAGAATTCTGTATTTGTAGTAATAAAAAGAGATGTGTTTATCTGCCCTCCTGCAAGTTATCTTGTAAAGATGCTTCAGGTGATTATTTGTCACCAAGGCTGAATCCTATCTATGTAGGAGTCATAAGAAATCTGCCAACTTCATTCAAGGCAAATAAAGAGTCCCAAGAGGGAACGCCGACGTGTGTTTGTAACCCTGGCCACTTCTTTCCAGCCATGGTGCATACTTTGCCTAGTGTATCAATCCAGGAGCAGCACTCCCTCACTCAGGCTGAAAGCCTTTAATTGTCTGTACAGGATGATGGAGAGAAACCACCCCAGCAGCCGCTGCCTAAAGAGGTGGATAGCCTCGCGCCCATCGTCATGCCAGTGTCTGTCCCTGTAAAGCTTCTGCCACCTGAGCCCAGCACGCAGCCCTGTGCCAGCGCTGCCACAGTCACAGACAAGCCTGCCAACTCTGTGTCAGATGACGAGATGCCCGTTCTCGTGAAGATGACTTACTCTCCACCGTGCAGTCCAAAAGTGGCCAACCCCTGCTCATCCTCTGTGAGTGCTGTGTTTCTTGCCACTAACTGTCCTGTGCTTTTTAAATCCCTTTGCTTATAGTGCTGCTACTTTCTAAAACATCTGTATTATAAAATATTTTCTGGAATCTTTGATTCCTAGTGAACAAAAAGAAGTCCTGTTGCATCACACCATTTCTTCCTCAGTCATTTGAAAATACTCATTTTCCTTTGCTGAGGAATCAAGATCTAAGTTGAAAATAAATCATTTGAAATTGGAATGTGATATTCTTTTATCCCACTAGAACAAAGGGATTTACTATCTTTTTACTGGTTTGTTTTTTTCCTTTTCAGGCTGCTTCATTGTTACGTTATTGCTTAAATTGGGCAGTTTTATTTCTTCCTGTTCTCTGAAGTCAGATACATGTGCTGCTCATTTCAGCTGAAGATAGTGCAGTGCTTAGAGCGTGTGCTCTAAGCCAATATAAAGCTTGTCGACTCAGAGTTTTGCAGTGAAGTCATTTTTCTCTTTCTCTCTGCATGCATCAGCTCTAAGGGTTAATCACTGGGAGTTCTGATACAGGAAAACCAGCTATGCTTAGTGTTTTCATTTTGCTCATAAAACTGAAATTGTCAGGCAGCACGAGGAATTGATGAGTATTTGAATGAGATGTGAAAATGCTCTTTATTGTTTTCCTGAAAGATTCCTGGAGCAAGCAGTATTTATTGCATGTTCCAATGTAGGAATAAATTCTACTTGTTCCTTCAAATCCATGTTGGCAGACTACGCCATGATAAGGGATTACTGGGGAGTATAATTACTGTATAGTATTATCTGTACAATGCAGAGAAATACTTTTGTGATATTTTGTTCCTTTCCTTCTCCATGCAAGGCTGATGCCTAACAGGGGACAGCATATACCAGCACTGGTGACTCCTTAAAATATTCTCTGTCTTTGTGGGGGGGGGGCGGGGGGGGCGGGGCGGGGGCGGGGGGCGGGGGG
>JAWWEV010000115.1:23348391-23369686 GCA_035583235.1 Hafferia zeledoni | reverse complement strand
TCTCCCCCCCCCCCCCCCCCCCCCCGCCAAATCCTTTACTCAGACACACACTGATTTTAAATATATATAAAATTTTTTCTCTCTTCCTTTCAGACAGAGGTTTTACACATAAACTTCCACTTCACTGGGAAAGCCAGTGAATACTTAGCCAGTGAATACTTAGTAACTCAGCAGTACAGTTTTTCATTTCTATTTCTGGTTTCTTTAAAGAATAGGGACAGTCTTTTCTGAATCCTTGAGCTCTGAGTGGGAGATCTTCTCTGGAGACATCAGAGTAGGTGGCTTGGGCTTGTGTATTTCTGCAACGTATGTAAAGTGACTGTGATTAAATCTGCCAGTGTTTGGCTAAAGGCGCATTCATTCCCTCAAAATTATGCTTGTGGTCTTTATTATTGCCCAGGCAGACTAAACTCATGCAGTTTTCTCTCTGGGCCTTGTCTTTTATATAAGCAGTGGCATTGGAAACATTGAAAGATCAAAAGATTCACAGTTTCTGTCTTCTTCTATAAAAAGATCATGCCATTAGAGAGGGTTGGTGTTTTTTAATACCAAAGAACTGAAGCTGTGTTGCATTTATTTGTACTGTACTTTGAGGTGTCCAGAGAGGTTCCCACAAAGCTCATGGAATCAGTGAATTCAAACAAGCAGAAAGGAACTAAATATTCAGCAAGGCTACAGGATGGTGAGCTGAATCTGGCAGTCAGGTGAGGTCCATCAGGATCTGCCCAGAGTGGATCTGTCAAGGTGTGGCAGCAAGGCCCACCAAGGGTGCATTGTGTTTTGGATAATGGCAACCAGTTCCTGGAGCTTTGGAAGAGAATCAGGGTAATTCTTGATCGAGAGCCCATGGACACAACTACGTCCTTTACTATTCAGTGTGATCTGTTTTGAAAGCATTGTTGGCATAGCCCTGGTGAGGCCAAGGTGTACTGCAGGTGAAGCAGTGTAGGTGACAGAGGTGTTTAGGACTTCGAAGATACTGTCTTGGTTGGTTGGTTGGCTGGTTTGCGTTACTCTCATGAGAAAGGAGTACCAAATGAGCCCTCAATCAAAGACTTGGATCTGGCCTTCTGGGCGTCTTTTTTAGGTTTTGGTTTGTTTGGGTTTTTTCCCCTTTCTCCTTTTTGAACACTGAATGTTCACCATCTTGATGGACTGCATCTATCCTTACAGGGAGTCTTTGCTGTTCTGAATATCCATTATCAAATAACTCTCTGTAAAGCTGCATTTTCTTCCCTGCAAAAGCAAAACTTCCAAAACTTGATTTTTTTTACACAGAAAAATGTCAAGAGCTGTTGGAGAGGATATAGCATGTTCTAACAGAGAGGACAGGACCTCTGTAATCTAAAACATTTCCTTCAAGCTGGAACTTATTAACATAAGGGATAAAGGGTGACAGTGCTAATGCTTGTTTAACATGATTTTTATTGGGTGAATGTGATTCTCTGGAACCACCCATGGTGTAAAGATGTATGTTGTTGAAACATACGTTGTAGTAATTTGCTTCAAGTAGTAGTAGAATTTACCAGATGATGCAGACACCCTGGAGTAACCTTATCTGTCAGAAATCTTCTGCTTCCCAAGTTAATCCTAAAGATGACCTACAATAGGAACACCTAAAAGCAGTACATTTAATACTGTGTTCATCTACTGTGTTCATAAAGCACAAGCTGAGAACCTGTTTCTTCCCATCTCATCCCCACCCCACAGATTCCAAGTTTGCACAAATTCTGTACCTTCTGCTTCTGTGTACTCTAGGGATTTGCTATTAAATTATTTTTAACATTCAAATTCCAGAAGTTGGTGCATGTTACAGTGTGTGAATTTCCCAAATGGTCATCTACTACCCTTTTTTCTCCAAGTTAAAAACGAGGGAGTTAAGTTCAAGATTTGTTGCAGCTGGACTGTAATCAAGCTGATGGGAATGTAGTGATAAGAGGCAAAGAATTTGAATTTATTACATTTTTCTTCTTTCCTGCTGCTGAGTACTGCAGTAATTTTGCTGAGCTCAATGCGTCCTTCCTGGTCAAACTAAATAAATGCTTTGGAAAACTTCTCATTTAAAGTTTCTAATAAACTGTGACTGGGTAATAAAGTATCTCCCAACAGCCTGTGTGTCTGTTCAGTGCGAATAGAAGTGCCCAGGCTGCCTGAGTGGAGTTAAAGAAGGGTGTGGGAGACTCATGGCTTGGGAGAGCTGTCCCCTGCGTTTCCAAAAGCTGGCAGCAGCCTCTCCATGTCTGTCCCTGTGTCTCAGCCCTAACTTGACCCACAGGTCTTGCTGGTGGAGATGAAGGGTAATTTGTCCTGGTTTTCTCTCTTCCTTGAGGTTTCAGTGTAGCACCAGATACTGTACTGATCAGGGTTATTATGCTGGTACCGGAATAACTGCCTGGTGGTAACAGCTTTTCTGTGGCTGTTTCCCAAAGCTCTAGAGGACTGTGTGCAAACCACAATTAAGCATGCCTAAATACTAAGGTTCTACATGTTTTCATTTAGGAAACTAGCAAAAAACCTCATCCAAGTGCTGTAAAATTGGAAGAAAACTTCAAACCGTTGCAGGATAAGAAGAAGTATCGGCACAGACCGGAACCTCTCTTCATACCTCCTCCTTCTTTCAACCTCAGCATGTCCCACTCCGGTGCCACTCTGTACCAGAGTCAGCTTCGCTCTCCCCGTGTTCTGGGAGATCATCTGCTAGACCGGACACACGAGCTCCCCCCCTACACTCCACCACCGATGCTTAGTCCAGTTCGGCAAGGGTCTGGTCTCTTCAGCAGTGTTATCACTTCATCTCACAGCACCTCACATACTCAGCTGCCACTTACTCCACTGACACCCACTCCACGGGTGCTCCTGTGTCGGTCTAGTAAGTATTGCGTTTAGAGAGCGGCAGTACAGAGCGGCTGTCCTCTCTTCTGGTGTTCCCACAGGGGTGATTTTTGTGTGTGCTCACATGCATGACCACTTGTGCTAAATCACAGGAAAAGCCCAGTTTTGCCTGCAGAGGCAGTGTTAAGGCATAAAATAAACAGGGGAGCCTAATCAGCGAGTAAGACTGTGATCTTTCCATGTGGTCTGCCTCAAGAAAGGACCACCATGCCTCTCATTACATGTGGGCCTTGTGAAGTGGAGGAAAAAGACCTGGTTTGAGACATGGGGTTCACTTTTTGTTGTTCAGTGCTTCACAAGAAAAGGTATCTAATCACCCAGGATCAGGGCAGGAGAAACCTCTGCAAGTTTGGACATTTCCATTGCCTATAACATTTAGACTGTTTCTCTCTAAATATCCTTAAAAGGGTCATTTTTGCATCATAGACAGGAGTACTGTTGATGTTAATAGGGAGGTGGCAATGCAGCCCTGGAGGTGGTGCACCAACAGCAATACCCAAACTCCGATCTCTGTTTCAGATAGTATTGATGGAAGTGTCATTCCAGTGACACCTGGGCCTGGAGAACAGACTGTTGAACCGTAAGAAAATTTTTTGTCACTGCTTTTATAAACTAGCTGCAGCCTGTAGTGCGGGTCTGAAGTGTTTTGAACTGGGCAGGTAGTGTTCAACTGCCTGAAATCATGTTGGGCTGGATGCATTTGAGGTTTCTTGTGGGTGGTGGCTGAGGACATTTGGAGCAAGGTGACTGTGGGAAATTTAGATGTCATGACTCAAAAATGCTAGGAGAAGAGGCTTGGTGGGAGCCACTGAGGTGAAATGACAGTGATGGCTGGGAAGAGGGCTGCGAGGAAAACGTGCCGATCAGTAGTACTCTTGCTTTTATATATAGTTTATATATTAACAGTGGAGCTTTGGAGAGGTGTTACTTGTTAGGTTCCCCAGGGCAAACTGCAAACTGGATTGTTTGTCCCTCAGCAGTAACGGCTCTTTCTGCTGTCTGCTGAAGAATGCCCTTCTCTGTGGAACAGAAAGTTGCTGTTTCTAACATCTAGCCTCTCTGCTAGTCATGGGTATAAGCTAACTTGGGTTGTCCCTAAGGTATGATGTCTCAGTATGGTTTAAATTGCATATTGAAATTTTTGCTTTCCCTGAAGAGATCAGTTCTCTCTAGTATTCAAAATGCTTACCCCACGGGGAGTGAAGCATTGCGTAAAGCAATCTGACACAATTTCCTGCCACTTGAGTGCAATAAAAGTTTTGTAGGAAAAAAACGAAAACTAATGTGACTTCTGTTTTTTCTAAACATTGTGTAGTTGAATACTTAGATATTTATTCATCCTTATAGGCGAATCAATATTGGGTCCAGGTTCCAGGCTGATATTCCTGAGCTGCAGGACAGATTGCTAATGGAGAAAGATGTGCACAATGCTACTTTGGTTTGGAAACCATGGCCAGAACTGGAGAACAAAGTCTTCCAACAAAGAGGTATGATGACTTTCCATTTTAGAAGTTGTTACATCAGTCTGTGCCTACTGAAGAAATACACGTTGATTTCTCATGTGCGTACTGTACAAAACGTTTGGGACAATATTAATTAATGAGAATGCAGAGCAAGAGACTGGAACTACTTGTTACAGGTTCAAAGTAGCACCATTACCTTGTGGCATTTAAAGTGAAGTCTGGGTTGCCGGGAAGTTGAGTACTGAACTGCCTGGTAAGGGCAGAGGTCACAAATGAGAGGCAGCTGATGGCCTGTGACCACAGCTGAGAGGAAATATGACAGGTTAGGTGGTTTCTACCAGTCCTGAATAGAGTTTTTTCCTGCTTCCAGCATGGTTCATTCTGTTTCTCTACCCTGGCTGGAGCCTCCTTGGCACAGCAACATCACTGGCATGTGCAAGTCATGGCCTCACAGGCAGATCTCTGACTCTGTAGTAGCCTGTTCCACACCAAGGAATGTGCTCTGCAAACCCCGTTACATCCTCTCCTCAGTGAGTGACCCTAAAACAGAGATGAGATGCTGGGGTGAGAGAGTATGGAAGAAGCTGCTGCCCTGAACTATGTGGCCTTTGAGTGGCATTACAGAATCCTTGACTCTGGATGTGTGACTGACAGGCTACTGTATCAGCAGTAAAATGTTGACTTGTTTCTGACAGTGGAAGACCTTTTAAATATGAGCTGTTCCAGTGTGTTACCTGGTGGAGGAACTAACTCAGAATACGCTTTGCACTCTCTCTTTGAAGCGAAAGGAGATATTATGGTAAGATAAGAAGCTGAAAGGGGAGATATAATCCTCTTCTGCAGATAAATTAGCATGCTTTATTAAATGGATTTAGATATGGTTGTATAAAAAAGATTTCTGATTGATTTGCAATGATGCTTTAAACATCCTATAACATTTTTGGGGAATGACTTTTCACTTTTTTCTCTAATAAATTTAAATTTCAAAGCAGTGCCTCTCTGAAGGCTTACTGTATATTTCATACAGATAAGATTACTTAGTTCATAGCCTTGGGGCTTTGAACATCTCCCAGTGCTTGCTCCAGCCCTGATATTTCACAGACTTTATACTTGGTCACAGAGAGCTTAGTCCTCATCTAGCCCTTATAAAAACCCTTTTTGTGTAGCAACAGTCACATCTATTTATTTCCTCAGAACTGTGAGGTAATTGCATACAGTTCTTATATAAATAATGCATTTCAAGTATTTGCATTAGTTTAATGATGGGAATGTTACTAACTAGGGCAAAACATCCATTTTGCCCAATGTTCAGAAAGACAAGGCCTTTGCACCAGTTCCTGGAAAGCCAATTTAAAGCAAAATGCAACAGAACACAGGGCTGGAATGAGTCTCACAGGATTGTCTAATACAGTGGGTTTTAGATTGTGTCCCAGTTTCATTATTCTCTGTTAGCTGTATCTGAGGGGTCTGAGTCATGTGATTGAACTTATTGCCAGGATGTGGAATTTGCTTTACAGTGAGTCTGAATTGTCAGGGGAAAATTGTAGGGATCCACAAATCATTTGTTTTCCTGATCTGAAGGAGGAGTACCTATACTTGCTGTCATTCCTGACAGATGTTGACCTAAACAGGTATTCTAAAAGATCTCATGCTACATTAATGCTGTCAAACCAACCATTAAATATTAGTATTAATTAACACTATCAAGTCAAACACGATAAACTGTTTCTATGTGACAGCAGAAGGGAGGGAAGAGCTGGAACTTGCTAAGTAATAGCCAGTTTTCTGCTAATTAAGGCAGGGCAGGTGCACATTAGATGCTCTTCTGTGAGGTACAGTGTTAATGGGCCTTAGAGTAATTTGATGTGATTTTGTATGACAGGAGAGAGAAAAGAGAGAAAATTAATTCGTATCCTTGTACCAGATAGTCTTCTAAATGCAGTTTTATGCAGCAGCTGATTGCGTTTGCTAATTCTGTTTTTCCCTGCTTTTTCATTTAGGTTGCTCTTGAAAAGCTGCTGTTGAGAAAGCCAGTGAGATTGAAGTGTCATCCTTTGGCAAATTACCACTACGCCGGTAGGTTTCCTTGTGATCTGTCTGCTGGTATGTAGAGTCCAAGCCTGGCATCCCAGGCTGAAGCATGGGATCACACTGCTGTCTGCTGCAGGAATGGCAGCATCTAATGGAGAGTACCAAGGGGTACTTCCAGAGACTTTTGTTACAAGTTGGCAAGTTTTTTACATGACTGAAAATGTACTGAAACTTTGCATCCATGTTGATGTGTAGGATTCTACAGATTTAAAATTGCCTGGAGTGATTCTTTTTCTCTTAAAGGGAAATGTGATCTCCTTTTAAAACTGCTGCTGTTTGTAATTTATAATTTACTATCAGTGAGGCCATCATCTGCCTGCCTTCTCTGAGGTGATGGTGCACATTCAATGAATATGATAATCATGACCATCCTTCCGAAGAGGCAGTGATGTAACCCTCACTAGTGTCTTAGTGCTGCTTAGAGAGCTTCTGTTTGTATGGGTCTAGTCAAAAGAAGTGTGGGTTGGTGACTTCTTTCACAGACATGGCAAGAACTATATTGGGGTGATGAAGCAGAAGTGCCCCTCTGAAATACACAATGTGATGTTAAGCCATGGAGCTTAAGTCATGTCACCTGAGCACAGATGGCAAATGTCTCTCCTGCAGCCCTCCATGTTATTCCTTAATGCTTTTTTGTGGCTAACCACTGCTTAGACACAGAATAGGGTTTTACTTAAGACAGTTGAGACTTCATCTCCAGTTTAGGCTCAACGGAAAACAAACCAAGAGTCTTCTGATGGTCAGTCAATCACAGTGTCCAAGGTCATGCACTCATTTCCAGTTAGAGTCATTGTGCTGACATAATTATAGAAGCAAGCTACTTCCTGGATGTAGCAGCCTGCTGGAAAGACTCCCAGGTAACAAGAGATCTTTTCTAAAGCAAATTCTTTACCCCTTGGCCTGAGAACAAGAACACAAACATGTCTGATGGCAGCTGATAATGATAGTGAATAAATGTGAACATCAGGTTTAGAGTTTTGTCTGAGGGAGATGCTCAGTGCATTTTGCTGTCCAAAGGGTGCACATGTGGGTGGATAGAGGACAACATCAGCCAGGAACTTTGACCAGGGTGTCTTGTCTGAAAAGATGGTACTAAATCATGTGTGTGAGACAGTTTGGGGCATGAGAGCAGGACGTGAAGATGGATCTCAGCAGCCTCATCCTCAGTGAACAGTTTAGTTAGCAAAGCAAATAAGAAATTTCTGCCTGTGTGGCAGAGGAGGAAAGTCATTACTGAAGCAACTTCACAGTAGTTTCAGAAAGTGTTTTATTGGGATTCAGGGAGGAGCCAAGAGAGACTGTTTTGTTTAATCTTTCACATGAGATGACACTAATCCTTGTTAAGTAGCACTGAGACCTGTGGACACCAGTGTATCATCATTTCTTAAGCAGGAAAGTAAGTTTGATTGTGCTTACCACAGCATGAAACAAAATGTCACCAGTTTGGATTTAAGTACCATCAAATAACAAGACAAAGCATTACTTTCTGATAGTCTTGGATGTGATGGCAACTTATATTGACAGCATTGCTCTAGGACGGTGCAGCAGCTCTTGAATCAGTTTATTTGTGGTTTATAATAAGCCACTCAAGGCATATGGGAATTTCTCAGTGCAAGAACATCTTTAATGTAACTTCAAGTGGCATTTGTTTGGGTTAACTTGTGTTTTTTGCTCCATACTCAGAAATCTCTGCTCTCAGGCCTGCAACATTTAAAGAGGGAATATACTGAAAGAGAGCATGGCACTGACTCGTGAGAATTACTGATACCACAAAACAATAAATATCCAGACTCATCCTTAGCATTGCCCTCAAAGGAGGGTACAAGCAAATAGCTCACCTTGGAAACCTCTTGGCTTGTGAGGGAAGCAAGCTGTAAAACTTGAGGATTTTCTATTGTGTGCCAAGAGAGCTGGACATGCTGACCCAGGGCTGCTTGGAAGAACACCCTAATCTCTTTGTCCTGACACTTTGCCATCTGTCAGGATGGTGTTTTAAGGAAGAGAGAGGGAACGTGTGTCTGATGGAAGGGGAGCACTGTTGCAAACACTTGAATTGTTCTGATCTGAACAGTGGAATTTCTCAGCTCTGAAGTTCTGCAGTGAGAACTGCAGCAGAGATGGTCTCTGAAATAAGGTGCTCCCAACAGTCTGGAAGCTTCTTGTACGTTCTGTGGTAGAGTGTGGATCAGACCCAGCATATGCTGGATGTAGTGGATTTGAGCCACCTCTCAGTGAGGCTCCCTGGGTGTAGGTATAGCCCCCTTGAAACCCATAAGTTGGGCCCAGAGCACACAAATTAGTAGAAGATATTTATTTCCAGTTAATCAGTGCAAAACCAATATGGTAGGTAAAAACAAGTATAGAATAAATGTCTAAACATAAAGATGAGCTTTAAAATTTTATCTATATTCCAAAACCAAAAATTCTTTTTTGCTGCATTGCAGATCTCTCTGTATGCACGTTCTCTATATCTCTCTCAAGCTAACAAGAGCAAAAGTGGTTTCCCAGCAACCAGAGTTAAAAACAGCTTTTCTTCTGTTTCTTTTCCTACACAGGATTTATTCTATTAATTAGGTTACTTCTAGTTAACCCACATAATCTTGTAAGGGTCTCTGCTAATACCACAGCTATTGGGGAAAGTCTGTAATGCCCAAATCTCTATAGGTGTACAATAAAATTAGTTCATGGAAGTGATGCTGTGTTATTATTTTTATTGTGTTGTTTTTTGAGGAGGGTGGAGTAGAGGCAGGAGAGGAGCATGACTCTAAAAAACGAAAATCTCTCCTTTGGTTTTGTCATGCTTTTTTAAGTTATGTTTTGGCATAATAGAGCAGCCCCCTGGACTGAATCAGTGCATTGACCCCTGCCCAAAGGGAGGGTAAATGTAAATGACTGACAAGTTGCATGAGAAGGAAGTGAGTGGTTCAGGGTGGGAAAGGTGGAAAGGCAATGTGTCAGCAGAAAGATCTTTGGTTGATAATAGAATAAGTAAAACTCGTGACTTGAAGCCAGAGCCTTTCTCTGATGCTTAAGAAAGCTTTAAGTATAAATCTCTGTGGAAATAACTAATGCATGCTTATATCCAGTACTGGAAAAGCCTACAGAAAACAGGTTGCAGGAAGTTAATTTTGTAGCTTTCAGCATGTAAAGGAGCAGCGAGATACCTGCTCTGAAGTTGTAAGCCTGGGAGCCGATGCTGAAAAGCAAAACATCCACAGTTAATAAAATCTATATATTTTTTTTTGACATAAGTAACTTGCAGAGTTCAGTACCATGTGTGGTGCCAAGTCCAAGTTAATTGAAATCACTGCAGAGGAAAGTATTTCTGTGAAGAATGGTAGCGTTGACAGGAATATTAGGGATTTCTTTTCATAACAGTTTTAGATGTTGCAGAAACTCTCAGAGTAAAGTAGAATCTTCTCATAGTGTAAGTCATTTCAAAGGCATCTCCATTATGACCTCTTACATATACTTCCTTTAATGTATGTAGTGCTGCCCACTCTTAAACAGAACACTGCTTTGATGCAGTAGAGTAATGCTGTGTTGCTTCTGTTTGACTAATACCGGAGAAGCAGAAATTCATTTCAATTTAAATGCTGATTT
Organism: Hafferia zeledoni; assembly: GCA_035583235.1. NCBI lineage: Eukaryota > Metazoa > Chordata > Aves > Passeriformes > Thamnophilidae > Hafferia > Hafferia zeledoni. Next base: position 23,359,637 of record JAWWEV010000115.1, on the reverse strand, counting down.
CACATTTTCATGGGCAGTTAGGCTGGTGGAGCAAATGCAGAATAACAATATTTAGAAGTTTTATATACAGCTTCCATTAAATGATCAGAAAGTACTTTGTGCATATTGCACATTGCTACATCCTCTACATTCTTGTGACCACTGTCACAGAGGATTTAAGTGTCTTTCCTCAAGCCATGCAAGTGAAGAGCTGCAAAAGGATCTTGTAAGAGTAACTGTCTGAAGAACAAAATCATAGATGAGGTTCTGTGTTGTCAAAATGTAAAGTGGCATATATGGGAATAAACAATACAAGCTTTACATAGGAAATTATGAGCTCTGTGGTGATACTTCTCAAGTAGAATGCCAGTTTGGGATTATAATGCTAGTTCTAAGAAAGCATCAGCTCTGTATATTACAACAGCTAAAAAAAAGTCAAACATTAAGAGGATGGAGAACATGATGATGCCACAATGAAAGCCTTTGGGTTGCTCTGTGTGGACTTCTTTGTGCCTTTCTGGTACTGTCATCTCTACAGGAATGTTTCAGTACTGGAAAGGTTCAAAGGGACACCAGTAATGGTCAAAGGTTTGGGAGTGACACAAAGGGCATACAGTCCTGAGTAGCATGGAGATGATGGTCGTGACTGGGTTCATTTTCTCCTCAACTTGAAGAACAGAGAGTCATCCAGTGAAGCTACTGACAGCCAGGAAACAAAAGGAAGTGGTTCTTCATGCAGAGGGTCCACTGATCTCTGAAACTCCTCAGCAAAAGATGTTTTGGGTGCAAGAATTTTAATTGGTTGAAAGGAAGAGTGGCTCAGCACTTACAAGGGTAGTTACTAAATTTAAGAAATTGCAATGGACTCAGGAAATCCCCTGCACCAAAAGTGGTTAGAGGTTAGGAAAAATTAGGGAGAGGCATTGAGTTTGCTTGTCCTGATCCTACTGTTTCCTAGGCAACTGCCTGTGACCACTGCTAGAGGCTGAATACCGGTTAGATGGACTCGAGGTCCGAGTCAGTACAGCCGTATTTGTATTTGGGTAGCAGCAATCACTACCATGTGCTTGAGGCTTCCCAGATTTTGTTTCAGATACTGTATCAACATGAAGGTGGTGAGTTTTTATCATTTACAATGAATTAACTCTTCTTTTTTTTTTAAGGCTCTGACAAATGGACACATCAAGAAAGGAGACTATTCAAAGAGGCATTGTCTACCTACAGCAAAGATTTCATATATGTACAGAAAATGGTAAGGTTATTTCTGGTTTTCCCTTTTGCTGTATTCTTTTCCTCTTCATTTTCCCTCCAGTGCCAGACCAGCTTATTGCAGGCACAGAGCCAGCAGCAGTTATGAGAACACCTGTAGGAGTGATTTATTCATTGGGTGTACCTGTACATTAGGTACCAGTAAAAAACAGTTATAAATAAATAAAAGCTGTTCCTTGTGTTAATACATGTAAAAGTTTCCATATCTGGAATCAAAATCCCAGTGTTCTACCCGTGAGGTAAGTATGGTTCTCCATGATCATCTTGATTCTGGCAGTTTGGTACAAGGTACCTGAGTCACTGGCATTGAGCCTGGTGCCAGGAAGAGTTGAAACCTGTTAATAAAGAGAGAACATGTTTGGGCTTAATTTTCATGTTCTGCCACAAAGCAGAAAAGACAAGGTGTATTCATCTCCGGGCACAACACCCTACTTGTTACCTCAAATGTTGAAAAACGTGGATTTATTCAAATCAAGTCGTAATTCCTAGATTTCTCAGTTGTAGTGTACACTTGAGCTACAAAAGTATATTCTGAGTCATTTTCTGGCAGGAGTCTAGAGAATCCCACAGAAATCTACTGAAGGTGAAAACGTCAACACAAATTTGACTGAAAAAAAAAACAAACAAGGAAAAAACCCTATTCTACAAGAGCATTCCTGTTGTGGTCAAACTGCCTTTTCTTTTTCTCCATTTGAATGTTTGAGTAGTAAAGCCAGCCTCTTGGAATATATTAAAATTGTGTTGAATGAGAGGCAAAAATGGAGACTGGACTACTTCTGTATTCACTTTAATACAGGTTAAGTCTAAGACAGTTGCACAGTGTGTGGAATACTACTATACCTGGAAGAAAATCTGGCGTTTGGGACGGAAACATAGAACACGTTTAGAGAAAAAAAGAGACGAATGCCTGGTGAGTCTAAAAGAATATGAGAAGCTTTAGCACTTGATAATTTTAGTTTGTTCTGTTTTGAGGAAGAGGTTGAACTAGGTGACATAGGTATCTTCCAACCGAAATTATTCCATAACCTTAAATTATGTATGAACATTGTGTGACCTCAGCTTACACCAAGATTTGTGTTCCTGGACTGTAACAAGTTGAAAGTGCATTATTTAACTGTAGTGCAGCAGGTAAACCTCTGTAAATTATGCCTGTGCCTATGTGTGCTCCTAAAGGGTGCCCTAATATTCTAGTACAAAATACCACTTGAGACATGTTGGTTTGTGAGTTGAGTTGGGTTTTTTTTGTTTAGTAAGTAACTTGGCTACAATTACAGCATACACTGCCTAGTTCTAATGGCAGGAGGAGAGTACTGCACCCTGACATCTGTAGATCGTTGGAGCCATGTAACCGGGGGAGACGGGTTTATGGCCTGACCAGACGACTCTATGGGAGTTAACAGCAACAGGCAACTTTATTCATATGCACAGAAACTCTTAGACACTTTAAAACTGTATTCTTCTGCGGCTGTGCCACCTTGGCATTGACTGTTGGTTAACAATGCTGTTTACATTACAAAGCTTGTTCTAATTGGCCGATTACACACATCTGCTGAGAAGGTGGCAGCAGTCTCTGATCTCATTAACTAGTCCTTAAAGTTACATCACCTAATTAACATAGGCAGTTCAGCACACAGCTTGCTTTTTAGGCCAAGTACCATATGAAATTCCACCAGAGCCACAGCTCCATAATACAGGTGGAGGGTGTTTTGAGCACTGCAGAGAGGCTTCACATGCTATAGCTTATCCATTAAGTGGTGGCAGTTCCAGCAAGACAAGAAGTTCATTCAGGATGGGAAGAAATACTGTAACCAGGAAGCAGGCTTGACTAAACAGCATGCTATTCAGAACTGTCTATGTCCTACTGTCCAGTGCTGTCTGTCTTTGACCATGTTTCTAGTAGTTCTTAAATGCACTGTCTATTTTAGACAAGTGGAGAAGAGGAAGTGTTAGAGGAAGATGAGGAGATCGAAGAAGACAGAAAGGAAGAAAGGGAAATGCAGAAGTCTCCTGACCCACCACCTATCCCTCTTGTTGGACCTATAGATCTGCCTCCTCTTCAGGGTCTTCCACTTTCTTCGTCCTCCTTCATCTGTGAAATGCCAAACTGTGGCGCTGTAAGTGTGTTTCATATATTTAAGGGGGGGAGGGAGGGTAGTGGTGTGTGTAAACCAATGAACTGTGATTTTCGAGTTTGTGGATTTAGACTATTTCTGGCCAGTGATACCTACTGAATATCTCTGTATTACAAAGAGATTACAAATATTTTGACTACTTTTAATTCTTGACTTTTAATCCCCCGCCCTGCAACCACAAAGTATAAGCAGTTTGATCTGTACAGAAAATTGAATCCTGAGATGGTGCATCAGTTAGAATTACTATATGGTAACAGGTCCTATTATGTTGCACAACTGTAATAATAGGATAGCTCACTGCTTTGTTTTATTATGACTAAGTTTCTTTAACTCTAGTGGGATATTGCTGAAAACAAGCACTAAGTAGCCCAAGTGGATTGTGCATCTTAGATCTGTACTGTTTCTCTCTTGTGATATGAATTCAGCAGCCCTGTTGCAGTGTTTTCTTGTGATTTCTTGGTTTTAAGTTTTTTGTTGTTGGGGTTTTCTTCCTTCCCTCCACTCTACTCCTGGTCAGGTGTTCAGTTCCCGACAAGCGCTGAACGGCCACGCTCGCATTCACGGAGGTACGAACCAGGTGACCAAAACACGATGCACCATTCCAGGCACTAAGCAGAAATCTGGTACGCAGAGCGGGTACTGCTCCATCAAGAGTTCGCCTGCCCACAGCACAACAAGCGGTGAGACCGACCCAACAACAATTTTTCCTTGCAAGGAGTGTGGCAAGTAAGTAAATATGACTGTCCTGCAGTATTGCATCACATTTGCCTGTTTAGATTCCAGATCAGTAATGCTGTGAACAAACCCTTTGTTTTGCTCTGATGGTCTCAGAAAAACTTTTCTCCCTGGATGACATGTCCTCCAACCAAAACTATCAGAGATGGGTTTGCATGACATTTTGGATGTGATACCCTTGCAGTGTTTACTCCTATTATCCTGAATCAGTTTATCTGCTAGAATTTCTACATCTGACAGTCCAGCTTCCTGCTTCGTCACAGACTGGGATGTGACAGTAGGCGACTTTTTCTGTGGTTCTATGCTTTGGCCATCCTCAATGTGATATTCCTTCACTTTATCCCTGTTGTGCAAGATTGTCGTGAAACTGGTACAGGGAGAATTAGGATGTGCATAGATACTGAAGCAAGTGTGGGAGCTAAAAAATTACCTCTGGCAAAGTCATATTAGGCCATTTTGATACCATCAGGATGTATAAATCTGGTGGTCTGTCCCTGAAATTCGCACCATGGCACTGCAGACTTCACTGACTTCTATTTCAGGACAAGGAAGCAAATGTACTGATAGGTTGTTGAGTCTTTTTTGGCTCACTTCATCAAAAGCATGCATTTTTATCTGATTTATTTTTCCTTTAAAATTTAGGGTATTTTTCAAAATCAAAAGCCGCAATGCTCATATGAAGACTCACAGACAACAAGAAGAACAACAGAGGCAGAAGGCTCAGAAAGCTGCAGTGGCAGCAGAAATGGCAGCCACTATTGCAAGAACTACTGGGCCAGCTGGGCATAGTTTGATCCCCCTGGATCACATGGGTTTGGTTAAACATGTGGAAAACGTTGGTGACATTGACGATGATGTTGTTCCGGATCTGGGTGATGTCATGGAAGAGAACGAAGTCATGGATGCTGACCTTTTATTGGATGATGAAGATCCAGATCTACTGCAGGATGATGCTGAGTTGTAAATAACGTTGTTTGATAGACAGCTACTGAGCACACCCTGAATGGATCAATCAGGAAACCTGGACTGCTTGTCTATTCCCCACTGATTGTAAACTACCTGTTGAAAATGATAATTCTTTTATCCAGGTCTAGAAAAAAAATTTGCTTTTTTCCCTTTTTTTTATTAATTTGTGTTTTGGGGGAAGAAATAAATAATTGGTACAAATATTCTTACAAGGTGTTTTTATGTGAGCTCTTTTTGCTGATAACTTCCAAGGCCACTAATTACAGAAGTTTGGGATTCTGATATCAGTTCCTGCCAGATGGTCCCAGTAGAATCTTTAGTCTTTAACTCTTCAAGTTTCATTTTACCCCAGTTGCAAGAATAAACATCACACACTTTTGATGAAACTTTTTTTTTGCCTACACTGGATAATTTCCAGCATCTTTTAGAGAGTAAATGTCATCTCTCTTAAAGATACGATTATATTTTTTGTCTTTGTGCTGTCATTTTAAGGGATATGGAGGAAAAAAATCTGATTTAACTGTGAAATAGTTACAGGAGTGACTGCATCATCTGTAATATTGCAGTACATTTTCAGTTCTGTCTTGTTTACACAGGACATTTTAGACCTTCCATTTTAGCAAGGTTTTAGTCTTCTGATTTTAGAATGACCTAATTCAAGGACTGAAGAAAGAAAATGATTGTACTGTGGTTCACATCATCTGATGGGAACACTTGAATCAGGAACGCTGCCTTGGTAATCAGATTGCACTGGAAATACTATGCTGTGACAATAAATCACACTGTGGAATAGCCATCTCCATGGTTTTAGGGGAGTCTGTGCTTGAGCAATGCAGGGTTCTTGCCTGTGGAACAGAGACTGATGGAGTATATGCATTCAGCACACATTAGTTATTGCTTCCAGGTATAACGTTATTCTTGTGCCATTTTCAGTCCTCATTGCATCAAATTAAAATGTTGTTTATTCAGTAAAGCTTTCTACAAAGGTGAGTTACGTTGCTGATTAATTGCTGTTTCTCCTCCCTTAGGTCCAGATCTACATGTTGGGTATCTCACACCATTTATATAAATTTACATTTGGTTTTCTGAGTAAATAGTATATCAAACGAATTGGACCTCACAGAATTAAGAATTAAGGAAGAATTGGAGTTAGGTTGAGTGGACCTTTAGTTACAGAGTATGAGTGATGATTGTAGAGCTTTCACAGGTAGCAGCACTGATTTTCTTGTGAATTTTGCACAGTAGAGAGTATTGCTAACTTTATAAAATATTTTATAAGATTGATTTCAGATCTTCCAGGTTTCAGGGTTGTTTGGGGTTTTCTTTATGGGGATTGCATTTTGTTTTATTGGGGTTTTTCTGCCACATTCCTAATACCTTTAGCAGAATCTGAGTGATGGTAGGTCTTATTTTCTACTGTCTTTCTTCCTTGTTTAACTATGCAAAATGAGGGCAAATTATGACATTTTTATAGGAGTACTGGACCACACAAGTTCAAGAACAGTGGGACCCCATTGACAGAGAGAGTTGCCTTCTCTGTCAGAACCAAATACGTGAAGCCAAATGACCTCAAGTTTCTATTTAAGGTTAAATGCTCTGATAGTAAAGAGTAACCCTTTAGGAGAAAGGAAGTAACTTCTCAGTTTCTGGTTAGTGAAGTTGCTGCGTATATGGTTGGTTGAGTGTTTTTGGGGTTGTTCCAGAGGTTCTTTCAGTTGGTTTTGACCAGTGGGTGAAATTTCACTCCCTCTGCCACATAAGGGATGTTCTCAGTTCCTGTGCCCTTGAGTTTCAGATCAGGCAGCTTTTCTTTCTTTGTTGAACTGCCAGTCAGGCACTGCCCAGCAGTTCCTTGCTGTGATGTGTTGCTTTTGCAGGGGCCATGTGGGTAACAGCTGAGTGCCACCAGCGAGATCCACAACAGGAAATCCCACTGCTTGTGCAAGTCTTCATGGTTTGCAAAGTGGAGGCTTTTTTGAGCTGTAATGTGTTGGCTTTTAGGAGCCTGTGTTAGAAACAACCCAGCAGAATGTCCTCTCCCTCTCCCAAACTTCTGTCATTTTTCTATCTAAGGATCTTGCTGAGAAAGGCTGCTACACTGGAAAATGGATGTGTTTTCAGGTTCCCTGTTAATGGTGGGGGGAAAAAAACTGTGTGTTTAAGCAAAATGGTATTTGAAATCAGAATTCTGCTCGAAGAACAGTGAAACACATTAGAATTTTACAGGCTTGATTCTGAAGAACAGCTCTGTATTGAAGAATCTACAGTGGAACAATTGGACAGGATCTGTGCTAAACTTAGTATCTATGGATATATATATATATATACACACATGCATATATATGCCTGGTTCTGTAACATTAATTGGATGCTGTACAGCCAAGAAAATAGAACAATGATAACCAAAGAAGTTATTCATAAAGGAAAAAAAAAGTACATTTCCTAAGCAGTACTTGGTTTAGGCCTCAAACATTGACTTCATCATTATTAAGTGTTGGATTGGCTGGTGTAAAACATGCTGTCTGCCTATTTGTATGAGTTGGACATAGTTTTATTTCAGAAAACCTTTTTCTGGTTGGTGATGGAAGACTGTTCAATATTGGACCTAGTCCTCTTTGATAAAACCTGTACATACAGAAAACATATTTTATGAGAAAAATCTTATTTTCAGTATTTAACTGTTATTTTATTAGAAGATGGTTGTGTAAATATTTTAGGTGCTTTAGTGTAAAAAGTGAACTGTAATTTTAGGTGGCAGAGGAAGTAACAAAATAAAAAACTATACATTTGATAGAGCTTGTGATCTATGGTGGTTTCAGGTTCCCGCTGTGGCATTTGACTTGCACAAAGCTTAATTTCAGGTCACTGCCTATCTGCTTGTGTGTGTTTAAGGATGGCTTAGTGGAGTTAATTAGTACTCGTTTATTCCCCACCGCCCTTTAAATATTTGGTACCGATCCGAAACTGTGTTATATTATTAGCAGAAAGGGGTTTGTGTGCCATTTCCAGTCATTTTTATACTTAGGTAACACACAGTCGAGTGGGGTTTGCTCCAATGACCTTGTGTAGTTTTTTCAACGATTAAGTGGCGGGGGAGAAAGCTGAAAACCAAGGTTCGTGCCACCGTTTTTTCAAGGATTTCTGTAGCACAGGCCGGGGGCGCCGGTGAGGGGACCGGACCGGGGCTCGCCGAGGGCGGGAGGCGGCGGAGGGAGGGGGAGCGGTGCCGGCGGCGAGGGCCGGGACGGGGAGGCAATTGCCGGCCACAGCAGCCCCCGGCCCGTGTCTCTGCCCCCTGTCCCTGCCCCGTCCCGTCCCGCAGCCCCCTGTCCCTGCCCCGTCCCGTCCCGCAGCCCCCTGTCCCCGCCCGGTCCCGTCCCACAGCCCCCTGTCCCCGGCCCGTGTCTCTGCCCCCTGTCCCCGGCCCGTGTCTCTGCCCCGTGTCCCCGGCCCGTGTCTCTGCCCCGTGTCCCCGGCCCGTCTCACAGTCCCTTGTCCCTGCCCCTGTCCCACAGCCCCCTGTCCCTGTCCTTGTCCCTGCCCGGTCCCACAGCCCTCTGTCCCCGCCCCGTCCCGCCCCCCCGATCCCGCCCTTCTTCTTCCGGCGGGGTCGCGCTGGGCGGGGCAAGATGGCGGCGTGGGGGCTGTGGCGGCGGCTCTGGCAGGTGCGGGTTGGGGCAGGACGGGGCAGGGGGAGCCGCGTCCTCCCTCTCCTCGGCTTTTCCTTCGGCATCTTCGTTCCTGAAGGGAGGGGGGAAAGGGGACACGGCAAATGGTTTCCTTTGGGCTGCGGGAGGGTTGGGGTTGTGCGGCGTGGTTGTGTCTCTGCACGCCATCATCGCCTGACGGTCGAGCCAGAACTCTGCCCTGCAGAGCTGGGGTTTTTGCGGGCAGGTAATCTGGGGGTGGGCGGTCCCGTGGTGTGAAGGAGAGCACTCTGGACTCTGAATCCCAAGGACCTGAGTTCGAGTCTCAGTGGGACCGTCCCCTGGCAGTTCAAGCCTCCCTGCCATCCCATCCCGTCACAACTCGGATGCCTGTGACTACAGGCTCTTGTAAATAGTCCCTGTATTTTATTAGATGTCATTAGAAAATTAACAGATGTATTTTAGTAGTTTTAGGTATTAAGGCTCAAGTAGTTCTCAACATAAACTTTGAAACATTCTGAATGATTATCAACCACAGTGGCAAATATTCAGTGCTCCTGAAGTTGCTTATTTTGTCATGCATTTAAAGAATGTAATACCAGCACCTCTCTGTGAACATCTGGATTTGAAAGGGTTACCTGAGGGAAGGTATTTGTCCAACAGTCAGCTTTGTAAACAGGAAACTCCTCTGCCTGTTCTTGCAGGCACCTTCCGTGTTGGAAGCAGCATTTGTAGGATAACTTGCAATTGAGGCAGAATTACTTCAAAAAAACAGATTGATTCACTGCTGATGTATAATGAGTGTATAATGCATAGTGGAAAAGGTATGGAGACCTGGTAGCATCATATAGTCAGTTGTGCACATCCATGAGCAGCTACTGTAAGATTACCTGAGAAAGTGTCAGTTCTCGCTGTTTTCTGATGTTTTCATTAGGCAGTCACCTGTATAACTCCTGGATGGGGTGTCTGTCTTATCTCTTAAAGCTATGTTAAAAAAAGAGTGCCAGGGGGCAGGGTAAGAAGGTAATTTGGCTTCACCATTCTGCTGCTGCAGCCCTGAGGTTCTGTTCGGCAAGTGAGAGCTCTGTCCTCCTCTCCCCCTCAAGTACTCTGTAACTTTGTCAAATTAAGAATTAGTGAAAGGAAGCTACAAGCCACATAGTGTTCAGAGGTAAACAGTTATTTTAGTACAAAAAATAGTAGTGTTACATCTTGATTAACAACTGTATTCCCTTTCTAACAGAAAAATTATGCTATCTCTTAAATATGATTCGTTAACTTGTAAGAAGGACTTCTATTTAAATGTTCTCTTCAAAATGACAAGGAACTTTTTTTTCTGAAAAAAATGGAAAATTTCTCATTAAATTCAGAAGTTGAATTTTTGCATTTATAGGATACTGTTTTCAGTTGCTTTTACTTAGTCCTACTTAAGCTTATCACTTGACAAAACCAATAGATACTGTCCTATGAAAGTAAAACTGAAGAGAAAATGTAATCATACACACAAAAGGCATCTGATGCCAGACAGAATACATTTTTCTGTTGAAAACATGCTTTGTGATTGCTATTCAGATGCCTCCTTAGTAAGTGCATACTGTTATTGTGCCTTTAATGTGTTCCTTTTTTAGGTGCTGTTGTATACTGAAATACAGTTCCATGCTCCTGTTTTCCTGTGTTTTCTGATGGAGCGAACTTCATATGTTGCCAGATCAGTGCCTAGGAATGTGCTGTGTTTTGCTGTGCTAAAAAGTAATCTTTGATAAACCTTTATTTGCTAACCTGCCTACTTTCTGGTTTGGGAGGAAAACAACATAAACCTATTTGTTTTGTACAGGGATCAACTTTTCCTGTCAACTATGCAAGCAGAATTATGCAAAAGCAGTATTTTCTTCCGTAAGTATAAAGGATCCTTCTTCTTCCACTGCTCCTGCATAGTCCCTAAAAAAAATAACTCCAACTTTCACAACTTATTTTATGCTTCCCTCGTTGTATTTCTAGAAGCTCCAACTTGATGGTAGCGCAGCCGGCTGGATCCCATGTTGATACACAGGAGCCTAAGACTAATCCTTTGGTAAGTGTTTTGTACCATGGTATTTTGTGTATTGTCTTAGTAATGAAGAGGACATACAGAAAAACTTGAATTCCTTTCTTGCAGCTTTTTAAACTTCTGTTTTAATGATGTCAAATTTGTCATAGAGAAATAATTTAGATTACTGGCATTTGAAATCTTTTGGGGTTTATTGGGCAAGATGCTTTAGCTCACAGTTGCCTCTTGGTCACTTTCTGCTTTCTGTGTGCAGCTGTGACTCTATGAATAAATACCAGCTTTTTGGCCACACTCAGTTCAGTGCCTGTGGCAGATTAGCACCTTATTTAACCAGGGCTTCAGAAACATCTGACAGCCAGCATTAGATCACAGAATCATAGAAACAATTGGGTTAGAAAAGACCTCCAAGATCATCAAGTCCAACCCTTGGGCCAACTCCAGTCCATTTACCAGATCATGGCACTCAGTGCC
>JAWWEV010000115.1:23336400-23348291 GCA_035583235.1 Hafferia zeledoni | reverse complement strand
GGACTTGTGCTCCAGTCCCTTCACCAGCCTTGTTGCTCTTCTCTGGACCTGCTCCAGCCCCTCAATCTCTTTCCTGATCTGAGGGGCCCAGAACTGAACACAACACTCAAGGTGTGGCCTCACCAACGCAGAGTCCAGGGGAAGATGGGCAGTGCTGATCCAGCCTTCCTGCCCTGTCTGGTGCATGCTGGATTTACTGTGCTAAACTGCCTAGGAGTGAACCTATGGGAAAATCCACACTTCCGGACACACCAGGGCTCTTCAGATGATCAGTGAGCCCAGGCCATCAGAAACTGAAGCTCTGACTGAAAATCATAAACTTGTATTTGCATAAACATAAAGGATGATACTCCTTGGGAAGCCTGCTGTGTTTAAAGTAGTCTTGTAACTAACTTAGTAAAGTGAGGATTCTGGTTGTTGTCCATAATGTTCTAGTTAGTTTTGATACCCAAGCAGACTCTTAAATATTTGGGTATTCTCTCACTGCTATTTAAAATACAAATATTGCTGCTCCAGATTTGCCTTAACAATGAGTTTCATTCTTGCCTTTGCTAGTTTTGTCTTCCTTATATTTATCTGGCATTCCTTTTTGGATGGAGAAATTTTACCTAACTGTTCAGAAGTTAGTTATCTCTTCACACTTTGCCTTCCCTGATGAGACCTGTCAGTCAAGGTCATACAGTCAGCCCCTGTTAGACAAATTAAAACAAGCAGCTGAACAGGTTGTGGGGTGTTTGTCCTCATTTACAAATGGGATGCACAGGTTAAGGACACAGGCAGTGTGAGCATTAACTAAGAAGAAGTGGTAACTCTTATCCTTTCTTTAAAAATGCAGGTATCTGTTTCAGATGAGCCAGAAACACTGTACAAGAGACTGTCCATTTTAGCTAAAGGTCACGATAAAGCTGTGTTGGACAGCTATGAATATTTTGCAGTGCTTGCAGCTAAAGAACTTGGCATCTCTATTGAAAAAGTGTAAGTAACTGATCTGTAGAGTGATGTGGTGTCAGATGCTTCTTATGTCATCTACTGTAATTCAGGTTCTGTGCTCAGAAGTATAATTTTCTTTTTTTCTTTTTTGTTTTAAGAAATGGATGTAATACAACAGTTTTTTTCTCAGGTTATAAATCTGACACTTCTTAGATGGCAGCACAGTAGTAAGTTCTGCCCTCAGCCCTGCCATAGTGGACTCCATGAAGGATATTGACAGTACTCTTAAGTACAGCTGTCAGTGCTGTGGCTTCCCTGAGCTAATGTTGGCTAATACCTGAGTGTTAACCATGCCCATGTGAGTTATAATGACAAACTGTACCAGTGCTTTATATTTCCTTGTAGATCTTCTAAATGTCAAAAAGAACAGGGGTTCCAGCATAATCTGTGAGATAAACTTGTATTATCATACTTTATATAACATGAAATTTTCTTTTTCTTTGTTCAGACATAAACCTCAAAAGACGATAGAACGACTCACACTTCTCAAATCTGTACATATTTACAAGAAGCACAGAGTTCAGTATGAAATGAGAACACATTACGTGTGTTTGGAGGTAAGAACGAAGGAAAAAAGTTGTTCTGGGTGCACAATTCAGAGATGTTACTAAGTGTTCAAGAGCAAAAACAAATTTCCTGTTGACTTGGTTTGGGGAGGAGAGTGTAGGGGAACATTGGAAAGCAGCAGACCTGGGTACATCAAATGTAACACAAGTTGGTCTGAGTGCACAGCTTATGTAATTTTTGACTCAAAGGCTGGTTTTGACCATCATCTTGACAGCTGAAAGAATGACTAAAAGAATAAGGTAGAATTGAGGGTTACCTTTGTGTATGTTATGCTCTTGGTTTGCAAAAATTGGTGGGATGGGAGTCTTTTCAGGAAGGGAAGAAGATGCAACTAAATCATTGGTATTGCCAATCACTGAGGATTCTGTTCTCTCTGAGTTTGAGGGTTTTGAACAGACGAACTTCTGCCCTATGCAGCATTATTATTATATGGCACACTAAAACTGCATGGAGGAAATGCAAGAAAGGAAGCGTAGACAAACCACGAGCTCTGTGGCTGATGACATCTGCATGGTTTAGAATGCAACTGTGGTTGACTTTCTTAGAAGAAAGGTTTATTGCCAGCATTTTGTGGCTCGTGGGTGTCTTACTGTGTATTTGCACAGCGCTGAGCAAAATGGGACTTTAAGTCCCCAGACATCAGTGCAGTACAAGTGGCTGCCCGCAGACCATGAGAGCTATTTTTGCCTTCCAGGAAAAACTAAAACATCAGTAATCCAGTGGAACCAGGAGAAACTAAAAAATCAGGAACTCAGTGGAACTCTGGAGTTGCAGGATTTATAATAGGCTTGAACTTTGAGACTATGCAAAAGCTGGTAACTCTTGCATAACCTGTAATTAATTTCATCTGATACTTGCACTTCCATTATGATGGAAGTGATCCACCACTTCCGTTGTAATCAGTGCCTGTGATCCCAGGCATCGTGTGCAGTTCTGTGGAGTGAAGTAACTATTTTCTACTTGCATGAGAGTTCAGTACAGATCAACCACCTCTGCTTAATATTACGGAAACTACCTTTTCTGTAAGATGTTTGGTACCATAGCAAGAGCTAAAAACAAGCTAGGGCAAACTTTTGGGGTTTTTTTTCTGTTTGAAGTATTAGTAATAGTAGTTAATTAAAGAAATATTACTTCTGTTTTAGTTAAAATACCTAACAAGCAGTACTGCTGCAGTTTACTTGGAGTATGTGCAACGAAACTTACCTGAAGGTGTTGCCATGGAAGTAAAAAAGGTGAGTTTCCACCCACATTGTTAACTTAGTAATTTATGAGACTTAAGTCCTGATGCAAGTACCAATCACTACTGACATCTTTAGAAAGCCTGAGGAAATGGGTGTGGTTTGGAGGGAACATTTTTCCCAAGTATTCCACGTTGAAGAGGTTGTGTTGCTTGGAAGTGCCACTAGATGGCATTTTTAATCTGAGCCATATCTCAAACCAGAGTAAATAAAGCAAAGTAGTTAGATGTTAGCTAGTTGGTGTAATAAATGGTTATTTTGCTTTCCTTTTAGACCAAGATAGAGAGAATACCTGAACATATTAAGAAACCCGTTTGGGATACACTACCTCAAATAGAAGAAACTGAAGTCAAGTCATGAACACATCAGGTACTTGGCTCTGTTAGTAGTGGAATTCACTGCTCCTATTAACCTAATTTCCAGAGACAGTCCACTGTTAAATAAAAGTTCTTTTATAAAGAAACTTTATAAACTCTTGTTTCATCAAATTATTCTTGCTTAGAACTCCAGTACATGTACACTGAACAGCTATAAAGTGAAGAAGTTTGACTGTACTCTGTGATCAGTAATGGGTAATTTATAATAAGTTGTAGAAAGTGTGTATATATAAATATATATAAATTCATCATCTGCTTTTGGTACTTGATGGCTTCTTAGTTCTGAAATACTTTGCAAATCCACATTTGTGTGATGTTTAATATTACGGATGCCACACTGTTGTCCAGTTAGCAGTTGGATAAACTAGTTTGTTGCATAAACTATTTCCATTCTTTAATTCTTTTCCCATTCCTTTACCACGTTTCTCCAGTTTTGCTTTCTGCCAGCTTTCTTAGCAAGTGCCAACAGCAACACTCCAACCATTGCTTTAGGTCTTGTCTCGACTCATCTTCCTACCTACTGACTGTCTCAGTTTCAGTCAGAAAATTTTAGTTGCATTTGAGAGGAAGTTAATAAAAACACCATGCTTCATACCATTTATAAACATCTCAGCATGCTGTATTCTGTTCTGTTCTTACGAGTCAGACATCCAAAGCTTAAATGATTCCTGTCTGAAGTTCCTACTTGTGCATCCCTATAGCAAAACTGCCAGGATTGCCAGTTCCATGCCCTGAAGCCAAGGCAACATGCCACACAGGCTGTTCTGTGCATCACAGCAAAGCATCCCTACCTTCCTAGAACTTAGATTTCAATATGAAAGAGCCAAACCACTGTCAGTATTGCTGTCTGTGTCAACCAGCACTTCAGTCTTACGGAGAGAGGCAGTAGTTTTTCAGACATTGAGGTGAACTAAGTCGTTAGGATCAGTTTGGTATCATATCACTGCCTTTTTTATGAAGGAAGGATGGATGAAAATACTTGGCAGCACGCAGGAGCAAGATTTGACTACCAGTATCTGGTAGCCTGCAGTCTTGCCCTACAGTCAGAACACAGATTCTTAATGCTGCTGCTCTCACCCTTGGCTGGTACTGCATTAGCCTCATCTAGCAAAGCAGTTCAACCCAACTCAGTCATTCAGAGGAGATTTTTAGATGTTTGGTTAAGCTACTGCTCTCTCTTTCTAGATGGAGTTTTACTGTATATGATCTTAAGCAACAATAAACCTTCAACCTTGCTTTCTCTCTGTCTGTAATCTGTATGTGGCATTCAAGGACAGACATCTCTCATCTGAAATCCAGTCAGGTTCCTTCTACCCCTTTCTACACTGCTGTGTTCAGTTCTAGCCTGCTGGTGTACTCTCACTAAGCACTTCAGAACACCTTCAGTAGAAAAGAACTGAAAATACCTAAGAACACAGACAGACCAATAAGCAAATATTTGATTAAGTTTCCCCAAATTTAAAGGCAGACAACCCAAACTGTTTGCATTAACAAGAGGAAAATGGGGTGTTTCTGAATACAGTTCCTCACTGTTACAAGACTGCTTTATGGCCATCCTCAAGCTTGTATGGGTAGATATCTAACATCTACCAGTATGAGAAAATGCTTTCCCCAGAATCACAGAAAATAGATGCCATGTAAATCTGTTACAGGAAACCCACAGATTGGTAGCTTATAAGCACTAAGAAAAGTGTCAATAAAGTGGTAGTTAGATATGACAGTGAAACTTCATTCCATCAATGGTTAGACTGTCTCAGTCTGAATAGGAGCTGTGCTAAACACTGGCACTGAAGGTAGATAAGTTTTTGAATCCATTCAATCTTTGAAATCCTTGGGCACTGCCAGTAAACTGGAGGTGGATTTCCTTCCACAAATACTTTGTGACTAACAGGTGCCAGCCTACTTTGGGAGTCAAAAATACACAGACCGATACATTGTGTAAATCCGAGAATTCACTTACATTGGTGTTCTTTGAGTCATTTAACATTTAAAAATTGTCAGGAAAGCTCTGCTGAAAGGCAGTTGTAGCAGAATCCTATTATTTATGGATTAAAATATTTTAAAAACAGTCTAAATTACTCTGCATTTCCAAGATACCCAGGGTTCATTTGCCATATGTATCTTCCTGTACAAAAGTAATTTGTGAACAGTAGCTTCTGTATCATTTAGTGTGATGTTTAAAGAAACAATCTGAATTTATTCTTGTCATTTAATCAAAGTGTTCTAGAGCACGTATTTCTCTTCCTTATACATGTCAGAAGTCATCAGTCATGTCTGGAATGTTACTTCAGTTTTGGTTTCTGCAGTTAGTCTGAATCATAGCACTACTACAACTTAATTGTCATGTTAGCTTTAATCTGACTATGCAGAAAGCTTCTTGCTTTAGAAGTCTTTTCTACCAGTTCTGCATTTCATGTGCCAGTAAATTAATTACTATCTATCTGTTATTTCAGGGAACACTGGAAATACAGCAAATCCAAGGGAAAGTAATTTATGCAGGAAGTTGTGACATAAGAAGGTTTTACTCTTTGTATAATATAAAGCTGTAGTTAAAACTCCTTCAAGTCTGCTATTCTCTTAGATCAAACTGCACTAAAATAGGTGCAGTCTTTTATTTGTCCCTTCAAATTAGAAATTGGGAATAGAACCTCACATGGTGTTCATGGCTTTTCCGAGCAAGGGCCATTAGGAAATGCCACCTTTCCTGTAGTTTCTACATTTTTGCAGGCACAAAATAGTACAAATGGCTTTTAAAAATGTCTCTCCTATCATACAAGTTGGGGAGACTTCTTGTTCCTTTTCAAACATCTCATCCTCAGGTTTCCCTCTGACTGTTCAGAGAATCATAGAATCATAGAATCGATTGGGTTGGAAAAGACCTCTGAGATCATGAAGTCCAGCCCTTGGTCCAACTCCAGTCCATTTCCCAGATCATGGCACTCAGTGCCACGGCCAATCTCAGTTTAAAAACCTCCAGGGACGGTGAATCCACCCCCTCTCTGGACAGACCATTCCAATGCCTGATTACTCTCTGTTGCGGTTTTCTAAAGTTCAGGGGTTTTTTTCCACAAAACCACAGCATTCATCTTTGTCCATTTGTGTGGTCAAAAGTGGGAGTTGCATTTCTGAGAGTCATCAATAAGCCAAATGTGATAAATCACTGAGGTCCTCAGGGGATCTGTGTGTGTGACGGCGTATCAGTGAACCCCTGCATGCCTGTGCATACTCAGCACCTCAGCTGACCCTGTTTTGTAAGATACAGGAATCAGAGAGGTATTTTGTTTGCAGAAGGAATATGAAGAAGCCTGACCTTTAATACAAACAGTTTTATTTGTTCAGGTAGATGCACACGGCTCATGTAACGATTCTCTTCTGCAACACTTATGTATAGTAAGAGATCAGCATTATAGGATTTGAGGGTTTGTGTACTGTCTCACTGTTCAAACTTTCTAGTTCTCTTAACAAAACATGCCTTTCTTTTGAAATGCTGTTTATTGAATTACGAGGAACATGAGTGAAAAAAGTGCAAATCTTCTTTCTACTTAAATAAAATGCCAATTGATGCTATCAAAGAGCTCTCAGTGTATTACATTTGCTGAAGCAAGCTCTTTCATACATCAGCCCATTATTACAACTTCATTCTCTCCTGTTACATAAATATTAACTCTTTTTTGCCTCAGTATTAGAATGTTTCCTGTTCAAAATCAGGGGCTTTTTTTTTGTATTAGCTACTGAAAATATTCATAGGGCTTTTTCCCTGAGCCATTAGAGTACAAAAGTTTCACCTTTTGCTCAGGGAATGTTACAATGTCTACAATAGGGAGACACAGTGACATCATAAGTGAGTAACACCAACACACTTCAAACATCTACAGCAACTTCATACACCTAGAACTGTTTAGAGCTACTTTAGCCTGCAATGGCCACGCTGCTAAGAAATTAAAGAGCAGAATTTGCCATCAGAAATCAAATGCAGTGATGAAACTTTCACACCAAAACAATAATTCTGCATTATCCAAGAGGAAACATAAAAAATTATAACATAGATGAGTTCAGTAACTGTTAGGGGAAAAAGAAATTCTAGTGTTTTAAGTAGGATCAATTTTAAAAGGACCAGTTATTTCCTAATTTTGGCACCCACCCAGAAGCAGAGAAAGTAACAATACAGATTTCTTTCCACTTTTCTCTAGCATCTCATTAAAATCGATACCCTTACATAACCTGTACCAGTGCAGGGTATCAAGGGTTGGAAAACCTGGCCTTATATTCTCTGTTTTCTACAAACTTGAGTGTGAATGTACTGCAGAACTAATCTTGAAACATTGCAAAGAGTACTCATTTTTCTGGGTGCCCACAGAAGGCTGAGTGCTACAACTCCATCCCCTTCTTCACGTTCAGTTTTCCGCTTGTGGCAGTTGAACTCTACTGCATTATAGATGCTGCTACAGAAATGATTGTGGGTTGGCTTTTTTTAAGCTGATGTTGCTATAGAGAACACATGGATTCAGGCAGCTTTTGTGCATACCCTGGGTTTTTCTAAAATGCTGAGCCCCCTCCCCTGCAACCAACTGAAACTTTAAGACATTATATTTAGGATGTTACCTTATTCTCCATATTCCATATTTCTTCAGTGTGTAAGCTTTGTAGTTCTTTGAAGAACACTAAATTCATTGTAGTGGTTTTTACATGGATAATACATTACAGTAACCACAGTGTAAGGAATTACAGCATCAGTAAATGTATCAGCCATTTGTCAAAAGAATTGTAGCTTGATTTTCAATGACATCACTTGAAATACAGCTCACACTGGCAAAAAAAGCCCCAAACCAGTGGCAAAGCAGTTTCTAAACTTAGTTTCTATCAGCAAAATAAAAGCATCCGGCTAAATACAGCTATTTGAGAAGAGATGCTTAATACAAAAGCCCCCAGCAGTTCTGTTCTTAGCTAAATTCATGTTGCTTGAGGATAAACAAGCAAGTAACTTGAATATATAAGTAAAAAATACTTGCCTGAATAAGTTTTTGTTGATCATTAATACTACAGAAAGGGGATAAAGAAGTTATAAAAATCTGTTGCCTTGAATATGGCCATGCTTCAAAGAGTGGTTGTGTTACCATTCAGAAGATAATGGAATCATTCTTTCTCCAAAAAGTCATCCCTTTTCTGGAAGTCCTGCAGCTGAGCTGGCCTGTGGAAATGTTCGAGTCCAGAGGTGTTCACATTTTGTGGAGAGCTTTCAGTTTGTCCAGTAGCCTGTAAGTAAGCTGGGGGGCTGTGTGATAAAAATTTCATTTTATGTTTTAAGTCAGCAGCTGCTGAACCCTCTATTTGGTTATGGCTCTGCTGTTTTCACTGGCATTTCCTTCCTTGTTATTCTCTACATTTACGCAACCAGCACATCAAGGACACATCAAGGTACTTGCCTTTGCATAGGTGCCAGCTGTTACCAGGGAAGGAGTGATGGATGGATGGAAAGAGGTGACAGAGAAGATTAAGCAAGGGTAGTCTGAGATGAGGGAAGACATGAAGTCATCTCTTACCCTTCCCATTGCAGCAAGACGAGATCTTAAGTGACTCATCTTTATTATATACCACAGAAGTGCATTCAGTAAATAAATCAGCATTCAACTTTATAAGCTATATGCTACAGTCCATGGTGTAACTTACCTTTAAGTAACTTAGTGCAAATTATTCAAAGTTTAGCTCTGCATTTGTGCATTTGGATAGGAAGAGAGTATGATCAACATATTTATTCCAATTAAAAACATACACTAAAATGAAAAATTGTCATCTCACAAGGGAATGGGCAAAAACAAAAATAGAAAAGCAGAGATGAAAAAACCACACAAGTAAGCTGGTGCATTTGAAACAAAAGAATGAAGGCAATAAGCTAGGAAGGAGGAATCCATTATGTTCAGATTAGCAGAGTTCTCTAAAAGGAAGCAGCTTTTATAACCCATCTGTCTCTGGAACATGTTATGCAGATAAAAGTGCTGGAGATGCACAGGTAGCAGCAAGAGACTTCTGCTGACAGGAATTCATTGTGGCTGCTGACAGAATTGGGTCAGCAGAACAGATTACAAATAATGCAAGCTTTTTTTCTTTCCTATATTACTGCTGAAATCAGAGATGCTGGTGATACGTTATCATGTTAGCAACGAGGAGCTCCAGTGTAACTCGCATGATTTCACTTCTTCAGAAATACAAGTTGAGTTAGCAATTTGGTTTAAAATTTTCAAGTGGAGAGATCTAAAGAAAGGATTATCGTACAACACTGCGCGGTTACATGCTCTCCAGTCCACAGAATACAGTATCAGTGCAGCTTTACTGCCACTGCCTCTCCACAGGGGAGCTGAGGTGTTAATTTGGGCAGCACATCTCTTAAGACATTTGTGAGCGGCAGCACAATGTTTTAAGTAGTTTAATCCTAAACACCAAATGCTGCCCAAGCAGGATCCTTCTCACACAAGGTGTGGGGAGGAGGGAGGGAGGAGTTGAACAGAAAGAAGAAAGCAATCCCTGGAGTATCTTGGGTTTCAAGGGCTAAATAGAAGTCAGGATGAAGGAAGAGGGGGTGACAGTCGACATTAAACTACAGGCCCAAATCTGGTAAATTGCTAGAAAACCTATCCCATTATTGTCAAAACAAGTGTGACAATGGTCACAGAAGCAAGTGCTGGCATTCAGAGCATTATAAAAGAATGAGATTAATGCATTTGTAATTCATAAGACAATATTAAAAAGCAGACCAAAACTCCAAGAAGTAGTGTGGGATATCCTCATAGACAGAATTTTGGGAAAAGTGTACAAAAAACACTTAACTCCGAGCTATAACATTCCTGCCACCAAGGTCCTGTTATTTCCCCTTTTGGTTTAAACACACAGGAATGCAGAGGCTTCCAACACTGCCTTAGCAGCTGCATCCAGGTTCAGTCCCAAAGAGCTCCCGAGCTCTCACAATTCAGCTCTCAACAGACTTGCTCTTCCTGCTATCTCCCGATGCCAAATTGTGGAAGTCAATAAGAAACAGTTTTGCAACATACAAATCGACCTCCTTTTTCACATTCCTGACAGGTAGGATTGATTGGCTTTCCTTTTAGAGGGCATGGCTGCTGACTCCACATGAAAAACCTGGTATTGGAAATTGTTTATTTTAGTCAGTGTTGTTACATAATGTGTTGGCTTTGACAGAACCTGCTAAGGGAATTTCTGCTGCTTGGCACAGCCGACTGCACTGATGTCTGTCTGCTGCGGGGTACTGGGTAAAGCAGGTCAGTAGAGTGGTTTGGATTAAGGCAGTTTCCTCCACCCCAGAGGGGTTCATTGAAGGGGCAGACAGTGGGATTAACAACTTCCAGAGGCTTCAGTGTAACTGTAGTGCAGTTAATGTGCTTGCTTGCTTCAGTCAAATCCATGGATGCCTCAAGTCAACATAGACAAGAAGTCAAGATAATCAAGAAGCTACATCATCAGCTGCTAAACCATTTTTCCCTAAAATGCTTCATGCCTCCATCCTATTTGGAATCCCCTTGCTCTCTCTTAGTTCTTTTACTCAGGGAGACAAACTGAAACCTATTGTGTGTGCTTTGCACATAAAGACTCCATTTATAGCCCCTCCTTAGTAAACATCAGAGGAGTTTCTGGAGATCATACAGAAACCCAGGATTATAAGGAAAATAAAGAACTCTGAAGTCAAGAACTGAGTTTGAACTTACTTTATTTGACACAATGTAAGGTGGTTTCTGAGGAATTATCCCCGTACACACTAAAGTATTTAACTTCACCCTTAAGCAGCGTTCAGTAAGATGGAGCAGTAAGATGTTAGAAGATCCAGAATTTAGTGTGGTTTCATTTGGAGCTTTTGATTTTACCTTTTAGCATAAAGCAATCTGAACTTTAAGGACTTCTGTTGGGTCTGTTCCTCTGGCTTTATTGTAGAGGTTTTCCCAGAAAATGCGTAGTTTTTAGTGAAGTACTGCAGATCATGGGTCAGCTGGGGAAGATGGTGTATCTCAAGGAGTGTCTACCTCAACAGGCATTTGTGGTGTTCCCCAAGGTATGAAGAGGGCAAGTCAGACTGTATTTATCTCATCACTGCTTCTGTAGCTAAAGATTGGAAGTAGCATTGCATTCATCTGTAATGCTATGAGAATTTAAAAATTTCATCATAGAATTAAAGCTTAGAGCATCCTCTCAATGATTCACTGACTCATCCTCATTAATGTGTATAAATATCTAAGGGGGGAGTGCCAAGAGGATGAGTTCAGGCTCCTGTTGGTGGTGCCAAGCAACAGGAGGAGAGGCAAGGGGCAGAAACTGATGCATGGGAAGACTTTACCGTCGTGACTGAGCACTGGAACAGAAGGCCCAGAGAGGTTATGGAGTCTCCTTCACTGGAGATACTCAAGAACCATCTGAATGCAATCTTAGGCCATGTGCTCTGGGACGACCCTGCTTAAGCAACGAGCTTGGACCAGATGACCCCCTGTGGTCCCTTCCAGCCTGGGCCATTTGTTTCTGTGGCCATTTCCAGGGAAAACGCCCAAGCTTGTCTTATCATATCCCTAAACGTACACAGGAAAAATGTTATGGTGATAATGCACAAAAGCTTGTGATGCAAAGAGACACGCAGCAGGTCATCACGGGTCCAGAGAAGAGCAACAAGGCTGGTGAAGGGACTGGAGCACAAGTCCTGTGGGGAGAGGCTGAGGGAGCTGGG
>JAWWEV010000115.1:23325440-23336300 GCA_035583235.1 Hafferia zeledoni | reverse complement strand
AATCAGGCATTGGAATGGCCTGCCCAGAGAGGTGGTGGATTCCCCATCCCTGGAGGTTTTTAAACTGAGATTGGACACGGCACTGAGTGCCATGATCTGGTAAAGGGACTGGAGTTGGACCAAGGGTTGGACTTGATGATCTCGAAGGTCTTGTCCAACCCAATCGATTCTATGATTCTGTGATCACGCTCCGGCCGCGGGGAGCCCAGCCCGGCCCGGCCCGGCCCTGCCGGCTCACACCGCTCCAGCCCTGCCCGGCCCGGCCCTGCCGGCTCACACCGCTCCGGCCCTGCCTAGCCTGGCCCTGCCGGCTCACACCGCTCCAGCCCGACCCGGCCCGGCCCTGCCGGCTCACACCGCTCCAGCCCTGCCCGGCTCACACCCGCTCGGCCCGCGGGGCTCTGCCGGCAGCGGAAACGCGTCACGGGCCGCACCACGCGCGGGGTCACGGGGCGCACCCTCGGGAAAGTTTGGATTTGGGACCCTCTCTGGGATAAATGTTCCGGGCCGGTTTGCTGCCGCCCCCCGCGGGGCTCGCAGGCACAGGCGGCTGCCCCGCTCCCGACACGGAACGCCGGCCGGCGGCGGGCGGGGCGCGGCCCGACCCGTGGAACTCCCCCGCCGCCTCCGCCTGTCCTTCCAGCCGCCCCCGGCCCCGCCTGCCCGGGCAGGAGGCACCGCCCCCCGGCCCCCTCTCCCTGGGCATGAGGCACCGCCCCAGGCCCCGCCTGCCCGGGCAGGAGGCACCGCCCCCGGCACCTCCGAGGCGGGGCGGGTTCTGTGCGACAGCGTCGTGCTCGGGCCGCGTCGCGCATCGCCCCACGTGGAGCCGCCGGGCCGCGATGGGGAAGCGGCGGGACCGGCGGGAGCTGCTGCGCAACCTGAGCAAGAAACAGAAGAAGCACCTGCGGGAGTTCGGGGAGGAGCACCCATTCCACGACAAGTGAGTGACGCGGGGGACTCCCTGCCCCGCGGGAGTTGCGGCCGCACCACGCACTGCGGCCCTTGAGCCTGGAATCTCGAGAGGAGAGCAGAAGGCCCGAAGTGTGGGCTCGGATTTTCTTGCAGCTGATGCCGTAAACTTGCAGTGCGGCCCAGAGGCCGCGGCGGGGAGTGGGGAGGCCGAGGAGTGCGGGCTGGGCTCCCTTTGGACACCGGGCCGAGGAGTGCGGGCTGGGCTCCCTTTGGACACCGGGCCTGTCCCGGGGCTCTCCAGGGCTCCAGCTTTCCCACTGCTTGTCCCGTGCACCTTTCTGATGCCGCAGAGGCTGTGAAAATACAGCACCGGAGGTCTGTGTGGCAGCAGCCATGCCCTCCTCGGCGGAATGCCCGTCTGCCAAAAAGGCACCGTCCCCGTGCAGACTCTGGAGGAAAGAGCCACTTGGTGCAGGCGCTGTCACCCGGTGCTGCTGTAAAGCCTTAGAAGCCTGCGAGGAAAACACTGCTGTGTCACCAGTTTCACATGTGCCTTTAGCAACAGCCATATAGTGTTAAGGTGTGTTCTTTATGTGTCCCACTGCACCCTCCTGGCCTCTATCGCTTGAGATGGAAGGCAGAGCCTTGTCCTGCTGGGAAGAGTGTCCTGTTGTCACCCTACACAGTGGTGCTCAGTCCTACTCAAAGCCCTGCATCTTTTTGAAGGATTTGAGGTTAATTTAAGACCAGCTTGTACAGTGTCTTGTTTGCAGAATTGCAGTACCAACACTGGTTAATTAAGGCTATTTTCCCTGTAGTTTGTGTCTTTTTCCCACTTCTTAGATCAATACTTAGGGCTAGAGGTAGGCTCTTGCTCTGGTTAACTTGTTACAAACTACCCCTGTAGCTGGGTTCTTTAAAATTCCTTTTAACACCTCATCTTCTGATTAAAACTGAATTTTACTTTAAAACTTCTACTGATCTGTCGTAGCTTTGTGTATAGAGTGTAGCATCACCTGAGAGGGTGACCCTTCAGGGTAAGTGCCAGTCTGTTTTTGTAGGGAGAAATGTGTGATACTTCAGTTTTGAGCTTTCTTTTAACTTCTTTAAACTTGTATAACTCCTCATTTCACTCCTCCCCTCGTCTCTTTCATCGTATGTATTACATCATTGACAGAGTAAGATATGTCAGTGCTTTCTTTTCAGGGTTTCTGGAAGACCAGAAGCAACTCAAATATGTGAACTGGTAATGTATTTTTTTTATTCCTTATTTTCAGCTTTGTGTAGTTCAGTGACGTGAAAAACTCTGCATTTCGTGTTACCAAGTTATTCAGCCTGATTAAGTTTTTCCATTTAGAAAACAAGTATTTAGGAGACAAAAATGAATGTGATTTTCGTGTGGCTCTGAATTGTTCTCTACAATGTCTAACTCAAAAGTAATACCATGGGGTGGCAGAAGCAGCAGGAAATAACAGCAGGTTTTTGCATATTACTGAGTCACAATGAAAATTAGATTATGCTTTAAGTTATTGTAATAATGTTAATAAACTTAGTGTTGCATGAGTTAGGAGACGTTTTGTTCTCTGTTGAACAAAAAAATATGTTAATCCCCATTCCTCTTCACCAGATTGACAGTGCTTTACTTTTCTTTCAGTCAGGATTTGGTAACCTTTACTCATCAGATGAATAAAACCTTCAAAGTCTTAGTGTAGAAAAATTAATTACTCTGTTTCATTTGTTTCCTTTAACAATTTTCTGCATTAATATAGTACTTAGTGATTTTTTTTCGTTTTGGAGCTGAAAGGAATTAAGAAAGGAGTAGATGGTGTTGTGCCTATAATACTCCTGTTTCACTATTATTTTGGCTGTAATCTGGATAGTGGTTTGTGCAAGCCCAGGACAAGAACTGGCTCTGAGTCTGTCATGTTTGATGTGCAGAGCTGTACAGCTGAGTCAAACCTGACCAGTGCCCTGGATTGGTTGGTTGTCAGTTGTCAAGTGACAGCTGTTTCATTTTCACTATTTCTTCAAAGCCAGAAGCATTTCCAGGGTGCTCTGTCTCTTACATGGATGCCCTTCTACAATATGCAATATGTGGGTGGTTCCTTAGAAAAATCTAGTGCCAGTTCAGTAAAATACCTTGTCTGTGGAGATAAATGCCCTCAGTGCACTGAGACCAAATGATCCAGATTTTATGATGCTCCAAGTCAAATCAGTGCAGACACTTCAGTCTGTCCCCCAAGAAGCTTTCAAAATCTGAATGGAGGTGTCCAGCGTAACTATTGGCATAAAATGGTGGCTTTTGAAAAATGTCATTGCATTTGCTTGGGAGAGGGGAAACATAACAATGGAAGTAGAGGTAAGGGTATTTGCCTGCTGCCTAATAATAGATCGTTACTGGTTTTGTTGTTACACTCGTGTTTTCCTTTCCAGTCTGACAATTCTGATAAATCGAGTGCAGAAAGTGATTCGGAGACTGAAGTGGAACAGGTGTCTGTGTATCATAAGCTCCTGGCTACCCTAAAGACCTCACCTGAGTCTGAGAGTGAGGAAGAGGAAGATGAAAGTGAGTCAGAAGCAGCTGAGGAAAGCGAGGCAGAAATGGACAGTGAAGGGTCCCAGGAGACTGGAGAAGCAGATGGAGGTGAAGATAAGAATGATGTACCAGAGGAGAAAGAAGGTAGTTTGTCTTTTCCCATGCTTTGGTAAATGTTTGCGTAACATAACATTTTTAGCCAGGATCCTGATGTAGACTGACTTGTTGGCTGGGTGCTCTTTGGCCTTGGAGACTGTTGCTGCATTGCCTCTGTGTGGGTGGGAGCAGCAGCTGCTGAAGGATTGAGCAGGGGAAAGGGTAGCTGTGCTCATTTTCTGTCAGACAGCCTGCTGCTGCTTCCTCAGATGTTGTTTGTGCGGCAGCACGGGGGAAAACCACATGGAGCAGCATACCAGGGGTTCTCACCCACTCATGGGAGATGCAAGCTGTTCTCTTGAGCAGCATCTGGCTTGGCTGCTGCCACCAAGAAGAGGGAAAGGTTTGCCTCGTAGCAGAGGAAAGAGTATGTAAACTGGGAGGAAACCTCTGCCATTATGACGAGGTATCTTCATTCATGAAGTCTGCAAAGAAATTAGTGGAGGGAGGAGTCAACTTTTAATTTTTTCCGGTTATTTGGGGTTTTTGGAAACTAAAAGTTATATTCCCCAAATAGGTTACTTTTTTCTTTCTCTCTGGGGAAAAACATTTTGTATTATGTAACATTTGGCAATAACTCAAAGGGAACAACATCTCCAGTTAGTAACTTTTCCAGGAGGAAATAACCTGTTTCTCCCTCTAACAATTTACAGCTACAGACACAGCAGAGCAGATGCTTGGCCAGGAGCAGGATGATGGCGCAGATACCTCTTGTGACCCACGTCATGGAGTAACTGAGGAGTTTACTGATGTGAAACACGAATCTGAATTTAGCTTGGAAACCAATTTCATGGAAGAGGAGAGTGGAGATTGCAATGCAGATATGAGAGACAGCAGTTCTTCACAGGCTGTTTCAGAAGGTAGTGTATTTGTGTGTAGAAGGGTATCTGTAAACATGTTCAAATTGTCAAACACCTTTAGGAAACACCGCACAGCTTCAGAGTTCTTCCACTGCATTATTCATTACATTGCCCACGTGTGAGCTGGTTCCATAAAGGATGCTTAATGCTAGTGCAGTTGTGCAGCTGAATCATTTGTTTTCTGTAGCCACTGTGGACTGGGATTCATGCCTGATTTCTGATATGACTGATAAAGCCTGAAGTATCAAGAACTAGAAATATCTGTGGAGGGTGTTACCTTTTTCTGTTGCTTTAAGAGTAGTTTTAAACGCCTGTGTAATATGATGGGCTCTGCAAGCCTGTACTTGACTATGGAAGATATTCTTGGCACAAACAGCGCAGGAGATAATCACAAAGCTGACCTGTGAGGGCATCCTTCACAACTCAGTGGAGTTAGAGGTGAGATTCTGAGGAGCTTGGTGCAGCCACAGTAATTTAGACAAATGCTCAGGGCTCTCAGAATTTTGAAGGTTATGCAGAGGGGTCTGACTGCTCCAGGCTCAGGAAGATACAAGGCATCAGTGGAGCACGTGAGGTGTCTTTTAAACATATAGTGCAGAATCTGAGTGCACTGATGGGTGCATCAGAGCTCCAGTGTTGGAGTCATCCCACCATATGTAATAGAAATAACTGTGTTGCACCATGTGCAATCATTCAGTGATATGCCACACATTGGCACTTGCAGAGCTTCTGCTCATATTTCATGCTCTGTGGTTTTAATATCAGATGGCATAGTTTGAGATAGAGAAATGTGTTTGTAGCATCTCTAGTGATGCTGGCTTGTCATCTTGGAGCAGCAGCTGACATTAGATCTGAGAGGCAGCCTGGTTGATACATGAAGTGTGTGGAAGCATCAAAGGGCCATGTGATAGAAAAAACAGCTCGTTCTTGTTACCATAAGAATATGACTTAGGCTGTTGGCATTGCATTTTAATGAGAATGGTAGGTCTCCAACTGCATGCTAAGTATCCTAACAGCATTGTGCCACCTATAAATGATGCACTACTTCTCAGTGGGTTCTTGTAGCTTGGAAGTGTCTTTGGAATCTATTACAGAAAATGAGTTACCCAAGGTAGCAGAAAGGGGTGAACTTCTAGTCTCGTCCTGAGGTCACTAGAATTCCTGAAAATGCATCCTATTTTATTCCCTCTACTTTATCTGAAAAATGCTGAAATCAGTAAAACTCGGCTGAGGAGAGAGCCTGTAGTACAATTAAATGGTACTCTGTTCATTTGTGTTGCTGGGAAGATTTTCTCAGCAGCGTCATGATTAGCAAATGTCTTGACTTTTGCCTGGATGACTTGTATGTGGGCTGGATATTTGTTGGCAAGCACTCATGTTCCCTAATTAGTTTTCTTTATGCAGCGAGCACTGCTGTGCTGCAAGCAGGATACAGGGCCTGGCTTTCAAAATAAGCTTTGCATGTGACTTTATGCGTGCCAGTATTTTTGAATATAATATGATTTAACAGTTATTTGCCTCTGCTTTCCTTTCCAAAAAGAAACGCTGATTAGATAAATCAGACTTTTGCTCACTTCAGGCAATTTTTGCCTCTATTCTCCAAAACCCGCCTAATATTTTGTGCTTTGTTACAAACTGTTCATATCACTAGCCCAAACCCTGAGGCAGAACTGTTTATAAATTAGGAAGGGCAGTAAGTTCCCCTGGGGCTTTATTGTTGACAGCATTTCTCAGCTGCAGGCGATGGACATGTCCAGCTAAAGGCAGAAAATTATCACGGTGTTTTCTACTACATGTTGGTTTCCTGTCCAACACTTATTTTGTTCTTGAAAATTCTAGTACTTTCATAAGTGCTTCTTTTTCTTTTTTAAAAGCAGTCTGTCAAATCTGTTCTCTCTCTTCTTGTAAAGAGAATTTGACATCCTTTCTCTCATCTCCAAGTGCTTTGAAATACCTAGTTTTAATTGTGGTGTTTCAGCATGGAAACTGTTCTCATTTGCAAATCCACTCTGAAACTTGATTCCGCTATTAGCTGCAATAGTTCTCAGGCTATTTTTTTGTTGTTGTTATAAATAGATCCATTTAAACAGCACATGGACAAAGAACTTGAAGAAAAAGAAATAGAGAAAATGTCTACACTCCCTAAAACTTCAAGTCAAAGCCAGGTAATAGTGTTCTGTACCCATTCAGAGTTCCTAAAGATGCCTGCATTAAAATAACCCTTTTTTATGTAAAAATTAAGTAGATTGTAATTGTTATTATTAGCTGTTGGCATTGGGATTGTCAAGATTTTGTCACTGTGTTGTTGTTGAACAGTTTTCTTATTCACTTAGTGCTGGGCAAGAGTAGAAATCTGAACTCTGCTGTTCTGTAGGCACATGGCGACACATCTGAGACACACAGATGTAGAGTTTGATCTGTGGTCCCAAACCCTTGATATGGGGTAGAAGCAGGGCTTGTTTCTGAGGTGTGACAGCATGATGCCAGGGATGTGCTCTGCAGCTGAACCCATAAGGTGACCATGTGCAATTTTAAAAGTACTTGTGATGCACTTTCATGTTCTTGCTTCAGGGTGACACTGACAAGCCAGTAAAGGGGAATTTAATACTTACATTGTTAATTCCGGCAATAATATGGGAATTACAGTACCAGAAAACCACCTCATTGCTTAACAGAGAATATTGCTTTTAGAAATACGTGTTTTTAGACAAATCTTTGCTTCCTAACTTTTTCACATCTGATTTTGTTTTGGAGAATTGCCTTCCATTCTGGTCAGCCATATGCTGGGTGACATTCATTGGAAGATACCCAATGGTTAGTTAGTCAGAGAGAAAGCTGTAATTTTTTAGAATTTTGATTTACTTTTTTTCTTCTTTAGAATATGATGGCAAAAATTACCAGTGCCACCTGAAGCAGTGCATAATATATCATTGCTTAAATTGGTGTAGCTGCTTTATGGGGATAGTTGGGGACAACTTGCATGGCAGAAGGCTTAAAGTTCAGAGTTTTTTCTTACTACACTGATAGCTGTTGCCCTCAAAATCAGTCAGACATCCAGCAAGATTTCATTTAGCAACTGAATCACAGCTGCTGGGATTAACCCGTAATGGGTTTGGTTTCATCTTTAGATGAAGTGTGTACCTCAGTATGGTCAATTGGTAAGTATAGTTGGAATCCAGGGTTTTCATCTTTTTTCTGGTTTGAGCCACTGATTTGCTGGGTGGGTTAGGCAGAAAGTTGCATCCTTCCTCACTTTTCTGTAAAATCAGAAAGTTATAGACACATCACTGCAAGATCCGTCCAGATCTGCTGCGCTGAAGTTTATTGTTATTTACTCTGGCAGACTCTGAAAGAGATTGCATATTGAAAAAAAGGTTTCAACTTGAATATGAGAAGGTAATTTCTTAAATTTCATTAACTTGATTAAACTGTCAGCTGTGTTGACATGCCTTTAAGTGTACCAAGTTTGATACATATGTCTCCTCTTTGTTGGCTTTTTTTTTTTCAGTGGCCAAGTCTGGGCCAACTGACTTTTTCTTCCACTTTGGAGAAACATAAAACTTTGAAAGCAGACAAAGAAGTTGATGTAAAACAGCTTTACCTCCACAAGCCTTTAGAGTCTACTTGGCCAAAAGTGAATAAACAATTTCTGTCCTCAGTGAACAAACCAAGCGATTCCTCTTTTACCCCATTACAAAGAGAGCTCTTCTGTATCATGAATACGTACCGAGACTTGTTCTATCCAGAAAGAAATGCTTTAACAAATGGAGAAGAAATCCGGCATGCCTACTGCTTGCATGCCTTGAACCATGTTCTGAAGGCCAATGCCCAGGTGCTCAGCAACAATGCCAAACGAAGAGACCGAAAGCCGGGGACCGACACCGATGACTACAGGGACCAGGGGCTCACTAGACCTAAGGTAAGAGCTCTGTTAACATGATGCCCCCATTCCCACCCTGGATGCCTGTAAAAAACAGCCTGGTAGTTTATGCAGAAGTGTTTCTGTTGCTGCTCTCTCAGGTGACGTTTCTGGGCATGTGGCTTTCCACATCCCTTTATCATGCCTGGAAGTTGTTCTCTGTGGCCAAGGCAAATGCCCTGTGAGAAGCAGCAGGCACGGGGTCATTAACCAGCCTGTCTCTGTGCACAGCCATGAGTTTGACTTACCTCTTTGTCCCCCTACCACTACAGACTGACATGTCACCTTTTCCTGCTTCTATATCTAAGTCTGACAGTACAGACAGGTGCCTCCACGTCAATCTTCCATATCAGAGCAAGGAGTGTAGGCTGCCACCCAGTGTGGGTTGTGCCAGAATATTTTTGTCTTCACACACTTGTAAGGACTTGTCTGCATGGAATGATCGTTCTGTACCCGGGAGATCTCAGGGAATCCCAGTCCCATTGTCAAGGCCACCTGTCATAGCTGGGGGAGTGGGCCCCAAACAAATCCTCCCTGGATTTACAGTAGTTGATAACCAGGCCAACCCAACTATGTCACCAGTGTGCCAGCTGCCTGTTGAACAGTTCCAGAGTTGGGTTTCAGAGTTTTCTGCATACCTGGCAAATGCCTTTGGTTTCTTCGTTGAATCCCCAGTTAGACATTTGTATTTTACAGGTCTGTGCTGAGACTATTGCCAGCCATTGACCCTGTTTGTGTGTCACAGGAGCTTTTCCTTGCCTGGGGGTGAGGTGGAACAGGAGAATGTGCTTTGTTTTCAGTTCCCCAGTAGTGGTACCCGGAGTGTGAGATGGGGAGCCAAGCTGAGCTGCTGGCCAGTATTAGTTCATGAGCACACTGCATCTCAGTGCATCCTCCATCCCTGCTGCATGTCAGAATTGATTTGATTGTTGTGATGCCCCATGGGGGCATATCCAAGCAAAAAAAGATTCATTTAACATACAGTTAATTGCAAGTGTTCGTATTTCCTGGGTTATTCTGTCTTAACTGTTGATCTGTGCAGGTATTGATGATAGTGCCCTTCAGGGAATGTGCTCTGCGAATTGTGCATATTCTCATCAGTCTTCTTGAAGTGAATGACAAAAAAAAAATAGATGTAAGTAATAAAAAGCGCTTCAAAGGGGAGTTTGGCTCTGACCCAGAAGAGAAGCCTCCCAACCTAAAAAGACCTGAAGATTATGAAGCTGTCTTTGCTGGCAACATTGATGACCACTTCAGAATTGGTAATGACCTACTGAACAATAGGTTTTAGCTTGTAAAAAACTGTGAAATAACAAGTTCTTCCCAATTTCTAGGAGCTGTCAGGGCTGGAAGTGAAACTCAAGGCTCTCTGGTATTCCTGCTGGTTTTGCCCTCGCAATTTTGATTTTTCTGAAAATCTTTCTTGCCCTACCAGAACTTAAAGAGGAAGAGAAAATAGGAAAGCAATTATTTTCATATCAAGTTCAGAATAATTTAAAATGCAGTGACTGCATTATTCTAGGAGGACTGCCCACACCTCATTTTGAAGTTAGCCTTGATTATGCAGCGAAGTCTTTCATGTTATTAAAAAAAAAAAATCTTTTGGGTTTAATCAGCCTGTTCACAATGTCTCTTGTAGTTGGTAATGGTTGGAACAAAATTAAAGCTCAGTACTGAGCAAAGCAGTTTTCTGCTTTGCTGCCCATGGTTTTCATGAAAGCAAACGGGGAGCCAGCAAGTAGGAGTGTTGAACCAGCAGCAAATTTGAGAGTGTTTCATAATATTGTAATCTTATGCTGTTTAGTAACTC
This sequence comes from Hafferia zeledoni, assembly GCA_035583235.1. Lineage (NCBI taxonomy): Eukaryota > Metazoa > Chordata > Aves > Passeriformes > Thamnophilidae > Hafferia > Hafferia zeledoni. Next base: position 23,326,104 of record JAWWEV010000115.1, on the reverse strand, counting down.
AGTATGCAGAGAATTAGCTAGTGGCTTGGTTCCTGGAGCTGCCAAGATGAGAAGGCAGGTTTTTTAACTTGACAGATCAGAGGCTTTTGAAATATGGTGCCTTGAAAGATAAATTGGCACCCCAAGAAATGTAATGAAGATTACAGGCAGGTTGCACTCAGTCTTCCTTCCTTCCTTCTTTCCCCAGTGAATATCTCTCAGACTGAAAGCATCTTACTTTCAGTGGCATAATAATTTTCCTTTCAGTCCTCTCCCATAACACAGTCTGCTTGTTCCACTTACTAGGTGTTAAGAAATGCTTGCAGAAACTTTCAGTGCTGTTACTTGCAGAAGCAAATCATAGAAGCAGAATAATTTTCTTACTGTGCCTCACACCCTGTTACTTCTGCACAAAGATCTAATTTAAAGCACATTTGTTATGCCTTACTGAAACCACTCTTTCACATTTTTAAATAGAAAAAAGACTTTGCTAAACTGTGTATATTCTCTGAGAAGTGATTTCTTCTTCCTGGAAATTCAACCAATTGTACCTTTCTTTTTCTTTTCTTCTTTGCTTTTTTCTTTTTCTTTTTTCTCTTTTTCCTCTTTCTTTTTCCTCTTTCTTTTTCCTCTTTCTTTTTCCTCTTTCTTTTTCCTCTTTCTTTTTCCTCTTTCTTTTTCCTCT
>JAWWEV010000115.1:23312287-23325340 GCA_035583235.1 Hafferia zeledoni | reverse complement strand
TTTCTTTTCTTTTCTTTTCTTTTCTTTTCTTGTCTTTTCTTTTCTTTTCTTTTCTCTTTTCTCTTTTCTCTTTTCTTTTTTCTTTTCTCTTTTTTTCTTTTTTATTTTTTTTTCTTATTTTCTTTATCATTTTTATCATTGGGTTAAATAGCAGTAGGGACCCCCACCACTGTCTGTGTTAAACTCTTGGAAGGGCCTTCAACTGTACCTGTGATAGATGCTTCACACAGACAGGGAAAGAAGTTGGAGAGACACCTTTATTGGGCAGACTGTAGGGGTGGTTTAAATGTGGTCTGGGCTGGCTGGATTTTTAAGATCAGAAAACTAAGGGTTCTAGCAATATTGCTGTGTAGTTCTGTCAGAAACCCCTTTGATTCCTTTCCTTTGCTGTCTATAACATGAGAGGTGATGCACAAGCTGGTTCAGCATGTACCCTACAACGTGTGGTGTGAGAAGCAGTGGCAGGGAAGGTGCAAGACTAGTCATGCTTTTGGTTGTCGTAATATGAAGAACCTTTTCCTTTGTGGTTTAGTAGTAAATCTTGCAGCCCTGTGAATAAAGGTAGTTTATAGTCAAGGGGGCCACAGCGAATCTTTCATGACAGGTTAAGGTAACAGCTACTGTGATACCTAAAGGCAGAGACCAAAGTTTAGGATTTAGGGTGAAAGGAGTAGTTAATCATTTCTGCCTTTTTTTTCTCCTGAAGTTCTTCAGGGCCTTCATCCCCCTGTTTTAGCAGAAGAATCACCAAAAAATATGTTTCAGTCAAAAAATTTTGTCCAAGTTATTAAAAATCTGGAAAAAAGTACTACTAAAAGACTTGGCTGAACTTCATGAAGATTTTCCAAATTCTTGTCAAATGAGGGTAGAGTGGGTAAGCACTTTTTGAGGAAAGAAGAGTTTCAGACAGAAACAGAGTGGTTGTGTCCAGCTGTAATCATCAGTATGTGTCAAGGGAGAGGAGGTGTAGGGAGTTACGATTACAGAGCCTGCTGGACGAATACAGTAGGTAATTGATCTTAACTAAGAATTTGCTGTTGATTGTTGTTGTACAGGGGTTGCAATTCTTCAGAAGAGTATGAGACTGTACGCACCATTTTACTCATCAGACATCATCATTGCCTCTCCCCTGGGGATGAGGACTGTCATTGGCGCGGAGGGTGAGAAGAAGAGAGATTTCGATTTTCTGTCATCAATAGAAATTCTCATAATCGATCAAGCAGATATTTACCTGATGCAGAACTGGGAACATGTTCTGGTGCGTCTTCTGTATGTATTCATTTTTGTGTTGTCCTCTGTCACACTAGTCTGATGTAACTCGGGTTTGGCAGCAAACAATACTGCTGATGTTTACTGACTTGATTCCGGACATGAATGTTTGTTCCTTTTTCTCCTGCCTCCCTGATAATTTCTTCATACTAAGAATATTCTTTCTACAGATTTTGGTAGTATTCAGCATCCATTCTTTATAAATCTTAGTGGTATATTTCATCAGAGATTTTTTTTGGTCAGTTTTAATTATCTTGGAGGATGAGGTAATGATGATTCTTTTAATCACATCTAGGAGAAAATATGCCAGCCAGTGACAGCCCAGTGTCTCAGTCAGAGTGCAGCCGTGTGAGGAATCTCTACAAGCTAATTCAGGTTCCCCCAGAAAGCAATAGGAGCTGCTGCATGTCTTCATTGACTTCAGAGACACTAAGCATTAGTCATGTCCATAGTTAAACAATATGAAGGTTTTCCTGTACATTCAATGAAAATAGAGCTTTTGGATTGTGACTAGTAGGTGGTAGTACCCATTCTTTTTGGCTTTTGGTAAAAAAAGTTTCCAGGACTGAAATGGTGGGGGTTTTCTTTCCACATAGAAACACCTTTGAGGTACCTTGACCAGGCATTTTGACAGCATGATGTTACTGTGCATTTTGAGTGAGTCCAGAAGGTGTCTTCTTTCCTTAGGAGTCACAGGAGTGACACTTGAGCCTGCACAATATCCAAAGAATAAGCCCTTTTTTTTTATGTGCAACTGCCTGCCATATGGTGGCAGGGATTCCAGTCCTAGGCATTATTCCTTGAGGGCAAAATGAGGTGAATTTCTTCATGTGCACCCAAACTCTCCCTGAATGTGATGGGAGCTGAGCTGCACTTGGGCTTCTTTGAGCTCAGAAACCTTGGGTCCATTAACTTTAATACAGACCAATCCATTATACTTGCCTCAGGGAGAAGATTGGAAGCAAAGGTTACTGTTACTGGTGACTAAAGAGATGGTTGCTTTCAGTTCTGTGACAGGAAAACAAGTAAATTACTCTTGCTGTGGTCAATAAATTCGAGACATTCATGCCTTGGGAGATGCTGGTGGTTTATATTCTGTGCTGGTCCCTGCCCTCCTCCTCAATGCAGTACAGGCCTTTGCAAGGGGGGTGCAGGGATGTCAGTAGTGATGTGTCCCCACCTGTCTGCACAGCACCTGATGAAGCACATTAACCTGCTGCCTCTGGATTCCCACGGGGTTGACTTTTCCCGAGTGCGAATGCTGAACCTCAACAACTGGTGCAAGTACTACAGGCAGACACTGCTGTTCAGTGCTCTGCAGGACCCCCAGATCAACTCTGTCTTCAACAAACACTGCTTCAATTACGCTGGGCAGGTGAGTTCACAGAGGAGCTGAAAGCTGCCTTCTGGTGCTGGCAGAAGGGAGGGTGGGAAGAACAGAAAACCCAGCACGCAGAAAAATTCCGTAACTTAATTGCTTAAAGTAATTTTCCTTACCCAGACATTTCAGCCTGAATCTCCATGACACTGCATGCTGTGCCAGAGGCATGAAGAACTACTCTTTATGCAGCTATGCTTGTTTTATCCTTTTTTTCATGGGTAGCTGCTGTTTTATGTCAGAAACAAGGTATTTCTTTTTCTTAATTTGACACACAGAAGTTGTTTTATTTATTTTCTTGTTAAAGGGAGGGTTCACCTGCTTCCCTTTTTTTATCTCCTGCTGTATAAGAAGCTTAAATTGTTAGTACTTTGTAAGAAACAGGAAAAGTAAAAACCTTAGTAGACCATCTCAAATATATGGAAGTCAGGACATAAGCAGTTGTGTATTTAAGAGATCCAGTATGTGTATACATGGCAGTAATTTTATATTGGAGCTTTCCTAGAAACAGGCTTGTGCACCCCTGGCAGATGTGAGTTCCAAGCAGAGTGCTGGCTGGAGCGTGCCTGCCTTTGGCTTCGCTAAACATCCTGCTTTCCTCTCACAGGTGGCTGTCCGCAATGTGCCGCTCACTGGCTCCATTAGCCATGTTGTGGTCCAACTTCCTCATGTTTTTCGGAGACTGGAAGCTGAAAGTGTAACTTCTGTAATAGATGCAAGGTACTTTGTGTTTCAGACTGTGTTGCTGTGCCCTAACGACTGCAATTTCAGAGTTAGTGGAGTGTAGTGTTTCATGCAGAGCATGCTGTGTTTTCACCACAGAAGGATGCCTTTATTAGCTGTCAGGTGTGGCTGGGCTCTGCACATGTGGAGGGGAATACTGGCCTTCTCCTTGCCAAAGGCACAGGAGTATAAACTCTGGGAAAAGAATCAGTCTCTACCATGATTGCGGAGTACTGATAAAGCCTTTTATCTTCTACACAAGTAGAAATTTCATGAAGTTAAAAGAAGGAAAAATGTAGAAAAAACCTTCTGTAGTCTGTTGTTTGATGATATTGCTGTTCCAGGTCACATCAGTATTGGAAAGCTAAATGTCAGCTCTGGTTACAACGTACTTGTTTTCTCTACCCGAGGTTTCAGTTTTTCATCAATAAGGTCTTGCCCGAGTACCGCGATGCCATCATGTCACACACGCTCATTTATGTCCCATCGTACTTCGACTACGTGCGCCTTCGAAATTACTTCAAGAAAGAAGACCTGAATTTTACTCACATTTGTGAATACACTAAAAAGGCTGCTGTCTGCAGAGCCAGGCGGTTCTTTCTCAAGGGAGAGAAACAGTTTTTGTTGTTCACTGAGCGCTTCCACTTTTACAAAAGGTAAATTGTGGACCGAGTTTTCCCTCTGAGTTGCATATGAGCTGTTTTGAAGGTTGAGTCTGACCTTAATCATAGATGGGCTATACTGCTTTTTGAATCTCTTGGATCTCTCTGAGGACTTCTTTGACTGAAGTAAGATCTGCTGAGTTTAATTTGAAGTTTTTGCATGTAGTCAGCAGTCCCTTTGCAGAGACTTTAGTACTTCGGTATGCATAAGGCATTATTCAGGAGGTTAAGTGCTGCCAAGTTCCTCTGATGTCAGGACAGAATGATATAGCCTGCATATGGGATTCATTGGGCCTTTTATTTGTGTTCATCTGTGCCACAGTAATTGCCTAAAATTTAGCAAAAGTATGTGTAACTGATTCAATAATGCAGTACAGCAAACAGGCCACCTGGAAAATTGGCTACGTCCTGACTGGAGCTGTTTAGAAATTTCTAATGGAACAGGATTTTTTCTGTTAGCAGAAGGTGTTTTGTTAAATACGAAGTTTCATAAATCTTAGTCTGATCAGGCTTCACTGTCTTAAAATCCAAGCTAAAAAGGGTGAATACTACACAAATTGGTGGTGGTCAGCACTTTAGAGGAAGTCATTGTGCCTGGCAGTGTTAGATTTTGTCCTAAATTGTACTTCTCTATTTAGTCTTCAGTCTATGATACAGGGTTTGTATAGTTGAGTTACAACTGACAAGCATTGAAATTGATGGAAATTAGAAGAACTTATACAAGATTGGTGTTTGAATATGCAAATTTTGTAAAAATGGGCAACAAATTTCCTTCTTTGCTTTGTCTTAATACAGGTATACGATAAAAGGCATTAGGAACCTCATTTTCTATGAGTTACCAACATACTCCCACTTCTACAGTGAGATTTGTAACATGATGAAGGCCACAGACAATGGAGTGGACGCTACTTGGACTTGTACTGTGCTCTACTCCAAGTATGATGCTCAGAAATTGGCTGCAGTGGTTGGCATAGATCGCACAGCTCAAATGCTACAGTCCAAGAAAAACGTGCACCTCTTTGTTACAGGAGAGAATGAATAAGTGGTACTACAGACTGGACAATTGGATGAACCTGCATTTCACTCCTAATGCAGTTTTTTATATTGCTTTTTAAAAAAGTGTTAAACTTTTTACTCCCTCTCATTAAATATTTTGTTGAAATATAGTATTAAATTTTGTATTTTGATACTCTGGTCAACAAGAAACAAAGGATGTCATTCAAAAAGGCAGGGGTTAGGAAGCATTCTCTGTGTAGAAACAAAATCAATCCAGAACTATTCCTCTTTATATTGAAAAACTCACTGGTCAGTAAAGAATCATGCTGCGATAAATAACTTGGGAATGTTTTACTTCATTTTCAGGTGTAGCAAACTCACCTTCTTTTATCAAAGGAAACTTTTTCCTCTAATCTAGGCTAAGAAATACGCTCAAGTATTTAATGAGTCACTGTTCTGTAAGCGTACATGAGGGATGTGCAGACAAAGCCTCTTCAACACAAATGTGTTGCTGGGTGAGAGGTGGACTTGCTTCAAGCTGACACTGTGAGAATCCATGAATGTACTTGGGTAAGAGCTACAGTTTGGGATTCTTCCTGGAGTGACCTAAATCTCTCTGCCTCCTGTAGCAGACCTTCTGGCCAGTGAGCTTTACCAGGGTTGCTTATGGACAGCATGGAAGTGTCATGGTGCTGCCTGTTCTTTCTTCTTCCAAGAAGCTAAGCCTAATTTAAAAATAGCTAAAAGTAGAGGGATTAGTTTTTGTAAGCACGTGCTAGGACTGTGGGGAGATTGTTCTCTGGAGGGGCAGGTGAGCCCTACGTCAGCCCAAATGCAAGAAGGAAACATCCATCCTGTAATAAGCTTTGAGAGACTTCTTGTCCAGGAGGCTTACAGTAAATAACACCAGAGTGAAAGAAACCCCTTGAGTAAATGAGGCACGTGATTTTTCCCAATTTTTGTCATATGCTTGATTCCTGTATTTCTCTGAGGGTAGTAATCATTTAGTAGACATGAAAATCCATACAGTTTCTTGTTTTACATTTTAAGTAATGATGTCTATTAATTTTACATACCTCTGCTGTAGCACACAAGAATTAAGAGCCAGTCCAAGCCAAGTTTTTCTTGTGAATATCTGTACAGCACAGACAGCAGTAGCAGCAAACAAGGATTTCTCTTGTATGGCCCAGGCTGGGTGTGGGAGATCGTGGCTGTGCATATGAAAACAAGCACATGAAATAGGATTAAGGAATTTTCTTCTACACCGGATGTACTTAGCAGTGATGAATAGCTGACCTCTGAGGAAGCTAAAGTGGGATAGCTGCTTAGGGAGATAACACCATGCAGTGCAGCTACTGTTTAAAGAACCAGCAAGAGTTTAGTGCCAAAGCCTTAACTCTGCAAGGATTTTTTGCCCCTGTTGAAGTTAATACCAAAGTACCGTGATAGGAGTAAGGCCAAACTGTCGTCTGAGGTCTTTGTGATTTTTTTTATATCAACTACCTGGGTTTGTTCCTAAGACAAGCATACTTGGAAATTTGAAATGTATATTCCAGTGTCACATTTCTAATGTTGGTTACTAATTATACCTCACTGATTGCCAGGGCAATGTGTAAATGCCTCTTCACTGCCTTCACCAGATGCTTGGAGCTGCCAGCACAAAGTTGGTTTGTGTTTGCCCTTAGAGAGCTCATGTATGAGATTTTTGTGCCCTGACAAGCTCTTCCTTGCGTTAGTAGGGACCCTCATAAGCCAGTGCTAGGAATCCTGCCTAGGAGGCTGTGATAGTGGGTCAGATGGGTTTAGTGATACAGGGAGCCCTTCTCTGTAGTGGTATGAAGGTATTTCTGTTCCCAGGTGCTTCCTGTTACTTCAATGCCATGATGTTCACACACTTTGGCTGTTGGCCTACTTGACAGTGGAATTGTGGTGAGCTGTGGATAGGATTTGGTCTTGCTTAAAATTCCTCCCTTATCCCCTTCTAATAATTTTAAAGAATTCCCTGCTGCAGTTCAGAGCAGGGCTTTGCAGAGGGGTTTGTGCGAGAGTGGCTCCAATGACTGAGGTACTGGGAGATGACCAGTGCCAAGGTCAGAGTTTGGCCCATCCTGGATGCATGTCCATGGATACCAGTGCTTTGCTTGCTGAGACAACTGCTGGCTCCACATGAGTTACTTTAAAGCCCATCTTGTAATGCATTTTCCTGTCTATAATGTGGCTTTCAGAGAGATGGCTGAACCTGATGCATTTGTGTGGGGACACAAAGTCAATTTTAGAAATGGAATATGTATATCTGAGTTGCTTTTTTATTTGCTCAACAGTTGCTCAAGTTTTTTACACAAATGGAGTAAGAAAAGACATTATCAAATGCAATATTTTACCAGTTTTTGCTTGTCAGCATGTGGCCTCTGCATGGTGAGTATTTTGGCACTTTTTCACAAGAATGTACCAGTGACAAGTAACCATGCATTTTGAGGAAACAAATGTAAACCAAAATTCTGTTCATTTTTACCTCGAGACCATACCTTTAAGGTGGTCATGATGTTCTTAAGAATCCATTTTTTTCTGTTGTTTCAAGTGGATCTCAGAGTACTGAAAACTAATCCTGTATTCTTTGTGAAAGGTGCTGTAATTAGTGTGAGAGCTGATGGCCTGTTCCATGCACTGGCTGCTAATGTGCAGTATTGCTGGAGCGTTAACATCGAGCTTTTGGGAATTCAAACCCAAGGGTAAAAATGAACTAGGATTGAGATGTTAAACAAAAAATTCTTTTCAGTATCTCCTGTCTCAGGAAATTGTAAGGAAAACCTACTAGTGGATGACCAAGAGAAAGACATACCTGTCTCTATAGGAAGATTGTTCTTCCAGCTAATGAGCTTATATTGTAATGGATAATTTTTTCACTAGCAAAACCTAATCAGGATAAGAGGTTTGTTACATTTTGTTGCTCCTTTCAAAGATGACAAAAAGGCTTTTTTTTTTCTGAATATGTATTTGCAGGATAGGAGCCAGCCTTCTGCTGCTGCCTGTATTAATGTGGAGGAGGGAGGGAAAGGTGACTTCGGGACAGTCTGTCTCCAGCACTAGGGAGCTGCCTCCTGTGACGAGGCAGGTTGTTGGTTTTGCAGCAGTTATTGGGAAACATGGGACGAATCACATGAGAGAGAAAGTGGAGCACTGCTGTTAACAACAGCAGAATTAACAATTACATTACAGCTGTGCTGTCACAGGCTGCCAGGGTTTCTCAACTCCACATTAGTCATGCTCTGTGGCCTCAGTACTCTCCAGGGTTTGGGGTTTTTCTGGACTTGGTATCCAAGTATGTCTGATGAAACAGTTTGCGGTGGGGGGCAGCTCAGAAAGCCCTTCCACAGAGGCTTGTGGAGATGTATGAGGAGCCTGTGCAGAGGGAGAGGGGTGAGAGCAAGTGGAGGATGCAGTCCCTGCTGTCACCCAACCAGCTGGGCCACCCCACTGCTGTCCTGCCTGGGGACCCACCTGCACAGCAGAGAGGGCTCCTCTCTGCCGAATGGGTCTGGTCAGAGAGCTCCCACACAGGGAAGGTCACTGGAGTAAGCCTTCATCTTTTCCCCTCCCCAGAGATGCCAGGTGACCCTTGACCCCTCCCATAGGAAGGTGCTGTGGGTACTCTGGCAGAGCCATGCCATGAACAGCCCGGCATGAGGAGAGCACAAAGCCAGAAGAAGCCTGACTGCAAAACACCACACAGGGTTTATTATACACATGTAGTACTGTAGCCAGCTCTCATCCTGACCAACAGGGTGCTTTTGCTCACACTAGATACAAGACATAGTTCAGTCCCTGTGGCTTTAAATCTCATCTTCTGTGCTGAGCTTGACAGTACAGGGTAATTAAGGAGCCCAGGGTTGGTTGCATTTTAATTAACCATTGGCTTCAGTGGTGCTTGGGCATAGCTTGTTTTATCAGGGGGCTGGGTGTTGGGCTGAGACCAGAACCTCTGGGGTGAATAAACTGCTAACAGAGATGAGCTGGTAACGGGAATTAGTTACCTGAAGTGGAGATGTTGAAATGGCTGTAACATTGAGTGGTGCTTAAGGAATAAATATTTGATTATGTAAGAGAGGTGCAGGAATCTTCAGTAAAGGGCATGAGCGAGATCAAGGTAAAGTACAGAAAAACAACACCACACAGGACAAAAACAGGACAGTAAACATGGAGCAGTTGGCAACATAATTATGTCACTGCAATTGAAAAAAATTTAGCCTTGGTCTTTGAGTTAAAACAGCAAAATCTCACTGAAGTTTACATGCTGTATGTGACATGACATTTCCAAAGTCTTAGCACTAATAGTGGCACAAATCTAAATAGATGTTGCCATAATTGCTAAAACAGAGGTTTATTAGGATGCTGTAAGATCTCTTATTAGCCCTTCCTTTACACTTCTACAAAAGGGGAAACTTGGTAGCTGAGGCCATAACTGAAAAACCATTACCAGTACCTTGTTATTACCAGCTAAGAAGCAGAAATCTCCATGTTATTCACTTGCCCTAAGTGCAGGTTTCAAAAGCCCTCATTGTCATTTAGTTAATGGTTAGTAAACAACATTTAGCTTTAATAATGTCTTTTTTTAAATCAAAGCAGGAAAAATTCAATTTTGTACCAAGTCATGAGTATATATATAACATTAATAAATGAGAACCAGTTAATACAATTTATTTGTACTTTTACAAGGATTTTGAGAAGTTCCTTGATAGGGAGCCTCTACAGAAAGGAAGTGGTTGGTGGGGCTGGAAGGATCATAGCAGCTCATTCCAAAAAAAAGCCCCAAGTTACTTCCATGGCATCTTCTGTGCTGACCATCTCTGTAGCATGAACTATTAGGTTTCCCTCTCAGCAGTGTTCTGTGTGGTGGCCTGGGTACTTGGCTGTTCATTACCTTAATTACATAATTAACACTCTTTTAACCTGGGAAAGTATTTGAAAGGAGGGCAACATACCTGGCCTTGCACCTGTTTGGGGCTGGATTTGACATGGAAGCCCTGTCAAGAAATAAATGATCAATTGTGAGGTGCGTTGGTGTAGAGAGACCTTGTGGGCTCCTCTGGCATGGCCAGTGCTGAGTAACGAGAATAAACCTAATTTTCTGACAATTCATGTTTCTTACACATCACTGAACAGAGCGCTATGGCTTAAACAATAAAATTATCTGCTCCTAAGCATGGTCTCACTCCCTGTTAAATTAAAGGCCTTGATTAACTAAAAAAAATTACATCTGAGGCTGCAGGTCTGTAGCTGGGCTTACTTACGCTTTGCCCTCCCCCAGAGCAGGGGAAGGTCCAGTGCTAATGAACATCACCTTTTCTGCCTTTCCAGATCTTTCAGGCTGCTTCGTGCTTTATTTCTTCCTCCCCTTCTCCCACATTGGTGTTGTCAGTGGAGTTGGGTGGAATGCAGTTAAATGCTGGTAAAATGCAGCTAAACCAGGAAAATGCCCCAAAGGAATAAATTAGTGTCTGAATTAATTCCTGCTACAAGCTGGAAGCTCTCCAGTAACTTCATAAGCTGCTTGCTTAAGTCCAAAGGAAGGACAGATCATTCAGCAATGGCAGTGTGGTGCAGAGGCTCTTGGAGTGCTTTGTGAAACAGCTCACCTGAAATGCAGGTGTGGGAATGATGGAGTTAGTCCATGGGAGATGGAGAGCCTGTGGGCACAAAGAAGGCCACCTTGTCTCCATGGATGACAAGAACTGAAGCAGATGTCAGAAGCAAAATAAAGTCCTGTTTACAAAGATGGAAATGCAAATGATAGTGCTCAAAATGTGAGCACCTGAATGGAGCAAAAGTACCACCCATCAGGTGTTGCTCATTTACAATAAACAGAACTGCTGCCAGTGTGGGGAGGGTTGCACCACAGCAGGTTACTGCAGGTCTGGTTTTGCACGTGTGTTCCTTTGCTTTTAATTTCCCCCTAGTGTTTCCATGTTCTTGTTGTTTGGGGTTTTTTTGAAGAAGGGGTGTAAGCAGAGTTTAGCAGTGCACGTAGATGTGCACAGAAGTTCTGGGCCTTCTAATGCAGAGAGGAGGAAAGAGCAGCAGGACTTACCTGTACGTTTCGCAGCAGGAACCTCAACAGCCTGGGGAGAGTAAGGTTAGTCTTTCTCTGGTATTGTATTTTACCAAAGTTGTTGAAACAAAGAAAATATATTCAGTGGATAACAGAGAATTATCAGTGATCATATTAGCTGTGAAACTGTAACCTCAAACTTCTGGCCTCATGGTAATTTAGCATGTTTTTTCCCTTTGTCAAAAGAAGTGTAGTGTCTTCAGTGGGTGAAATGCTGATACATTTCAATTGCAAGTGATGAGCAAGAGATCAGGACTTTTCAGCAGGATATGGAGCATCTAATAAATCACTTTACTAAAGAAGGTTTAGAGCAATCAAATGTAAAGGAAGGCTTTTTGTCTGGACTCCTTCTGCATGAACTTTTCACATGCTTTTGCACATGTGCACTAGTAAATAAAACAAATAGAAAGCTCCCAGCTTGTAGGAAAAAAAAATGAACAAAGAGTGCCATGATCTGGTAAATGGACTGGAGTTGGACCAAGGGTTGGACTTGATGATCTTGGAGGTCTTTTCCAACCCAATCCATTCTGTGATTCTGTGATTTTGTGATAAGTTCTATTCAAACTCTTTGGCTCCATCAGCTTTCTCAATTTTTGGATACCTGGGCCCACTGAAGGCAGGTATGGAGAGTCTCCTCTCATGGTTATCTCCCCAGGTGCTCTGACTGGGCAGTTCTTGGACAGTTGCTTGTTCTTAGGTGGCCAAGGAAAACCTCCAATGGTGCATAAGCTGCCTTTCATGAAGGAAGGAAAAAAAGCAAGGGGGGCCCTACAGAAGGGCCTCCAGTGCAGTTAAGGTGTTTTTGGTCTCAGGTGAACAGGGGGAAGAAGGTCAGTAATTGCATCTCGTTCCTCCTGCTCCCTGGGGCTGGCCAGGGGGTGTTACTGCATTACCTCCTCATGCTAAGAAATTACACTTCAGAAAGTGGCATTGTGCTGAGGAACCCATTCTAAAGCCAAGGCAAAAGTCAGAGGTTATGTCAGCCTTTGGATATCTTCTGTTACCTGCAGAGTGCTTGGCTCAGGCATTTGCTTGTGTTGTGCTACCTCTACCCCCACCCCTCCCTGCATGAGGGTAAGTTCCTCACTGACCTGTCAAATGCAAATAATTATGAGAAGTCTCAGTGATTCACAGTGAGGACACGCAGAGTGCTCCGTTCCCTGCTCGTACTGTGAGGCAATTAATGCAATTTGTGCTGTTTGGCTGAGTGAACAGTTTGAAATGAACCATTGGGCCATCTGTTCCTCCAGCTGACATCAGGCGTGTCAAGAGTAGCAGTTAGCTTTTTCTGGGAAAGAAACATCTCACTGTCATTAAGGAAAGTTCAAGAAAGGGGGGTGTGGGCTTGGGGTTTTTTCTTCCCTTCTACTATCTTTAAACCAAATTCTTTCATATTTTCTTGTGGCTCAGGATATGTGTCCTTGAGACTTTCTGGCCTCTAGTCAGTATCTTGGGAACAGGAGAATGGCTTCACTGAGCACCTTCTTCTCCCACTCTTTGCATGCATTTGGTGAGAGGCAGGTGCTCAACAGTGTCCATCTTACACAAGTGTTTTTGCTCTTCCCTTGCTCTGTTCCCCTCCATATATGCTGCTTTTTTGAGCTGAGGGGTTCAAGAGACAGTCTCCCTTGAAACCAGTTCTCATTAAGGTTTTCAAAAGGTCTTTTGAAAGTCACATTTCATCCCCTGCAATTATTAAAGGCTACCTGCTACAAGAAAAAAAAAAATCATTATCTCCTTAGTCATAAGAAGATCAGAAAAAGGTTTGGCTTGTTTCTCATGGAAGAGAAGTGCTATCTACAGATCATCCTCAGGAACTGAGTGTTTGTTGCTTATTCTGCATTGGTTTCTTCTCCCAGGCACTCAGCAATAGGACAAGGGGGCACGGGCTTAAGCTCTGCCAGGGGAAATTTAAGTTG
>JAWWEV010000115.1:23283861-23306463 GCA_035583235.1 Hafferia zeledoni | reverse complement strand
GTGCCCAAAACTGCACACAATATTCAAGGTGAGGCTGCCCCAGTGCAGAGCAGAGCAGGACAATCCCCTCCCTTGCCTGGCTGCCAATGCTGTGCCTGATGCCCCCAGAACACGGTTGGCCCTCCTGGCTGCCAGGGCACTGCTGACTCATATTCAACTTGCCATCGACCAGAACCCCCAGGTCCCTTTCTGTGGCACTGCTTTCCAACATCTCATTCCCCAGTCTCTCCCTATATCTGGGGTTGCCCCACCCCAGGTGCAAAAACTGGCACTTCCCCTTGTTTAACTTCCTGTGGTTGGATTGCCAACCCACCACGTGATGTGTTTATCCAGCTGTGTGCTGGACATCTTGCCCAGAAGGATCCTGTGGGAGACAGTATTGAAAGATTTACTGAAACCCAAAAAGATTGTGTCAGCTGGCTGCCCTTGATCACCTAGGGGGGTTACCTTGTCATAAAAAGAAATCAAGTTTCATAAGCAGGACTTTCCTCTCCTGAAGCTGTGCTGGCTGTAACCAATACAGTAAATTTATGGGTTAAGTTCTCTGGAAGATACTGTAATACAAATGCTATAGTTATCTACTTTTATTTATTTTATTTATTGTATTGAGTGGAAGTAGACTGTCAACCAAAAGTAAAAAATAAATGTGAGTTTACAAATATGTATTGGGAAGGAGGAAACTGCTGCTTTTAATACAAAGGATTTGATGGAGCCTTCCATTCTGTAACTTACAGCTCAGCTTGGCACTGATTTGCCTCCTCCTAAAGCCTGCAGAACTGTTTGCTGCTCAGGTCTGTCATGTAAAGACCACACCATGTGCTACTCCTGAAGACACCCTCTGCCTCACAGATTTCTGGAGGAAACTTGATTTGGAAATTATGATTTTTGATTCCTGTCCTAAACTGTTAGTAAAATACTTGCCTCTTGTGCTAAGTAGTTACTTTGTTCTTCTAAATTATTAAATTCCACTGTTGCAAGAAATTATTCCAGTATATTCCTGTTTATCTTACAAAATATTGCATAGCTTAATGAACGCATTATTTTAGGGTCTTTGGGCAATTACTTCTATTATTATTATTATTGTTGTTGTTGTTGTTGTTGTTGTTTAAGTAGCTTATTAATACAACCAGGCCAGGAAGTTGGAATCACTGCTAATTTATGGCCTCCCTGCTCTTGAACTGAAGGAATGACATGATGAGGAAACTGTCTTACCCAAGGACTGAGACCCAAGCTGCATCTCAAAGTGTAAGATAAATTCATTTTGATCACACACCTCCCATTCATTTGCTTGTTCGATTTATAAAATGCACCTTGTAAAACACATTTTGTTAATGTAAAAGCTCAAAGTCAAATAAAGAAGACTGGACTGGACAAGAGCAAACATTTCAAAACTGGCATCCCTTTAACTCTGTCACAAGCTGCAAACTCACAGTGCTCCAAAAGTTCTTATGCACTAGGTGAATTAGGGGGGTAATTTTCTCCTTAACCTGATGGAAGGAAGAAATCCTATTACATTCAGAATCCTCAGCAGGAACAGGTATATCTCTTCATTTAGTTATTAATATTTACAACTGTCAACAGAGGAATTGTTTAGAAATAAAGTAAATTCTCCTTTCTTCTTGACCTCCGGAAGGCTTGAAAATTTGCTATCCATAAAACATGAACAGAAATAGTTAGGTTTATACCAGGGTGCTTAGATGTAGATAGTGGAGAGAACAAGCTAAGAGTACAAAGCAGATGATTTTTGAGTAAGAGTACCATTGGAAAAATATGTTTATGGTATTAAGCTGTGATTCCAAAGGTCTGGGAGGGCAATGGATATGTAAATTCAGTTGAAAGTCAGTGGGAGCGTTGCCATGATTAGCACATTAAAACTTAGCTGGTGTTGCTCATCTCAGTTTTGTAACAAAATGCCAACCAAGCATGCAGAATTACCTGGCACAACATGCTTATCAAGCTCCAGATGTAAATGACTCTGTGCTCTCATTCTCTTTATTTTGCTTTCTCAGTGGGATGTGGGGGTAGTTTAGGACTTTAGGTCAGCAACTCGGTTTGGGGGACCCCTGAGACAAGCAATAATGCAGTTATCAAGCATTATTAATATCCGTGGATCATAATCCACACAAGAAAATGGCAGCAACAGGCCTCAAAAATGTAAAAGTTTCCTATTTGAGTGTAAAGAAGTAAAGGAGCACCATATGACATTTAGCAAACTCTGTCAGTTATGCTCCTTTAATCTTAAGAATTGATCTAAAGAAAAGTTCAAAGGATGAGGTCGATTAAAAAACTCACAAAGATACCAGTTATTGTGTACATTCATAATGATTTCTGGCCAGTCTCCATTTTCCTTTTGCTAAGTAAATTTGTTTTATTGGAAACCTGATTCTGAGATTATTTCTCAGTGGCAAAAATCCTGGCAAAAGCCCCAACCAAACAAAAAAACTTACTCAACATCACTCATTTTCCTTAAAACAAAAGCATCATTTTGAGATTCCTGTGAGACTGGGACCCATGTGATGCTTTCATAGCTCTCCCATATTCTCTATAAATTTTAGTGCAAAGGAGTTTTTTCTTTTTTATTGTATCTGCATATATTTTTTTCAACTTTAGCTTGGATATTACTGTTTAGCTGCTGCAAATGTTCCTTGCTTGATAGCCTCTTTTTTTATTTCCAATTGTTTGTTTGTCTCAATTATAAAGGAGAGGTTGCCATCTCCCACTACAAAATATGCTCTACCAGCAGTATCAGTAAAACCTGCTAAAATAACAAGGGAATTTTTAAGGTGGCATTCTGGATTTTAGCATCCATCTTCTGATTTACTGAGAAGGTAAAAGATGTGCATGAAGCATATGGATGATGTACTGCTCTGAAAGATGCTGCAACTACAAGTGCTGAAACACGAGATGCTGACTCAAAGGTGAATTTATATATACCTCTATATTTCTTTTGGCTTGTTCCAAATAACACTGGAATGGATTTTAAAAGCTGCGCTCTCTATCTGGAGAAAAGAACAAAAACATTCAAAACAATCTTCAACTTGTTGCCTTTTATTGGCATTGGCAAATATTTATTACCTTTTTACAGTTAGAAATATCGAACTTCACTGTGCTTTAATTTGTGCTGTACAAAACTAAATTGGAAACTATTTCTATGCAGCAAAGTATTCCTGTTCCTCTGTGAATGGGGCCAATGTTCTGCATGGGAAGAGGAGCAGGTTGATGGTCCTGGTGATCCAGCCCTGCCAGACGCCCCACCGGATAGCTATGGAAAGCCTCCAAAGGTAAACTTAACACTCCCTGGTTGTTTGTCAGCTGCATGCAGGCAGGTCTAGTCTCTATGAATAATTTAGAGATGTTTGAAGTTACTCGCATTACAAATGGCCTTGAAAAGGAAAACAATTAGTCGATCTGGTGGAGCCCAAAAATATCCCAGCTGTGTCCCTGTACCTGTCCCCATTCATTCCCTCTCCTGTTAGCAGGGCAATGAAAGACTTCCTTTTCATATTCCTTTGCATATTCATGCTCAATTTCTGTTCAGTAGCAAGCAGAGATTTATTTTAGTATATCAGAGTAGATACACCAATGTCCAGAGGAGGGATAGATGCCTTGGAGGATGTGCTGCATTTAGTGAATTAACTCTGTTTCCCTCTGGAAAATTTGCTTGACAAAAGGTGGCACATCAGGTCTCACACCATAGTTGTACTCTGTGTTTGCTTTGCTTGGTAATGCCTTTAGCCCTTCCATTTTCTGTTGTGCATTTAATTTTTCATGTGGTGTTCATCCATTTTTTGACATATAAGTTGAATTAAAATATTTAAAGCCTAGACATTGTGGGTTTTGTGTCTGTGAAAAAAGAAGTGAGAAGTGCTTCATAATGATAAATAATACCAAACTTGATATGCTATGGTGTAATTATAAGTTCATCACTAATATCTTGAATGCTATCTTAGTCAAATGTGTAAGTTGTGTCACAAACATGAAACCATTTTCTTACTTGAGTTTAGAGAATTGTTTTTAGACCAGTGTATGGGGCTTGATACAGATGCAATGCTGGTGCCAAACTGATGTTTGAACTTGTAGAGTTTGATTGAAGGAGACAGGCTGAGGTCTGGGGGATTGGCACTATCTAAAATGAAGTTTTATTTCAGTAATATATCATACTTATAACTTTTCATATCAGTATCTTCATCTTGCATATAGCAACAAAAGCTTTCCATTAATAAATCTCCATCAATCAAAAAAGTTGGCTTTACTTTATTCCTCATCATGATAATGAGTTTTAAAAATTATTAATGACCTAACCTGATGCTTTTTAAAAGCCAGGATAGCAAACATATTTATTGCATGAACGAATTGCCTGCAGCAATTTGTGTTCTGCATGTTTGAAACAAACCAACCCAGACGTTCCATGCCAGTGTAAATTGATTTCCAAAGCATGGATTTCAACCATTAGTACCTAAAGATGACTGAAAGAAACTCCATATGTGTAGAGATTAGTGCAACACAGGTCTCTGTATTTTGCAGGACACTTTGAGATATTGAAAACTAATATAGATTTTTAAGACATCAGTCCACCAAAATCAATAGTGGAATATTATTTTTAGACTTGCATATTTCTTTCTCTCCATAAAGCATTTACTAGACATCTTTTCAGCCTGGGACAGTTCTATCATTAATGTTACCCTTAATGATATGTTGTCACAACACAGTGAAGCCAGCAGAGTGAAACAGTAAATAGGCCATGGCCTATACTAGAAAGCAGCCATGTGTTAATGAATCCACACACACATACATATATATATATATATATATATATATACACACATATATACATATATATACACACACACACACATATATATACTATATATATATATATATGTACACCTTCAATAACACTGGGAAATACAGCTGTATTTACTACTCAGGGGATGGGATCTCAGGCATAAATTCATATGTAACACAGATATGTAAAGAAATAGGAAACTAAAAATCTTCCTTCCAAATTCTGTTATAGGGTAAACCAGCTGTTTACTGGAGCCAGCATCTCCTCAGGATCTTATCTCCATTAATTCTTTAATGGATTAATTGTCCCCATGTTTTTAACATATAACTCGCATTGGAAAATATAGGATAAGATAAAAAGGGGGTAAGTTGCAAGGAAGGAGAGGAATTCACTTTAAAATCTTTATGTGTTATCTCTGGTGCATAAATGATATGATATAGCTCTGGAGGAACATACTCTCTATTTTTCTGGTTTGTGTTTTAGACTTAATGAACTGTACTGTGGTTGGAAGCAATGTATAATTGATAAGATGTAATACTGACTTGATAAATTCCTGGCAGTGTTTGTATACAGTTGGAAACTGAGATAAATTGTTTAACCAAGAGCTGGGAGGAGACAAGAGAATTGGTGCCTGCCCCATTCACCCCGAGCCCCACGAACGCTGGGAATTTTATTTCCAGGTGTTATTTCTGCATGTCTGCATAAGATTTAGTCACTCACCCTCAACATCACATAGATGGAAGAGGTTTCTAAAGAGATCGGTACATGAATACATAAAACAAAACCACCAGGTCAAGTGGAAGATCAATTTCTAATTCAATGCAAAGTTTTATCTTAAATAAATACTTTAATGGCAGTTTTAGGTGGCCTGTGGGGATCACATTGACAAATATGTCCCTTGTATTTTAAAGTGGCTTAAATATGGGACAGTGCTTGCCACAAGTTACATAAAGGAAAGCTTTTTCTAACCAAGTAAATTAAAGGAGGGTCAGATTGACGTATGAATAACCATATTTTATCCTAGGGGAACAGTAATGATTCTTTTGGTTATTTGGTGTCATCTAATTACAAGAAGGGCTGTGTAGAATAATAGCAGAGCATAACTTTTGTTTTAACAAAAAAAAAGACAGACTTTAGATGTTTTCTGTGGGCTCCATGATTCAAGCTCTTTATAATAGACTCCAGCTTAGGTTAGGAAGTCCATATGTCTCCTGGAAGACAGAAGATAATGCTCTTTCTTTGGAGATTGTCCTTTTATTTGCAGAAACAGCTGCCTTGTGGTTTGGCAGTGGTGTTTCTCTACTCTACTCATCTAAGCTGCATCCCTTGCCTGTGTGTTCCAGGATGCAGGAACTCCTTTCTGCATTATAAAAATGCTACAGAAAATGTGAAAAGTGAAAAACAGAGGAGTGAATGGGAGCGGGGCGGTAAGTGACACCCAGGGGTTATCAGCAGCAAAAGGACTGCATATGAAGGGCAAGTAGATTCAGGGAAGGATTTGTTCCTGCCATCAAAACAGTTTTCAGTGGCTTTGGGGGCAAGGACAGGGTAGCACTTCTGTATGAGAACTAAAGAGATTATTGAAAATTATTTCTCCTGTGTCTGGTGAACTGAAGCTTGAAAGCATTAATTTAAAGACTGCAAAGCTTACTTGTGATGTATGGATATGGTTTTAACATCCCATTACAAACACTGTTACCTTGTATAGCAGAGCTAGCAATCAGAAACTCATTACAGAAGGCATTTTGCAAATGCTACATGTTTCTTGGGCTTGTAGCCTTTGAGCGCATTAGTGTTTTACTGGAAGTTTTCCTTTAGGAAAATATTTACCCGCTTAATTCTGATATAATTAGGTGTTTTGCTTGGGAACTTTCATGGTCACTAATTAGGTTAATACTGATAATTATAACAAAAACATTGTTAATTTTCCATAGTAGTAAAATCAATTACACATTTAAAGCTAAATTGAATCAGTCAACAGCAAGAATGAACAATGGCCATGCTTCTGATTTCACTGTCTGAAGGTTTCTCAAATAAAACCTTCACTTACGTAATACAGATGGACCATGTGTGTGTTTTAATAACCATCCATCAGCAATAAACTAATTAAAGGTTTAAGAAGATCTAGGGCTGACTTTCCAGAATATGCAAGGGAATCACTTAATCTTTTGGGGGGGATGCAGACTGAATTTGGGTTTACTTACATGCTTTTGCTCCTTTGCTGAACAAAAATAAGCAAAGGAATCTGAAGAACAAATCCCTCTCACCTCTGCCCACCAAGAGAGGTCCTCTGGGTTTGTTGGCTTTCTCATACCATTTAGGAAATAATCTCCCTTGAAGACTCTTCTGCATATGTGGATGTGACAGTGCTTTCTTCTGAGGGGTCTTATCTTTTTTCCAGAAAAAAAAGAGAGTGGTGTGCCCTCCTCTGCAGCCTTGCTAATTGTCTGGCATCCAGCTCAGATGGCAGAGTTTGGGCCCTGGTTTGTTTTTACTGGATGGATCAGGTGGATACATCCACTGGGCTCTCAGGTCAAAGAGAATCAGCAAAGCTAAATATTGTTGCTTTAGGACAGTTTCTGTCCTGGTGCTTTCTGATCCATCAGCTTCCTTTCTTTCAGGGGAAAAAGGCAAGAACTCAAAAGCCACAGTTCCCCAAGGTCTTCCCTACCAGGAACAGGTATGAGAA
Source organism: Hafferia zeledoni (assembly GCA_035583235.1). Taxonomy (NCBI): domain Eukaryota; kingdom Metazoa; phylum Chordata; class Aves; order Passeriformes; family Thamnophilidae; genus Hafferia; species Hafferia zeledoni. Next base: position 23,298,988 of record JAWWEV010000115.1, on the reverse strand, counting down.
AAGCTTAAGAGACCTTCCTTTGCATGTAAGGTTCACTATGTGGTTCTTTCTACTGGAGGTAGGAAATCACTTCCTGGATTAAATAGAAAATGTAATTACAGTTAACCTGAATTTAAATAATTGTTAAGCTATTAAAATAGCTATTAGCATGCCCTATCATTTGCTATAGAGAGATGTAAATGTGCGTCACTGCACCAATTCATGAGAACACAGATTGGAAGGTGGTAATTGTTACTGTCGTCCTCACCCCAGAGACCAGGAGGTTTTTGTTCCTGTGTCACAAACCCCAGAGTCTGCCATAGCCTCTCTGTTAGCTGCAGTAAACTAAGGTGGGTGTTGGCAGAAAGATAAAGACATTTTCATCCTCCTGCATTTGCAAAACAGTTTTACCTCCAGTGATGCAAAATGGAATATATCCAGGATCAAACCTCTGTACATTTTTACATAGATTTATAGCAATGATCCAATCCTGTTTCTGCTAAAGATTCAACATTTTAATGAGCAATGGATGAATAAGATCATTTGGCCTGGGCTTCAGAAGCGCACCACTGTCTATAAAATACATGTTATTAAGAATCACTGCAGTCAAACGGAGCATTATGTAATTCTTTGGCAAATGGACTCCCTGCATAAGTACTTGGAAGTTATGAGTTTGTCTTCCCAAAGCTGTAAAAGGGTCCCATAACAGCCATTCCTCTCTGCTTGCCAGGCATTGAAATTAACTCTAGAAAGCTGTGTAAGAGATGATTCAAAAGAAAGCAGTATCTAAACATGTACTATCTTGTTATGTTTTATATATATATATATATAAATTACCTCCAACAAGAAATATAAACGAGATTTTTTTTTTTCTTTTTTGGATGAAAATACATAAGTTGTAGTAATTCTAAAAAATGTTGATCCTGAGATAAAATTCAGGACATAGGTAGGTCTAATCCATGACTATTTTTACATGAAGTAGTCCTTGATTTTGAGAACACTGTCACCGTGTATTGAGAGTGTGGTTTGATCTGTCTTTTAAAAATCACATATCTTTGAATATAAATTTCTTTTCTTGGCATTTATTCTTGTGCCACCAGTGTCAAAACAGAAACCGCGAGGATTGTGATAAAAGAAAAACTATTTCATTTCTCTGCAGCTTCTGTAATTGCCTTTGTGTCCTTTTCTGAACTGCTGTTCTGTAATTCCTAAGTCCCTTCTTTGAACAGCAGCTCATTGTTCTGAACTTATATGCCTACTATGGCAACAGGGTCTTAAAATGCAGTGGTAGAAAATAAAATGATTACTTCTCTCCATTCATATTAATAGATTCTGTTCTCAGAGCTTAATTCTGATCACTGCCCCAAGCAAAAATGAGAGTGCTCAGCAGAGGTATGTGCTGTCGGTGATGAAGCCGCCCCCCATCTCTTCCCAGGCTGGGCAAAATTACCATAAGTTCTCCAGGCACACAGCAGCAGCTCTCGGCGTGCAGGAGCTCCTGCAACAGCTTCCCTTCCCCAGCAGGGGATTTTGCCAGTGGAATGGCACTGGCTTGAATTCATCAACCATACGCCTCCTCTCGCTTCCCACGCACTCTTTTGTACTGTCACCGTGGAGCAGTGTAGAAGCACAGCTTCACAGGTCAGAGCCTGGTTAGGCTCTGCTGAACATGCTTCCAAAGTGTTGTTCTCTCCCTGTCCCCAGAGAGCAGAATCTCTTCCTCTGGGCAAAATGTAAGCCAGATGGGATAATGCATCTGAAAGCTTGAAAATCAGATCCTTTGAATTTTTTTTGCTTTATGATCTTAATTTATGCACATACAAAAGTGAAGCATGGCTTTTTTCTCTCTGTCCCTGTCTCTTTGCTATCCAAAACATTAAAACAAAAACTTTTCCAACGACATTTTAAAAATTGTTTTTGAAATCAAGAAAATTTGGAAAGATAACCCATGAAAAACTGTTCCACGAAACAAGTGTAAAACAAAACTTAAGCTTTATTGTTTCTTTCTCTTATCAGCTGTATAAGGAATATCTGTCTAAAATAGGTTGATTTGTCTAGCACAGCATGAGCGGTGTGCATTAGAGCTGGCCATAAAACACAGCTCTCCAATGCCTATCTGCTTCTTTACTGACAAAACTACTCTATCTCTCCCTACAGCTCCTCATTTATTACCCTACACACCTTACAGTTTCTAAAATAAAGGATATGAGTTTTACAGAGAAGACTTTCCTTGAACAAAGCATGATTGTGATTTAAGAGCTCTGTACAGTCTGTGCTCTGCATTGGAGAAAGCTCCAATGAAAACAAGCATGCACTAGGAAAGAAAAGATTAATTCATCATGTGCTTTGGTGCCTTTCGGTACTTCAGAACATTGTGGGCACATTTGAATTTCAAAGCAAACTTCCAGGTTCTGCTGCACATACAAAAGTATATGGAATTTAGAACTTGACTTGTTACAAATCCCGATACTGAACCAGGGAAGTAATAAAGCCAATGGACAGAGGAAATGTAAGTGTTAGTAAGTAAACACAACTGAAATGATCTTTTCCCCTCAACTTTACAAAATGTTACTCTTAAAACTGCAGCTAAAGATGGAAAATGTTGGGCAAATGTTTTCAATTTGGCAACCCTATAGTCCATGACAAGGCATTAAAGTTAAGCAACCAAAATAATGGAGTGCTGAAAGGTTCACCCCATTACAGTTATTACTAAAAGCATTATATGGTCGTCCTCAGGCAGCAATGGCAAATGTTTGTTTATTTCCTTTCCAGAAGAAGAAAGTTTCAGAAGGTTGGCAGTCAATTTTGATGTTATGGCTTAGTGTATTTTTTAATACAATGATACATTTATCACTGGAATCACTCAAGACTATTCCCTGACTACTAAATATCACCAGGTAATTGCATACTTTCTGTTCAATCATTTATTGCTGTCTCATTTGGGACACAGGGCAGTATATTACCTTTGAAAACAAATGTCTGATCATTAACTTGGAAGATAAATTATATTCATTTTTCTGATCTGACTGGTCTGATACAGCTGTAATGTGTTGGCTCAGAACAAATGCAGACTTTTAAAGGCCAGTATAATTTGTGGGCAAAACCTGGGACTGGGGCATGTACAGCATGGATCTTATTTTGCTTAAAGCTGGATTATCTCTACTACTCTGGCCTTAATCATATCATCTGGGAATATAATTCTGCTAAAATGCCCCAGTATAAATACTTGCAGACAAGGTATAGTTCAGTTAAGGACTTTCAACTGATGAAAGTGAAAACCTCTCCTTAAAATTATGGCATGATTTTATAAACTATATAAACACAGCGCTTTATCCATAGATCATAGCTGAAGCCTTATCTCTAAGCTATGTCCACGATTAGGTAATTACCAGCACAAAGAAACTGAGATAGAGACATCCAACGTCTTGCACATGGTCGTACAGCAGATTAGTGGCAGCAGTGGGAACACCAAGTCTTATGACTCCAACCTTGTGCTCAGTGCATTAGATCATAGTTTTCTTGTTTATATCACTGTATTTTCTGAAATGTTGTTCTTTTGGGTTTTTTTGTTATTGTTGTTGGGTTTTTTTTCTGATCAGATGCTTGTAAATTGAGTTGCTGACTGTAATCAGAAATGTATTTATCACTGACTCTGGCTCACAACCAAGCACACTGTTATTTTTGAAACAAGACAGCATGTTCCTCTCATTCCAAGGTAAAGTTAATTATGAGTCGAAGGAGGGTATGTCGTGATTTTGTTGTGACCATTTGTCACTATTGCTATAGACAATTAGTTTCTCAGTTCTCATTTGGTGCAACAGCATTGCCTTCAGTGAGTTGCAGATTTAGCATGCTGATAAAATGAAACGGTAGGTTTATAATGCTGGCGACAATGGGAAGAAATAAGCATGTTTTATAACTGAGGGAGGATGAGAAGACAAAAACCCCTCACTGCTTTTATGGTTCAAGAATCATCAGGTACCCTAGGTACATATGATTGTTTTTTCATCAACCAAGACTACTTTGTGGTCAATAACCCATCATATTAGAATGTATCCTCTAAACTGGTTGCTGTGCTGTTATGGTAAAAAAAAACTTCCACTTGAATGCTGGCTGTCTGGTCTTGGGCAGATTTGCCTTAACTTAGAGAATTGTGCACTGTGACAAGGAAAAGGATGGATTAAATGATGGCACTGGTCTAGATTGAAATGCTGGACTTCTGTTTGTCTGTGTGATAGCAAAATTAACTCACAGTTCAGTGGCAGAGTGATTCCATGCAATGTCAGGGCCCAGTTGTTACCGCCCGTTACAGTCTGTATTAATTTAATATAAGTCTATGCATTTAAGTTATTTCACTTTGTTTATTAATTCACAGTTTATAAACTGTGAATCTTACAAACTTACTTGAATAGCTAAATGAGTAAGCACTTGCTTCAAACCGTACTTTAGGCTAGAGACACGTTACAGGAATACCAGCATACTTTTCATTGAAAAAGTACTAACCCCAAGGGAACTCAGCCACCAGAGAAACATTGCTGAATATGACATCTCTTTGAAAATAAATTCCCTAATGGCTTATGGACGCAACTTTTCCACAGAGAGAATGAACAAAGCCAAATGTTTTACAATTGTATCATCTTCCATGTTGTGAGTTGTCTTGTTTCAGTAGCATTGTGTTATCCCTACCCTGTAATGTGTAACTTTACATCATTTAATGGATGTAGGAAAAATCTACTCCATTGGATTTTCATGGCTGGGCAAAGTGATCATGGTACATTTAGCCCACCCAACAAACACAGAGTTCTGCTCCAGGGAAGACTGCTCCTTAGCCTCATAAAATGTTTGTAAGACATTTGTCATACCAAAATTGGCACTGGGTGGTACAGAAAAAAATGTTCCGTGTCCCTGTACCCTGCATAGTTCTCCAACAGATTCCCAACAGAGTTTTCAGCCTTAACTGTTTCTTCATACCATCATAACATGCCCAATGGTATGCAACACATACCCACATTTCAATAAGTGACATGAATATACACTCTGATGGACTGCATGTAGCTCTTACATTATTTGAGACATTCTGAGTAGGAAAAAAAAGGAGACCAAAAGAGGAGTCCAGGACCACACACAGATGTAGAGACATCCAGGCTGTGCCAACTGACCTAAGAACCATGGGGTGGTCCCTGGTCCTGTTTTGTTGAGCAATGTGCTTACAGCTTCTGTATTACTGTTATTTGTCTGTAAAATAAAGGAAATTTCATTTGCTTACCTTGCAGTAGTATTGCATGGATAGATACAATGTAGATTTAACCAAAGCATATCAATTTCTCTTTGAATAAAATAATCTATTATGCAACAAATTATTAATCCCATTAAATAACTGAAAGGAGGGCCAGATCCTAAACTATAGTGATATAATTCCAGTGGGGTACTTTTCTCTTTTGGAGAGGCACGTAGGCTGAAGTAGGAAGAGTATCAAAGGTGAGGCTTGGGAGAGGGTTCAAATGAAACACAGTGACAAGGAACAACTACCAAGGGCACAAGTTTGTGTACAGGAGAGGGAATGGAGCACAGGGATGATAACCAGCAACAAGGACCAATGACTTTGGGAGAATTGGCAAAGAAAATGGTGGTAGAGAACACAGCTTTCACTTGGACCACCTCCTGGACTGAAAACAATTTTGGGAGCCAACAAGAACTGCCAAGGGAAAGTAATTGTGTAGATTGAGATCAGCAGTGGAGGGGTTCCAGACGTGGGAAACATGTAGCTGGAAAGAATGAAAAATAGGTTTAATAGTGGAAAGGGACAAAGAAGGCATAAAGAAAGCATCCTTCTTGACAGCTGTTGCCTCATAGATTTAGAAGTACTATAATGATAAATCCAGCACAGTAATTTTGTTTTTAGGATAAACTTTTTTAATGCTTTATGGTGGGTTTGTGAATACTTTCCCCATATCCTTTGTGACTTGCAACATGTTTTTTTCCCAAAGCCACTTGTGTGTCTACCTGTCTTGGAAGAGACATGAATACTAGGTTGTCATTTAATACATCTGAAACAAAGCAGTTTTATTTTAATGTCTGCCTTAAGCTTTTTATAAAGCAGAGAAGTTAAGATAAATCTTTTTTGAGAAAATCATTTAGATAGCTAAAGTAAATTTATGCCTAAGTCAAACTTGCATCAAACAGAAATAAAGGGTTTAAATCCATATGGCTAATACTTTATTGACCTTTCATACAGTTCCATACCTTACAAACCCAACTCGGCCGTTGCCCTACCAAGCCAACCCTGCTCTAAGTGCCATTGTGCCCTGGAGGAAACCTATTTACTAACCTGCTCTTCTAGGGTTAGAGCTACTTCTCCATGGACAAGCTCCTCCCCTGATTGTAGGTTTGCAGTATTGAATCTTTTATTACTACAGGGTATCAGTAGGACCAGAGGACAATTCAGGCTGGAAGGCAATTAAGGAGGTCAGAATAGAATATATATCACTTTGTTTTGGATGAAAATGGGTCTTAGAAAAGGAGAAGGGATGTTGATTTGCTTTAAAACAGCTTGTTTTACATAATTGAGTGGCAAATTAACCCCAGATCTGTTTGCTCCCAAGTTCTTTAAAAAAAAAATAAAAATTTCTGCCTCTGTGAAGTTCCCTACTGATGTGAAGTTCCCCATTGATGAGTATTTGTATTTCAGAAACCTTTGTGGAAATTTCTACTAAATAACAGCCAGATTGGAAGTTGGGCAATTTTTTGAATAACATGCTTAAGCTAGCAAATATATAATGGATTTAATGAATTAATTCAGTAGCTTTTTATTAATTACCTTAAAAATGTAGATAAAGCCTGAGTACTTCATACAAATAATACTTAATTCTGTGATTCTACAGCTCTTCTGCAGAATTCTTTATCTTGATGTAGTTGGATAAAGGAGCAGTATTTAAAAGAACAAGGACTATACTTCCTGTTTGTATATAATGTGATTTTTTTCACAGAACAAAGCCTTTTAATAAGGCAACAGAAATGTTAAACAAAAAAAGTATTTAAGTAGGTTCCTGCATTTAACAGGGACTTTAACAATTCTGCAGGCCACATACATTTTTAGTAAAAATGTTTCTTTAGATTCAGTAATGTCGTTAATGCATCAATAGAATATTTGTGGTGCCATCAGAATGAATGACATATTCTGGTAGTTATTTTAAAAGTAAGAACAGAACATATGTTCAGAAACAGCTTAAAGAACAGCTCTGCTAAGTCCAAAAATCAGAGTAGATCATATGTTGCTGTATAACTTTGAAATATTTGAAATAATTAAAAGGCATGCTAAAGCTTTTCCCAGTAAAAAGAACCATGAAATTAGATGGATACAGTGTTTCAAACCTTTATTACCTTTCAATGTATTTTTACAATACTGCTCCTAGTGACTAAATTCAATGGGAAAGTAACAAGTACTCCACAGGTTTGAGTCTCAGCTGTGCAGGAACATACATAAAATAAGTCACTGCAATTAGAAAGACAAAATGCAAATTATATACTTTGCATAAGCCTCCCAGTAGGAATGGCTAAGGATACCAGTTTGTTCCAGAGAGACCCTAAGAGGTCTGGCTGCAGCGACAGCCTTGTCCCGTTGCTAAGGGGACAGTATTTGTCAAGCACTTTCTTTTGTTACTAGATACTGTCATCCTCCTCTACAGAGATCAGTTTCTCCTCCTTTACATGCAGAACAGCTACACAAAAGTACTCCGTGCCATCCAGGAGTGGCGGCTTGAGCTAACCAGGTTACAGGTGGGAGGGCAGAGAAGCAAAGCTGAGGATCAGAGAGTGCACTAAAGGCAATTAGAGGGAGATGAAGAGTGAGAGTGAAGGAAGCTGTTTCATGGCAACGGGAATGACTTCATCAAGGTTAGCCAAGAACAGTAACTGTGGGTAGATTTGGCCAGAGCTGGTCAATAAAACAGGAATGGCACACATGCTGTAAGTAACAAATGCTGTAAACCAATTTGTGAATCTCTTATCGCTTCCCCTTCCTTGGGTGGATGATTAATACCCTGTGCTGCCACTACCACTGCATGCACCACTTTTATGAGCTACCTGGGCCACAGGGAAAAGAATCTCTCCCACTCTCAGATTCTCAGTGCCAGCTGGTGAGCAATCAGCTTAAAGACCATCCTGACAGAAAAACTTCTGCACCATTCAAGCAATCTGAGATTAAAATGTTTTAATAACCAACACTGCGACAGCTTTAACTCTGCCTTGGTGTATGCTGTGGTTTTACAGCTTGTTGCAGCTCAGTCTCCATTCACACCATTTGCAGTATCTCATCTCTATCAGATCAGGTCATGAGAGCAAGGTCATTCATTTTGTGCTGGCGCAGACCAGGCCAGTAGGCTCTGTTAGCATCCAGGATCTTGTTCTTTCTAAAAATAGCCCTCCAGGAGAACTGGATCATATCTTTCCATCTCCTTTTAATATTTTAAGTATGAATAATGGAAATTGAATCTGATTTTGTTCCATGGTATTACCTTTGATGGCTTTTTGATAAAGAAGATTTTTTTCCATGAGAAAATAGAAATTACTTTCTGACTGGCTGTTTGTTCATACTATGTATCTGACTGTTTTCATATCACTATTACATGCTATGGCTTCTCTAATTAGATGTTCACATAGCTCTTCTGTAAGAAAGCATGGTAATTCCCATCCACTTGTGTGCTGGGATATTCATATGAGATACTTGTTTTTGAAAGAGCACAGGGGTTTTTCTGTTAATTTGCATTGAAATGTTTTGGCTTTTAACTGTAGCTGAACAGCTCATTTTTCATATTTTGCTGGAGGTGTGAAGGCTGTTTGCTGGGGTTTAAAATTTAACCTGATTTCCCAAGAAAATGAGGCTTATATGAATATGTTCTCTTTGTCAAATGCTTCTACCTGTGAAAGTTGAGGGAAGCCTCAGCTTTGACATGGCTGGTCAAGTTTTCATCAAGATCCCAGAAACAGTTAGGTTCCTTCAAGTTTCATGGAAAATAACTCCTCTGTAGAGGAAGGAGAATGAAATTAGTGCCCACATTGAAGAAAAGGCCAGGAGAATTAAGCAATTACAATAATACATGATTTATACTTTTTTGTTTGGCTTCTTGACTGTTCAAACAGCATGTGCAAAGCTCTGGAATAATTGCAACATGTCCTGTTATCACCAAGGATGTACCAGAGGCTATGATGGAGATAAGCTAGGGATGTCCCACTGGGGAGGGATGGAGATAAGTGTTAGAGAACTACATCTTCAGGACACCCACTTCATTAGTTCTTATGAAACTTCTCATGAAAAAACTGGCCAGTCTGTATGGATTCTGGATGAATTTGTTGTATGGGTTTTTTGCACAGTTTTGGTTTATCATTTCTGTAGTTTGCATGTGTCTTTTGGTTAACTGAACATCCACTAGAATAATTAGGCCTCAAAAATGACATTCTTATTTATGTTTTAAATTTTTATTTCTGTAGCAAATGCGTTGCCTATGGATTAACAAAGTGAAACTGAACAAAAGTTTATGATTTAGCTTACAGGACATTTTCCCAACTGTATCCCAGATGGAAGTCCAACCTTGTGGAGTCCCACATTTGGCAGAAGGAAAGTGGTGCTGGAAACACTATTTTCCAGTTTCTCAATCATTTATTCATGAATATGAAGTTACACACTGACTATTATTTGGCGAAGTCATTTGATTAAAGAGTCAGGTTTATTACTCTTCCAAAAAGTGAGACTTGAGGGTATCTGGTCTATGGCTCTTAGCATTTGTAACTATGCAATTTCAGTCAGAGGGCTCAGACTCTTTCCCAGATTTCAAAAACTATGAGAAACTAAGTAAGACTCACAGGTTATTTACGTAGTGCCAACAGCTTGATAATGCAAACCTTAATATTGAAAGGTCAGGTGTTTAATGTCCTAATAAGGAACACTTTGCATGTGAAACTAATCTGATTGCAAATCTGATTGGCAGTGTTCACAAAAGTGCTGCCAAAAACTCTTACGGGAAGTTGTAAGCTGATATCCCAAATCAATTAGGGCACAGCACTGTATTACAATTCTTAGCCATCTTTTCATCTTCTGGAGCAGTATTGTCTTTGGGAGATCTTTCTCCAAGATGTTTCAGAGGTCATGTTTTAACTTCAACATTATGGGTTAGAGATAGGTTATGGGTTCAATCCCCCGTATGGGCCATTGACTCAAGAGTTGGTCTCGATGATCCTTGTGGGTCCCTTCCAACTCAGAATAGTCTGTGATTCTGTGATTTTGAGTTTCTCTCTTCGTTTCAATGTTGCCACACCAGGGTATTTTTGCATTCCTATAAATAATCCACAAGGGTAGAATACCCTGGAGCTGCATATCATTGTGCTTCTTTGTGGGACTTTCATAAGGTTCCTCAGTAGCAAAACAGAATTTCAGTTTTGTGGGAGCTTTGGTACCTTCTTTCAAAAGCTGTTTTCATTTCAGAGCGAAATGCAACAAGAGAAAAGGCACAAACACTCACACAGGCAGGTGCAGGTATGTGTGCACACACAGTCCTGGAGCACCCTATTAAGTGAAATTTCAACAAAGGAGCACATTTTCTAACTGAAATATTTTATCTTGATAAAATCAAGATGGCTCATTTTAATGGCAATACTATGGTAAGATACAACATGAAGTAAAAAGTCTTATGATTAAACGTCTTTTCCTGAAATGCAAGACACTGCATATTTTGACTCCCTCGCCAACAGCATTTCAGTGAAGTGTCTGTATTTCTACAATGAAATGGCAACATTCCACTGGAAAATTTACATCCAGCTGTTGGAAATTGTCATCCTCTCTTTGTTCAACTGGGAACTTACTTTGTTCCTATCATGACAATTATAGATACCCTATTTGTCTGGCATCTTAATTAGCAGATTACTAATCTAGGGCTTCAGCCTTACTGGTTACTGACAGCCTGTGTTTTATAGCCCTTCAGTCAGTATTTTCATTCATATAAACCATGGTTTTCATATATTCTAAGTCTTCATGAAGCACAGACTCTTTAATCATATCTGGTTTAGAACTAAGAATATGGATAAGGTGAAAGACAAAATACAAAAAGCTTTGGCAAGGATCATGACTTAAATGTGCAAAGAATCAGTTTATAGCAAGTATCAGATAATTTAGAATTCTGAGGTAATTGTGCATAAAATACTTGCTCATTTAAGAAACATCAGCACAGAGTTCTACTTGGAAAAAGCAAATATTTTTATATCATGAACACACACACAAAATGTTTATAGACAATGGCACTGTGTTAAACAGACTTGGTCTTATAATTTAATTATCACATTTGCTACGTATCATAGGATCATAGAATGGTTTGGGTTGGAAGGGACCTTAGAGATCGTTGAGTTCAAACCCCCCTGCCATGGGCAGGGATATAATTCATTAAATCAGGTTTCTCAGTTATATATATTTATGTGCGAATAAACATACAGCTATACTTTATTTCATACATATGCTTACATAATATTCTATTACTGTACTTGTTTTCCCAGTAACAGAGATCTTCATGTTCTATAATGTATTTTTCTTCCTAAGGAACTCATGCTGAATTTTCCTGCAGCTTTTAGTTTTAATTGCCAAAGTGCCTTCACATCAGTGCAGTGGGAGAAGTTTCTCCTTGTTGAAAATTTGGGGTTTATGGGATAAAATTTATCCTGTATGGGTCAGTTACTTGTCTTGCTGTCAGCAAGTTTTTTGTCACAATAGGTGATAGTTCTTCCCGTTGACAGGAAAATCTTGATAACCTGTGAATTGTTTGTACATTATGGATTTATCACCATCACTTAAGGTCTGGTGTTGAGCTGTAGTCATGTTTGTGTCCAGCTGTGCTTTCCTGCAAAAGGCAAACTCATGGGATCACATGTAAATGCTTCCAGCAGAATGAATTGCCCACTGGATTCAGCAGAAAGCCTCTGACACATCTAAACCACCCAGTTGTGCTCCTTTTATGCAGGGAATGGATGAAGCTATAGCTTATACTGTCACAATTACGCCACAGGAACAAAATAAAAATAGTTGAATTTTGGAAGTTTGTTCAAGATTTGTCCCTCCTGGTAACATTGAAAAAAAATGAGTGTCTTATGGTGGTGGGCAGGAGTATCTGCTGTTTGAATAAAGCTTAGGAATTTTAAACATGTACTTGTGAAACTCAAGCACAAATAGAACTCATTTGATTCAGCATAGCTCTGAGAAGTCGTGTTTTGGTTCCTTACACATACTTTTCACACCATCTCTTTGTTGATGTGGAATCATGTTTGTTTCACTGTGTCATGAAATGGTTTTTCCAAACTGAGCACGTCATTACTTTGGTAAAAATTGTGTTTCTTTTGCATTTTGAAAGCCAAAAGCCTAGGCTAAGAATTTCAATCGCAGCGTCATTAATTCATTCTTCACCCTCAAAAAGAGTTTGTCCAATGACACAAAGTTCTGCATCCCATTATGTTAATTGCATACATGAATCACAGAAATGTGATGACATGTGAGGCTGTCCAAAAATTTTGGATGACTTTTTAAACATCGCACAAACTGAATGCTGGATTCTGTATGGGTGGATGTCTGTGCCCTGGAAAGTTTTGCTGACATCTGGCCAGTAGCTCTTTCATATGGGGATGCTGCCAAAAACATGGCAAGAAATAAAAAAAAGCAGTAGAGAAGAATAATAAGTCTAACTACATACTTGATCCCACAAGAATCTTCATCCTTTTGCTCAATACAGTAATATCATTAGAAAGAGGGCCATCAGCTCAAATTGTACAGAAAACTTCAGGGCTGGAACACTTTCTAGGAATGAACAGAAAATCATCAGGGTATCTGAGGTAAATGTCAGTGCTGGTACAGAGAAATGTATTTGCCATTAAGCCCTGCTGACATTTTCTCTTTCAAGATCGTTTTTGCAGTTGGTTCTGGTCTGGACAAATGTCTGTCATTTGGGAGTCATGTTTTCCAAGACAGCCATTTTGTTCAAGCTGACTTTGCTTTTAAATGCCCCACTTTTAAGTTTTCTTTTTCTGAGGTGAAGAACAAAATTGAGAAAACATATTGATTTTTCCATATGACAAAACATTTCTGAAGGCTGCTAGGCTGAAAGAGATTAATGCTTCCAGAGTTTGAATGGTGACTTAACATTTGGCAGAAAGAGAATATAGGTACCAAAGATATTCCTTCTCACCATCTTGTGAAAATTTTCCTGTTTGGCCAGTCCATATGTGTCTTAAAAACCTGTCTGCATGTACTCATGTGTTACCTTACAGCTCCAAATGCTAGTGAGACTTTCTGACACAGTAGCAGAGTTTTATGCACACCCTGCATCCTGTAAAAGAGTACAATATGAAGTCCGCGATACAAGCTCTCTGCTTGGCTGTTTTATCTGTTAGTTGCAGGTGCCATGCAGAGCTTGTGATGGCTGTTTTGCATTGAACTTCTGGCAGGCATGGAGGAGAGCATAGAAGAAGGATGTCCTGGGTGGGACAACAGCTGCCCCCCAGGGAAAGAGAGGAAGATACAAGTGCAAGAGAGCTGAGGAAGAGGCATGGGAGGGAGAGGAAGGACCTGCGGCAGGTAGGATAGAAGGAGTAGCAACAGAGGCTGCAGCAATTCCTGTTGATCTGCTCCATCAGGTCCACATCCTTCTTATGTTGGGGGCCCCAGAGCTGGACACTGCATTCTAGGTGGGTTCTCATGAGAGTGGAGTAGAGGGGCAGAATCCCCTCCCTTTACCTGTTGGCCTTGCTCCTTTTGGAACAGCCCAGGATACAGTTGCCTTTCTGGTCTGCAAGTGCACATTGCCAGGTCATGCCCAGCTTCTTGTCAGCTAGCCAAGTTCTTGTGAATGTGGCTCCACATTAGAGTGTTATCTCAGTTTTATGCCCCCAAAACTATAGGAAATTGAGCCTACAGTTCCAGAATGTTATGGTTAGAAACAGAAGCTGCCAAACCTGAGACTGCTGATAGGTTTATTCACCACAGGATCCCAATTCATGCTCAAACACCATCCACCTGGTGCACCAAGTCAGTCAGAGGTGTGATGAGAGGAACAAAGACTCTGTGACTGTGCTGCCATGTATGACAGGGGATGTGGAGCTAGCAAAGGCTGTATGTGTAATTGAAATGCTGCCATCTCAGCGGTTTTGCTTAGCAAGACTTTTTTCAGTGTTTTTGCAGGGCTGTACAGGCTCTTGCTGGGGCCCTATGTATATACACACAGGGTAGCCCCACATGAGTGACTGCAGGTACTGCAGGAGTGAAGTCCTGGAGGTGTTGATGGAAGCTTTGGTGTAGCCTCACTTTGAATACTGTGTGCAGTTTTGGGCACCACAACATAAGAAAGATATTAAAGTATTAGAGGAGGTCCAAAGGAGGGCAATTGAGATGGTGAAGAGCCATGAGAGGAAGCCATAGGAGAGGTGGCTGAGGTCACTTGGCTTGTTCAGCCTGCAGAAGGGGAGACTGAGGGGACACCTCATTCCAATCTACAACTTCCTTGTGAGGGGAAGAGCAGGGACAGGCACTGATCACTTCTCTGTGGTGACCACTGACAGGACCCGAGGGAATGGCCTGAAGTTGTGTTAGGGGAGGATTAGGCAGGATATTAGAAAAAGGTTCTTCCCCCAGAGGGTGGTTGGGCACTGGAACAGGGTCCCCAGGGAAGTGGTCACAGCACCAAGCCTGCCAGAGTTCAAGGAGCATTTGGATGATACTCTCAGGCACATGGTGTGACTCTAGTGGAAGGTCCTGGGCAGGGCCAGGAGTTGGACTCGATGATCCTTGTGGGTCCCTTCCAACTCAGGACAGTCCGTGACTCTGTGAAGCACGGCTTGGCTGTCACTGGCGCCCTCGGCGCTCTGCCTTCTGCTCCAGCCAATCGCTTTTGGAAGGAAACCCACGGAACAGAACGGTGGAAAGCGACGGGAGCTTCCCCTGCCGGGCAGCCGCGTTTCCCTGCCCGAGAGCCACGAGGGGCCCAGCGCTCCCGCACCGGGGCCGGACGGCGGTGGCGGCGGGAGCGGCGGTGGCGGCGGGAGCGGCGGTGGCGGCGGTGGCGGCGGGAGCGGGGACGCGCCGGGCGCGCTCCTGGTGCCGCCCCGCCCCGCCCCGCTCACCTCG
>JAWWEV010000115.1:23137515-23283761 GCA_035583235.1 Hafferia zeledoni | reverse complement strand
CCGGCCCGCCCCGCCCCTCCCGCCGCTCCCGCCTGGAATCCGCGGCGCCCGGCAGCGCCTCTCCTGCGTGCGCTCCCTCCGCTTGGTACGGCCCACCCCGCCGGGGATCATGGCGATTGATGGTAAGTAGGCCAATAACGGGCTCCTCTCTGTCGCCCCGAAGCGCTCCCCTCCCCCAGCCCCCTCCTCTCCCTCTCCTCCCCCGGGCTCGGGCAGGGGGCGGCTCCGGGGGGAGGGAGCGCTCCCGCCGCGGCGGGCGGTGGGGGCGCACCCAGGCGAGTGGTGCCCCAGCCCAGGGGGGCGGCGGCGGCGCCTCCTCTGCCCTCCGTCCCCCTCGGCCCGGCTGCGGGGGCTGCGGTGCAGGGGCTGTTGGATGATGGGGGAGAGGTGCGTGTGGTGCTCCGTCCTCCCGTCCCCATGCCCAGGAGCCGGGCGGGGGTAAATAAATCCTTGGCACAGTGGCCGGCATCCTTCATCCTCCTCCTCCTCCTCCGCCGCCTCCTGCCCCGGGGATGCCGGGCGTGCGAGGACCCGAGGAGGTCGAAGCTATCCACCCCCGTGCCGTGAGCCGCCCTTGCTCTGCCGGGGAGGCGGGGGCGGGCGGTGCAGCCCCCCGGGGTCGGAGTCAGGGTCAGGGCCGGGGCTGTGCCCGCCGCCGGGTCCCGACCGCCGGGGCGACCCGAGCCCGGGCCGGACATGCCGGTGCTGGAGATGCGCAGCCCTATCCACCCTCCCCACAGGGACTTTGCCAACTGCTTTAAAACTCCTTGTTCCTCTCCTGGCCCCGGAGTCTTTGAAAGCTGAGTCCCCAGGCGAGGGATGCTCCCCGCTCTCCGCCGGTTGCTGGGAGCGAACAGGCTGCACAGGAGCTGTGTCCGCAGATCTTTCTAGTCATCACTTAGAAACAACAACAACAAAGGAGAGAGATGTTCTAGACACTTGTTGGGTTTGTTTGGAGATGATCATCCTCAAAAGCAGGGCTTCTGAGTTTTGCTCTGTAACCTCACCTCTCAATTCTGAGAGTAATTTTACACCTCGATAAAAATCCTTTAAAATTTTGTTTAAATCCCAGAACTTTATTTCCAGCCAGAGAAGATCCTAAGGTATGCAGCTTTCTCGTCTGTGGTGTTTCTTCCTGAAAGTGTCTGTTGTTATAACTTAAAGAATCTCGGTAAACAGTGAGGCGGGAGGGGGGGGGGGGAACAAACTGTTCTCTTGGTTTCGCATGTGGGATGCTCCTCTGCTGTCAATCCCTGGATTAGTAATTCAGGCCTCTCTAAGGAGAAGTTGCACTGCGCAAACAAAGCTGCGTGTTCACCCTCTCTTGGAAGCTGTGCACACCAGGAGTCTGAGCTGGCCAGCTTTAAGTTGGCTGGGTTCTTTTCTGCTGAAAAGTCCTCTTAATATTATCAAGAAGATAGCAGAAAATTTCTGCTGGGTCTGGACTTTTTACATAACTCGAGCTCAGAAAGAAAAAATACCAGCCCTTCAAAATCTGTCTTTGTTTTCTTTATAGGCAGCATTATCCCAGAAATCTGTGAGAATGTGTTAGATCTGAAAATATTCACAGTATGTGAAATTCATGTGTAATATTTTCAGAGGATTTAGGGTATTACTTCTTAAAAGTTAAAGCAAATAACCATGGATGAATAAAGCAATCTAGCCCTTGAAAAGAATGCAACACTTCTCATTATATCCAGACTTTAGAAATAGCCCAGCTGTCTTGTAGATACTTATGTGAAATATCCAAAATGGGACTTAAGCTCTTGAGAAAATTGGGTGCAGTTTACAGCCAAAGGTAGAGGTGGGATAAAAAAGCAATTGTGACATTACAACTGAAAGTGGTCTGCTGGGTTTTGATTTAGTGCTCTTCCTGAAGACAGCAAATGCAATGTATTTTCTGCTGTAGTCCTCCTCTTTGCTGTAGTCCTTTTCTGCTGTAGTCCTCCTCTTTGCATCCCCCTCTTTGTTTCCGACTGAATAGTTGATTATCTTGGTGTTCTCTCCCTCCTGTTTGTGCAACAGTACCTTGCCTTGACTGTACTGTGAACAGTTCTGTGTTCTGGCCAGCAGTGTTTAAAAATATGAGTTTGATTTGGTTGACACTGACTCTGGAAGTCGGCATCAAATCATGGGATTTCTAGTCTAAACTGTCAAAATATGGAATTTGCATTGTGTGCAAGTAAATTTTAAATGTGTTTAAGTAAACAGAGAAAATACTTTGGTCAGTTTTAAAGACAGAGTGTTCGGCCAGATTTTATACATTTTTTTTGTAGAAGTACGGGAAATAAGCAAGGTTGAAAACTTCTGTTTGAAGAATAAATATAAAATAGTTAAAAACACTTCAAAGGAGGATATAGATGTGAAGAATGCACAAAATTAAAAGAGCTCAGGTTAGAATTTGTAAGCTGCTTTTGTCTGTTCTTAAAAATCTGTAAGTATCATTTCCAGTGTCACTTTGTCAGCATGTCAGCTTACAGTGGTTCTAACAGTAAACCCCAAAGCTTTGTGAAAGTGAAGCTTTTGTATCAAGAGAACCAGGGAGACATTGGCCATGGCCATGGCCATTACCCTTTTGGTCAGTGTCAGTGCTTTGTTGTGCTCATGGACAGACTTTCGAGAGACAAGTATTCTTCATGTGACCAAGTTCAAAGCCCTAATCTAGTGATTGCAGGAACAATGACATCTTTTTCTTTAGAAACTTAATGTCACGTTAAAATGTATTCCTTTTGTATTTCTTTATAAAGACATCAGGTTACAGTTTGCATAGGTCAGGCAGTCTCAGATTTGTGGGGAAACAACAGAGGGCAACGCAGCTGGAAAGGTTTTCACTCAGATTAAAGAACTGTATTTGCAGTTATTATTTCTGTGTAGTTACCTTTCAAAATAAAATTAGTATTAGCTAGGAGCTCTGTTTTATGATGCAAGGTAATTTATTACTTATATTTCCACTTTTTCACAGGGAAAGGTTAAATTAATAAGGATAGTATCAGCACAGAAAGGTGACAAATATAGTAGAGAGTAAGACCAAACTGAAAGCAGTTGTAAGACCAGACTGGTAGGCAGTCCGAGATTAAAATGCTCCCCACCTGCAGCTGCCCAGGCCTGGGGTTGGGGAGAGAGTTGAGGAGTCACTTCTGAGAACCCTTTAGCATAACTGTGGTAATGTCCCTCATGGCAGTATTAACTTGACTTCTCTATGCTGCTTTTCCTCTTTTGAACAATAGGAAAGCTTTGACATCTTAAGGGAGGTCTGGGTGAGGAGCTAGAAATGGAAATCACTTTGCGTTGCATGGAGAAGGGAAAAGAAATGTGAAAGGTCGCAGGTGGGATACTTTATAACCAAAGGCTGAATTGGATATCTTGCATATCCTCTTGAATCTACTTTTACCAGATTTTTGGGCCATACCTGAACATGCTCTAATGTAGTACAAAAGTTCCTGTTTCTCAAGGAGGGGAATACATCTAGAGATGAACCCTTTCAAACCAAGTTAATTCTTTTTTGAATTTAAACTCTTTCCCATGGTTTACATTGTAAGGAGTTTAGTGTTAAGAACTGGTAAGTAGTATTAATGAGACTAATGAGGTGGCCACATAAAAGGAACCTAGCAGAGAAGAAGGAATTACACCTTGGTGCTGTCATCTAATAAGTTATTGCTGCTGAGACTAATGAACATGGCTTCCCATATTTGTCCCCTCTGATCCTATCAGTTCAGCACTTTCCTTCTTGATGTAGAGGCCAAGGTCCCAGGGTTTTGATTGTTTTGTTCTTGCATCTCCTGAGTTTCTCTGAAGAGTCCTGTTCTTTTTGATGTTTCTGACAAGATTGTCCCCTTGTCTTCCCTCATCTGTCAGCTGTTTGGTTTGGAGCAGGCAGCTGCAGCTCTGTGTGCTGTGCAGGGATGTTTTGGCCAGTGCTGTCCTCATGTTTGATGAGGTCTGTGTTTGTGTTGTATTTGACTGCTGATGTTTATGAAACATTGAATACTAAAAGTTTAAAGTTCTCAAAACTTTCTGTCAATTTTGTCTTAAATTAGCAAGCAAATTTGTAAACAATAGAAAGATGGGTCAGGAAACAAACTGTTTAATTATATAACCCTCATTTCTTTGGGAAACAAAGACAAAAATTACTTAATGAACTTACTTTTTGCTTATGGATACAAAAAGAGAGAGGATTTAAAACACTGATTCATTTAGGTTATGTGAAAACTATGCCTAGTTGCAAATTTCCAGAATCCAGAAAAGGAAAGAACAGAGCAATGAGCTGCTTACAGTTAGGTAGGAGTGTCTTGAGTGGCTTGTAGGTTGAATCTGGCCCAGGGAACAGTTTTATCTGGACTTCTTAGTTACCTGGGATATTGAGGTGTCGCTGCATGTACTAGAAGGGTGTAAGATGACATGGAGATACTCAGGTTAGTGTTGATCTGAGTTGGCAGAGGTGCTTCTGAATCCACGTTGGTGCAGCCAGGGCAGGGGCTGAGCAACAGCATCAGTATTAAGTAAAGCTGAAACATAAGAAGATGTATTTTGTACTTCAGGGCAACTTTTAAACACATTTGTCAAATGTGGGGTGGATCCAGTGCCAGGGTGCCAGATTTGATCAGCCTCACAGAATCAGTTTAATGGTGTCTTGTGCTTATTCACTGTCTGTGGTGGAAACTATTCAGTGAGTGTGGCCTGATATTGTTATTGTAAAGATGATTCCTTGCATTGTTCGCTGATGACAGTAAAACCTTGTGCCATATGCAAAATCACCGATTTCTACAGTTGGATTTATCTTACACCATCATCGCTGTGGTGTTGAATCTATTGAAATAAAGAAAGCCATTAGCTCTCTATCATCTTTTTGTAAGAGGGGGCTACCTTTTTTATAAAAAACCCATCTATCCTCTAGTGCTCTACAGACTTCTTTTTGATGAGTTTGCTTTGGGCTAAAATGAAACTATCATACTTAATGTAGGAAGAGTTGATGTGTTCAAAGTGAAATTCTTCTTGATTTCTGTTAGTTTTTAATGCTTAGCACTTCAGCAAATTGGAATTCTTGGTGTTCAAGATGAGCATGCAGGAAAACAAACACACAGTCACCATCTGATTAAAAATGTTTACTTTTGTTACTGCCCATGAAAATGCAGGAGATCTCTAAGAGAGGAAAGAGTCTTGCTGTCTTCCAGAGAACTTTCAGCTGTTTCAACTGTTAGGTCATATTTTCTCTTCAACCTAATTCAATTATAATTCTTCCAGCTTTTGTAATGAATAATGCAAGGAACAACAGCTGATACAAATTTTTTCCTGAATATTTTCAGGTTTTGAACTGGATAAGGTCAAGGGCCTATGTTGTATGTAGAAGTTGAAGTGAGTTTCAAATCATCAGTTAATCTTTGCACCTCCTAATTTTTGTATATTTAGCTGTTGGAGGTGGGAGATGCTTTCTGAGTGAATCTGTCTCTAGAGTGAGAGGGGGAAACCTTGGGAGGGTTTTATTTTTAAGACAGCAAATGAGTATTGAGTTTGTGAACTAAGAGGTCACATTCTGCAAAAAAGCATAATCTTCAGTGTGGAAAGGGGTAGGTTTGGTGTGACTGACACACATCTTACAAATCTTATTTTTATTTTGTAGGCTAAAATAAGCAGCTTTTCTACTAACTGGAATCTCTGGAAATACAAATTCTTTGTAGTAGTTTCCCTTTGTACCACAAACTTAGTGCATTATCTGAAATATGAGAAATCCAGTTACTGATACTATTCTTGTGAATATGTTTTTCTCCATAGACCATAGAATCCTTTTAAAAATGGAAGTATTTCTCAGCTTACTTTCTGTTTGGAAACTTTGCTCTAGAGCAGTTATTAGTGGTGTTAACTAAAAAATGTAGGAATTGGCTAAAAGTCATACTAATTTTTCATCCCTTTTCTGCTATCAACTTTTGTTGTTGACATCTTCCTTTTTATTTCCAGAACAGTTGACAACACTGTACATTGCTTGGCAGTGTGTATTTAATATTTTTGTCATTTGCAATGAAGTCCCTCTTATGGCTGCTGGTTTTCTTTCTATTCTTATTAAAAAAAGATTTACAGGTTTTATATTAGGTCAGATTTGAACCATTTATATTCGGTGTTTCTGTGCTAATTATATTTACTGTATTTCTTCATTTCCACCAGTAAGACTTATCTGAAGAAGTACTTGACTGAGAATCAGATAAAGTACTTATTGATCTTTTATTTTTTTAGTGCTAATTCTATTTCAGTTGTCAGAAGAGTAGGGAAAGAGAAGTGTCTGCTCATTACAGGTAGGAAGGAAGGTGAGATAATACCATTTCCATGATGGGAGAGAAGGTCCCAGATAACGTCTCTGCTTTATAACTTGGTCAGCTTACAAAATCTGTGCTGTCTCCATTTCTTTTTGACTTCTGTAAGTCCATGTAGATACTTCCATTTATTTCAGTGTGGGTAAGATTGGATGCAGAATTTCCTTGAGGAACAGGCATGGCTGTGCCAGGCTTGATTAATTGTCATTGATTGCCAATTCAGTGTTCAGTGCTATTGGTTCTGTTGATTACAAATATAACTCAAAAGTAAATGTCTTCCATGAGAAAAGTGTTTTAATGTTTGTCATTACTTTTATGGTTGATAACAACAAACAAAATACTCTTGAGACAGGTAGATGACCTTATCCTTAAGCTAAGAAATTACTAAATAGTGATAATTTTAACTGGTGCTAACAAAGAAGACAGTCTTTATAACAGGTGTTTGTATTATAAAACCAGAACATTGATTGCTGACTTTTAAGAACTTCTGGCCTTGAAGATGTCTGCTGCAAATTTAATCTGATACTTATTTCCCTTATTAGTGAGTTAGTGAATATTTGTTCTTTATTCACCTGCTTATGTCCATAATATGTTGTGGTTTTTTTCCAGGTCCAAGAGTCTTAATGTACTAAGTCATTCCTCATATGGAAACCATTTGTGTTTTAACTGTTTTCATTGACTTTTTTGCCTTTCTCTGTGTCTTCTGTGGTTCTATTTTTATTCTTTGAGGTGTTGGAACCAAGAGGAGACTATAACTGTGCAAAACATGCAAGATGTCGGCACATAAGTGTATAAAATAGCAAATTTTACTTTTTTTAACTTGCTGTCTCTTTCCTAAGCAATTCAGACATTGTTTTTTCAGTTTGCTTTTTGTCTAGTTCTAAACATTCAACTTTAAACATTCCATTTTTTACATATACAATATTATTTGTAGACTAAAATTGTGAAAAGGGTACTAAAGGAATGCAGAGGTGCTTTTACACCATGAGCGAGGATGGGCTAATAAATGTGTGTAACATTTGCAGGATAAACCCCAGACTGATGCCGGCCATAGAGCTGCTGTTCCATTGAAGTCTTTTCAGCTTTGTTTATTTTCCATTGCAATTAGCTGTCTGTCCATCTAAAACCAGATTCTTCCTCAAATCCTGTTCACGTTATGAGCCTGTTTCTCAAGGATTAGATTTGTTGATATGTGTAACCCAGAATGCTTTCATTATAGTTGTCTCTTTTAATAACTTTGTAGTATGTTATATGAAACAGCTTAGCATAAGAGTGGGTTTCCCGAGTATCTTGGGTTCCCAGTGGAAGCATTAGGATTCCCACATGCCTCAGACAAGGTAACATCAGCAGTGCATTGGGCTTTATCACTTGTATCCCATTTTATGTTTCAGCACTGTAACACCTTTATTTCATGCATTTACTGCACAGCCTTGTTGTTTCCTTCTTGTTCGACAGCCTGGCACACTCAAGGCAGGTGCTCAGCCTTATCTGTGAACTGTAGTTTTGACCATGACTGTGTTTGATGGGGTGTCCAGAGCAGGAGGGAGGGAGCTCTGCTGAAATGCACATCCCTTGCCATTGCTGTGCTTGAGCAGCAGCTCCTGCTCTGTAATTTGGCAAGGTGGGCTCTCAAGGGCTGTGATGAACACTGTGCCCCTCACCCTGTTCGTGCAACTCAACCTGTGCAGTATTGTTGTTCTGCACTGGAATTTCGTGGATTTGCCAAGGGAAAAATTAGTTGTCTGATGTTGAATAAAATGTTAAGTAAACGTTTGTTGAATGTGGTCCAAACTTTTGAAAATGCTAATTAAAATGCAATCCTCAGCAGGAAGGTAATTTATCATATAAAAAGTACATCCCCAAATTACACCTGATGACAAAGGCTTTTGTGATAC
The DNA here is from genome assembly GCA_035583235.1 of Hafferia zeledoni. Classification (NCBI taxonomy): domain Eukaryota; kingdom Metazoa; phylum Chordata; class Aves; order Passeriformes; family Thamnophilidae; genus Hafferia; species Hafferia zeledoni. The sequence goes on along the minus strand of JAWWEV010000115.1, from coordinate 23,275,564 downwards.
AGTGTAATGTTCCACTGCAGCTGCTACCATGAATTTGTTCCTGAACTGAAGAATGATGAATTTTATACTCAGTAGCTTGAATTGTGCCACAGTTTTAGTCCTGGAACTCAACTGTACAACACATTTATTGAAGGGGTGGAGTGTACCCTCCCTGAATCTGTGGGTGATGCCATGTAGGGAGCGGGTGGGCAGGGCTGCTGCCTGGCAGGTGCTCAGCAAGATAAAAAGCAGGCTGAAGGAACCTCAGAAACTTAACAAGGGCAGGTGATGTCCAAGCCCATGCAGCACTACAAGCTGCAGACAGGCTGGGCAGGAACAGCCCTGCACAAAACACCCTGAGGGTCCTGGTGAACAGCAAATCCATAGACCAGCCGGGTGCCTCTGCCCTGTATCCAGCTGGGATAACCCATCATGAAAGGATGACAACCTGAAGGTCGTGGGCAGTGTGCCACTAAGTTGGGAGGGTACAGAGTACATGGTATGTAATGAGAGCTTTGGGAAATATGTGTGTGTAGTCTGGGGAAACCTGATGGGAACTCTTACTGCAGCTTTTCACTGCGTGTGGGGATCTAAGAGATGGAGATGAGTCCTTAAGCTGGGCAGTGAAAGAACACGAGGCAGGGGGTGTGAGCTGCACTGAGGGCAGTCCTGGCTGGCTCTAAGGAGTGAGTGCTCACAGTGAGGGGGGGACACCTTCCCTGTCTTCCCTTAGGGAATTGGTGGTGCCTGGAGAGGTCATGGAATCTTGGTCCTTGCAGAACTTGGTTGGTTAAGGCCAGAGGAACCTCCTGTAAAGCTGGTCCTGGTGCTGCTCTGAGGTCTTTCAGAAGTCATTCCCAACCTAAATCACTCCATGAGAATGCCAGTGTTAAATTTCCTACGCAATTGTTTTTAGCGCCCAGTCGTGAATTTTCAGCTGAAGTCCAAACATAGTAGAACTTTGAAATGTACTAGTTTTACGAAGACATAACATTTTCATTTAATACAAAATTCAGGAGGTACTTTGTCTTCTTTGATGTACACCTTTTCATCTCTTTGGTGAAATAGTCATCTTGGCAAATAGTGACTTGGTATACACAATCTTTGTCTTAAATTGAGAAAATTAAACTTCATCAAGAAAACATCTGGCCATTCTGTTTGTGCTAAATGTTTGATATTTAGGACAACTAGGTGTTTTTTCTTGCTCAAGACAATTAAAATGTTTTGTTGAATGTGCAGTTCTAAAATTACTTCCTCTTCCATTATTTTTCATTTTATTTCCATTATCTGAAATTATTAAAAGCACTGTGTCCCCAGGTGGGTGTGTTTCTATTCTCAGATTACGTTTTAAACAAAGTATAATGTAGTTTTATATGCAAACTCACTTAAAATTTTAAAATCTTAAATATGAGATAACATTCATGGTCAAGATGAAATAGTATTAATAATAACTTGTGTCTAAATCAAACTTAAATTTTAATTAACTGTAAAATTATGGTGAACTAACACTACATTAGGATCAATTGCTTAAAAATAATATTTAAAGAGTAGGATTTAAGAGGGTCATACCACTGAACATTTGGGATTTGTGGGCTAACCAACACAAAACCAGTCTTTTCAGACTGAAGTGCTAAAATAGCAGTTGGCATCTGGCTGTCATGCAAAATGTTTTCATATTTTCTGTTTAGTTTCAGTGCTCAGGTTATTCAAAGCTGAGAGAATTTTTGGGAGATGGAAAGACAGAAAAACTTGTGTTCATTTCTTAATCTCTGAGTAAAAGCAAAGTGTCAATAGTGTATTAATTCCACAGTTTTGAGGAGCACTGGGGAAAAGATGAGTCTACCCAGATCAATTGAAGGTAAAATATGTATTTAATGCACTAGTTAATCTAAAATATAAAAGATAGTTTCTTTTATATCGTTTTCAAAACATGTAGGTCACTTGATGGATATTTATTTAACAGTTGATTTTCATTCAAAAGCAAAGTTTGGGAAAAAAGTGGTAGACTAATCACCTACTAAATAAGAAATAACATTCAGCATTTTCTAAAAAATAAAAAGAATAATATCCTTTCTAAATGCACGTGAAACGGTATAAATTTATTATGTAGCCTTGTGGTCAATAAGAAGTCACATATGGATTAGTGTGAAGGCTTTATTTAGTGGAACACCATTATATTTTAGCATCTAAATGATTGAATAAGGATCTGTTTGTTAAGAAAACAGTAGGTAGCAATGCAGAATCCAAACCTAAAATTAGTATTTTATGATATGATTTCAAGCTGGTTGATTTCACTGAGGGCAGTGAGTATCATTAAATCTGCTGCTCTCTTCTCTCAGTCATTTCTGGGTGAGTATTTTTAACTGTCTGGCATCTGTGTAATGAACAATTCTTTTATTTTTTCCAGTAGTTTTTATTATTTCCTCACTGGTGAATTTAAAACTATTGGGGGGAGCAATTCCAGGGAGAAGACCAGGGAGTGACTTTTCAGTCACTGTTCTGGTTTCTCTTTTGTACCCTGAAGATGATTGCAATGACTTTAAAGAAGATGGTAATCTTCTCCCTAATTCCTTGTTGTCATAAAAGCAGATTATTTTTTTAATTTAGTTTTTCTTATGTTTTCTGAATGAAAATGATGTTGTCCAGCTTCTAGAATGCACTGAGGGAATTATATTGCTGATATAACTGGCTTTTGGAATGGTGATGACAATACAAACCTCATGGGATCCTCAGACTTACTGATACTTGATTTCCCATTTGAGAGTATCTTTGAAGCTTGTATTTTGTGTTACTGAATATGAAAAAAGTATGTTGACATTAAATGAGGATTCTTTTTAATTTCACAGGCATTTGATTTTATTCTAGAAGAGTTATGTTTGACTCCATTTCTTTGATTCCTTTTATCCAAGGCAGTTCCCTTCAATTCTGTATTCACATGCATGCTGTATTCACATTCTTTTGTTGTCAAGGGAAAAAGGCTTAGTGAGTGTTAGGGTGTAATTAAGAGAAGCCATAGCTTGATGTAGTTTGGAATTTTTAAGGTTTGACCACGGGGCATATAATTCCAAAACATTTTTATTTTAGATATATATTTAAAAGAGAAGAGTATCAGTGTAAACATATTCAGTATAAAGTGATCACAAAAAAAAAAAAAAGCAACTCTTCCAATAGTTTCTATACACTATTAAAATAATCTCTTCAACAGTTTGTCACTGCCCATTCCTCCCTCTGCAAGGCTGAGCAATATTTTGTTTCCTGCCCCTTCCTTCCCTGGATCACACCTTCCTCTTTGAACATGCTTGACCAAATGTATTCTCCTTCCTTTGTGGATTCCTTCACTGTCCTCACTGGGTATTTTATGTGGTGACATTTTGTTTATGAGCTGTAATCTAACATTAAAATGTTTTTTATTAAAATGTAAATGAAAGTTTAGTGTTTCTAGCAAAAATTTTATTATTCTTCTGTAAGTATCATAAATTCTGTATAGCTGGTTGTTTAATGTAAAAATTCTCTAAAGGAGAAATTCTAGGCAAACTCAGCCTTTGATAACAGCATTTTTTTTCTTAACCATGGAAGATAATCATAATGTTTTGGCATTATGTTGTGTTACAATTATTTTTGATATTTTGACAGTTCTTCTGTAATACCCTTGTATAAGGTAGTTCCTTCCAAACAGGAAATTATGTTTTCTGCTTGGGAAACATTAGTGTAGCTTCAGTTAAGGTGCTTGCTTTTGTAATTTTTGTAAATTCAATGTGCAGCTCTTCAAACTGTACCAGAGTTAGCAATAGTAAGCCTAAGGTACATTTATTGTTTTCTCCAAAGGATTTAATGTATAAATGGAAAATTTGTTGAGGCAATATTTTGCATTTTCATTAAATCACAGAGTTTTGGAACTTTCCTTTAGACTGTTCATAAATTTTATTAAGAAACCAAATACATTTTATTTGTTACTGTTTTCTAATGATTTATTTCTACATAGGTGGAGAAAGAACTTGTGGTGTACACGAGCTGATCTGCATTAGGAAAGGTAAGCACTGATTTGTGAGAGTGTGTTTCTTAGCCTGTGACTAGTGCTGGTGAGAAATCTGCTGCCTAATGTTATGATCTTACCTTTTCTGAATCTTTGTGTTGCAGAATCTTTTGATGCTGACACCATCAATAAAATAAAAGAAAAAAAAGTGAAATTACAAAATAAAATTTAATTTTTTTCAAGGAGGATAAATGAGCTTCTCCAATATTCACTGAGTTACACGGAATTTGTTAATGTTGTTCAGCTGTGATGGGTAACCACAAAACCCACGATCTTTGCCTTGTCTAGATATTTGTAGGATGATTTGATTTTCAGTAGTAATAGAAAGTTGTGAAGATGTTTTAAACAGCTGATGTAATGGACTGGCAATCTCTGCCTCTCAGTTCAGGTGGGATCCTAATAACTCAAACTTCTTTGAAAACAGCTGTATCAGGAGTGAAGCCAGTCATTGACAGAGCAATAATTGGCAGCTGTGTTCGAGAGGGGACTGTTACAGGCTTAAAGCTGAGCTACAGTGATTGAAGTTGCAGCTTGACAGAACAGCTCAAGTGATACAAAGACGAGCTACAGTTCTGTTTTCTTTCCCTTTTGGCAGCCCTGCACTCCTTCCTGCAGCGTGGCTGTTCAATCTCTCTGTCTTCTGATCTGAAAGCTAACCTTAAAAAACAAACAAAAAAGTTTCTTCAAAGATTAGTTCCTTGAATTGAGTCACAGTTGGGTCAGAAGAGTCTCGGTGCTTTCAAAAGGAAAGGAGTGTGGTGGGAAAGGAGGAAGGCTGCAAGACTCTTTTGACAACAACTGTTAGAATGGCTCAATAAGACTGTCAAATCATATCATACTTAGTGGGAAGAAATTTTGTTTGTCGTTTAGTTTCCATTGCATTCACTTAGAGATTTTAGTAACATTTTGGGAATTTTTTTTGAAAATTTATTTGACATCACCTAACCTCAGAATTAAATTTACCAGTTAAGGTCAAAATAGCTTTAGGGTCACAAGTCATCTTTTCAAAATACCTATTAAAAGAATTACTGAATGTTGTATGTGGTCTGACAGTACTGTAATTAAAAACATTTCTCTGCTTTTCTAAACTGTGAATCATTTAGATCTTGCTTTTTTTTTTGTTGCTTTATTCTCATTTTGGAGAATTTTTTTCTTTTAATGTTTACTTAGGCTTTGGTTTTGCTTTTTAAAAGTCATTTTTATTGCTGTCTCTGTTTTGTCTGTTGATGGATAAGTCGGTACACACAGTACTGTGTATTCCTTCTGTAATAGACCCTGTTTTTCTTCCTGAATTGTGGATCTCATTGGAATTTCAGGAAGTCTACTGATAAAATTTCAAAATCTGTTACTCTTGCTAATCCTGAGTTGTTTTAGGATACTGTAGTGATTTTAAGGAAAACAATTTTTCTGTGCTCTTGGAGGCAGTGCTGTATGGCTTTAATGTTAATTGCTTAAATTGAAACTTAAATTGAACTTAAATTGAAAAGATGTACTTTTAAAAAATATTTTAAGTTATATTTGAACATTAGATTCTAAGCTCCATTTGCTATTGATATACATTTTTTTTAAATGTTGCATGGAACCTGTGTTATAGCATTGATGATTATAAATTAGCCTAGGGATAATTGTGATTAAAAGAGAAATATCCTCTTAGTGCCGTTTATACCTGCATAATGTTGGGTTCCTTTTTAGTTCCTGTGGGTTTCCCTGTGTGTTCCAACCTTGTGTGTCCTGGTGCCCAGCCATGTTCCTTGTAGTGCTTGAATTGGGTACATTTTTGTCTGTCTTCGCTCCCTACTTGATGTGTACATACCAAGCAGAAGGTGCTTTCCATTGTAATACAAATCTGGTTGTGTAGGGTTTTGGTTATTTTATCTAAGATTTTACATCATCTGTATCATTCAAGATGCTTTCGTTGTGTGACCAAGGCCAGGCTCCTAAGGATTGTTTTATTTGCCAGCTGTCCAGGCCTGTTTGCTTACCGGGATAAGGGTGGAGACTCAACCTCTCTCTCTCTGTTGACCTTGTCAGAATAGGAAGGAATTTCCAAACTGAGAATTCCTGGCTGCCAGCAGTCTGAAGCTGGTCAAATGAGACCTTCCAGCTTTGTCCTTAATGCCACTGAGGACTCATGTCAAGCTCATGCAGGATGTAGTTCACCATCTCTTGACTGTGCTGTGAAAGCCAAGCCCATTTTGGTTGGTGAGCTCACTGTAGAAGTTGGATGGACAAATTAAGTGTTCTGATTGACACATGGGTAGCCCTGTCTGGTGCTGGGTAAGTTTGCAGTGTGCCCCTCTCCTTTTGCACTGGTGTCTGTGTGACTGTGGCACCACGAGAGGACACTCAGCACTCCTGGCATTCATTCATTCCCTCATTTTCATTGAATATGGTCTGTGAGGCTTTGAGAGCTGGTGCAGGGTTTGACAAAATGGTTCTCTGTTTGCCTGAAAGCCCCTGATGCTTTGTGCCAGGGGATGGTGGGTGCCATGGGCTGACTGCCCCATGGCTGTTGTTGGAATGCCCGTGTGGAACCTCTGAAAGAAAAATCAGTAGTAAATAGACAGCGTTAGTAACTGGAGTTCTTAGGGACATCCAGTGTCTGTTTGTGCTATGCTTGTCTGTCCATGTTGAGAAGCAACTGGTAGGGTAAACACTCATGCTCCACATTATTTTTCCTGTTCTGAATAGGGAAAAGGGAAGAGTAAGCAAGCATGTGTCTTTTATGAATAATGCACGGGAAACTTTCCGGTTTCAGGTGATGGAGTGTAATTACAATTTATATGGGGATTATATGACTTGAAGGAACACCTGTTGCTGATGATTAATTTTTCTTTCTGGTTATCAAAGTAACACGTTCTTAAATTTTCTTTTTCTTGCCTGCCTGTTCATTTTTTGCTAGGAAAATGGGAACTTTGGGGTGTCATATGGTGAAACGTGGAAAGTGATCAGAAAGGTCTCCAAGGCTATACGTGACAACACCATTTAGCTCAAATAACATAATAAAAATGTCTTACCTTCATAAGAAGGCTGTAAAAACAAAACACAATTAAAAAGGAAATGTCTGCTCTAAGGCTATTCAGCTGTTAAAATGAAAATAACTTCAAATACCATTTTTCTTCTTCCCTCCCCCCCCGGTTAGTCAAATCCATAGAGGTTTTATTATTTGCATGTTATATCTTCAAATTTTTAGGTACTGTAGGCTGCACTAACCTAAACTGCAAATAGTTGCATTTTCATTTGTATTTGCATTTATAAGCAACATTAAAGCTTTTTTTTTTATGTTAACAATGCTTCTACTGAAATAAAAATAAATATTGGATATCTGAGAGTATCTGAAGTCCAGTGTAAATATGATCCCAATACGATATTGATACAGAACTCAGATTTGCTACCCAAAAGTGTAGCAGTGGTCTGGCACAGAGCTGCTCCCATGTCACATAGTGTTGTTACAGCTCTGTCGTTGCCCAAAAGACCCTGTGGTGGATCCACTTCTCATCTGCACAAGGGTTGCAGTACTTTTACAGTGTTTTGTTGTTTCGTTTCCTTTTAGCAGATTCATTCATTTTTGAGAAGAATCTGCAAAGAGCTGATCAGGAGTAAGGAGCCTGAGATGCTTTTCTGCAAAGCATTAAAAACTATTTGTATGTATTTTTAAAGAGGCTTCTTCTAAATGCATAAATATAGGGAGTGTGTGTCCTGAAAATGTGAGTATTCTGTGGCTGTTATATAACATCTAATAGCTACAAAATACTGAACAAGTCACTTTCCAACTATCAAAAATAACTTTGAAGATGTGTGATCAGCTATTACAGAGGCACTAAAGTTTGTGTCTGCTATGTTCAACATAGTTAAGTGGTTCAACAGTTTGTATGGTTCTGTATTTACACATTTCTGAAAACTGGAAAAAAGGAAAACTACATTTTTGCTTTTGTTATAAATTAACTTCTTGTTTACTTCTAGTATTTAATTCAAATTTATTTTTTGTACACACACATATTCAGTGTCTGACAATACTAGTTGAGGACTTGGCTATGGAAAGGAGAGTCCTGCTTAGTTTTTGACAGCAGAAGGTGATGGGGTTTTTCTGAAACTACTCAGTGAATGGTTTGTCTTTTTGCTGCATATTTGCCTAGTACACACTTGTTTCTGAGAGAGTCAAGAGAGTTACATAAGGTGTTCCTTTGGTTATTTGCTATTGACATACAAGAATTCAGGGAACTTGAGATAAGACTTGAGAAAAATGTATCTTTTTTGGTTGTGTAGTGCACTGTAGGTAGGCTCCAAGCCTAACTTGGGTTGGCCATTATTAGATGCAGGAATATTTTGATTAGCTCAGTTGGTTAAGATTTGGTTATAATAATGCCAAGGTCATGGGTTCAATCCCTGTATGGGCCATTGACTTAAGAGTTGGACTTGATGATCCTTGTGGGTCCCTTCCAACTCAGAATAGTCTGTGATTCTGTGATTAAGGCTGTTTTCAAGTTCTGATAGTATAGACAAGACAAACTCGAGATGAGTGTTTATGATATTAGGCTGTAATTGAAGAAAAAACTCTCTTTTATATATTCTTCTGTGTAGGATATTCACTGTATGACATGGAAGTGACATTAAAGGAGAAAACACATGCCCATATTACTTTCAGGCCTCTTTCACCCTTCCTTGTTCATTTGTTTATTTTCGAAGTAATGCAAAGTGATACTTCTAACTCAGCAATGTATTTTGTATTTAATTCATGGAGTTGTAGATTCAGTATCTGAGTAAGGGCTGAGTTGCACAGATGTTTAAAATTATTTTAAGCCCTTTTTTTCTTTTCCAAGATCTTCTTTTCTTTCTATTGTTGTGGCAGTCTTGCAAACAAAGGAAATTATTCAGCAAACTGACTTTGTGACTAATAATGGAACAGAAGTGCTCTCTTTAATATGCAAAAGAGAAGTTGCAAAAAGTCAATGTCTTCGGCTGACAATGAAATATGTCACTTGTAATAATAATTTTGAAAAGATAAGAAGGTATGAATTTTTGCTTTGTCAGAAGTATATTTTAAGGAGGACTGTGCCTCTTTAATGTTCTGGTCAACTATTCTTATCCATTTTCATGTATCTGAATGTTAAGTTATCAAGTGCATTTAATCCAAATGGAAAAAAATAATATTTATTCATGAGTTTCATTTTACAAGTAGAAACATTATTTTGATGAAAGTCAACTGCATCTGATAATCAAGTTATCTTACACTTTTTATGATAGTCTACACTAAATAACTGCATCTGAAAAAGAAAATAATTTTTCTCTTTTCTCCCTACTGTCATCCAGTTGGTAGAACTTCTTGTTCTTTGTCGAGAGAAGGATGATGCCACAGACAGTAGCAGATTTCTTTAAATTATGTAATCTCACATTCCAACTCAGGATATTCTATGATGATAAATATATGTTGTTTCCATACTCATTTAGAGGTTCAGCTCTGGACAGTACAAAGTAAAGTGCACTTTCTCTTTTTAAAGATAGGAATAAAACCTCTTCATTAAAAAGATATACACAATTAAAGCTAATTTTGTCATATATGAAGAAAACAGTAAATAATCTGTTCATAATTGAGCACTAATTAATTTAAAATAGACCAATACTTTTTTTATCCCCAAGGCTTGAAAAAATTTTGTGTTCTTTATCCCATGAGCACTAAACTTAGTAGACCTGGGAGGTATTTTAGAAGTATGGCTACTTGTTATAAAAATGAAAGTAATAATGTTAGAATTAACATCACTGGAATATATAGTGAATTTTGCACTCTGTTGGAAAGGTGGTCTCTGGATATGTTTTGGATTAGTGAAAATTATAGTACAAAATCAACAGTTTTCTTTGAGCTTACTGAAGCAGAGAGTTGCTTCTGTAGATTCCCCTGTGTTGGGAGCCCTCTGGAAAGCAGCAGCCACTGGGGTCACTTTACTCCCAACTGTGGCAGTACCTTTTCTTTCACAGCAAGTTTTGTGTGTAAGAACTTTGCTGTATCCAGAACCGGCCATTCCTTCACTCAAGAAGTTTGCATGTTCACACAATCATTTTTACCACACAGCACTTTGCTGTATATCCTAGTTAATTACTGTGCTGGATTGTCACATGCTTTGGTGCTAATTATAGTGTCTGATAGGGAAAACTGTGGTTTTAAAAGATTTTTGTTGTAAGGATTTTTCCCCCCCCCCCATAGTGGAGAGCTACTTTGTAATAGGTATGAACTTTTAAACCACAAGACTCCAGACCCCTGCGGGTCTGTAATACTGTTGCTTTGGGAGGATTATTTGAGAATGCCATTAAAAAATTCATAATCACTGCTGTTCTCTTACCCACTGCGTGGATAATAGTCATGTAATATGCTATGTAATTGCAACAGATTATTGGGATTTGGAGATAATCAAGATGATTCCATGATCAGTGTCTATTCCAAGTGGCAATGTGATGCTTCCTTTTGCTGTTTCTTTTCAGAGATTTCTGTTGTGAGATACTACTTAATAGGAGATAATTTCCATGTTAGAGTGAAGAGGCATTGAGAGACTGGTAAGTCAGCAGGCTGACAACTTCCTCAGCCCATAAGGATTTAGGAATTAAAAGATTTCTGTCAAAAGTTTAAATCTCCATCTCAGACTATGGCTTCAGTTATTTCTAAATTCTTTCTTAGATCAGTGGTATTTTGGAGACCAGTGTCCTCTTTTTCCTGTAATTAAATTCATCTCCAGAGGCAGTTTCAGCATGATATTTTAAAAGAAAGGGAAAAGAATTCTGGCAATGAAAATCTACAGAAGCAGTACTAGTGTTGCTACAAGTATTTTCATGCAGTTATGTGTGTGATTAGTTGACTTGATGAACCCAGCCATTTTCATCATAAAGTCGTGAGCAACTGGGGGCACTTGATCTGTTCATCCTGGAGAAGAGGAGACTGAGGGGACACCTCATTGCACTTACAACTTCCTTGTGAAAGGAAGAGGAAGGGCAGGCACTGATCTCTTCTCTGTGGTGACCAGTGACGGGACCAGAGGGAATGGCCTGAAGTTGTGTCAGGGGAGGTTTAGGTTGGGTATCAGGAAAAGGTTCTTCCCCCAGAGGGTGGTTGGGCACTGGAACAGGCTCCCCAGGGAAGTGATTACAGCACCAAACCTGACAGAGTTCAAGAAGTGTTTGGAAAACACTCTCAGGCACATGGTGTGTCTCTTGGGGCTGTCCTGCACCGGGCCAGGAGTGAGACTTTGGTAATTCTTGTGGGTTCCTTCCAACTCTGAGTATTCTATGATTCTGTGATTGTATTTTGCAAAGTAAATGAACTCTGTTTGATATCTACTTAGTGTAGTAATTTAATTCCCAATAATCAAATAAACCAATTTTTTAAAATTAAAATAAATTCTAGGCTTTCTTCCTGTGTGAAAGAATTCCTGTAATCTAGATGTGAAAATGTATTATTTTTCTTATTAGTCTTTGTAATTAGAATGAAGGGGAAAAGAAATTCTGATTACTCTCTGTAGCAGTGCAAATTATCCTTCAGTCAGTGTGAAGTGACATCAACCAAATGGTAAAGAAGAATTGCTATTATTTCTGGTAAGTTTACACTGGAATAAAAGTGACACTGGAGTTAGACCAGTGTAGCTGCCATGGTACACTAATTCCAGGGAAATTTTCATGTAAACAAGCGTATTTATTTTTTGCTTAATCTTAGGTATGTGCCATTTTTTAGAAATTAACCAATAACCAGTAATTAACAGAAATTAACCAGATTATCCAAAAATACCTCAAAATTAACCAAATTATCACTTCAGATAACATAAGTTTTCTGTTTTCCTCAGTATTACTTTGAAAGGTCTATTTAAAGGGCATTGTTATTCCAAATAGAACGTTAAATAAGCACTTTCATCCTAATTTCATTCTGTCAGTTTTATAAACTTCTGAAAGGCTCATGTTGCTAAAATGGTTAATAATTTTCTTATCTAGGAAATGCTCTTTTCAGTTCTGCATTGAAATTCAGTTGTCATTTCAAGTTTACATTCATTTGAAATTGCGTGTCACTCAGGGTAATATCCTGAATATAGATACTTAAAGTGGTGAAGTACAGGTAGCTCATGTTGCACATGCTTCCAATTTGTACTGGAGAGTGTGTAAACTTGTTGTACAACAAAGCGCAAAATGCATGAGCCGCAGAGAGAAGTGAAGGAGCATTAGTAGTGGGTCGAGGTGAGAAGTCTGTGCTGCAGAACAAAAGCAAAAGGCAAGTTTGAATTGGAGGGGGCATCATCCGTATATGGGAAAGTTTCAGTTTTAATGCTGCCTAAATGTAGCTAAAAAATGAAAAACGTTGATATGTGAGATGTAATTGTGTGTTTTAAGTTGTGCTAAAACACTTTTCCAGATTGTTTTGACAAAACATAAAAGGAATAGGTGAGTGCATAGAAGGGAGTTACCTAGTTCCAATATTTATGAGATAAAAAGAAAGATTAAAACGGAAGAACAGGAAATATATTTGGAATTTTGTCTTTTGACGTGTTTAATATAAAATATTTAGAGAGAATTCCAAGTTCATTGTCTGTAATTAATTTTGTAGCAGCAACATCAGCTGGTCAATTTTTGTGGTAAAGTTACTCCTGTTTTTCATATTGGAAAGTGCTGTAATAGTGATCTCAGCTGCCAGATAGTTTGTTTGTAAAAACTGCAGAGAGTCATGCATTTAATGTTTAAGTCTTCTAACACAGCACTGGATTGAATATTGCCTCTGAGATGTTGCATTTTGTCTGGATAAATAAGGTTGTATTCACTTGTTATTGCTCCTTCAACTACTCCAGCAAAGGGGAGGGTGGTAATTCTGCTAAATTGTTATAAAACATTGTGAAACAGGCACATAAGTAACCCCTCAGAGCAGCAGACTGGTGAGCATGGGGGGGTTTGTTTGGGGTTTTTTGTTATGACGTGAGTTGCCTGTGAGGAATAAATACCTTCTCCTTGGAGTTAAATAATTCAAGCATGGACAAAAGGCAATCAAGGCACAGATCTTATTTTTTGGTTCAGTAAACTGTTCAGCTTTCTGAAAACATGTAAATTTCTTGTGCAAGTTGGAAAGAAATGACAAGCAACAGTCAATATAGCATTTGGGTGAAAGTATTTTGGAGCTGGACAGCACGGGTTATTTTCATGTAATGTTAAGATTCAGTGGTGTAAAAAAACCCAATAGCAATAAAAATAATTCTTCAAGACTAAATGCAAAACAACTGTCGTGTTTTTTTTAAAGAATTTAGAAGGCTAAAATGTCTTGGATCAAATTGTAAAAAAAACCCCAACAAATTCAAAACAGGTTATGAATAAACACAAACTTACATTTTTAATTTCAAATGGGTTTTTTTGTGCTAGGATCTTAAGAGTAATGAGGTTCTTCAGATCGTACCCCCAGTTACTTGATTTGTGTACAGAAGAGATAGTATTGCGTTTGTAAATGAATAATTGAAACAGCACTAAGATCACCATGTGGCTTTGCACATAGTGAGCAGTCTGATGTGGAGTGCAGAAGCTCCAAAAATAACTGACTGGATATTAAATACAATTTGGGGGTAGATATGTATCAATAACATTAAATGCTTTAAAAATTAATATTAAAATATTGAAAGCTTTTTAATATATATGAGAATTTTTGTTGTTTTGGTGCTTCTTATTTGAGATGCTTTTATTTTTTGAAGAGTTTGAAACATCTTTTGGAAAAGAAACAAATATTTCATAACAGGGAATTTACTATTTGAGAAAGAGATGCTAATTTGATATTTAAGAGGAAGAGATGGTAAGTTTCTGTGTTCTAACAACTCTAATTCTAGTGATGATAATAATAAAAATGAAATAAAGTGATGTTAATGTAACGCTTCTGTAATGAGTATAACTTTCTGTGCCACTTCCATTGCAAGTAATTCAATTAGTCTTAATATCTTTGTAGGAAGATATTTGTTCTTTTAGTATTTCTAAAACTGTGTTATATTATTATGAATTTCAAAGATAAATTCGTTCATAAATTCAAGCTTTTGTTTTTGTTTTTCTTAAGAACTGAGGATAATTAGGAAGTTTATACAAGTTGGACATTTGAATTTGAAATATGACACTTGACACTTCAACTGCAAGCAGCTAATTGAAGGCTTAATGTGATGTGTAAAACCTGTACTCATAGGTGGGAATTTGTACACATTTCATGTGGAAAATTGAAGTGCAATGTTTTTTCCCCTGGCTGTGTAATGGTAATACATTATAGGATTTCAGCTGGATAATATACTTAATCTGTGAACAAGTATTCTGAGACTCTTTACATGGATGCAAACTGATACGGAAATATAATTTTCAAGTCCTGTGTTCACACTGAATTACATTAATAATTAATTAGTCTTGCTGCAGCTAAAGTTTCATTCTTTTTGTAAGGTATCAGCCAATGTTTTTTGTTGTTTTTTTTTTTTTACTCCATAAAGATGTCAGCAGATACTGTGTTTCCACAGAGAATTATTAAGCTTGCAGACAGTACCTTTTTTTTTTTTTACTAATTAGTACCCTGGGAGTACTGGAGGAAAAAACCTAAAAGCATTGGGTTTTCAAGTTACTTTTAGGTTGTGGTCAACTTCCTTAAACACATATTTGGATGGATCAAAGCAGCTTTGGTTGCTGATCAATGTAAGCATCAGTAAAAAATAACAGTTTAAACCTACAGTTTTAGAAGATTGAATGTGAAATGCACAAGAGCATTTTCCCCTGAAGTTGTTGCACAGTTAATCTATCCCAGTGAAAGGAAACATTCACTGTCCTTTATTACAAATCATTTTGTGACTGGAATTCAGTTCAATCTCCTGCACAAATCAGTGTTGACATTGAATTCAGACAAACTTGCTTAGGACAGCTTGCTCCAATAATAGAGCAATCTTCTCATAGATAAATCGTGTGGTCCCATGATCTTTATCTGTCAAGTCTTCCTTCTCTGTTGTCTCTTTTTACCTTCTCTGAGTGCTCCATCTCCGTGTTGCACCTCATTCAGACCTCCTACTTCCCATTTCCTCACTGGCCATCAGGAACTTGTGCCTGACTCTGCCTTATACTTCACTCGCACTTCTGTCAGTCCCTGCATTCTGGTGAATCACATTTTCTTATTCCTGCCTTTTCTGCCACCACCTCTGTTTTTATAGGTGTTAGGGACTGGAAGTCATTGAAAAATGAAGATTTTCTGCTCTTGGCCCAGTCTCTAGTCTCATTTGGGTCAGGACCAATATTTCAAAGGAAACTGGGTGTTGTTCCAATAGCCCCAGACATTCTCTGTTATCCATATGCAGTCTTGGGAGGAGTGGGAGCATATCTACTGCCAGCAGAACCTTGGGAGATTTCATCTGTTAAACTTTGACGTCAAAAATGAACTGAGGCTTTTGTCAAGTTTCAGAGTTTTCCCATATGTAGGAAGATTCCATGAAAATGCAATGCCTGACAAATGAAAAATGAACACCTGACACATGCCGGATTTTTTTTATTTCTCTTTGTTCATGATAATGAAGATATTTTTTTAAAAATTAGCTGCCTTTCTCCTCTGTTGCAGAATAGAATTTCACTTTCTCACCTTGTTGCTCTGCTTGATGCAGCAAGATGTCTGTCTTGAAATTCCTGGCAAGTTCCTTTTTGTGGGAAAATTTTCGGTGCTGTAGGCACAATGTTACGTGGTCCCTTCTGGTCAGAGGTAAAGAGTGAAGCAAAAATAATTTTCACACTCTCAGATAGGTCTGGATTTCCAGCTCAAAAGAGAAGTGCAAATCTGACTAATCCGTTTTAGGTGGTGGAAGGCATATTTCTTGTGATCTTTCAGTTTTTAAAAGATACCTGTATAATAATTTAAGAACAGCACCACAGACACAAATGTTCCCTGTCATCCTGCAAAATGAACTGAGGAGAGTGTGGAACTGCATGTGTTTCTCAGTCAGCACTTTTACATAGATGTATGAGCCCAGATTTACAAAGGGCATATGTCGAATGAGAGAATGATGTAATTTGGAAGGCTCCTGGAAAAGTAATTTACAGTTCAGTCCCCTCTTCAAAGTAGGGATAACATTAGAGTTGGATTCTGTAACTGATCTAAGCAATCTGTTCCAGTGATAAACCCCTCTTAATGGGGATTTTTTTCCTCCCTCATCTCCAACTGGAATTTCTCTTGGAGTTATTTCGGACTCTTGCCTCTTGTTCTTTTGTATTTCGTCTCTGAGAATGCAGAGTCTGTTGCCAACTCTTGTGTAATCCCACTCCTTTTTACATAGTGGAAGGTGTTGCCATGCAGCTTTATAGTCCAAAAGTGCAGGGCCGCCAATAGAATTCATAAATCTGATATATCTTTGTAAATCTTTAATAAATAGAAGAAAATAAAGAATGGGATTTACAGTGGTGAGTAGAGAATCTAGCAAAATTGGCAGGAAGAAAGGGGTAGGTGAAATCCCAGCTTTCATCCAGATGAAGGCAGTCAGGTTCAATCTTGAGTGATGCACCTCTGTGTGTTGTGGCCACAAAAACCACTTGTAAGTGTCTGTTACCTCAAGGTTTTACTCTCTCTCTTTAGAATGCCGGTTTGAGACATGACTGAGGCTGTAATGTTTCTTAATTGATCACTACTAATAAATCAATTAACAGAAAATTAATTAGCAATTCACTAGGAATCAGAGTTTTATAATGCCTTATGCCATTGTTAATTGCATGTAATTACTGAGTTCTAACACCTTTTTCTTATAAATTGAGCCCTGTTATTATGGAATGACAGTTTTATAACCCTTCACTTTAACCTCCCACCCTAGTTAGTAACAAGTCTGTAATTCTGTCACCCTTTTAACTTCTCATTTCAAGTGGTTTGTATGTAGACTCATTGGAGAGGCCACTGAGTTTCCCATGGGTCTTCCTTCTAACATCCTGGCAGCCTCTTTTAATGAAGCAACTCAGCTTCATTAGAGTCTCTGAGCATCTGCACTCCTTTCAAAAGATCTGCCCTCTTCTTCTTGAACTGCCTTTATAAGTTTTTCATTATTTCTTGTATTTCTAGACTTGTTTTTGCTGCCCTTCTATATCCCTTTCTTTACCCACTCTCCTTTCAAGTAAACAAGCTGCCCCTTAATTACTCTTTCCCCATTGCTCCAATTTGCTACATCCATTTGCAGATTTCATATTTCTGAAACACTTTCCTTGGTAATCTTAGTCTTAAGTAGTATTATTGATGTCATTAGATACTGATGGATTTGTAAGATTCTACCCCCAAAGATCACCCATGTTCCCTTTCAGTTCCCTTCTTAATAGTAATTACATATTCCTTATTTTAGATACTTTCTAAGACATGTCAGTCTACATTGGCCTCTTTTACCTTTGCCTGGTTTTGATTAGTTATGCTTGATCTCTATTCCACTTAGCTCTTTTCTTGGTTTGTGTACAGTGAGTGTAGTTGCTTTTCCTCATTCTGTGTTGTGCTCACACTGTGCACTCACAGGGGGCAGTGCAGCCCAGCTGGTCCCCAAGGGAAGAGGAGCCAGGGGCTGAGCATAACAAGACTGACAGCAAGGGCTCAGTCCCTCCCTGGCAGTGCTATCTCCAAGTTGTCCCTGAGTCCAGGTGGCTAAACCTCCGTCCCCTTCCAGAAAGAGGGAGTGGTCTCAGCTCCCTTCCAGTGCTCACTCAGTCAGAGGTTTCATCAGAGATCATCAGCCTTGGCATTTTCTGGTAATCTCCCCAATTTTCTGCAGAGACCCTGTCTTGTTATGGAGTCCAGTACTTTGGCAGAGCCTCTTGCTCGAAGTGTCAATCCTCCCTTAGCTTGGGACCAGATGCTTTTTTGTTTTTTGAAAGGGTGATTAAATATTAACTCAAATTTAAATGGTGTTTCTTTAGTGACATCTTGAATATATATTTGCAACTTCAGATATATTTATTAATGATCAGTTCTGATAATATAACTTTGCAAACTTTTACAAGATTTTAATTTTGTTTTTCTGTTTCTTTTAGTATCTCCTGAAGCAATTGGATTCCTCTCTGCAGTTGGGGTGTTCATTATTCTCATGTTGCTACTTTTCCTATATATTAATAAGAAGATGTGTTTTGAAAATGTTAGCGGTTTCCCAGATCTCGATTCAGGATACACTACAAGAAAGAATTCACAAGATAAACTTTGTAAGTATTTGACATACAATGTACTAAACTTAATTGTAAGAATGCACATTTTTGCAAGGATGTAGCAACACAACAGCGTTGACTTCTCCTGTGCCTGTGCCATATCTTGAAAGAAACAAACCTTTGTATCCACAAGCCACAGAAATTCAACAGCTATATAACCAAAGAGTTGAAATTTACTTATCTGAAGATAATTCTCTTGCACTATAAGAATCCTCTTGAACTTGTCTGAAATATTCCATAATTGTGTATCATTAAATTTTCTCAAGTAGATTTGTGAATCGATTATTGGGTTTTCACTCAGTTTATTAAAATCCTTCACTGAACTTTTGGAGAAGGTCTTGCATTTTTTCACTTGGAAAATAATTGTAAAGAGGTAAAACATTAGAAGCATCTCGGACAAACAAATTGTTGAATATTTTTAATACGAGGTCTTTAAGGCTCCTGTGTAATGAAAACACTTAAATCTTGAAAAAGATACTGAGGAGTGGTAAAATAACCCCTTTCTACTTTTGTGCTGTGGAAATGCACAGGTTTTGTTAGCTGACTTGAGAGAAAGGAACAGGCACCAGAGAAAACAATGGGAAATTGGAGAGGTCTTCTTCCCCTCTAGCTCTTTAAAATATGGAGCTGAATTTTTATTTTCAATTTTCTTGGAGACTAAAAAAGTTCTTCCCCTGGAAATTTAGTCTGTCATATGAACTTTTTTTTTGCTACAGAACAAGTCTTCATGTTTCAAAATCTCTTACCTTATGTAAAAGACAACAGATACTTTGGGGTGAAGAAGTCTCCATGATGTGTGTTGTGTGGTGTTAAAAACATGATTTAGTGTGACATTGTTGAAAGAACACAATTTAACTCACAACTTCTTCTTTGCAGGTTAGAATAAAAAAAAAATCCACCTCACACAGTTGTCTTGTTTTTGAAAATAATGAATTTTATTATGGCTAGTTGATGCTGCAGTTGATGAAAGACTGTGGTTTTGCTGGTTGATTGTGGCTTCATTTCAAGGTATTTGTTTAGCTGTTTTTGTGTTATTTTCAATGCACATTGAATGGGAAGAGGAAAGCTGCAGCTTCCCCTGGTAAATACATTGATTTTTGAGATAGCAAAAGCAAATAGCTCTGAAGTTGGAGAAACAGAGATGATCAGTTTGTGAAACAGAGGACCTTTCAGTATTAAAAATTGTTACTGAATAGGCTGGAAAATGGCATTTTTCCGAAACCTTCAGCAAAATCTGAGCCTTCCCTCTGTGTCTTCCCTGGTGGACACGCTTAGCAGTGCTGTGGATGATCTGGCTAGTGTTGTTGGAGAGGTCAGCTACACTGTGGCTGACTCAGTAACAGAACAAGTAACCAGCATGATAAATGGCTTTCGTGTGGAAGATGAGAGCTCCAAAGTACAGAATGATGATAAACCTGTGGATGGGAGAGAGGAACATTCTCAGGAAATTAGCATGAAAGCAAAGAGAGGTGTCACAGAACACAAAGAGACTCAGAATTCTAATTCACTAGATTTTGTAAAAAAAGGTACAAGTCAGGTTGGAGTATCTGACCATGTCTTGGACAAAAACCAGTGCCAGTTAAGAGGCACAGATGATAATAATCCTTTCAGTGATACAGAAGTACCTCAGGTTTTGAAATCTGTAGAAGGACCTTTTGAAAACAAAGCAGTAGGGAGAAATGAGTGTTTTCTAAATGGAAAGTTCTTGAAGGATAGTGACCAGAAAAGTAATAAATTTACCATAGAGCAATCTATTGAGGAGCAAGATAATTGCCTATATGCAGTATCAGATAATTCTAAGAATCACTTGCATAGAAAAATCAAAGGCGTGTCACCTGGAGCTGATTTTAAGGATTCTGATCAAGTGCACAGTGTGAGTGTTCCCCAGGATTTAGAAACCAAACTTGTTGAAGTACAGAAGCAAAAATTATCAGACTCCAGCTTCAAGAAGATGCACAAAGACCATCCAAATTGCCTTAATGAAATCAAAGAAAAGAAATTTGAAGCCTCCTTTGACAGAAAAGGAAAATCCATCTCAAAAGATGAAGACAGTAAGTCAACTACAATTGCAAATGATGGTAAAAAGAAGAAGAAATTAGAAAGAGAGCTGTGTAATAAGAAGACAGCAGGAAAAGGTGAGGAGTGTGTTAGCAAACTGCATTCTTCAACCTTTCCTGAAACTTATGACAATTCCTACTTTTTTCACCAATTTACACCTTTAATAATAGTGTTTCATGTGGACAAAAGTAGATTTGTTTCAGTGCTTCATCCTCTAATTCTGTTGATATTTCTTGGAAGTTAATTACTTTTCAAAGTATTACTTGAAGGAATTGATTAATAAATGTCTTTCCTATGTTCTAACTTTACTTTTTTTCTATATGGTTTTTCTTGTCTGCAGTGCTCTGTGTGGTTTCTGGTGAAA
Source organism: Hafferia zeledoni (assembly GCA_035583235.1). Classification (NCBI taxonomy): domain Eukaryota; kingdom Metazoa; phylum Chordata; class Aves; order Passeriformes; family Thamnophilidae; genus Hafferia; species Hafferia zeledoni. Next base: position 23,254,961 of record JAWWEV010000115.1, on the reverse strand, counting down.
ACTATGACTTAATTAGTACTGGAAATTAATACTTGTTCTCTGAAAGTGATTTTTATTTTGTTTATTTTACAAGCATTGCATAAAATGTGCTAAGATGATAAAAAAAATAACTTCTCTTGCATTTACATTACAGTAGATCTTCAGAATATTTCTGGGATGTGTAAGATAATGGTTTCAAGACACAAGACTCAATGAGAAATGTCAATTAAGTGATTTTAAGTATAGAAAAAGTGAATGAGGCTAGTCCTACAGTTGTAGTCTTCAAAGAAAACCTGTGTTATTGCTATGGGTACTGTGTGTGCTGTCTTTAACATCCAGTCTTAAACAATGTGATAAAGGAATTGCAATAACAGTCCAAGTAACAGTAAGGAGTAAAACCTTGCATTTTTACACAGTTGGTTTGCAGGCTGCATAGTGAAGCTTTAGAAAGCAACACAGGCTTTTCCAGAGTGTTGTTTCTGTAGAGAAATGAATTATTTCATAATAGAAACACATTTTTTTCTTTAGTGTGTGTGTTCTCCCTTATCTGAAAATTTCAGTTACCTGCTTTGTTGGGTTTTGGTTTGGTTTTGGTTTTGTTTGGTTGGTTTTTTAAATTTGATTTAGGAGGTGTTTTCCATGTTTGGTTGATAACTATGATCTTATCTATTATTTCTTTACATAATACTCTATTTGTAAACTTTATTCTCTTTCAAAAAATGGCATTTTAGGTCCCATAATAAGCAAATTAATAGCTTTCAAATGTTTGATAATGCTCATGACCCGTGTTAGCCAAATAAAGCAAAGTTTTTAATAAGGACATGCATTCTCTTAGGCAAGTTTCCAGGTAAAATATAAAACTTAAATGAGAAGTGGCAAGGAGAGGCATAAAACCCTAAGATGTTTTTTTCCAATGTACAGAAAGCTGTTTTTTCCCAAGAAATTGTAACCAGTTTACATTGTTAATTTAAAAAAATACTTGCATGGCTAGCTTATGTTTTAATTTTAATGAGGTTTGTAAGTCCTCTGAAGAGGTCTTGCTTCATGACTTTTAATAATAGTATACATTCTCAGTCTTTTATGCTAGGAACTGTAGAAAAAATAACTGTTATCCCTGAGAACTTCTGGATGCTTACAAAAGTCAGTGTATTATTAGAGACACAACTTTCAACTCTTCTTTCAAACATGTTGCTACCACATTTTATACTATTGGATTCTTTATGCAGGCTGATTAATGAACCCAGTTTCATATTTGTGAATACATTTCTTGTAATGCTAAAGGATGCATCTAATACTGATGTCTAGCACTGTATTTTAGTCCTGGTGTGCTCTGCTTTAATTATAATTGTGGAAATCTGTAGAAGTTTCCAAGTTGGCAGGTTTCAACCTATTGAGGGCCATATGAGATAAAAAATTTTACTCTCTGTACTATCAAAAGAGACTCCTTTTTCTGGATAATCCCTTGCACTGAATGTGTTAGAATATGTCCTGCTTGGTATGATATTTTTAATAAGTGATCAGTGAAATTGAACTTACTTTGTAGCCATCCATACAATGGGAAGAACCGTATCTGTTAGACTTGAATTAAAACTGATAGCTTAGACTTGAAAGATACAGTTGCTCATTAGCAGTCTGTTAAGACACCATTTTCCTATAAATGCTAAATTAGGGTTATGGACACATTGCATGTAGACCTGATAGTACCATATCCAGTTAAGGTTTTCTGACTTTTTCCATTTCAAGACCTTATTTTCAGTTTCCTAACATTGTGTGCTAAATTTGAAAAAATTATGAGGAAATTAGCCTTTATTTCTGTTGGAGATTTGTGTTGGTTCTTTTGGTTGGTTTTTGGTTTGATTTTGTTTTGTTTCGTTTTCCCCTGAGTTGTACTTCAAAAACTTTAGCTGTTTCCAAAAATATATTATGGGAAAAACATGCTAAGTATTTGTGCAACAAAATAAATAGATTTCACATCAGCTTTACTAAGATGTTTTGGCACCTTTTTATATTGGAATGTGTGCTTGAAATGTGGGAGAGCCCTTTTCCCATGTCAGAGATGCCCATGTTCTTTTATGAAAAACCACCAAAGTTCGATGAAGCTGTGAAGTTTTGGAAAGGTTGCTTTTTGAAAAGACATGGTAAACACTTCTTATCCTTTGCTTGTTAAATTCACTGACCATCCCATTTGCACTCATATGCTTCATTTAGGGGTTGAGGAACAGAACAGGTCTTATCCTGCCTTTGATATTTATGGTTGCTGAAGGACACTGGAAGCTTGAACAGCAGAATTGAGAATAAACATGTCCTTTGTGAGGACAGAATCTTCCTGAACAAGTATAACATGATGCATGTGGTAGATTGGGATTTAAAGCAGGATGGGTGACAGCAATGGAGAGAACTGGTGACATTTTCTGAAGGTAGAGAGACTAAGGGCAAAAGACCAAGGTTACGTGAGTAGCTGGTTAGGTGCAAGTTAAAAAAAAAAATTTGGGATTGAATAGACAAAGAAAATAAAGAAGAAATTATCAGGTGGGTGCTTGGAGCAAGAACTTGGAGATGCAGCTGGAAAACAGGAACTTAGAATATGATTCTACTCATATAAATGCAACTTTCCAAAAGGTGTCTTTCCTAAACTTGAAGCACAGGTTTTTCTGTATGGGTGCCAAGCAGAAAAAGGCCTTGATGGGAAGTGATTTTATTTGAATACTCCAGAGGCTTACCTAAAAGTAGGAAGGATGGACCTTTATAGTAATGAGGCAAACACTTGACTGTAAAAGAGGCCTACATGACTGGCATACCTTGAGTTACTTTAATTTTAAATGGCTGAATTTTGGGTAAGCTGAATCCCTCCTTTAGTAGGAATACTCAACGAGAGAAGTGAGACTGACTGGGCTTGAAGACTAATGGGAGTGGAAATGCAGAACTGGAGATAAGGACAGGGACTGGGAAGAGGGTGTAAAAGCAGGGAGGGGAGAAGAGGTTGAGCATGGATGGATAGCATGTTAGAACATCCCCTCACAGAATCAGGAGCTGAAAAACAGCATTATGGGTATTCCAAAGCTCTGCCAGTAATGGAAATTCTCTGGCAAATCATATACCGAAGGCTTGCTCACAGCACAGTGGTGATGCTGACCTTTGTTGAGTTTACATGAAATCTTTGAATGCCTGTTGGAGTCTGAGATCTGCAGAACCTCTGCAAAGCATTTTAAATTTGGATGGAATCCATCTGAAGTTGGAAAAGGGAGGAGAAAACTTTCCCTTTACAGAAATAAAAATGCAGCTGAGTCTTTGATTTGTGGGAGGAAGTCATGCTTGAGATGGAGTTGGAAAATGTTGGTCTCAGGAGTGGGCACTATGAAAGAGCTGGTATAAAAGAATTAACTAGATAGATTTTTTCCATGTAGTTTTTGCTGTTGCCAGATGTCTGCAGTGAGAATCTACATTAATTTCAGTTACTGAACAAGGGGCTTTTTATTGTAAGTAAAATAAAGTTGTGCATGCAAACATCCTTCACGAGCATTTTCCCATTTGTTCTTGTGAGTTTAAGCACTACTGGCATAAATATCCTCAGTCGATTTTGTTGTAGGCTTCTCTTTGCAAATCAGTTTCATTTCTATGCTTTACTACATGCTCACAGCAAAACCCAACTGGGAATGTAGGACCAGGAGCTGCTTTTTTGATGTGTTAGGTATCCAAATGTAATATTGCAGTAGCATTGGATTTATTTTACATAAATTACTTTGAGCATTTTCCTGCTTAATGAAGGGTTTTAAGCATGTCACTGTGTGCCACCTTACAAGAATTGGTCACTTCTCTGTTGAATAAATGTTAGAATGGATTTTTGGGGCTTAATCTTTCAGGTTTTGTAGAAAATGAAAATAGGTCTCACCAATTACGTAATCACATAATGCTTATAGTTACAACAAAATATTTTTAAACTATTACAGCATTTCTAATTAAAATAGCTTAAATATCTTCAGTGATAACCTCATATGGTTATTTTTTTGTATTCTATTTTGAGCTGTAGTCGATTTGCTTTATTTTATTCAAACAGACAATTCTTATATGAGTAAAGACCAGCATGGTTCATCATCTGAGAGTGAAGATGAAGCACTGGGTAAATATCATGAGGCCTTGTCTAGAACCCAGAGTTCCAGGCTGCCAGTGGTGGATGGCAGACAGCAAAAAAACTATATATGGGAAACCAGACAAAAGTATAGTCCCCTGTCTGCAGAATATGATGGATACAGTAGTGAAGCCTCAATAGATGAAGGTAAGAGTGATTTAAAAGCCTTCTTTTTATTCCAAATTTCACAATTCTGTTCTGGATAAGTAAGTCCTAGATGAGGGCAGCTTGACTAGCAAATAGTCAAGATCTGCAAGACATATCCAGACACCTTTTATATTTTTGCATGCTCAAACAAAAAAAAGCAAAGCACAGACTTGTGTGCGTTCTGTCAGAAATACTGAAAATTATATACGTTGTTGTATTAAGTTTCATTAAATTTTATCATTATTCATTTTATTTTTGGAGAAATTTAAACTGTTTTGATTTAGGAAGGAAAACGGCAACTGGTTGAAGGCAAACGGTTGAATATGTGGTATTATAAATACAAACAGGAGATGTTATTCCCCTGTTGATAAGCTGTTACAACAGCAGAGTAAATGGAATTGGTTATTGGATATGGTGCATATGGTCATTGCAGTGTGCATTGCTGGAATGTTGTGTATGTTTTCTTCTCTTGAAATCACAGAAAGAAATTACTACAAAGATTAGATAATTGTATTTTTTTCATGGTGCTAAAAGTTGGATGTAAATAATGGATATTTTCTTACGTACTATACATTTCTTAATTTTTAGTTAGGGTGACAACTTGACCTAAAGGCTGAGAATTCTGCTGTCAGTATTATGCAAAAGTTTTTCAGTGTTTGATGTTTTCTAATAAGCATGGGTAAATGTAATTAAAAGGTTCCTGTCCTGCAATGTCCTATATGGTCCAAAAGTCCTTGAAAAAGTTTTTATTTTTCACCATGTAAAATAATAAAGTCAGTTTGCCATTGAAATTTGAAATTAGTGCATGGTTGTTCATGATCCCAAGCAAAGACAGAAAGGACATGAAAGCTTTGAACTGAGTAGCAGAGTAAGATCATCAGAGAAGTTGATTCTTTCCTTTGCTGTTAAATTGTAGGAAGGCTGGGAATGTGAGTTCCAGCAAACAGTGAAGGAGATGCAGAGGTGAGGTCAGGTGGTCAGAACTGATCCTTGGACACCGTGATAGAGAAGGACAAGGAATAGGGATAATGCAAGTATCCTGTTTGGGTTCTATATCTACTAAGATCTCTCAGCAGTGTTGGTGAGGTGAATATGGGAGATAAGGTGCTAATTTTTGGTATGGTTTGTGTCACTGTTGAGGAAAATAGTGATGTATATTAACAGGAGAGGGAAAAATTACTGTATTTTTTAGCAGATAGTACATGGAACAAATCATACAAGAGGACTACTTTCAGATATCCAGAAAAATGTATTTTTCTCTTTTCAAACTACTGAGACTGATTATTGAAATAGTCATAGTTGTGACATTCATCTTTTTATTTCATAATTGCTCAGATTTTTTTATCCAGCCTAGTTTGTCTTCTCAGTGAAAAGTCCTCAGTGTGTCTGAGCTTTTTACTTTGGTCCTATAAGATTTAAGCTTCAAAGGCATTGTGCTAGCCTGTATCCAGTTTTTTCTTTTGGTTGGTTTTTTTGTTTTGTTCTTTTTTTTGGATAATTGACTTCCTTATCATCCTCTCAGGCCATCAGAATTCATAGTGACTGATTTTTGTCCTCTTCTGGGGAATGAGAGCTCCAATCTGAAAATCTGTATCTTGTTCACAATCTAAGGCAAAAGAACCTTGTTGCCAAGTCCAAGTATTGCATCAGGGAAGTTACAATTTTTTCTCCTCTCCTCCTTTTTTGTTATTCTTCTCTTGCTAAAGATGTATGTCACCAAGTGCCATTCCTTCTCAATGCTCTTTCATTCAGGAAGCAAGCTGGATATAAACCCCATTTATATAAATGCTCACCTTTCAGAGTTTAGGAAAAATAACCTTTTAAAGCAACAACTATCAAACATTCTAACTTAAAAAAAATAATTTTTAACCACATACTTCTACTTGCATAAAGTCTTTAATACTGACTGTTTTGCTTTTACTGCTGGTTATGAGAGCGTTCTCTTTCCACGTTTTATAAGGAGTGGAGAGTCAGCAATGTTATTTAATGGACAGCCTGCAGTCATTCTACAGTGTTCATCAAAATGATTGCAAGTGAGAGTGATGTGTGTCTCATTTTTACAATCCATTAATCTCAACAAAGTTATGCTTAATACGAATTTAAAAAAAAAGTTTAGTATTGGACTTGGCAACAGATTAACATCCTAGTGTTTTTCACTTTTCAGTGACCTGAAGGTGGCACACTAGAATAATTAGTATTAGTAGTTTTATGTGCTCCTCCTAAATTATTTCAAACGTAAAAGAAAAAAATCTCTGCACAGGGATAAAAATGTTTTAGAATAGAGGCAAAGACAGTCTCCCTTGTTATGTTGTGATCATTTCAGAGGGAAAGCTGCCCCAACTAGAACTTTGATGGAAAGAGGAAGGTGAGAACCTTGTGAAGAAATCCTGCAGTCTTAAGTGAATGCAAGACTGGCTGTTTCTATCAAATAGTTCTTATGTGTTCAGAGAAACAGTCCATTGAACAGATGACTTTAAAAATCTCAGATTCCAAGAGGGGGGAGCATCAGTGTTCTGGATGTTTCAGTGCAATTGAATGCAAAGCTTTACTGTTCCTTAAATTTGGAAAATAAATCTGTAGAAGACTTGATGTCGTAAGAATCCTGAATTTTTTCCTTAAATAACTGGGTTTCAGGACTGTTGAATTATTTTCATAGGAAGTGTAAAGACAGATGATAGAACCATTTCTCTATTCTTTGTAGTGGAGAGGGAGCAAGCCGTGTCTTCCTGTGTAATTTATTTCATATGAGAAAAAAATTATCACTACATTTGACTTAATGTGCTTCTGTTTTCTAATGTACTTTATAATTTCTACTTCTAAGTCTAGTATTTTGACTGTACTTCCATCTCATGGCACTGATTAGTCCATTTGTTTAGCAGGACTTCATGATGTTGCAGTGGAGTGATGAGAGGGCAGAATTCATTTTTATCTCATCTCTGTTTTCCTCCTGCTCATTGCTAGTCAACGAGCCCCTGATCATTAAAAATAAGGACGAGGGGGAATGGTTTTAAACTGAAAGAGAGTAGGTTTAGATTAGGTGTTAGGAAGAAATTCCTTACTGCGAGGGTGGTGAGCAATGGAACAGGTTGTTCAGAGAAGCTGTGGATGCCCCACCCCTGGAAATGTTCGAGGCCTGGTTGGGTGGAGTTCTGAGTAACCTGGTGGAAGGTGTGCATGCCCATGTCAGGGGGATTGGAATGGGATGGGGGTAAGGTCCTCTCCAACCCAAAACATTCCATAATTCTATGAATTCCATCAGAGGTAGAGTAATATGAGCAATGAAAATGGTATTTAATTTTCAGAAAGTTCTAGTTTTCTCTGCTGAATTTTCTCTTCAGCAGTTAATCCCTATCACATGTTGTATCTTGCAACAGTGAGCTGTGTTTTCAAAGGAGTCAATGAACAGTTTTATTAATAACTGTTTACTCTGAACTTCTGTCTTTTTAAATTTGTTTGTTTAGATGTGTCTGTACTTAACTCTGCACACTCAAAATTTAACAGTGAAATGAAAATACAATCTTGTCTTTATTAATACACCCTGTAAGCTTTGCTAAAAACCTGTATAATAATAATATCTTTGCATCCTTAAGACCTTCAAAATGTCTGATCATATTAATTTAAGGTTCACTTATTATCAATTACATAATTAGTTTATTACATCCGTTTTCTGGCTTCATGCCTCTAAAAATGTTATATTCCGAAGCCTGAAGATGTGTGTGGTATGTTTTCACATCATTCTTTTCTCCTCTAGATGGCCATATTAATCTTTCTTTTCAGTGTATTTATGTAGAGCTCACATGGCATTTTGTATCATGCCTTTAATAGTTGAATGAAGAAAGCAAAATATGCTGCGGGTTTCAGTGGTGTATTTGGATGATGGAATGTTCTAGTAGCACTTCAGTTAATTCTGTGAAATTTAGGGGTTTAAATTTTCATTCATAAATAACTGCTTATGACCAGTGTCTGACCCACTTTATATATCTGTATTGCATATTTGATGTATTTCGATTTTAGTAACTTACAATGTATATTTTAAATTAAAAATAAATTACTATTGTCCTTAGATGCAAATATTGCTACAGACTCAAAGCTATTGTAAATATATAACATTTGCATTGAGGTTCTCATGAGCAGGCTTAGTTCCAGAGTATCACTGGAGGAAAATCTAATTCATTAGAAAATCAAGTGGATGCCAATGTCATCATTAAAAGTAAAATGGTAGAGGTTTGCACCTGAAATTTTCAAATCTTGCACAAACAACAAAAAACTTAATCATGGAAAAGAGAAACCTGCATAACTCCAGTATGTGTGGACTTAATCTCTGGGCTTAGGCACAGAATTCCAGGGTTGGTTCCAGGTTTGAAATTTTAATTTTGCCAATAATAGTATTTTGTTATTTCTAATGTTACCCAGTAAAGTATGGATACTTCCTGAAGTGACCTCTTTTCCTTTTTCGTGACACACATCATGATAAAACTTCTGTTTATTTTTTTATAATGAGTGTCCTACTTACAATATTTCCTACCATTTTAATATGTTGAATATGTAGTATTGCCTTTACGTGCTCCAACTATTTGTAATATTTTGGAAGAAGATGAGTATGTGCTGAGATATTACACTCTGTTCCAGAAAATAAAAAACAAAAATAAGAAAAACCCACCATAAGATATTTCTGCTAACAAAGATTTTATGAATTGAAATAGGAATCTAAATAAGGAAGTGTAAAAATGTTATGTTTAACATTGGCATTTTAGCTTGTAGTTTATATTTGGAAATATTTTTGAAAATCTGTATTGTGATCTTACATGGGCCATACTTTCTTAATTAATTAAAAAAAAAGTACAATATTATATTAAACTAGCCTCTTTGTCTCCATTAGTGGCTGCTTCCTCAACTTTAATCAAGCATTACATAGCAAAGTGGTTGTGTCTTTGTTATCTCTGTAAGCCTCATAGGCAAGTACAATATGTTTTCTTTAAGGAAGTGGTCCCCTAACTTCCTAAAAAGTGATGTTCTTAAACTTAGAAATGTTAGGTTAAACATACTGAAATTCCAGCTTTGCAGGCAGGTGTAAAAACTATAGGTGGTTCTTTGCTTTTAAAATCAAGATTCTTTGAATCCCTTGAGACGAGAAAGGTAGAAGAGGGCAAGAAAGCAGTTTGGGTTTTTCATAGTTAGTTTGTGATACTCTTAAAGCATGTCTTGCCCAAATTAGCTCTTTAACAGCTGTGTAAAATCCCAGATTAGGAAGCAAGCAAGAGGGATTGATACCAGTTTGAGGCAAAGTGAGTGACATTGTGACAGAAAGCGAGTAAGCTCAGTTGCTTACTTAGCACACTTAGATGTGCTTTATTTAGCTGTAGTTTACCAGTTCAGTACAACCACGGTTCCATCTCCAGCCTCTTTTTAAAGTCTTTTTCGAAGTTCTCAATTGGTAAAGCCCGATGGCTGAAGACATATTTGTTCAGAGGCTCTATTTCTGGGATTGGCCCAAGTGTCTTACATTTTGCAAGGTTTTTTTGAAGCATATGGAAGCACTAAAAGACTGCAGTGAGAAAACATAAGTTCTCTTAAATGAGAATCTGCTGCTCTAGCAGACATATGCTACTGGATTTTATCCATCATTTCCATATTGTGAAGGTAGAATATGATGGTATTTTTGTAGTTTTTCTTCTCCACTTCTATTCTTCTCTAGGCTTTCGGCACTTTATGTTGATGTGTGTGTGGACATATGTTTGCCTTGTTCCACAGTGTCAATCTTTGCACGTGAAGGCGACTTTTCTTCTGGAATGTCTTGGATCTAATTCTTTATGCAGCTTTTTGCCTTTTCTTTCTCATTAGTTTTCATGTCTTGGGAAAAGTCTCCTCACTGAATTAATTGAAGTATATATTGAGATTTTTCTCAGTATCTTTTCGACATAAACACCCCAAACTCCTTCATAAGCACCTCGAAACTGGTATACAAGTCAATCTTCACAGTTTGTTTCCTCAGTAAATCCCTTCTGAGCAGGATCCTAGTTCTTCAGACCTGCCAAGTTGAGGTGAAAGCCACTGGACAGGCTGAGACAGGAAGAACGGATCACCCAGTGAATCCCATGATAACTATATGTTTTCCAGTTCAGCTTCTATCATTATTCCTTGCATGTAAGTAGATCTATTTCCAAGCCAAGTGTGAATGCAGACTTACTGTTTTGAAATTACAGAGCCTCAGAACGGTTATATTGTGTTCGGCAAAATAAGGCCACAGAGTTCTCTCAGAATTGGTCTGTCTGTGCACTTCAGATGTTACAAATTACAGGCAAAGATGATGGCTTACATAGAAAAACAACTATGTTGTGGTATTCACACTGGAAGACTGAAAGTCAAGTTGAATAATTGATCATAAATAGTTACTTCTCTTTTCCCCCAGTGTGCTTCAAAGAAATGAATTAGAACTACAATGGAGAGAGTATTTAGCAAGGTGGCCACCCACTTGTTTTTTCTGACGTGTCTTTATCAAATTACCTGTGAGATTTCTCTGGTGTAATACCGGTTGGAAGTCAATGCTCTTTTTGTCCTGCTACTTTGGATAGACTTAGGGTTTAAAATTGCATGCATCAGGAGGCTTTGAAAGTGTCTTCAGTAAAGAGATTTAAGACAAGACTTAAGAAGGCTTCAGAGCAGTATTTCATAAATGCTTCAGAGTATACTTTGAAGGCTAAATCTTGTTACAGCTGTGAATACTCCAGATATTCATACTCATATCTTACCTTATAGTACTTGTGTACTATCAATTGATGTCATTCTTGTTGCAATTCAGGAGATTTGGGAGGATTTTTTATAATTACGTTATTTCTTTAATTGATACAGCTTCCTTGTGCCTTTTTTTTTATTATGTGGGCATCTACCCATGACATTTTTTATTTTAAGAGTAATTAAAGTCTTCATATAGTATTGGAGAAAGGGCAATCATGGAATACTAATGATACAGTGTTCTGATTTGTGATTGTGTGTGTCTGCCTCCTCTGGTTTATTGGGATGAGTCCTCATTGGATCCAAGCCCTTAAAAATTGGGGAATTTTTTGTGTTTTTTTGGGGAGTGTGGCTGTTCAGTCCATAGCTGTATCAAGGGAATATTTAGGGATAGTTTCATCAAAAAGGTATTTTTGTAATTCAAGGATCTGCAGAATAGTGTCCAGAACTAACTTGATTTGCAATGCTTTCTACTTACTATCTCCAATGCTGTGGGTTTGGTTTTTTGGGTTTCTCTGTGGGTTGTTTTTTGGTGTGGGGTGGTTGGTTGGTTGGTTGGTTGGTTGGTTGAGAATTTTTGTTTGTTGGTTGTTTTTTGGAGTTGTGGGGGTTTTTTGTTGGTTTGGGTTGGGTTGGGTTTTTTTTGTTTATTTTCCAGTTACAATATGCTTCCTAGTGCATTCTGACAGACCTCTGTTATTCTCCTGTAATAGTGGAAGTCAGTCAGTCCTTTTAAGTACTTGAAATTACAATGCATGTTTCCCCAAAAATACAGTCCACTGAGCATTGCAGAGACTGAGGTGATTTAAACATTAACTCTTGCTCTTTTTTCAGTTTTACAGAATTCAGATATTTTATCCTTTCCAAGAAAGAGTTACCCTTTGTCTTGTGAAAAGTTCCTGATAGCAAGGAACTTTTCATGTAAGTAATTCATGCATTAGGCTGTGATAATATTGTGGCCACAGCTCTTTACCTGTCTGAATAGCAGACACACATAGTGTTTATGAATCTCATGTCCTGGAATGGACAGAATTCACAGATGAGGGAGAAAGTACATGTGTAATTCAATATTATTCTTGGCATTTTCTTGAGGAATATTATGAAAGGGGCAAGACATAAACATAGTATTTAAATGCAAAGGAGGTCTGTATTTGAGTTGAAACACAGTTTGGAAGAGCATAGATTTACTTTGAGAACTTGTCAGTTTTAAAAATCAGACAATATCAGAGTTGTGCACAGACTTTTCAGCAAAAGGAAACACATGAAAGTGCTTGATAGAATGCATTTGGATAATTCTGAAATCATGAATTTACTCTATGATTAGCAGCAGTGGCGCTGGGGAAAAAAAAGGTGCTGTTAAAGTCATCTACTGCTGAGAGGAGAAACCTAGTAACAAAACTCAGTCAGGGATGATAAGATTTTCAGCAGAATTCTTTTTCCAGCTAGACCAACTCCAAAGAGGAGGAGAAACAGTCCTCCAGTGGGAAAGGGATTTTTTTCTTGATGTGCACAAGTGAGCAAAGCAATCTCACAAATTAGGTTCCTCCTGCCAGCATTTTGAAGTCTTTGAAGAAATACCCACCCTTGTATTGATGTGAAGACTTTGAAGAAAGTCACTGTTAGTAATGTGATATCTCTGAAGTGATGTAAATCATACATTAATCGTAACAAGAAAGTTTCCATTTTATTGTAAACTTTTTATTTTAATAAGTCTCTCATTTATTTGAATCTGGAATTTATGAAAGGATCAAGATCTGTCATTACCTTGGAAAAGTTCACATACATATTTGCGACTGAAGTAGTTCCTATTTGAAATAGATGTTCTACATTCATGAAATGTAGAGCTGTTTTGTGATAGAAACCCAAGAGTAGTATGTCAACAGAAAAGATAATTTCCTTGATGAACCAAGTGCTTTTGATGATTCTGAGAGTACTAGGTATTTCTTGTATTAATATCTAAAAGCTGTTAAGTGTGGGCATTCTTTTTTCTTGATACTGTGGGGAAATCCAGCACTGTGGAGAAGCAGTTGCTTTGATCTTCATGTAGGTGTACCAGGACATACGTCTTGTTCTGAAAGACTCACATAGAACAGATAAAAGAAGGTACCATTATCATTTATCTTAACCCTAACTCAAGAGATCCCATGGCTCTATCATGGAAGGAGTGACTAAGAAACAGGATTGGACAGTAGACTAGAAACCTCTGTGTAGACATTTATTGGGTGTGTGGGATAAAGGGATTTTAACCAGTACTCTACTTACCTGCTAGGAATAGTCATGCTACTTGGTCAGCAGAGTGAAGCAGTTTATGTAAATATGGGAACTAAAGCCATTGTTACAGCTTTGGAATGGAATCATAGACTGTTTTGGGTTGGAAGGGACCTTAAAGATCATCTAGTCCATCCCCCCTGCCATGGGCAGGGATGCCACCCACTGGATCAGGCTGATCTAGATCAGGCCTTGAACTTTACATAAGAACATTACAAAAGAGCAGCTTATCAGTTCTTCCTGCATAGCAGCTGTGGATAAGTGGAGCATTCTTCTTACCTTTAAAGGTTAAAAGCAAAAGATTTTTAACTCTAGGCTGAAACTAATGTTTGCCTCCTAGTTGTGCCTTTTCTCCTCAGGTTAAGGACAGGTTACCGTTAGACCAGTTTTCTATAATCTGATCACATTACATTTTAAACATCTCATTGGTAAAAGAGGAACAACAGGGTGGGTTTTTTTTACCTGATTTTTTTTTTCCCTTACCTAATGTAGATTCTTTTCCTTATGCATATGTATCAATTTCATAGACATGCTGGAACTGTATTGTAAGTATTCTCTTGGAATTATTTAATAAATGTTTTTTCCCCCTGTACAAGAAGAACAGTGTTACCATATTTTTTTCTAATAACATGTATCTTATTGTTAGGATAACTTTTCGTAGCTACTTTGTGTATATTATTTATTAACTTTATCCTATCTGACTAAACAACATGAAATTGTTTCTGTAGCTTATGTGGAGGCAAAGATTTGTAATTCCTTTTCTTGCAAAATAAGCTCCCATGCCGCTTGCAACACTTCTGTGTTACAAAGTTACTCTAACTTTTAGGAATTATTGCCATATTTTCCCTGGGGAAAAGGAAAAGCATGATATGTTGCACAACTTGAAATCACTTTTTTGGTTGGTGTCCTTTTAGTTTCAGGTGAGGTTTTTGTGGGAGGGGGTGTTTGCTTTGTTTGCTATTACTTTTCCTCCACTCAATTTACAAGCTGGAAATAGATCCTTAGCAAGTGTAATTGCTGTGCTTCTGGTCATTCCAGTGCAGCATTTCAGGTCTTGGAAAAGCACGTAGGAAAACTCAAAGGGAAAATTATTTTATTATGGAAATTCTGTTTCTGCTCCTTTGAGAGAAGCCAGCAGACATGCTTAACTGGGTATTAGATTTTCTGTGTGGAGTCACCTATGCCCAGTTCAATTAAAGCTTGATCTGTAAATTTGTAAATAGGAAATCCTGCTACATTCACCTTCCACACCCCTTAATAGTTTGGCAGCGTGTGTTTTTGTGTATCTATTTGTACAACTTGCTTGGGGGGGAAAAAAAAATTGACCCAGCTCTCTGTTCTGACCTTTGCTTTCAGTCTTTTTGAGCCATTCTGAATTTTGTCCTTAGAAGTGTTATGTGAAAGATAGTCGATTATCACAATTGTCTAATTGTTTTAATTTTTAAAGATTTATGACATTCCTTTGCAAATATATCAATTTGTCAGATAAAGGTTAAAAATTAGATACATTTTATTCATGTTAAAGTCACACCCAGCTTATTTAAAGGCAGCTTTGACTTAGTGTTGCAAGCCTGAGGATATTGATTTGAATTATGCATGACTGTCTGGTATGCAGTTCCATTAGCCTGCTGGATGGATAATGTAAACATGTTCAGAATTTTAAGTATCCTATATGAGTGGCAGGTTAAAAATAGTGCTGATAAGAGCATGTGTATCTGAAAAATCCAAATCTTGGAGAGTGAAACTACAGAAGATTCGTGTCTTCAAGAGGCTGACTTCAGGTCTGATGTGCTTTGCTTTGAAACTGCTTGGCCAGAACAAATGGAATTTATGTATATGACCTGAACAGGTGACACGATTGCTGTTGTCTACTGCAAAGCATTGACATCTGTGCCAGAAAACACACTTGGAACCAAGAGGTCAGGGCCAAGCCTGCAACTTCTGGCAAAAAAACCAGGGCAGTGTTTGCTCTTGTTTAAATTGGTCAGGATTAACTCTAGTGATTAGGCCAATTTCTTCACACCTTCAAGGAATCTGGTTTGGGATGTTATTTGATTTTGCCCAAACTTTCTGTGGCTTCCAGGATCGCACAGTTCCTTTTTATGTTATATCTGATCAGTTGATTGTTCATCCCTGTATTTTAGCAGTCTGTGTACAAGGAATGACTTCTAAAACTTTGTTTTTAAATCCCCAGCACTAAAAATACTGTGTTAGTAAGATTTAAAAACAGATAGTATCTTTTTAGAATTTTGGCCAAGTTCCTGTGAATTTTAATAGGAAAAAAAGAGACAACACTGAAATTAAAAGTACTGTGTCATCTATGTTATGTTTTATAAAAACATATCCTATTTCTGAGTGTTTCTGTTGCATATGTAGAGTTTATGGCAATTTGCTGAATTGAATGAAAAATCTATTGCACTTATTTTCAACATCAGATGGATACAAACCAGAAAACTAGTTAATTAATTAATTAATACCTACCTTCTCAAAGTTATTTTGCTTGGAGTGCTTTATATTTGGCTATATTAAATGCTGCACATAATATCAGATTGGAACTATTTCTAGATTATGAGAATGAGAGAATAATGACATCTTTTTCCTGGGCTTTACAGCTTTTATTTACTTAATATTATAAAAATCCCATGGAAATTTGCAAGTAAATGTATGTCTTAAAGCTCTCCCTGATTATGAAGTTAATTATAGTGCCTGCCCTGATACATTTCACAGAATCACAGACTGTTCTGAGTTGGAAGGGACCCACAAGGATCATCAAGTCCAACTTCTTTTCTTCTCAAAGCTTGGATCACGAATTGTATATCCACACAAAATTTGACCAGTAAATAACTCTTGGGTAGTACTGGCAAAATTTGAAAAGGTATTTTGAGTTGATGGTCATTTTCCCTTTTAACTGAGGAATAGGTAAGCTGTTAGGAGACCAGCACCTAATGCTCTCCTCCAGAGAAACTCCTCATCCTGTTTGATAATAGCTGTTACCTTTGTTATCAGAACAAAATTCCCTTCACTGACAAGGAGGATCACTGCTCTGAATCATGTCCTTTTCCCTCCTGTTAGGAAGGGACTTTAAAAGAAGAAACTTTTGAAATAGCAACAGTAGTTGTCATTAGTATTAAAGACAACTTATTGGCCAGAGAGGTGTAGGGAACAACAGTGGCAATTTCCAGACAACTTCAGTATTTTGTGATGGAAGAAATCATGAACCTTTTTTATGAGCGATGGTAACAATGGCAGTCCTTTTTTAAAAGGAGACTAGTTTGTACTTAAATTCTTCTGAGAGAGGAATGAGGGAATCTCTTGTGTGTTTTTGTGCACAGTGGAGATAATGCAAGAGAATATTATACAGAGGAGAAATGATGGCATGTGTAACAGTGGACTGAGTACAGAGCCATTGTGTAAATATCTCCACTCTTCCAGATGCTCTTTTTTTATTTTGTGAGTGGTTCTGACATACAACTACAGATCTGTAATATTTTGATAATAGAGGTGACTTAGCATAAGTGCCACAATGTAGCAGTCAGTTTTGAGTTCCTTTTCCTTGTTCCCTAGCTTTCAGTTAATTTTAAAAGAAATTTTCAGGGGAAAAAGTAGAAATGAGATTTAATTCTAGTTGAATGTTCACAGTAAAGGCATTATGTGGATTTTTTCATCCACAAAAGGAAGTTTGAGACAGTTCAAAGTTAAATTTAAAAGTTGAAAGAAGAGGATGTTATGAAATCTAGGTAAATATAAGTCTAACCTACAGTGACACTGTTAGAAAAATGGAAATATTTAATGAGTTTTTAGTTCATATATGCTTGTTGAAAACTTACAGAACGATACAGTTACTTTGTAATGTTAATACAAACAAGGGTGAGAGTCTTGTTTTTATGCTTCAATGTCTCTGCTTCAGATGTGATACTTCAAAATGTCTGTATTTTAAAGCAAATCTGAGCCTGTGGATATGAAGAAGTCAAGTACATTTTTTGTTGAGTGTTTTGTTGTAATCCTTAGAGAAGTTTAGGTAGCTGAGGAAAAGAGGCAAGAACAGCATTTCTCTACTCATTCTTCACTGGTTCTCCTTCAGTTGCCTCCCTGACACTTGTTCATGCAGTTGATGTCTTTCCAATGATTTAATGCATGGAAAGGTAGGAGACAGTTCTGAATCTGTATTGAGTTTGTGTTACAATAATTTATTTTTCCATCTGATTATTCCCCTTTACTTTTTATACATTAGTTCAGATTATGTTATAAGCACTTGGCTTTTTAATCCTGTGTAAATTTTACTGTCTCAGTGGGAGTGTCTTTTGTTTTTAAGAAGCCAGAATACAAAAACATAATGGGAAAATTCAGTTTAACTGCCTTCCTCCACTGATTTAGTGCAAATTATTCCCAGCTTGTTGGGAAGCAATCTGCCTTTGAAAATGCCCACAGTAAATTGGTTTAAAGAGGCCTAACAATTTCTGTTTGAAGGAATTTTATTTACTCTAGTTTATGCATAATCTTGGAGTTTCATACATTGTTTCTGCAACTCCTTTCAGAAATTCTTGCAGTGTTTTACATCTCCTGTGGATATATTGATCCAGAAACACTTAAGCTCTATCAACTCAAATTAACCTGCAAACTCCGAATGGTTCTGTGTACTCCCATTTTCACTTTAGAAGTCTTTCAGTGTTGGTCAGATTAAATTTATTTATATCTGTATATTTTTTCATTTTGCTTTCCTTGAGCAAAAGTACTAGATTTCAGATAGAAAAGAACCTGCTTGTTTATTTCATTACAGATGTCAGTAGATGTCATTCCTCAGAGGGGTTTTGTGGGAGAGAGGAAGAGCAACCCTTCAAGGGGTTAGATGTTCATCCTGTATAGATCTCTCCCATTCTTACTGTGCCAGTTTTCCAGGGTTCGATAAGGCACACAAAGCAGTTGTGGGAGAAAGCAGATCACTTGTATCCATGGTAACTCGAAAGATACTTTGGAACTCAAAAGGATAGAATAAGCCAGAGTAATAGGTCTCATTATAAGGGCAAAATACATAAAAGGTTCAGGCATATGCTTTTAATTAGTTGCCAAAAATAGCTGGAATCAGAGATGATGCAATGAAACAATAATTCCTAGTGATAGAAATGAGCAACACTTGAAATCTAAAGATGTGCTCAGATGAAAGGCTTTTATCTTACCATCTTATGGGTATTCGGTCCATGAATACTAATAGGTTTGCATTGGTTCCTTAATCATACTTAGGACATGAGAGTGCACACTGATAAAAGCTACAGCAACTCTCATATGACTGTAAGTTTCCAAAGTTCCATAGTGATGTTAATTCTCATGGCTGTGATGCAGCTTCTGCTGAATAGCATGTGCCAAGCATTGTCTCCTGTTTTGCAAGTGCACTGCTGGAAAAATAAATGTGATGTGTGCTTCTATGTGGGGATAATAAAAAAATGGTTGAAAGTGCAGATTAATTTGAGATTGAAGAATTTTTCAGAATAAGTCACTTTAATTAATTCAAAGCAGGAAGGTAAGCAGTGGGGAAAAGTGTGAAAACTTGAATGGATGGACTAGAATTGAATCCTGGAGAACAAAAATAGAACAATGTATGTAGGACAAGGTATAGGATATTTGAATAACCATTTTAATAAAAATATTTTAATACAGCGAATAATTTTAAAGTTTTCTATTTGAACAGCAGTGTTTGCAAGGGATCCATCTTGTATTGCAGTGCAATTCTCCACATTATTTCCTCTGTTGCTATAGAAACTAATTCTAGTGCAGCTGTGATCGCTTATCAAAATTCTAGTGTTTCAATACCCATTTCTTATTTTGAGTTATTTAAATAGCCTTGTCTTACATTGAATCAAACTGCACATTTCATCACTGCTGAATTGTTGACTGGTCAAAATGTTAATGCAAAGTGATGGCAAATGCTGTGGGATTGTGTTTTTTTTTTTCTTTTTCCTACCTAAGCTCTCCTACTTATTTTTAAAGTTTGAATAACAAGCAAATTAAGGCTCTTTCACTTGTTAAATTTTAAAGGTCAATATTTGCTGTCTAACATCAGCATTTTGTAATGCATATTACTTTCTCACTGTAATCTTAATTATATTGAATATTACATAAACCTTAAGTTGTTACTTGGCATTCAGGATGTGTGTGTATATGTGTGTGTTTAAATATGTGTCTCTGTGTGTGTGTGTGTAAACTATTGTTAGGATGCTTTTAACATAAGAGTAAGTCTTGATGTTCATTTTATCACAGTAAAAATTTAAGTGTTACTACATTGTCTGATGTGAGTAGACTACAGTAGCATGTCACCAGGTAACAAAATATTCTGAATCTCTTTTGCTCCTTGTATTATTTGTTTCTTTTGGATTGGTGGTGGTAGTGGTGTGTTTTGGGGGTTTGTGCAGCTTTTGGCTGGGTGGTGGGTTTGTTTGTTTGTTCCTAGCAATGAAAGTACTGTTCTGGTAGGTATATGTATGTAATTCAGGATGCAGCAATATCATTCTGATTGTGAGCCATGTTCAACATAATTCTGCTGAGTAGTTTTCAGCTGTAATTCTAAGATTAGAAACTTCGCTGACACCAAATAACGAGGAAGGGTGTGATGGTAATTGGTCTGGAGACATATGTTGTCTACTTTCTGCTGTTGTAGCAAAGCTCTGAAATGTTCCTGTAGTACTTTTCAAGATAATCACTGACTTTCTAATGAGCGTACACTAATTTCATGTAGAGTGAAATAAATCATTTTCAATTTTGAAATTATCATACAAACATTTTGCAGCTGTAGTTGTCAGACTTTGATTACTAATTAACTGCTGTGCGCCACCTTGAAGTCTCTTATTCAACAAGCAGCATCAAACAGTAATTTCAAATTAGGTATATAAATTTTTGCTAGTATAAGAAAGGTCTAGAAGAAATGAATTTTGATGGAGATGCATGTTTTCACTCCATCCCAATGGCTAGTAAGTTTAGTATTGTAAATACTTACAGTTACCCCACCATATTCAAGGGAACACAATTTTCCAGATAGTGGTTTGGGAAGTTAAATGGATAGAAAAATGACTGATCCTTGATTGTTCAGTGCTGTTGTTTCTTTGGGTGCTGACATGGATGACCAGTTGCTCTCCTACTGTTTGCTGAGGTCTGGAGGGTCACTCTGTAGAGCTCTGCATGCAAAGTGCAGCTTGGCCACTGTTCTCTCATCCTCAAAAGCTCTTGCCTAGCTCTTATGGCTGCTTCTCTGCCTGAATGAAAATATCATCAGCAGCCAGGCTCATATTCATCTAGTCCTGTCAAAATGCAGAAAATTACCTATTTTGTGAATTGTATGACAACTATGGAAACATAGCAACATCACATACTACATATAAGCCCAGTAAAGCAGCTCATCTGTGACAGTGGGAGGTCTCAGAAGTACCGCAAAGAAGTGCAAGAAATTTAGTTTTGAATAATTGTGTTTCTTTATGCCTGGAGAAACTTGTTTGAGGCCTTGCTGGAGTGAGTGGAACAGACTGACATGCTCCCTGCTGCTTAATCTGTGCCTTTTCTGTGAATTCTTAGCCCTCTTACTGGGTATGCGAAGCAAAGATGCCTTGGTTTCAAAGCATATCCACTTCCTATGATTTCAATGTTTATTTTGTCTTTCTTTTTCTGGAGTTTTTTCCTCAGAAGTGGTACCAGCGCCATTCCTAAGCATACTTTCTACAGGCACTAATATCTGCAAGGTTTTAGAGCAGTTTTTGAGCATACATAGACAGTTTCTTTCTGTTGTTGACCTGCTAGGTACTCCTGCAAACTCATAGTAGATTTTTCTTCTGAGTTCTAGCTGCTTTTTATTTGGTAAAGTTATGAGAGATGTTTCAAAACAAGCAAAAAAAAAAAAAAATCTGTTTTTTTCTGGAAACCTTTTTGCAGAAATGCTCCTAATATACTGCAGGAAATGTAGTCTATTTTGCTAGAGCAGCTTACTGAGCTGGTGTGTCAAGGAGAGAAGGGGAAAAGTGCCTGAATAGCTAAGAGAAATCTAGGTCTTTGGAATCTTAGGATCTGAATAAATTACCACAGTCTCCCCACTTAAAAGGAAAAATAATGATAAATCTGAAATATAAATGTAAAAATAAGTGCGTATTGTGGGAAGTGCCTTGCTGCTCCTGGAATGTAACTAGCTGTGTTCTCTAGGTTGTGCAGATTTTCACCTGCAAATATGGATATTCCCACCCGTCAGACTTCACTGATTGCTCTTTTATCTCTTTGCTCTGTTGACATTGCTTTTTTCTCAGATCTGAACCAGTTTTTTGCATGTCATATGTTGTTTTATTTTCCTCATTCTTTCACCTTTCTTCCTCTGTCATTTTTGCTTTGTTATTTTACCCTTTTGTAATTTTTCATTCCTGTTTGCATCTTGTCTGTTATTTATTTCTCTCTTTGCACTTTTTCTTATTTTCTATACAGATCTACTAAACTTCTCTTCCTTTATTTCTTTCCTTTGTTCATTTACCAACAACCTATCACTTTTTTTCTGAATCATTGCACCTACTTTCTCCATTTGCCTTTTTTATTTTTTTCTTTAGTCCCTGTACTTTTTCCCCCACCCTAATATTGTAATTTTTTTCCTCTTCCTTCTTTCCCACTACAGAGCTGTTGATATTGGAAAATTCTGTGGGGGTGTATCTCTTAAAAATCTGTTGGCTTGGAGGTTTCCTTGTTGTTGGTATACATTTCAGGTGAATTTTAGACTAATAATAATTTTTAAAGCTTGTAGTAGAAATAAATAAAAATAATAATAAAAAACCCCAACCAACCAAAACAAAACCAAAACCACAAAACCAGCAGAAGAAATGGCTAGGGTACTAGTTGTAAAATATTTGGTTTCAGTTCTACACTTATCTGGAAGATTTTTTTTTTTATTAGGAGCTCTTCTGAGTTAAATTCACAGCAATCTTTGTTACCTCTTATTTACCCTTCAGTTCTCCATCTGTAAAATGCCAGATATGTTAACTTCTACTGCTGTAGTACTACTGTTTTTCACCAGAATATATTAACATCTGCAAGATAATTGGGATCTTATAGATACCTTAAGGAGATGGGCAGAAAATTTAACTCATGCCCTACTGAAATGGTTTGTGCAGAATCACTGTAGTGCTGCACTCACTCTAACAAAGAATCCTCTGCACCCAAATCGCTGTGAAAACAAGGCAAAGGAATCAAAACCAGCTTTGTGTTCCTATTCTAGAAACAGTTCTGGGTGGAAAATATCTTTGATGGTTCATTTTCATTAGTTAGGGTTAAGTAATAAATAGAAAGCTAAAATGGTAGGGAACTTTACACTTTTTTTTTTTTTTAAATTATAAAATACAGGTACTAAGGTGAAGCTGTTTTTAAGAAACTGCAAAGTTACTGCATTTTAAATTGCAGAAAGTGTTCCCACAAAAGGGAGTAGTTGTATCAGATTTAAAATAAAAGCATGGAAAAAAGAATGGTGGGATTCCAAGAGTTAAGGAACACACGTAAGTGCTGTATGTACTGCTGAATGGATCTTGTTTGTGTCAGCAAATGAATAATTATTGAGACCTTAGAGGGGATTTCTGTACCGCTTAGAAAAATTTGTATTTTTGGTTGTCAGATATAAAAATGAACGTGCCTGCAATGAGCCACAAAAACATTATTATGTTAAAGCAAATGATACACACAACACATTAATCTTGCTTTCTAATCACGCTTTGTTTCCTCATTTGAGACCAAACAGAATGAGAGTAGGAACATTACAGAAATATTAGCTGTGTGCTACAGTTCTTTACTGGGAATTGATTTTAGACCTCTGTGGGATCTTTTTCACCTTTTCAGCACTTTATCCTGCTGCTCCACTCCAGTGCATAACACCACAGCTGTAGGAGTATAAAACTGGACTGGAATTTGAGCCATAGTTTAAAGTGATAATTGTACTGGAATGAGGTATAGCAAGGACAGGAAAATATTTGCTAAGCCCACATCCAGCTGCTGTCTGGAGGTATGGGGGGGATGCCAGTCTGCACACACTGGTGAGAAATGTGGATTCTCAGGGGCATCAGATTGTTTACAGTGGGTGGAGTTCTCAAAGCTTTTAGCTGGAAAGCACTAAATTTCCTTTAAGTATCTGTAAATGCTGGTGAAAAAAGCCAAATTTGGGAGAATTTTCACAGAGATGATAAAAGGCATTTCCTTGTCACCAAGATACTCTTTAAGATTTCAAAGCTGGTTGTCAATCACCCTCAGCAAGCAGGACTTCCAGCGGGTTTTAAAAGAGGGAAGGAAATAAAGGGAAGATTCTATGAATTCATGAAACTTGTTATCTTTTTAGAAGTGATAGTTTGCTTAAAATTTTGTTAACTTGGAAAAAAACGGACAGTGAACAGAGATGCATAGGAACACCTGTTCATTTACGAAGTTAGCCAGTGTAGTGGTCTTAAAAGTAGTGTAAAGGAATGTTGGCTGCTTATAAAAGTAGTATAAGTAAAACCAGAATCTAAATGGAACAGAAAATAAGTTTTTCTACCTGCTTGAGCATACTTAGTACAAATGCTTTACCAAAGGAAATATAATTACACAAGGGAAGGCAATCAATTTCACAAGTTCACTTCTTAAAGATCACAGCTTTCAAAAAGCTTTACAGCTTGATATAGTCTCAGATAAGAAGAGGGTTTAAAAGTAAGAAAAAGAAGAGTTCTGGGAAGCTTGATTCATTGATATTCACATAAATAAAAGATACTGAACCATTAGGTTTAAGCATTATTTAGATTTATTTTGGCCAATGCAAATTATAAATACAAAACCAGGTAGCAGAACTGCTTCCTATTGAAATTAATATAGATAGTGTATGAGGAATCTGAAAATTATACTTAAATTGAAAGCGAAATTAATTCAATAGATGCTAATGTATAATTTTCATTGAAAGACGACCAAAATATTTGGGAAGGAAACAAAAGAATGTCTTTGACAGCTGGTTCACTATAATACTTTTAATAATGTATTTGTAGTTAAAATGTTATAAATTGGGCTAATTTGGGAAAGAGAAAGAATTTTTCACCAGTGTAGGGCTTTTCTATATTGCTGTGTAAAACAGATCATAAATTCTTACAAATAAGAAGTGCTCTGGTAAGTACAGAAAAGAGCAGACTTCTTTGTCAGGAGCAAAACTAAGATAGCTCTGCAGGCTCAAGATGTAAACAGACAGGTTAAAGAAAAAAAACCCAAACAAGAACTATGTGTGTTTCAGTAATTTCAGTCCATCCTAGACCTTTCCTGTGGAAGAAAACTGAAGTTTTAATGACTGGACATAAAGATAATTCTCTGTTTTTCGATTATTTTTTATTTAAAAAGCAAAAGAGAACATTTTTATTCCATCCATGACTAGTAGCCTTAGCCTTAGAGGGTGAGGAAAATGCAGTGCAGGAGCTTCACGTGCCATCAGATGTAAATGGCAGCAATGCTGGTTTGATTTCCACAGGTCAGCAATTAAGCTCATAGTGTATAGAATTTTCTAAATATTAGGAAACAGAGTTATCTTCTATTGGAAAAAAACCCCAAGACAACCAAATAGATATGATTATTTTTCTTGTTTGCTGACGAACTGTCTAATGTAGAAGATAGTTCAACTGTGAATAAAAGTCCAAAATACGGCAAATACAAATAGAAATTTCACAAAGACTTTTTTTATTGCCCATAATGGCCCCATATCACTCCTTTTTTTCACTAAGCAAGGATCACGCCAAAACTCTTTTGGAAAATAAATAGAATAATGCCAAGATAAATTGTTGTATTGTGAAATAGTAAGGGTTTTGTCCTCACAAAGATGCATGTAAGCTTTTAATTTTAAAGAAGGGAGAGGCCTGAGGTTTCATTCAATATTTAATGTTTATATTTTATACTCCTCATAATGTGGGGTAATTCAGTCAACATAATATTTTTGGATGGTAGAAAAGTTCAAACACGAAAATTCCATTTGGACTGTCTGTGCTGCCTATCAGAAATCTCTAAGGGTATTTAATCATTCAGAATAAGAAAGGTTTCTTTAATTTTTAAACATGTATTTCATTTTATGTTTTATTTAAATTGTCTTAACATTTACATAGAACTTCTTGAAGGCTTGCAAACTTGAAATTTACGTTCTATTAAAAAAATAAATAATTATGTAGCATATTTATTTGTAGATATGTTAGAGAAAGAAAAGGTACCGTTTGAGTATGAAGATATTCTGATAGTTGCAAAATATGACTTGCAAAAATTACTGATTATTTGTTTTAAAGGACCTGGAAACCAGATTTGAAAAGAGCTGTTGCAGTAATGTTGCCTCCCACAGTACTCTGAATTTTTAAATAAGTAATATATATGAGAAACTTGAAGTTGAATAAGTGTAATGATTGCTTGTGAGACAAGGGAATTAAAGGCAGCAGGATCGTTGCTTTTCCCATATGTTAAGAGAGGGGTGTTCTTGGAATTACTCGGGAAATATGGGCTAAAGAGGGCTAGGTTGGTTTTGTGCTGCTGCTGAGAACCTTTGGGAACATTAATTAAGATAGCAAAGACTAAACACTGAAAACATGAAAAAGAAAGAAGATCACCAGCTGCACAGTGAAGTGTTGTGCAGCCTGACATGGTCCACCAGAGACCAGGACAGAGAGGAGAAAGGAGGAGCACTGAAGCAGCAAGTTCAAACAGTAGCTGCAAACGGAAAGCATTTTTTATAGCAAACTTTTGCATCTTTAAACTGTGATTCTACACAGCACAGTGACTGAAAAAGTCTGTGTATTTTCTCATAGCTATCAGTTGTATGTTCCAGGAGTACTCAGTTTGACCTAGGTTGTGGTTGTTGCTGTGTCAGATTTTACTGACAGGCTCGTGAGGTTAATGGCAAGGTATGTATCATCTCCCCTCGGCTTGCAGGATGTCCTACAGGGATTTAAGAATTAACAGATTAACCCTCATTGTTCAACAAACAGTACCCAAAAGAGTATATTTATTTACTTCTGATTTAAACGTGCTAATGACAGTTTACATGCTGCAATTTCTGAGTGTACCAGCAAAATGCTAATCTGCTTATGTTTCTCAGGTATTTCACTTCTGGTTCACGTTTCTTCAGCAAGGGCTTTACTATCACCACTACATGAGTGCTTTCCCAGCCCACGAAGGGAGGAAGAAAATTGTTATTAAAGCAGTTAACCCTTTAAAAACTGATTATTCAAATCTGCCTGTTGACAGCCATACACTATTCTCAGTGTAGGATTTATCAAATATTTGTTATTAAACAAATTTAGTTTTACTCACATTATGAGAATGCAAAGTCATGTCACATACTTTGGCTGGAAAGCTGGATGTGAGATCTTTCTTTCTGTTTGTCTTTCCTCTGTTCTGGCATTTTCTGGTAGGAACCTCAGACTAAACCTGATTTGGTTTCTCTGTGGTTGTATCTTTCTTCTACTTTTGGGATATACATTGGCTTGTTTTCCA
Source organism: Hafferia zeledoni (assembly GCA_035583235.1). Taxonomy (NCBI): domain Eukaryota; kingdom Metazoa; phylum Chordata; class Aves; order Passeriformes; family Thamnophilidae; genus Hafferia; species Hafferia zeledoni. Next base: position 23,228,230 of record JAWWEV010000115.1, on the reverse strand, counting down.
CCCTGTTTATCTAGTCCAAACTGTTACAGTCATTTTTAATATGATTAATTTCATTGGAAGAATTGGCAAAAATTATTTTCTATCTGATTTGAGGGCAGAAAGTTTTTCTGGAAATGTCCATAGAAACAATGCAACGATTAATTTTAGATTTTCACTGTAGCCATTTGCTTTTTAATTGTAACTCCTTAGCAGATGTTACTGGCCACGTTCAGTGGGCTTTGGAAAGTGTTCTTTGGCTTTGTCACAGTGCAGAAGGGTGCACAAGTGTAACTGTGTCTTAAGTTGACACCATAAATGGAAGGTACAAGGTCTATAGACAGGGATTTGACAGGTAAATATGAAACCACTTCAGATCATGTTTTCCTTTGAGCTCCACAGGTTTTCCTCCAGAACAATCAGTGATAGGCCAGCAGGCATTAGCAGTGATTTTGTATTTTAAACTTTGATATGTATGCAAAATTGTGTTGACAGACTGATTGTTGAAATTAGTTGCTACTTCTGTGTAATTTTTAAGGAAAATACCCAGTGATGCTGTATTCACTTCTGTCTGTGTTATCATTTGTCTTTGATATCAGCAATCATTAGAATGTCTTAATGCAATTCAAATCCTTCAGTGATACAAAACTAGATATTTTCACTTTAAAAATTAATTTGAAAACTTTGGTGTCTTTTTATGTAGATGAAGCTTTTGTTCGAACCAGTTTATACCTGTTTGGACACAGGTATAAAAATCCTTAGATTTTTAATCCTAGATACTTGTTTTAAGAACTTACATGCAATTTCAGTTTAGTAAACTAAATTTCAAAAATTTATTAGTTAAAAACTGCCTCAGTGTTTTAGTTTTTTCTGAGATTTTTGAATCACATCTGATTAGTCAGAATTTTCTTTTCTTCACTTCTTCCCTGCCTACATTAAAAGCACCTTTTTGTGTCACACAGCCTGTACAGTTTTCCCATAGGGACATATAATGCAGTTCATCAAAGTGAAAAAAGTGATTCACACAATCATTTATTTACTCATGTAAGGCAATAATGGTGTTGATAGTTACCTGGACAGACTTTCATTTCTCTCGGCTGTGGAAAAGCTAGGAGGTAAAAAGTCCTTGCAGACTTGACTACAGGTAAAAAGAAAGAAATCAAGTCAGGGTTGTGTGTTGGTTACTGTCTCGTTTAATGCTGTTTGTTGCCTTTTGCCAACAAGAAGCAGAAATGTCGTTGCTCTAAATTTGCTAGAATATTTAATTTTATAAAGTATGCAAAGGAAGTTCAATTTTCATGGTATAGAGAATTGCAGGATAGCTATTATTATTTTATAATGATTAAAATATCAGTTTTGATTCTGAAGTTATATCTATCTAGCTCCATGGGCACATGTTATAGATAAGATACAGATAAGATTTTGTGTTTATCTGCTAGACAGATGACTGCTATTCAAGTATAGGATTCCCTGCAGGGTGTTCTGCTTTCCAGCTCTGTGAGACTGGAGTTTCAGGACTTAATGGCGCTGGGCTAACTAACAGAAGACCTTTTGCAGCAGCACTGGAACAGTAATTTGGAATCACTCTGAATGGCAGGCTGGCTCTGATGTGTTTATCAGAGAAGAGAGGGTTCCTGACAGTGGTTTCATCTCCCAGGAGTGTTTTAATTACTCATTTGCCTTAGCTAAAGCTAAGAGGTGATAGAGAAGAGCCCTGCTTCCCCCAGTTCTCTTTGAGCCTGTATCTGAGCAGTAGATATGCTCCACAATGAGCTGTCCTGTCCTTGCCCAGCAGTGCATGTTGTCTCCCTTCCAGCCAGTGTGTCTGGGAGTGCTTCCCATGGGCAGCGTGCACTCAATGTGCACTCAGACCCTGGAGGTTTGGGTTTACATCAAGCCTTGGATGCTGTGAAGTGTTCCCACATGCCACAGTCAGATACAGCCCGGGCTTCCAAAGGAAAGGAGAGCCAAAGAGAGCCTTTTGCTTAAGACTGTTTCATAAGAAAGCCACATGACTCTGTTCTCAGCCTTTTCTATGCTCTTAGGCATACTCAGTTTATGTGATACATTGAACAACTGGTGATTATCTCTGAAGCAGTTAAAAGATTGGTGTGCTAGGTGAGAATTTAGAACACAGTCAGGGCACTCCTGTATACAAAAATTTGATAATGAAACTAAAATGTAGCACCTTTGTCATGTGGGAAAGGTCAGTTTCTTTCTTAGATGAATCTGAAATCAAAGGTTGTATTGTTCTAATGTTAATCCTTTCATTAACTTCTCTGTTTGGTGGATTTTTCTGTGGAAGTGGTGTGTCTGACACCAGAAAACATTTTTGCTTTGAAATTTTTACGTATAAGGTAATTCTATGTGTGAGTGGCATCAAAATCTTCATTAAAACCTCACAAAAGATGTAAACAAAATATGATACAGGTCTTTACCTATTCTTTATACTCCTTTAATTTCAGCTACTGCACAACTTGCTGTCTTTTCTCAATTCTATCCAACTGCATAGGAAAATATGAGATAAAAATTGAAATGTAATTATTTTGAATTAATCTTCTATATCTGTACCCATGCATCAGGTTTGTTTTCTGAGGGTTTATAACCACATTTCTATCTATCTAGTGTGAGAAGCAAAGTGATCAGCATCAAGTATTCATCTCAGGCACAGGATTGCTCATGATCCTTTTTCCACTGTCTTTAGTGACTAGATCTAGTGTCTTCACTTCCAGACACTGGATGATACATACCTTTTTAGCTGTCCTTGACAAATAGTAAAGAATCTGAGATGCTGCTTAACTTGTTCAATTCACCGGTGAGCAGAGTTCACCTGTGTGAAAAGACTGCCTTTAGTAGTACCTTATTTGTCCTCAGAGTTTAATTTGGTATCTCCCTGGTGGGCACCTGCATGGGAGGTAATCAGTCTGATATTGTGGCTTTAGAGAGTGCATTTTGTTTCCATAATTGGGCTACATTCCACCTGCACAGAATCTGACTTAAGATATCCAAAGGTTTTTGAAAGGTAAGCATCCCCAAAGTCCAAGCCTAGAATTTTTGTCATGTCATATTTGCGCTATATTTATTTATATATGGTTTACACAATCCATTCTGACTATACACTTAAACTTTTGCTTTTATCTAAATTTCTTTCATGTGAGATCATTCATTTTCATTTTTAACAATTTTTTTTTCTGTAGTATTTGTCATCTGATTTGAAATTTAAAGTAAAGACATATATAGATTTTTAAATACTCTGTCCAGACATTTAAACTTACATTTCCCACAAAACTGTTTCAACAGTAAGTGATCAGAAAGTAAGTAAAGAATTTTCACTTCTTCTCAGCGAACTGCATTCAGAGGATGAGAAGAACACCTCCTCTGGATGAACTGCAGCCGCCTCCATACCAGGATGACAGTGGTTCTCCTCATCTTTCCTGTACGCCTTCGGAAGTCGGAGACAGTAAATGTGAATATTCCCAATGTAGCAACAGTCCAAGATGTTCATATAAGTGCCCAAGTGAGGGAAGCACGGGACACGAAATAGAAAGCTTTCATAACAAAGGATACGAAGAGGATGTGCCAAGTGATAGCACAGCAGTTCTTAGTCCAGAGGTAAATGAAAATAGCTGACTATTCCAAAGTGCTGTGCAGTGCAACTTCTTAGAGCATTTTTTAATCTGAAGATCTGTGCACAGTTAAATGGACAGTAACGTTGCACCTCGTTCATTTGAAAAAAAAGTGGTTTGTTAGAAAATACTGCAATAGCTTTTCAGATTGTTCAGATTGCTATAATTATCTTTATGGCACCTTAACTTCCAAACAAGATCCCTGGAGGAGTGAATTATTTTTTAACCAGTCAGAAAAGTTCATTGCACTCTAAGGACTGTAGTCAAAATTCTTATGATATGTATTTCCTTGAAATGTCTTTAACAACCAGTTTCTGCACTGACATCTATGATTAAGTCCAGTTAGTGATGTCATGTGTGGAAGAGGCTCCTTTTGGTATACATTTGTCTTTTGTTGCTACCTGAAGTTTTGCAGTGCATATTGGAGCTCAGTCCTGATGTGCCAACAGCTGCTTCTGTCCTAGTAGACCTTTTGGTAAGTTGAGGTTGCATACACAAGGTTTTGGTACAAGATCTGGATGGCCCAGCTGCAAAGTCCTCCAGTAGTGAGCTGTCTTTGTGTACCTTAAGATGAGCTATGATGTGTATTATCTTCATTGCTCCTAAGACACAGTGTGTACATAAAGTTCTCAAAGCTGGATAGATTGGAGGAAATCTAACCTTAATTCTTCCCATTTTGTGTCTCTCTGGTTGTTAATGTAAGCACACTCAATAAGAACTGAGAATGCTGCCAGCTTTTTTTATAGCCACTCAAAACTTGGAGAGTGAAGCTTTTAGAGGAATGAATTCCCATAGCTCTGTAACAACGGGGTTAAAATAAGAATGTTTTTTAATCCAAAAACTCTTCATTCATGTGAACAAGCATATCTTTGATAATATGAAGATGCACTTGAAGTACATTAGTTTTACGTACTTGGAATAATGTATTGTATGAGCAGGAGGTTGATCTTTACTTGTAAATATTTTGTGTTTCATTATCACTATCAAGCTAACTGTTAAAATCCAGGGGATCAATATTTTGTTCAAAATTTGAAGTGACACTTAACAATCTGAATTTTAAGTTTAAAATAGAGTTTTAGGACTGATGCAGTTTACGGAAAGTTCAGAAGGTGTGTTCAAAACACATGCATCTTGCTCAGTGCCAGTAAAGTTACATGAATAAAGCCATGAAAGTGAGTGGCATCCCTGCCCGTGGCAGGGTGATTGGAACTAAACCACCTCATACCATTCTGTGATTCTATGATAATTTTTGACATATTAATATAACTCTTGTGGACTGCAACAGGAGCCGCATGTGCAAATAGGTTTGTCATTCCTGTATTCTTTGCTGGCATCTCCAGTGTGCTCTCAGTCATTAGCCAGCCCTTCAAACGCTCTAATGTGTTAAGTTAAAAATGTGCATATACTCACACTGAAATAAGGTAGTTCTACCTTTTAACAATTGTATATACATTTTAACATGTGGGCACATTAGATGAGATCATCAATGCAGCCTAATTCACTCTGAGCTCTGTCTCATTGGCTTCTGACTTTTGGTATTGGCCAGGTAAAGTCTTTGATTTCTTCTCAGCTGTTTGTTAGCCCTCTCCTTGGGATTTTGGTGTTTAATAACCTTGTTTATGAAATGAACAAGAAGATCATAGTGCCTTCATATTGTCTAAAGAAAGCCATCTATTTCCACACTAGATTTAGCAATAGAATGCAATAAATAAATTATAAATAAATAAATAAATAAATAAATGGCCTTTTTTATTTCTTCTTCAGGATATGTCAGCTCGAGGATCATCTTCGCAGCTTCCTAAACCTTTTGATCCTGAGCCAGTAGCTAAATATGGCACACTGGATGTGACTTTTGACTATGACTCACAGGAACAGAAGCTTTTGGTGACAGTGACAGCTGTCACAGACATTCCCACATACAGCAGGACAGGTGGAAGCTCGTGGCAAGTACACCTAGTTCTTCTCCCTATAAAGAAGCAGAGAGCAAAAACCAGCATCCAGCGGGGACCGTGCCCTGTCTTCACAGAGACATTCAAATTCAATCACGTCGAGTCGGAGATGATTGGGAATTACGCAGTTCGCTTTAGACTGTACAGCGTACGGCGCATGAAAAAAGAGAGGATTGTGGGAGAAAAGATTTTTTACTTAACCAAATTGAATCTTCAAGGGAAGATGTCAGTGCCAGTGATACTGGAGCCTTCTTACAGTCTGTCTGTGAGTATTAAATGAGGCAGAATAAGAATGCAGTGATATACAGTGTCCTGAATGCTGTAAGAATAGTGTGTGTATTTATAGAGTCATCACATCCACTGGGGGTTTTTTAACAGTCATAGCACTGTATTAGCACAGCGATTATTTCCTTAGAGCTTCCATAAGTACGTTCACTTTCCACCCACAAAAGCTGCCCATATTTTTTCTTTCAATTACTTAGAAATTTCCAGTCTACAAATAGGGATATGGTGGTTAATACATGTATACATGCAGATATATGTATATCTGTATGTTCTTTGCTACCCTTAGCACTTCAATTTAAAAAGAAAATAAAAGGAGCTATACTAGCAAGTGCCCTCCATCTGTTGCAATTAAATCTTGGTTGCAATAGGTATTTTCCTTTCAAGAAAGAACAATTGGAAAGAGGAATTTTTAGAATATTAAGCCATTTTTAATAACTTCAAATTAGACCCTTGTAAATAATTAATTTCTGGTTCAGTCTGAAATGAAAAAAGTGTGAAGAGTAGTTCAAACTGAAAAGGATTTTTTTCTGAAAAAAACCCTACCTATCTGATGAATAACACTTTTTGTCCCTCACATAATATTTCTAACAAAGCAAAGCAACAATAATTAAGGGTAAACTTAAGGTATCACTGTCAATAAACACAGAAGATCACTAAATTGGCAGTGATCACCATCTTCTTTTTTGTTTTTGTAAGTATTTAAGTGTGCTTTTGGCCATAAAGAATGTTTGTCATGTTGTGGTCTGCGCTTCCTAAACTAGGAGTGCTTGAATGCTCATTGCTTAAGAGCTGAATATGTGCTTAATTATGGGCTTTTTTTGAGAAAAAGAAGAGGATTTATCAGGGCCATTCATATTTGGACATTGTATGTATTTTGAGGGAGAGGTGGGTGTTAAAAAAATCAATAAAAGAAAAAGAGGAGAAGGGGGAAAAAGAAAAGTATTTTCTTCAGGTGAAACAATGCAATTAATTTGTCGTGTGTTTGGAAAAAAACTTTGGATCAATTGAAATGCCACTTCTGTTGACTGTGAATATTGCAAAAGACACTAAAAATAAAAGGCTGTTGTGTTTATTGACTAAAAATATATTAATTAGTAAAAGCTGAGCCTAAAACATGGACCTGATGGACTACCAACTGACAATAGGACAGATTTTTGTATGGTTCCTTAAGAAGTACAAATCAGTCTAATGCTAAGAATTAAGTGGTTCACCTACCTAGTGCAAACTTTCCTAATGCAGAGTTTGCTAGTTTTCACAGCTTGGAAAAAAGCACTCTATGAAACAAAACATTAAATATTGTAAATGTATTTGTTACATTTGTCTGTGTTTTCAGTAGGTTCTTGTATGAAATGTACCAAAGTCAGTGCAAGAGGCCAGTGAAGGAGCCAGGCCTGTGATTGATTGGTGTATCTCATATCTGCACTGGTTGTTCTTCAATATTGTTTTCTTGAGTTTTTGTGACCAGGAGAGTGAAGTCAAATTCCAGGAGGCATCAAAGACGTTAAAGTTGTTATTTATTTCTGTGATGGTAAGGCATGCCATGTCTGCATTTTTTAGTCCTCAGTTTTTGGGGAAAGGAACAAGAATAAGGAATGTTGGTAGGATGTCAAAGGATCTTCCAGAATCTGTTGCTTTAACAATACTTAAGCAGCCCCACCTGTTGCTGGAGTCCTTCAGAGTCAGGATAGCTTGAATGGGGACCCATGGTTTTTTGGAAATGTGTCAATGATTTTTTAAACCTTTGGAAATTCATTCACATTTCAGTTTACAGGTATTTTTCTCTTATTTATAGCTGATACAATATTTTTCAGTGAGTAGATTTATTGCAGGATTGTTTTGCAGAGTTTGTTTTGCAGAGTTTGCAGAGCTGTTTTGCAAGAGTGTTAAATTTCATTGTGTTTTTAGAATGTATGACTGGGACTGGAGTATGTCCTTGGGTCTCTTGACTTCAAGCCCTTGTTATTGGAAGCATCCAGGTCATCTTGATCACAAAATTGCAAAGATCAGGTTATTTCATTTCAATTTCTTCATGCCAAATGATTACCATTTGTTTTTGTGCCAGCATGGTCCTTGAGCTTAAGTAGTTCTTATCCTTCTCAGGTGTTTGCCTCTGGGTATATTTATCTACATTGATCATATTCCTTTTTAACTGTCCTTCTGTGAGAATAAATCAACAATATGATTTCAAGTAATCATAAATGTCAGGCAGGAATTATTTAACAGGAGAATGTTGTTTCAATTTGGAGATATCCACTTGCTCAAGGATATTAGTAATTTAAAAATCCATTATGAGGTACATTGTACATTCTGAATTAAATTTGCCTTTTTCAGTTGCGGAGTGTTTTGTTGCTGTGAAGAGTTTATATTTGACAGTTTCTTTGTGAAGATACTTCTTGGACACATGACAGTTGTCCTATTTTTTCCACTGCTTCTCATTATATGGATTTTATATATTAAATATACCTTCTGTCACTGAAACTCCCTAATCCATTGAAACATCTATGCTAATCTCTTCTGCAGAAATGTATTTTATTTGCTTCTGTCTGTGCCTGATATTATATTAATGTATTTTATTAGCTCATCATCTGCCTTCTGATTGTATAAGAACAGTTTGTATCCTGTGAAGTTCAGTATTTTTTCAGCGATTCTTAAAGCCATACAGAAAGTGGTTAAAGGTAGATCAGCAAGTTCAGTACCTTCAGACATAGTAACACACTCATGTGAGTGGGGCCTGCAAGTCTTGGGTTATTGTTAAAATGTGAACAAGTGCACATAGTTGTGAGAACATGATGCTGGTATGTTCCTTAAATAGGTTTCAAAGCTATTTACAAATATATTCACAAAATGTCTTTTTCATTCAGGTTTTCACCCTGTTCCTCACCTTCCTACATTGTGTATAATGTCTTGCATTAGCAGGTATTATTCCCAGTCCTGCTGCCATTTGTTTTTAACAGTCCTGCACTGCTGAAGTTCTCCCACGTAACAGGGAAATCTTCCTCAGCCCCCTTATTTATCACACATTTCCTTCCCAGTTCAGCATATGTTTGAGTGAGGAGTAAAAAATGGAACCACTATGAGCTAGTGCAGCTGTCACTGTTACCTGAGACTGTGTCCCTTTCAGATTTGATAGAAATTGTCCATTGTAATAAAGGTTTAATAGCAGGGGGTTTCGTTGTGGTTTTATCAGAGTAGAGTTTATGTAGGAAGATCTTTGTTGATGCTTTCAGATAAATTTTCCTTTGACTACAACAGTAGGCAAATTTTTTTTCACCCATCTTGGAGTTTAGAAATTATGTTTATTTGTCTTCAGGAAATCCCTGTGGACCTATTTTTAGTTGCTCTTCATTCTTCTCAACCAAAGAAATTTTCCTGACAGTGAGCAACAGCCTCCAGTATGTGTGATTATAAAAACATATAAGCAGTTTGAGTGAAATCTGTTTGTAAAAGATCAAAGAAACAAGCATAATCCATCCCATAGGTTGCTTTTTGGTGTAGAATAACAACAGTCAATCATGGGTTTTATTAATTTGGGAAGTACCATTTGGGCAATCAAAACATACCTCCTCCTGCTAAGCAAATGTAGTAATTATTCATCATGTATCATCAATTTATAAGGTGTTTACTGGGGAGAATTCAGTTTATTTTTCTTTCTTTCTATAGCATTCTCGATTTCCAACATTGAACTCCAAGGTGTGGTCTCTGTAACAAAGAATGGATGGCGTAGGCAGGCATATTTGCTTAAAAGATTATTTTTGTGTCTTTACTATAAATACCCAGAGCGTCTGGATAGTTATTTTAGTTGCAGCTTTTTTGAGTGAAGGCATTTATGCTTGCAGTGTATAAAGATGCTCACTCTTGCACACAGACATGCACTCTCTCCACTATGAGGGCAATGGTTGATCATCTAGTGTACATTGGTTTATGCATTGTGCTTAAGGCACAAAGATTCCTGTTGCCCTTTATGCATGGCATATCCTCAGTATTCTTTTTAATGGATGTTTATCAGTTCATCAGCTTCTCAGGAATAAAAGCTTTCAGAGTGGCATTTCTTTTTTTGGGAATTCTTGTCTGTTATAGAGTCAAGCTGTCAGGCTTTGGGCAAACTCTTAAAAGTATAAAAGTCACTTCTGGTGACTTTATTCCTGTGTTCTTATGGCATAGTCTATCCAGGATTGTATTTCGACAGCTAAACACTGAAATTCATGTGTATAAACAGAGCTTTATTAGATACCAGTGTGATACTTTAGGCTGGTAATAAAAAAATTACTTAAGACTTATTTAGGAAAAAAAACCCCACCAAAATATTTTGTTCTTAGTATTTTAACTAGAATTCTACATAAAAGGAACAGTTACTCTGTGATGGTGTGGAAATGCATTCAGTTGGCTTGTAAAAATTGTGTCCATCAAAGTCAGGAGCAATTATTTTTAAACTTATTTTCAATTCATTTGAGTTAGTGATGTAAAACATGGGAGATTAGAAGTGATCCTTTGACACAATGAGAAAGATGACTTGCGATTTCATTGAAGAAAGTCATTGGATGGTGGGACAATGGTCATCCCTTAGCAAGGCTGCAGGAGAACTTGATGGTACTTGGCAATGGAAGCTTCTCCCTGGGTTTGGCTGCTTGTGCACTATCAGTAAGCAGCAGTTGTTGTCTTCTCAGTGTCATGGATAGGGGTAAAAAAATTGGCAAGTACCTGAAAACAACAAAGGAATATGTCTCAGTCTTGTTTTCCATATGTTTTTAATAAAAGCAAGGAAATGAGGGTACTGGAGCATAGTGGCTGGAGGAGCTGGGGTTGTTTAGTCTGTGAGAAAAGGAGGCTCTTTACCACTGCATGAAAGGAGGTTGGAGGTTGTAGTGAGGTGGGAATCAGGATCTCGTATCTCTCCTGAAAAGGTAAGTGGAAATGGCCTCAAGTTCCACCAGGGGAGGTTTAGATTAGATATTGGGGAAAAAAAATCACAGAAAGGGTTGTAAAGCATTGGAACAGGCTGCCCATGGATGTGGGAGTTACTATCACTGGAAGTGTTCAAAAATGTGTGGATATGGCATTTGAGAACGTTGTTTAATGGTAAACATGGTGGTGGTGCTAAGCTGATGGAACACCAGGGGCTTTCTTCAACACATTATCAAAACCAGAACTTGAATTTAATGTTAACTTTCAACTCCCTTGCTGACACGCAGATGGGGAGCAAGTGCCTACATTGGTAACCAGATCTATTACCATAACCCTGAATGTAGGATACTGGGAGAATTCTTTGAAGTCAGCAATGCAGAGAATTTCATCTAGTTGTCAAAATCATCAGTTGGTCACAAATAGAGGAAAATAACAATTTTAAAACTGATGTCCTTTGCCTTTAATCAATGACTTGCTTCAAAAAAGTTATTTACTCAGTTTGGTCCCTACAATCTTGGATATTTTCATCAGATATTTCTATTTTGAGTGTATGATGATGCTTTTCAGCCTCTAAAATGCCCCTAGCCAGATGACAGGCTTTGCATGACTGTTCTAGATTAAATCAAAGTAATCCTCCTGAGCAATACTCTTATTTACTCAGAAAAGCCAGTCTGTCAGTGTCAAACATATTGTCTAGAATTCTATGTCTAGATTTGATCATCGTTTCAAAAATAAAATGGAGAAAGCTTATCAGTACGTAAAGCTAAACAAGTCAGGTAACTGAGATTCTCAGACCATCATTCCCTGTAGCAAAGGATGGTCTCCTAACTCGGATTGCAATTTCAAACAGCAGTAAGGAAAATAATCACCTGGAAAAAACATACTGTAAATTTCCCAGAAGTGACTTTTTAGAAGTTACAAGTAAGGTTTATCAAGGTTGTCACTCACACGAAATTTCCACTTTTGAAGGCTATGGAGCTGCTGCTTAAATCTTCCTCAAGAACTCCACTGTTTCACTGGAGGTACATTCTTCAACTTGTCTATCTAAAGTGGTACATGTTTCTCTTAGAGATACTGGGTTTCCCCAATATTTTGTTTTCTAATAATTTTAATTCTCTCATGCGTGCATGGATATATACACACAAATATCTTTTCACTTTTGTTACTGTCTTTCAAGAAAACTGGCACAAGTCAAAACACAGAGTTGGTTCTGTTTGCAGGTTCGAGTACCCTTCAGCAAAAGCATGTGCACCGTTTTCCTTCAATTAATTTCTGTTGAGGGAAGTCCTAATCAGAGATGTTGCACAATCAGATGATGTCACCTAGGCTGCAAATTCATAAAGTACACGTTTGTGAAACTTTTAAATTTAGTTCTTAAGTTACTTAGTGATTCTTCTTATTCTTCTCCCAGGCTTTACATGTAAGTCATCTTCATTTTTCATTTCAGACTTGAGGATCTTGAGATAATCACTTTTTTGTATATTCAAGCAGCCTGTGTTTGATATCAGATAAGCATTTCTGTTCATAGGGTGCCTTTAGCAAGAGATCCTTTTAGTCTTAGGGTGTCAGCCTCTTGTCAACTTTGGTCTTTGTGTTGTTTGACCTTGAGCTGAATCTTTCACTGCTCCTGTCTTTCTCTTGGGCTTAATCAGCTGTCAGCTGGCCCCGGGAGAATCCATCTCATCTCTTGCCTTTCTTTTTGGTGTGTGTGATAGCTCCCAGAACTGAAGCTCATCCCTTCCAACTGCAAACACCTGTGGTCCTCTGATCATGGGATTAAATGTGACCTGAACAAATCACAAGGGGTGTCACTAGGAGGTTAAATCAGAGCTGGGTGAACTGTTAATTGCAAATACTGACAATAACTGGCAAATGTACTTACTTTGAATGTTACAGATCTGTTCATTGTGAAAAACAATTGCATGTACATTTATGCAATCAAATACTAATCCACAGATTGACTGCTCATAAATTGTGCTTACTGTTTGATCACTGAATCGTTCTCTTTTCCCAGTCTGAAGTATGTAATCAAGAGAAAAAAAGGGAAAAATGAAACTATTTGCCATTGATCTCCTCAATGAGCATAGACTGACTGCATCTGGACAGAGCATTGTCATTTAAAGAAGTCTGTGGTCTTGGAAGCTGTCCCACAGTAACATCTTCATGCTCTTACACATTTGACAGGGAGTAAAGAGAGGGGGAGGTGAGTGAGCCTGGGTAGGAGCTGTTAGCAAAGCATCTTCGGGAGTGCAGGTAAAATGTCTGCATTTTGTGTCAGATGTTCTAAACTAAATTGCTAACACAAACATCGAACAGCTTTTAGTGCGTGAATGTTTCTTTATGCTACGTGTCTTATCTCAGAAAACAGAATTCAATAATAAAAGGCCTCTTGCCTCTTTTCCTCCCAGCCCATGGCTGTATAAAAAGCTGTCAGACCTGCAGTATAAAACCAGCACTTTGCAAATGCTGTAAATTCCATTGTACGTTCATTTCCAATTGCCTGCACTGCTGCTCAGGTTTGCTCTGCAAATTTCAAGCCCGTTATGTCTGTGGAACAACTTGGTGACCTTTTGTCATCTGCTAAGGAAGCAAAAGGTGTAATTTAAATGCAGGCTAATAGAAATTATAGAAAATTTAAAGTGTTTCCCTTTCAGTAGAGAATTAATGTTTTGTTCTGCAGAGCCGATCCTGCAAAAAACTTTTAGACAGAAAGTACTAATAGCAAATTCTCATGAAACAGGAAAAGCAACACAAAAATATCTCTGTGAACTTGTTGAAAATCTTTCACACAAGTTGATTTGCCATTACTAAGAATATATAAATTTTATTTTATTTTATTTTTTGACTAAGTTACTGTATCTTAAGAGTTTAAAACTAAACCTTCTTTTACTAATACAGTGTTCTTACTAGAAAGCCCTCAAATATTTTATTTTTATTGAAATGAATTGATTTTAAATTGTGGAAATTTGCATACTATCATATATCTAAGGAAGTCCAGTAACTCTGTGCATTATAGTATCTGTGCATAGCATTTTAAGGTTTTAGTCCTTTGAATCTAGTGAATGAAATAATTACTACTTTCCATTTGATCTCAGCTTTCCAGTGTTCCGTGTGTTCCAAACAAGGTGTTATGAAGAATTCTGCATACATAAGGTTTTTTCTCTTGAGAGTAAAAAACAGGGTAGAGCAGAAGCTTTTGATGAGAAATCTGAATATTACCACTTCAGATAGTCACATTTTCAACTACATTAACAGTAGTTTAATAAAACAATCCATATTTGATGTGAATACCATCGACAGTGGATGTATTTATTTGCTGAAGATCTTAAATTGGAATTTTTGATTAGGAAATCCTGGTAATTTTTAAAGCATGTCATTCTATCCAAAATAAATGGGTTTTGTCCCTAAAATCAAGTTGCATAATGGAAATATTAGAATATTTACTTTCATGTTTGTGATTTAGATTGAATTAATAGTACTGCAAAGTGTTAAGTGCATAAATAAAAAGGCACATTATACTTAATTGGAATGTGCTTCAAGGAAGCTATTAAGGAAAAAACCCAAATAATTACCTGTCATAGATAATGATGCTTTCCTAAATTTGAATCTTTGTGAGATGCTTAAAACTATATGTTTCAATGTTTGCACGTTCAGGTTCTTAGTTTAAAAGCAACATACAGATAACTATATGTGCTCTTGATGTTACAGCACAGCTGGCTTTAAACCTGGACATTGCTAATTATTTTACATCCCTGTGTTTTGAGGGTGGAATTCTTCAGATGGTTTAAGTTCTCTTTCCCAGGATGGATCTGGATATTTTTCCAGAAGTATTTTAGCATTTAAACATGTTTTTATACAGGATCTGGTGCTGCAGCCGCTGCTGAAGGATGTGGAGCCTCTAGGTTTGGTTTTCTCCTCCCTAAGACTGGTCTGGAGCCTGTGTAGTGCTTGGGTGCTCATCAAGCTTTTGCCTCTGAGTGGGACTGTAGCATCAGGGTTCAACCCCGGGGATAGTGACTTAGAGGTTTTTTAGACTTTATCTAAAAACTTTTGGAGACCTGAATTGAGTCCCCTCTTTTGCTTACTAGGATTCAAATTTCCTTTCCTAACCTCTCAGTTGTATTAACCTAGAAGCAGAAAAACTAATGTGCAAAGAAGTTTTTTAAGAGATTAGTGGTATAACATTAACATTTAAAATTGGAGAGAGATATTTTGATAAGTAACATGCTGTGAATCAGATTTTTGTTGCTGAAGGATTGTCAGCAAGGTTTCAGCTTTCCTGTGTATATTTTGAAAAGCCAAGAGAATCAGATGTTCCCATTTTATAAGCCTACAGAGCTGTGATTTTAACCTATGCATTGAGGAGAATGAACTTTTAACTGCCCTCAGAGCATGGCCACGTTATTCCCTGTCATTAACTCCATTTGGCTTAACAGAATTTATAAGCAGAACTCCAGGGTATAGAAAAATAACAGTAGGAGATGAATATGTAAGTAACAAATACCACGTTTCCATGGAATTGTGGTGAAGGAAGACAAATAAATACATTTTACATATATTACCATTGATGCAAATAGATGATTTTCTTTGTTGTGAGAGGGCAGAAAAAACACCAGTGAAAATGCTTCTTAGGGGTTGAAGTCTGACATCGTGTATTATATGTGTTCATATCACTGGCACAAGAGAAAAAAGAGTGTTCTTTTTTTAACTGCCAACTTTTTACAATAGGAATATGTGAAATACAAAGAGTTCTTAATGGGAATGTTTTTATTATATATTTATTAAAAAGAGATGTTTCTACCCTAGGTAATGCATGTGAAGAAGTCATCAAGGACAATAGTTTGGAGAACCTGTAATTAACTCTTTGTAGACGATAACACACATTACTCTTACAATCCAGTGGAAAGTAGTGCTTCTTGTAAGTGTTGGTCAAAAAAAATCAGACTAACTTTGTAATAAAGTACCATCCTGTGATGTGTATAGGAAATGTTTAGGTCCTTTGCACACAGCTCTATGTTAGAAAATTGAAAAGCTGAAAATTTTTTATTTACTGTAGTAAGGCCTTTGAACCAAATACTTGGAACAGACTTCACCATTTATTTTTTGCTTGTACTTACTGTTGATAATGTATTTTTGTCATGACAAAAATAGGTTTGGAATTTAATATTAGTAACCTGGAGGCAACCTGAAGGGTCAGTTCCTTGCACTGCAGTCAGATCATCAACACTTTGACATTTCAACTAAGTTCTTAAAAATCTGCACCTCAGGTTCTACAGCAGTTCTTGCTACGCTATTCTGATGCTTCACTGACCTTGAAACACCTTTGCTGTTATGGAACCTTAGTCCTTTTTTCCCCTACTTGTTAAATTACAACAGTGTTTATAGAGGAAGCAAGAGAAGAGTTACGAAAATAAACTTAGACAGACAGATTTCAAACAAATAGTAACTTTTGGTCTGAATCTTAAGTTTCCCACAGTGAAGCAACAGTGTCAAAGTGGCCTACAGATGGATTTACAGACAGGTTGAATGCAGATCTGTACCAAGATGAAAAGCATCTGGTAGCACTGTAATGTAGTCATGAGATGAAAGCTTCATGGTTGCTAAGTTTATATTCATGTTGTACCAATTAGCAATTTCGGTGTTAATATTTTACCATTTGGAGCTTGGTCACGAAGCTTATATTTTGAGCAGGTAAAAATGTAACTTCTTCACTTGCTTATTTTTTGATGAGTTTGTTCGTAGTCTTCTAGAATTCTGACTTGTATAAACAGAAAACCCCCTCTAAACAGAAACTTCAATAAAGCTATTTCCAATTCTAGTGCAGCTGATGGACTTCAAACAAAATCAGGTTACTTACCAACAGATGTGATTATCATGGAATACCTTACTTAAAACAATGATGAATTTCCATGTTTCAACAATAAATTCTGTGCTGGAGAAAAGACTTTTTGAGAAGACATCCAATAATACTCACTATCCTTGCTTTTAACTTTGTACTGCAATGGAAAGCATTTCTTCATTTGTTGATCTGAGCCATGTTTATCTCAGCTGTCTCTTACCATCCCTGATTCCAATTTCTTCTCTTCTCACAGGATTTTTCTCTTTTCTTTCAAAAGAAAATTGACAAAATGCAACCTCACCTTCCCCTTTTTCTTAGGTCTTTTATATACTTGTCCCCAAATCCCCAAATCCTCTGTTTTCTCCCTTATTATAGCCACAGAAAATATATTTCAGTGTACATTGTTTAACCCAGTTTTTATCCAGTAACATAATTTTGTCTTCTAATCTGCTTCACACTTCACTGCTTCATTTTCCTTCTTAACATTTCACTTTGTTTTATATTAGGATTTTCCAGTTCATAACTGAGAAGTGTTTTTTAAAAAAATGTTTGGGTCAACATGAAACAAAATGAGTTGAAGTATTTTTTGCTTTACCGTGCAGTGGAAAACAAAATACCATTTAGATTGTTTCTTAAGTGGATTTGGTTGTTTCATGTTAGTATCTTTAAACTTCTGTCCCCACAGCATTTTGTAGGAAGGAGATTCGCAAGTTTATTATATAATAAGGATTAAACAGCATTCTTTCGTCTCAAAACTGAAAAATATTTTTGGTGTAGAAAATGTTGTTGCAAAACATTTAAGTTGGATGCTCTCTCCAGATTTTCATCAAGCTTACATCTACCAATTCTTTCTATGCAATAGTTCTAAGGTACAGTCCCTTAGTTGCATTTCCATGCTCTTAGAGATATAAAGCATCACCGAGGTCTTCTCAACCCACCATTCAGCTGGTGAGATCCTTTTGCCTGGTCCTGACAAAGGCAGCCTTGTCCTTTGCCTATCCACCCAGGATTCGCCGGTAAAGGAATATTTCTGGCCCATCCTTATGTACCTTTGTAATATCACATTTCATTTTTCAGTTGTTTTTCTCCTTCTCTATTTACCACACTGGAGCTACTTGTCTTCCCTTTCATGGTCCTTCAGGACTCATTCCCACTCAGTTGTCACTCATTTCCTATTCGCTATTTCTAACAGGCTAAACCTTACTCCGATACCCATTGTAATCAGTTTAACTCTGTCATAAACTGATTTAGGCTGAGTCCCTCTTAGAACATCAGGAAACTGCTTAAATAAGTCACAGTTAGGAATAGGTGCTATCATCACCTTCTCTCAGTACGTCAAAGCCCTTTGAGGATTTGGGGGGAGTGTTAGGCAGCTGCTCACTTTGTGTTTATATCTTTTGTGGACTTGCAACAGGATCTCAATTAAATTTGAGACCTGAGTGAACAGTGTCAGGTTGACTGTATCTAAATTCCTGGTTCAACAAAATAGTAAGATGAATAAGACCCATAATGTCTAAAACACCAGAAAACTTAAGTAATAGCTGCAGTTATGACAGGCTGAGGCTTTCAGATGTGCAGTGCATACTGTAACTGCTGAATCAAGTTATCTTTCTTTTCAACTTTCTATTTTGTGTTCTGCTGTTGAAGATAGGAGTCAAAAGTTCCCTCTTCTATCAGTGACAAGAATCAGAGAATGAATGTATACTTGTAGTTAATTTTCAGCAATTTACGATTTACAAGCAATTTGAAATTTATTCTTGGCATTGAATAAAAAACTTTTGGAGAAACAAACAAATACTTAACATTTTGAATTTGCAGTTTCAGAGATGGAAGTCAGGGAATTTTGTTGAGGTCTTTCTTTAGTAGTAAGAATACCTTTTCTAAGAACAGTGAATTTTTATTTACGAGGAACTGGGTTGCTACCTGGAACTTCTGCCAGATGTCTTGGAGATGTTCTGTTGAAAAGACCTAGTTCAAATGTCAATGAGAAGGATATTACTGTTGGTTCATAATTTCTTCTTGTAGGTACCATGTCATCTACAATTCGAAATTCTGTAATGCATTTGGGCTTTATGTGCATGTGTATGTATAGGAATTTGGGCTTCATCTATTTCAGATGAAGTCACTTGCTTATAGTTAACTTTTGTCTTGATGAGGATTTGTGCTATTTAGGTTTTAGGTCTGATCTTATGCCCTGCCAGCTGTTGCTGGAAATGATAGAGCCATTGGGAATCTGGAAGGATCGGCTTCACGAAATCATTGTGACTGCTTGAAAGAGTGATGCCAGGTTCCCAAATGAGTCAAACCATATCTGAAAAATCTGTGGATCCAATTTACATTTTTTCTGAGAGACTCATAAAGGGATGTGCTGATAAGCCAAAAGTCTCTTCTCGGCTACCAAGCAAATTGCCATGCCACTGGGGAGATGTCATCCAGTGTCTTGTTTTCAGTAGTACAACTCTGTGTTCCAGGGCAAGTGAAAGTAGAAACAACCATTGTGTGATTAGCATTGCAGCATAAAGTACATATTTTTTTCTTTTTTTTTCTGAAGACAATAAGTGAGGGGTAAAAATTATAAAACAATGTTAGAAACTCCCTTTAAAGATGCAACGTGGTGAGTCTACATGAGTGACACGAATTTTTGGGGAGCTTGCAGGGTAGAAATTAAAGCATCACTTGCTGTGTTTTGGATGACATTCTTCCTTTCCCACCCAAGACAAAGGATCTATTGCAGTTATGTATCCCTGTATTAATTAAATAGCTTGTAACCTAATTTATTCTATACAGAGCACATTTTTCTATTTGCATGTGTTCAGTTATTTTGCTACTCATAAATTCTTAGTCTAGAGAATAACCTTTACAAAGGATGAATAAGAATTTTCTGCATTTTATTATCTTCAAAGTTCCACTGGTGTTTTGCATTTTTTGAAAGTAAAAGATCCGAGGTTTAATGTTCTCCAGGATGCTGACAAATTATGTTACAGGTCTTACCTTGGCAATTGAAGTAAATAGGGACCATAAAAGTTGTTGTTCATCTTCTGCTGGTATTTTTCTTGAATCATGAAGCAGTGGAAACACCAAAGAATTGTTTTCATTTCAGACCACTTTAGTCTTTGTTACCTCTAACATGTGCAAATTAAGTATATATTAAGAATGTACTTTTCTTACTGGGTGATCGAATTGAGCTGCTGGTACTGTCAGTGAGTTGCTTTCATAATTTTCTATGCATTGTTCTAAAAACCGACTTCCCAGTAACATCATTCCACAAAGCACTCAGAACTTTTCATCTGTTTTATAGGGCTGTGACTCTCAAATGAGCATGTCAGAAGTGTCCTGCAGTGAAAGTACCTCCTCTTGTCAGTCTGTGGTACATGGCTCAGCTCCAGAAATCCTCGTTGGCCTCCTTTATAATGCTACAACTGGAAGATTATCAGCAGAAGTGATAAAAGGCAGCCACTTCAAAAACTTGGCAGCGAACAGACCACCCAGTGAGTGAAAGTCTTTTTTCATCCTAATGCTTCTGTACTGGTGGGGCTCTTGGTAGCAAGGACTTCAATCCTATCACTTAGTCTTACCCAATCAAAATGAAATAGAGCAATCATCAACTAATCTGTTTCATGTTTTATATTTCTAGTCAGTTGGGAAATAGCAAAAATCTAAAATTCAAAATATTAATTGTAAGTTGACAAGCCTGTTTTAATTTTTCATGATGACTGACTAATAAATTACCTTTATCATAATGATTAATTGCTAAATTACTAATGCCTCACATCACAGGCCAAGAATAAAAAGTCAGTGTTTAAAGAGAAAGTGCATGCCAGTTAATATTAATATAAACACTCTGCACAGTTATTGCTGTTCCTAGAGGGGTTGATACTGCAGTCTTTAATTGCTTATGTGCCTGTATATATGTGGTAATAGATGTAACTTGGGAATGTCAGTGAAGGCAACGGAGAAACCACTTGAGCCCTTTGGCATATTTACTGTACAGAAGGAACGTTCACCATCAGAAAGGACTTGAACTGTGTGTTCAAGCGTTTGTTCAAAAATACATTTGTCTGAAATATCTGTGAACTTTATATACTTCCAAACTGGAGCCAGATGGAATGTCACACACAGAGAATGTTATTACTATCTCTAGTTCTTTGATACAGCTTGAGAAAGTTCAGTGATGAACTTCTTAAAAAAATAAATTGTTGTTGTTTTTAAGATGATGAGCTGATTTACATATGTGTTAATCAGACGTAGCTACCTGTTCCTCTTGATTTTGTCTGGAGGCTCAGGCTTTAGCCACTCTATTTCTTAAGCCTCAGATTAGTATGGCACTAGCAGATCCTCTGACACTACTGGATTATGTAGCAGGCTGCCAACATTTTGTAAGTGGTTTGGACATCTCACTTTGTCTTCAGGGTTTAGGAAGTAAGCCAGACAACTTGGTACTGATATTGCCTCCTCTTTCTTGCTTTCTTGACTCATGTTTATTCTATCCATTAATTGGCTCACCTTACTCTGCTTTGCTTTCTCTGTACTTTTCACACTTGATGGAGCCAGTCTTTGTTGGCATGGCCAGACAAGGAAGGTGAAAGACAAATCTCTTATACTTTTTTATAATTAGGTAGCTGCCCCAGAGTCACCTATTTGGAGACAAAGTATAAAAATAGGTGAGGAAAGCCAAGGAGGTTCAAGGATACTGGGGTAGGAGAAGGAATGAAAGGGAGAGAAGACCTGAAGAGAGGAATCATGTGTTCCCTTCAGATGGTTATCTTTCTGAAATCTCAGAGATAGCCCATTTTTATTTAATATTTAGAATATGCAAGTTAGGAGGGCTTCAGTTCTTGCTTTGAAAACAGAGGTGTTCATTCCCCAGTGTGTTGATTCCCAAAATGTGCTCTATGGACCCCTGCTGTGTGGCTAACAGTTGTGTGTGTCACTCTGGTCAACAATCTGTTTCAGATTGCAAGAAAGCAGCATAGAATGTGGCACATAGCCCTGTAATACCTTGTTCTGTCTAACCTTTTTGGAGGGAGGATCTCTCATGTTATCTTTTCTCATGCCCTGTGAAGGACAGGGGAAAGTTTTTATATTCATAATAATAATAGTCCACTTCTGTTTAGGCAAATGAGGGTTCAGAGTTCTGTTTGTAGAAAGCTGGAAACTAATGCACTTCCTGGGTCTGGTAAAACTATGCAAAAAATATTGTGGAATCCAGATTTCCCCTGTGGGCCTCAATTTGTGCCATCATTTCCACAAAATGAAAACAAAGGCCCATAGGGATGATGATGATGATGATTGATGATGATGATGATGATGAAATGTTCTGGTCAGATTTGTTGATCAGAGTATCAGTGGTCCAAAATCCCAAGAAGTGCTGCTGAATACATGTGCAGTTCAGTTTTCATTCATGTATTGAGAAACAGTGCTAGAAATGGAAGCAATTATTCTTTCCCAAATGTGATCTTTTCTTAGTCTAGGGCTTGTGAACCTATGAATTTTTGTGAAGTGCTTCCACTGCAAATATAAACTGAATACTAAATTTCTACAAACCCCTCTCCTGCATATTTATATATTATATAGAAACTCATTTAACAACTGACTACAGGCAAATAGGCCAAATCCTGCAGCCGATAACAGTGGATGTTGGAAAGTGTCTTTGTTTTGCTGTGTGACAACTAATATTTTGTCTGAGAAAAAGATGCTTCTTAGTATTCTTTAAAGTTTTGTTCAAACAGGGTACGAGCTTTTGCACATTAAGTGCATGTGTGTGTATGCATGCACACACACACTAAATCCATAAATACATGGATTTTAACGAGAGAGATCTTTACATTCTGAATAGAGACCCAGAGTTGTGTTTCAGATGTAAGTGTCCCTCAGCTCTTTTTAGTGATCAGATCAGAGTCATTCTCATGCCCAAGTTCATCTCTACTCAAGGACTAAACTATTACAATCAAATATCAGTAACTATAAAAGCTAAGGGCCAAACCAGCTTAGTTTTCAGTTCAGCGATTTTTCATTTTATTGCTTTTAATAGATGAAATTTAATTACTATGTGCAGTTTTTCTAAATACGCTGGAGTTTGCATGAAAAAGCAAAAGATTTGATAAAAAGGATACAGTAATTTTTACCCAATCTGCTGCAACCTAACCATTTGCATGATTCTTGCTATGCTGAGTGTGTTTTACAACCTAGTGGCTGTTAGTGCTAAGGTAACCCATTATGTAAGCGGTGTAATTTTTGTTAAAGATTACACAAAAACTGCACAAAATTTTCATTTCATTAAATTTTACCTGACAATCCTTTTGTTCAATCCTTTTTTTGATCTATGCTGCTAAGGTTTCATGTTCTTCCACTCCAGTGAATAGTGTTTCCTCTTAAACTTTAACCTTTGATCCTCTCTCACCCAACTACTGACATCTGGTCATTATTTCTTTTACTGCTTTCCACCCCCTGTTGTCAGACGGACTGTTCTGTTGTCTAAAACACTTGATAGGTGGACAGGTTTATATAATCCGAGGTGAGTTCCTGTAGAAACTAATTGGATGTTGTCTTTTTCATGCAAAAGAAAATGTGCCAGCAGTAAAATTTCCATGGCTGCCTGCTGTATCAGTTTATTAATGTGTATGTTTATTTTTTGTGGCAATTTCTAATACAAAAGTTGCATTTATCTCTGATTATGGATGTTGGGATTTCAGTGTACCTGCAAAGTGAAAATATTAAATGTGTTTCTTTTTACATAAACTCTAATCTTTAATTAATATTATCCATTAACATGAATAAAACAGGAATAAAGAATGAAACATGAAATTGTTTTATACAGTTTTATGTTTCCTAACATCAGTTAACTTCATGAAATGTGTATCCTTCTGCAGAAGCATGGTCTAGTGCATGGTACATGAAAATGGAGCTTTAAAAATAAGGGTTTATATCCAAATCCACTGAATGTGTGCTAACTACAGTACTTGGCATCAGCTTCTTAAATGTATTGCTTAAGAGCACTGTACAAGCTACATTTTAAACAACCATCTTGAGTTATGCAAAAACTTGTTTCTCTTTAAACATGTATTAAATGTATTCCTTCATGAATCTAGGAATTAATAGGAGTATTGTATTGTGTAAACTTCCATCTTTGAATACACTTTGCTACATTTTGGTCTTCCAAATAAATAAAGCGAGAACCACATCCATGCAGAGATCGTTCTTAAGCATTTTCTTCTGGCTGGTTTGATATCATTGCTGCATATTGACATTATTTTTTTTCTCTCCATTAGTTGCCTTTATTCTACTTCATTTGTTCATATTCTTTGAAAATTCAGTGGTATGCTTTATGGTGTTGTGCCTAGTTGGAGCTTGCAATTTAAGTTTATTTAGACTAAATAAGGGGGGTCAGTGGGAAGAGCATTATGAGGTATAGCTTTAACTTAACCCAAGTACATAGTACTGAAGCCAGTTAATTTGTTAGTGTGTTTGTAATATTTTGCTTACTTGTCATGTTTCCATGTGTCTAAACTAAGCTGTGTTCAGTCATCCTGGTATGCACCATATCCTTGTTTCTTGTAAATAACTCATTCTCCAGAACTTCTGTTCTAAGATATCTGACATCCCCAAATATTATTTATTTTGTAGATACATATGTTAAGTTAACACTGCTGAACTCGATGGGGCAAGAGATGTCCAAATGCAAAACGTCCATCCGCCGAGGACAGCCCAATCCAGTGTACAAAGAAACTTTTGTTTTCCAGGTGGCTCTGTTTCAGCTGTCAGACGTGACACTCATACTCTCGGTGTATAATAAGCGCAGCATGAAACGGAAAGAGATGATAGGGTGGATTTCCTTAGGTCTCAACAGCTCAGGAGAAGATGAACTCAATCACTGGACTGAAATGAAAGAATCTAAAGGACAGCAAGTGTGTCGGTGGCATACTTTACTGGAATCGTAACGGATGGTGGGAAGTGTTGTCGTGGTTGTAAGGGAGTTTGTTCTCCAGAGAAGATGATCATCCCTGGTCACAATCAACAGATTTGTTATGGGAGTGAAAAACGAAAATTGAGGTCAACATTCCATCATAACGAGTGCACAACATGCAAAATGGTGGGATTTAATATACAATCTTCACTTAGTGTCATAAACTTCCTTGGTGTCAGAGAAGCCTTGCTGTGCACAGATACGTCAGCGGTCCCTTCCCCACCCACCTGATGCTGTATTTGTTTGGGTTTGTTTTGTGGTTTTCAATTCAGAAACATTTTGTGTAAGGTTCTCCAGATTAATGTAAGCTCCTCCTTGTGTACTTTTTGTATTGCTTTAATACTGTAGCTTCTGACCTGCCTGCATTCAGATTAAAGGTCAATAGTTTGCACTTTGAGAAAAAGTTAATGGTCTATAAAGCAAAAGCAAAAAAAACCCCACTGGTGAAAGAACACTTAGTAATACAGCAAATAGAAATATACTGTTGTTTTACACTGAATTTCTTTCCAGGAGCTTAGTACAAGTAAGTTTTCATTTTTTGATATGTAGTTGGCTTGAAAAATACTAGCATTTGGGCATCAGGTGAACTTTGACATCAAACTAGTGTTTCTTCAGTCTGTGACAGGAACAAGCTCTATATATGGCATAAATTGGGGTTTTCCCTTTTGCCTGTACTTCTGCCTAATCCAAAGAGACCAGATCATTAGTTTGGTCCCTTCCAAAACTTCTTAGACAGGTTGTACTGTAAAACTGTGTAACTTTCTGTTGAAAGCACTTCCTGTATTCATGTATTCCAATGTAGGAAGCTCATAGAGCACGACTTTACTAAAATATATTTTCATTAAACAAATTGATACAGATTTCTTTAAGATGTCAGCAGTTCAAAGTTAGGCTGAAAGACTGTGAAGGACATGGCAGCAGTTGAACTACTCTGAGTGAATGCGAAATACTATGGCTTTGCTTGAAACAGGTATCCATTTGAGTCTCTTCTGAGCTCTTTTAGGAATTACCATATGCTGTTCGCTGGAAGTAGAGAGCACACCAGGGGTTTTTACCTTTCTTCTTGAGGAAGAGAACATCAGTAAGTTGTATTTCTAGTGATTTGCCAGCAATGGAATGAATGGTCACACAAAAAAATCAAAGTTTGCTTTGTTTATGTTCAGGCTGGGAAACACGGCTTTCTAGTGATGTTGAGAAGCCTCAATATCACAAGAAGGTTTGGCATTGGGTAAATACTCATGGCATCCACTGAAATTAGGGAAATATCAGTGCTTCTGAGATTCCTATTTGTCCCAAATGCTTTAGCTGGACTCACACTACCTTTATTGACTGCTGAAACTAATTCATATTACTGAAATTGTGACTAACATATTTCTTTCTAAAAAGCTTCCCAATTCAAATATTCTTCTTTCCAGTAATTATAAGTTTCATTTATTTTTAACTGCTGCTCTATGGAAAGCAAGGGGTTTGGGATTTTTTTCTTACAAATGATGGTGATGTCTTACTAATATGGGACCTCACTGACTTTTATAGCACTTGGTGGATAGAAGAGTGAAGTGTTGGATTTTATTGAGAGAATTAGTGTAAGCCTAGAGTGTCCTCATTAGGACAAATGTTTTTCTCTTGAATTTCTTTCCACTGTCTTTGAACAATCCTGACTTTGTGTTATACAGACAGTCAAGCACAGTGAGATTGGTGATGGTGAGTATGCCATAATAAAGGTGTTTCACATGGTTCTCAAATTCTCACACTACTTAACAATTACATTAAGTCCTTTTCAAAGGATGTTGTAATTCCACATCTTTGTTTATTTGGTGCCTTTTTAGGGGTTTATTTGCAGAGCCAGGCTTTCAGTTTTTATTGATTTAAAACTTTAAATGTTATTACAGACCTTTTCAGCTTTTTTTTTCCTCCTGATATTGTGCTGCTGCTTCATCTACAGAGGCTTTATTTACTAAATACAAATAATGCAAAAACTTTTTTTAAATGGGAATGGTCTTGCAGTAATATAATACAAGTTGTCTCAGTCTTTTTTGTTGACCAGTTTCTGAAATGTAATGTTGAGTGTAGAATTTAATAAAAAAATACGCATTAATTTTATATGCATAAGGAAAATCCTCAGATTTTCACAATCCTTTCAGCTTTCCATGTAATAGAAACAATAATTTAGAAGCTGTTGAAAAGCAGTTTTTCAATGGATGTGGAAGTGTTTTTATCCATTCTGTTTGTGGATATTTGGATGCTCTTTCCTAAAGCTGAAAATTGTCTCTTGATGGTTGTCTGTTTGTACAGGTTTTGCTATATGAAGTAATGTACAATATTTAACAGCAAGAGCTGAGCCAGTTAATTCTAGTGGATAATGTACTTAACATCACCTTTGTACAAATGAAGAAGTCAGTTCAGAAGGTGCAGCAAATACCTCTTACAGGACCAAACTAAACTAAACGGTGTCATGATGTGCGTTTCTGTTTGTAGGTTGATTTGCTTCAGCTTTGCATCTAACCATTTAGATTTCCAAGGCAGTGAATTCTTAATTTACACACAACAGAGGTTTATAGTTGTCTGCATTGGGCACATTTGGAAAGAGGAATCTCTCGCTAGGCCACATGATGTTTCCTAAAGCATCCAGGACCAGTCTGTGCTCCACAGAAGCAGGTTTGGTTTACTTGCATTTATACTGTACAAAGGCTAGGAACTCAGTGTTTAAAGAACATAAATGAATGTTTAATTTTGAGGCAGTAGCATATGGATTTGCCATGCAAAACCAGTCACACCAACAATTGGATTTGTCTTGGGATTTTTGTGAGTTAATTATAGTACCAATAGCTGTCATGTTGGTTTTTTCTTCCTAGAATCCATTCTTATTATTTGATGTGTTTGTAATTTTGTTTTTGTCACTGCTTATGCAAAGCTATACTTTTGTATTTGAAATCTGCCTTTAGATATTGTGGTTTTTTTAAACCCTGCTTAAGGGCTTACACATACAGTGTGGGTTTGTGCATTCAGTTAGGTTGTAAGCACGGAACAGAATTTCTAAAGAACAAAGTATCAGTAACAAATTAGAGCCACTTGTGTTTTCCTCAGTCGGTAGTGGGTTTTTTACATAGCTTTTTGTTGTTTGCCTTTGTTCAAAAGTACAGTAAGTACTTGGAAAAAATTATCAAACTAATTACTTTTCTGTGTGCCAGTGTACCATGTAGAGATTGCAGATCTTGAATTGAATCTGTTTCCTGTCAGTGTAGCCTTAAATAATTACAGAACAGTGACTTTCTTACAGATTCTATTCCTGAAAATATTGCGTCCTTTCTGTATATGAACTATTTGGTTAAATGTTTAGAACGTTTCACATAGGTTGTCTTAAATTATAAACGTAAAATGCTTGGTTAGTTCCTTTCTGTGGTAAGGGCAGGGTTGTGAAGGGCAGGACAGCCCAGCATGAAATCCCTGCGCAGAAGGATGAGAGGGTGTGCGTGGCCTGCAGGACATCGCTGTCTCGCTCACTCATGGAGGCAAGAAGGCAGCAGAGCCGTGCTGCTGTTCCCCTTCAGCCAGGTGGCACAGGGAAGGAGGACAGAACTGGGAAGATTCAAAGCTTGTTCCCCGTGGTGCTGCCTCACACTTGGGACTTACATCCATGTTGCAATCACACTGTGAGGTCTGACTGCAGAGGCAGGAGTTAGGGAAAGTGTAAGTTCTGCTACGGGAGAAATATGACACTATTTCTAAAGGCAATTAGTGTCCTCTAAGCTCATTAATAATTAGATTTGGAAATATGGTGAGCCCTTGGAATGAATGTATGTACTCTTATTAGAGTTGAACATTGTCAAGAAAACACTTCAGCTGAAAACAGATTTTATGGCATTTACTGTGGGACATATTTTTATCTGTAAATTTTTGTAATGATTCTTGGTGGCAGATGTAGTGTCAGCATCATTATCTTCCAATTTTTCACACCTCTGGAGCAATGTTTTTGTTTTCTAAAATTTGTGTTACTGATTTATTCTCTTTTCTCCCCAATGACTCATTCCTGCAAACTCCCCAGCACTCTGAGGAGCTGTCTGTGGCTGTCACTGGACCTTAGAAGTCAGGGGCATCACTTGCTTTAAGGTACTGGTGCAAAAGTCCTGTGACCTGTCCAACTCCCAAAGATTTCTGAAATGCAAACCAACAGTTCTAATGTAGTGAAGCAGAAGAAGAAAACTTCTTTGAGAGACATTTTAATATAGACATTAAATACAGATCACTCTTAAGTGTACCAATTGCAACAAAAAGTCTGAGGTGAAATCAAGGAATGAGGATTGAGGGGAGACCTTTTGGCCTGAGCTGTTTCAGCTTGAAGCTTACAGCAAAATGTGCTTTTGTTGAACTCAGAGTTGTGTTGAGCCCTTTGCTTCCTTATCACACTTTTCTGGAGGAAAGAACACTGTCCTGTTTAAAGCAGCCTTTAAAATTATGGCTTGTCACTTGTAAGACAGACTGACTTCTCCCGATGCTGAATTCTCAGTAACAGCTAAACATCCATTTAATCTCTGACTGATGTGCATGGCTGCCTGCCATTAATGCTAGTGAGAGGAGCCCATGGACATCAACAGGAGAGCAGACCTCACCCTGAAAGTGTGAAGAACATAGGGTTGGTAGGTTAGAGAAGTGGTACAGCATGGAACCTGCAACAGTCAAATGGGATTTCAGTTATGAATGGAGGTAAAAACCCCAACTGTCACAAACTCTTATATTTGTTTCTTCTTTTTCTCAGATTTTGAAGTATTTTTAAAACAGTGATAAAAACATTAAAGCAGTCCCCAAACATCTCAATCATTTGAACTGGAACATTCAGCGAAGTTTACTGTTAGAAGAAGCCTTCAAGAATGTTCTGTGGTTTTGATCTCTCTAACTCAATTGCTAGATTTTGTAGTGCATCACAGCTGGATTTCAGACTAATTTGTTCCAATGGTAGTTTTTGAGTCACAGGAGCATTTCCTTGTCACTGAATCAACAATGCCTGTTGAAGAGATGTCATCTGAGAGCAAGAACATTAGAGACATCTTCATACAGAATCAATGACAGTGACTCAAATTCCACTCCTGGAGCCTTGTGGCCCTCGGAGGGCCTTCGTCAGAGAAACTGTGACATGGGAATTGTGGGAGTTCATACATTCAAAGTGGTGCCAGTCTGTGTGGGCATTGCATGGCTTCTAAACTGGTGTATTTTACAGAGGTGGATGGTTTTTATTTGCCATGGGTGAGTAGGGTGAGTGCCAACTGGCCTATAGTGATATGGATTAGTTTAGCCTTAAGAACTTATCACTGCCCCTCCTTAAGTTCAAGCAGGGTTTCTTCCTTTCTACAGACTATGCAGAGATCTTATGCACCCAACATATCTGCTTATATTACGCCTACCTGAATATGGCACAATTTTATTAGTGCTGGCAAGCTCAGTTCTTGTGGTAGGTGGTGTGACCGAATTAATAAATGGGCCTGGTATGTGCTGGATTGGGTTTTGCTGTTCAGGCTTATGCTTTTACAATATAGAAATAAGATCCTTGTGCAGAGGAATGTGCCAGGAGTCAGGAAAGTGGGTGGTATTGCTCCTGTAGGAATGAAGACCAGGAAACAGCTATGCCCAGAAAACGAGCAAGGCTGGCTTATAGCAAGAAGGATTCATTCACTTCCTTGAAAGCATCTACTGGTCGAGCTGGCATAAAGACCCTACTCAGGAGAGCAGAAGCAGTAATACCAGACCACTGAAGGAATACCTCATGGACATTCAGGGATGTAATTAATGTCATCCTTTTTTTCTCTTACATCTGAGGACAAGAGTCTTGCCCATTGTATCAGTGTGGTTTTTTTGCTGTGTGCGAATCCTGTGGACAGTCACTGCATGCTGAGGGTCTAAAGTGGATTGCTTTTTAACTTTCAGTTCATTTCCAAAGTGTGAGTTTGAATTAATTTGGAG
The DNA here is from genome assembly GCA_035583235.1 of Hafferia zeledoni. Lineage (NCBI taxonomy): Eukaryota > Metazoa > Chordata > Aves > Passeriformes > Thamnophilidae > Hafferia > Hafferia zeledoni. The sequence goes on along the minus strand of JAWWEV010000115.1, from coordinate 23,197,738 downwards.
AATTAACTAGAAACATTATCATAGGTTTGAGATGTAATCTCTATCAAGGAGCAGGACTTTGAACCAGTTTTGATAGTCAATTTTGCAAATGGCTTATTGTGACATTTTAAGAAAATTTCTAAGCAGTGGCATGGATTAGGGAATATTTACAAAAAAGGAAATAGAGCAATGATCTTTTTTTACTCTACAGCTAGTTTGCTGTCCTTTCCAGTAAACCACAAGGTTCATTAGTGCTCAGTACTGTTTCGTTTACGATAACTGTTTTTAATGTGATTTTCATGACAAAGTGTAATTAGTGAAACCCTTTATTCAATTTTTCCCTTTCTTTGCTTTTTTTAAGGAGAGATTTCTCCTTATATAGTATATATACTTTCTTACAGAGCTTTCTTACCTATTTTTATATAAGATGATTTAGCAATGTAAAATGAAATGCTCTATGAGCAAGCTATATCACTGTTAACACAATTGAAAGTGCTAATCTAATGACTAAGGGCCTGAACCTTCTGCCTTTTACTCAGGTCCTGGTTTTAACCAGATGTATTTCATGTTGTGTAGTACCTTTCCCTGTAAGCAGGTCCATCCGTTTCTTGGGATGTCTCAGAGAAAGGCCCTATTAACATGAACAACAACGGTAAAACTGAGCCTCCTCTCCATTCTTAGTGGGACATCTGTCATGAATTCAGGCTGCTGGCTCTGTCCCAAAGTATAGATTATAGTTCCCCTGATCTTCAGTGATTTTGAACTTGTTTTTCTGGTGACTATAAGCTAATAACTGATCTTAGTGAATACAGATATTGAATTGTGCTGTTACCAGCAAGATTATTAAAATGTATTTGACACCTTAATTCATTCTTCCATCGGAATATAAGGAGTTGGATTTTGAAGCATTATATTGCATAGAGATAGCACACATTCACCACATTTCTAAAAAGTATGGAATGTACAGTATGTAGCATTTTCTTGCATACTTTTATACTGCCTGTATGTCACCGATGCACTCGGTGCCTTCCTGCTTTTGTATAAAACTAATACGTAGAGAAACTAAAGTTATGGTGTGTAAGCAATGTCACTGCAACCGAAGAGATGTCTTAAACTGATTATTCCTAGTCCAGGAGGTTTCAAAGGGCAGTTCAGTTTAACAAAATGCTTTAAATTTCTTTGAATTTGTAGTTTTCTCCTTTCCTTCCTTACCCCCATCCAAGAAACTTCCTCACATGACTGTTTATTCTTAATTGATTCCTGTGTCTGATGTAAGTCACATGGTGTTAACCAAAGAACCAAGTCTGTTTCCAATTATTTGGACAAATAATGTTTGCACTTGCTATTACTTAAAGACAGGAATGGTATGATGGATTTCTGTGAACAAGTATAAAATAGGCTTCTGTAAATGTGACTCCCAGCTGAGAATTCCAGATACCTCTTTTCTGACTGGATGTGAATTGTTCTATCAGTAGCAAAGTGTTTGGGTTGTGTTTCTTGGTGCATTTTAATCAAAATCCTATTACAAATAAAAATATGTCAGTCAGTGCTGTCAAATTAGCTTGGTTTACCCATATTATAGCTATATCTGAAGTGTGCTACTTTGAGAACAGATTTGGCTTTCCTGTTTCTAAAGTCCTGATCTTGTACAATAATTATCTAGTGTATGCTGGTCTTACAGGAACAGACTGATGCTGCATTGTATGTACATTTCCTACCACTTTCCCTTCATTGTATAATTTGTGTGATATAACACGGTTTTCAACCACTATTTCAACCTGAAATTCCTTAAATTTCAGTGCATGTATAGCCTTAAATATTTAAGACACCAAGCACAGTTTTGATCAGAATGGGTTATATTTGCACGTGCTGTTTGACACAGAAGTCAGAGAATTATTTTTGTATATCAGTCAAAGATTGTAGAAAATGAGCATATTACAGTCATTTTATCAACCATGGTCCTAATTATATGCATTAAAAAAGGAGGGGGGGCATTTTTACTAAAGGTTTTAGAGGTAAAATATCAGTGCTCCTTTCCTTTCTCGAATTTATTTTGTTTTCATACTCTCATTTCTGTACAGAACCGTGGTGCCCTTAACTAATACCTGTGACTGAACTCACACCTATTTTCAGTATTTCTTGAGCTACTTCTCCATTCCTTTTCCAAATTGAATAAGCAGTAATTAAATTTTTTTAATCCTTTTTTTTTTTTTACACATTTTGACAGTAACATAATTAGAGCAAATGACTGTTTGCAGCTGTTTATGCAGCTTATTAAAGTCTTAGGAATTTGTTTGAAACTGTCATTGTAATCCAGATGAAGACATACATTTCATGGCATTTCAGTTCACAACAGGTGAGAATTGGAGCTCTGGCGATGAACGTGCAGATCTGCACATTGGGTGTCAGACTGTACATCCCCAGAGGGATTTATAATTAAGTGTCACATTGTATCTACAGTATCTCCAGTTGTGTGTTGTCAGATACTTGTTTTATTTTCTTTCTTACTACCTAGCAAAAAACTACTTTTATCATTTTTGTGCTACTGTATATTAATCTTCAGGGTTTCCAGCGTGCCAGATCAGTTTAATGTTGTCAGTTCTCTTTCTATAGAAGACCCCTGGACTTTGAGCATACACATCCCATTCCTATTTGAGGGAGAGCCAGAATGCCACCAGCTGGTTTTAGTTATATTTACCTGTACAGCACAGGTAACTTTAATCCCATGTTAGTGTGATTGAAACATGCTATAGTATATTTTGAAACCGTGGATCTGTCACTGTGTTAAAATAGTCATTCTGCATATCCTGAAACTTTGCAGCTGTGGATTTGTATTTTGTTTACTACTATCTCTGTAAAATGTATTTTTGTCACTTTGCCGACTTTGGATATTTCAAAGTATTTTCTGTATGTGGAATCAGCTTTTTTCATGTGAATTTAATTGCTGAGAAGTATTTGAAAAAAAAAAAAGGAAAAATCACGTTTAAAACTGGTTGTTGTCACTTTCCTTTGGAAATCATTAGATTGTAAACAAAACCAGACTTCACTGTTCAGAAGATGGTAATGCTTGAACTGATGGTAATGCTTGAACCACTGGAACTGCTGTCTGCATTAAAAAAATAAAATCTTTTTAAAATTTTGGCAAGCTAATCTTAGCCCTTAACGCACATTTTGGCTCGGTTTACAAATTTCCCAAGTTTCCCCAATTCCCTTTCTGTTCCTCACAGTCTTTGTTGATGTCATGAATCTTCTACTTAGAGAATTTTAAATTAACCAGTGTGATAATGTTCTAACAAGTATGATGTGTATACTGGCAAATAAAGGCACACTCAGGTGATCATTCTGTTTGACTTTTCACAGTTTTCTTTTGGGGTCATCCGTGGTTCTCTTTGCTTCTTTGTCCCACATCTATTTCTCAGAAAAGATCTCATCTGACATATTTATGTTTAACTTCTGCTTTTTAAGGAATATGTAAGCTGAAATAACTGAGGTCTGATTTAAACATGAAAGAGCATTTTCTGTAAGTAACAATTATAATTTTACTGTGACCCAGCTTAGATCTTCTATACTATCCTCTGATGATTTTTGTGGTACCTATTAGAAAAAAGGCTTTCAAGGCTGTCATGGCAGCTCAGTTTAAGGAGGTGTCTGAATAGATGCACATTTCCATACCTATTAGCATGCACAAAAAAAGAACTGTTGGAACAATTAAAGCATGTTTTCCTGTCCTACAGGTAGGAAGACTTTGTATAAACTTTTGTTGTTTCTTACCCTTTCTGCAGATGGAAAGAACATAGCCCAGTGACCTTGAGCAGATGAAAGTGAAGAGTGGGGTGCATTTCTTTGCTGTATGATCCTGATCACCTGGACCCTTCATCATCTGTGCAAATCCTAGGACTTCTGCAAATAAGATAAAATGGTACTTGTTGCTATTAAGGGTAGCACTTTCAAAAGACTCTACACTTAAAAATAACTTGACATTCCATATGGAGACTGGTACATATTTGGTATTTAAGAAACTTTCAGAGTTTCTCAACACTTGTGTTGTGTCCATATTCTTTAGTAGATGTTGCAAGACATTTGGTATCCTTGTCTGTCAGAGAAAAACAACCCAGGAATGTTTTTCTCCGGATTATATAAGATCTATTAAAAGGTGATAATATGAAAAATGCTTGCTTAAAAGTTCAGATTTATGAAATTGTGAAAACATGGCAGAATAAGTGAAATGGATATGTTATCTGTAGGGTGATAGTCGTTCATGATTTATGAACAGTCATTTTCCACTCAAAAATCACAGAGAAGTGAGTTAGGACACAGCTTTGGCTGCATGTGCGGTACCCTGCAGTCAGGCACCCATGTTTCATGCAAGTAGCTGAGCAAAGTTATGTGTAATACTCATAATTGTTCAATAGTTTGTTGTGCAACAGTAATTGCTTCAGACAGGTAGAGCCAAGTTCCATCACTTCTATGCAGATACAACATTACCTGTCAAAGGTTTTCTTTGAATAATTGTCTTCATGTGGGAAATTACACATTAGACAGTATTTAAAATCATTTTAAAGTCACTAGTAACTTGGTTTCAAAGGTTCATGTGGGTAAGGGCTCTCTCTCCTGATGAAATTTGCAATTTTTTCCTCTAGTATTTTTGTTTTTACAGTCCAACAGTGCAGCTCTAATTTAGTATTTTATTCATATTAGACATTTCATTTTACTTGTAAATTATGAATGAGACCATTGCTAAGGCATTTTGTTACCTGCTAATCATTTAAAATAGCTACATTTGAACACAGGGATTCAAAAAACCGGATTTACTGTTGTATCGGCATTAAGAACAGTAAGAATAGAAGGAATAAAAGAATGCAGAAATTAAATAAACTCTTATGAAGTAAGCTCATGAAACAAATCAGCTGGGCTTTAGATAAATGATTTATTATTAAATTTAAAACCTAATAGGTTTGTGTGTTCTGAGTGTAGTTTACACTGGTTTGTTTTCCACTTAATTAGAAGCCTTACATTTCATCTTATTAATAATGAAAATCCTCTTGTCAAAATGTGTAAGATCATGTTGAACTAATATGTATATTTTAGAGGCAGAATAAAATTTCCCCTTGTAGCTTTTCATATTATTTCATTGCATTATGCAAAACTTACATTCTGCTTTTAATTTTTCTACTGTGAAATAAGAAAACTTAAAATCATCTTTCGTTCCTGGTTTCAAGAACCGCAATGAAGATAGTTTACAATGAAAGTTTAATTTCTGTAAACAGAAATTGAGAATACCAGGCTTTGTAAATAAGCTTTATAAATGTAATGAATATTAGTATAAAAGATAACAACCAGTCAGTAATCAAATATAAATTTCTATCCTGTTGTATCAGTTCTTGTTGCAGTGGTTCAGCAGTTCAGAAAAGGAGCAGGCTTAAACATGCCAACAGAGACTAGATTTGTACTCCATTTGTCTGTTGGAGTTAAGTACACATTTCCCATGATATCATAGCACTTCTGTGTGCAGACACCTAAAGTTCCAATAGACTAAAATGTCAGTCACACAAGCCTTTGCTTATTAATGCCTTCAACCAGAAAATGTCTGGCATTCTTAGGAAATCAGGAAAATACAGAATGTGGAATTCATTCATATTTATATTAAAAAGACCCCAAATAATGCAGGAAAAAGAAAAGCCATATAATCAGCTGTTTCAGACAGCTCCAAATCAGTCAGCTAGGCTAAAGGTCATGAATATGTAGCTAGATCTTAGTAAGCCTCAGTGGCAGATCATCACACAAAGCTTGCTGCAGTTTCCTGAGACCGTATAAAACACTCAGGAGCACACAGGCCAGGCCAGTAGGCCAAGGAATGGCATTAACCACTCAGCCTTTGCCATCTGTTACACGTACAGCCAGGCCGGCAGCTTGGATAGAGTCGGTCTGTGTGGCTCCTGATTTCCAGGCACAGGGGTTTTTAACTGAACTTCACACAAGGCTTGCCAGGGAATACAAACTACCCTCACCCACAGCACCACCATTCGTTGTGAAGTAGCACCATTGGCTGGGAAATGACAGTTGGGCTGTTTCCAGACTCCTGAACATACCTGTTCATAAAGCAAGGCAAGGGTGTGATGGTGTTTGTTGGTCTGAGCATGGGGCTGGGCACTGGGATGTTTGAAGCAGACTGGCTTTGTAGCCAGGAGATTTATTTGGCCCTTATTTTCATTGCTAAAATTCCTATTTTCACAGAATCACAGAATATGCTGAGTTGGAGGGGACCCATCAGGATCATTGAGTCCAGCTCTTAGCCCTGCACAGGATCATCCCCAAGGGTCACACCATGTGCCTTAGAGTATTGTCCAAATGCTTCTGGAGCTCTTTAGGTTTGGTGCTGTGACCACTTCCCTGGGGAGCCTGTTTCTCCCGTGTCATTGATATATACAGGCACTAAATGACCTGTCATACTATCAAATTAATCAGTAAAACTGATGCACATATTTTATTTTGTTGAAATACTCTGTAAAGCATTACTACATAGAAATTGCTACATGTGGTATTATATTCAGAAGAATGCTTTTCTGCTTATGCTTAAACATGCCAAATGTGTATGCCGAATACCTTAGTTATGCAGACCTTCAGCGACTCTTGCTATCAGCAAGAGTCACTGAAGGATCAGGATAAAGCCTAAGAAGATTTCAAGTTTTCAGTGGGATCAGTTCCCCAGTGTGACTGAATTGGAACCTAAGTGAGTGCCAGTGGAGGGAGGGGAGTGCGAGTGCACAGCTGGAGTTGGCAATCCCCTGGCAATCCATGCTTAGCTCAGCTAAATACAACACTGAAATCACTACCTGGGAAAGCTGATCTGAACGTAGGCATTTTACATTGCTGACTGTTCCCTATTAGAATCTAACCAACCACTTCTTATCTTATTTTGAAAAAAATCTTTTAACAATTGTTAGAAGTGAAGTCCATAGGTGCAGGCAGAAATGAATCTAAAACTTTTGAAACACCAAAGAGTCATTTTGATAGAACAGAAATCACTATTTGGTTCTAGTATAATGCATCCTTTAAAAAAAAACAATTAAAATTGTATAGTAATGTAATAATTTAAAATTCTTCCCTTTTAATACAGTGGATGTTATTTTGAGGTTTCTCTTAAACACCCAAAAGCATTCCTTCTTTGGTTTTGGTGGTGTTTTTTTTTCCATCTTCCACCCCCATAATACTTGTCCTACAGCAGGACCCCCTTCAAGGTCTGAGGTTGCCCTTGTTACCTGACACAAGAGTCCCTGTAGAAGGATTGCCACTGCTGGTACTTGGACCCCAGGGAGCCCTTTGAGAGGAAGGGTGGTTGTGCATGACCACGTGGTACCATCTGCACCATAAGGAAGCTGAGAAAGAGCAATTGCTGAAGGGAATTCGGAAGCAGGTGTTTCCAGACAACCTGTAAAGATCCAAGGATGCTGGTACCCAAATCACTGCACATCTCGTACACAGATCTCCTCCTCTCTGTCCTTCTTGGCTTTTCTGGGAAATGGGGCAATCTACCCTTAGGCAAGCCTTTCCCTGCCAGAAGTGTTTCACGCAATTGTTCTTCTCTGAGTGCATATCCTACCCTCTCTAATTATACATAATATTTCACTGAAAGCTTTCTCAGAAGCAGACATGAGGCGTAAGATCTACTGTATCATCAGCCTGAAATACAGAATACACTTAAACTGTTCATTGTCATTCTGGACAAACCAAATTAAGAGTCTCTAGCAAATGCTGCAATCAAAAGAACAAAAGCTGTAAAATGATTCAATGAATTTATAGTCCATGCAACCACTGGATGACAAACATTTCTGCCTTGTACAAAAGTAGAAGTGTTGTCATTTATGTGGGGGGTGGATCTGAAAAGATGTTAACACATCGTGGTAGTCTGCAGTTAAGTTCTTCAGCCTTCACTTGTATCCACTAACTCCATTTGTCAGTGGATTTCTTGGCAAGTTATTGCACATGATCTTTTCTGGTTTATTCTCTGGATCCAGTGTGGAGTTGTGCTTTTCACTTTAATTACTGTCCTTTTGTAAGTGCATGTTGGGACATTTAACAGATTTTGGTATATAGTCCTGCATCAAGTGAGTGTACTGATGTTCCTAATGCAACCCTGAAATGAACCACTTTGAAGATGAAGCCTAGAAAGCTCTTCACAGTTCAAGCCCCTGCTGCTCACCAGTTTAAGGGAGGAGACAAAAACATCAATCCTAATTTAATGGAAGTATTTGCAGGTAGACAGTAATTGAGTTGGAATTTGGCCAAAGCCTTGGGGATAAAGAACCTACTGTTAGGAAATGTGTTAGAGGATTTTAATGAATACAAACAATTGAGATCACCGTTTCTTGTCTTCTGCACAGGGCAGAAGATGCTTGTTTGCCTCCAGAAATACTCTGCTGCCTGTAATCAAGCTGGGGCATTGAAAAAAATATGCCACCTCCTGAAACACCAGGACCATTTTCTTACCAACAAAGATCTCAACATGTTGACCTGTAGGAGGAGTAGCTGGCTCATGTATTTTAGTAATAGCCCTCACATCAGTACTGGGCAATAGCCACTAAGCAAGTAAAGAAATCCTTAACTAAATGGAATTTACTTACATTAGATTCAGCTAAGTTGAGGGTTTTTTCCCATTTTAGTCTCAAGAATCCTGCTGATTTTGCAAAATAATTTCAAACAAACTTATTAAGCTCTTCAGATAGGCTGGACAAGAGGAAGGTCTCCAGACTTGCTGCTTTCCATAGATATTTCCATATCCATAAATTCTTTTGGATTTCTTACATATATTTCTTTCTAAATATACTTAATAGTTGGGAAAAGAAGCATAACTGCAGAAGTCTTTGGCAACCTAAAGATGAGGGGAAATTGATGCTTTACAGATACTAGAATGGTTTGCTTTTGAAGCTCTCCAGGTGAAAAGAGTTGTGTTAGCCAGCTGAAGCCCAAATGCAGATTACTGTATGCACAGAGGGGATTGCATTTTGTTATTTTAAACCACTTTTAGTGTGTGATACTTTATCTGCTGAATCATAGAAGTCGCTTTAAAAGCAACAACCTCTAAACTGCATAGGAAGGTATTTACTTCAGAGATTAAAAAAAAAAAAAAGGCAAGTCAAACTTCATATGGGTGTTTAAATCCTTCAATATGGGATTTGAAAAGCAGATGCGTTATGCAGCCTTGCATTAGGACAGCCCCCAAAATCAGCAGTGATAGGTAACTAGCTTGGTCCCTTGCATGGAGGAGAATGAGTAAAGATCAAATCCATTCATTTAGGTCTTGTAATGCTACCTGTTAAAGCTACATTCTCGCTCAACTAGCAGAGATAATGATTTGTTCCTTCTTTTAACTATGCATCTACTTTTGATTTTAATCTCAGTGGAAGAGCAGTTCCTAGCACTCTGACAAAGGTGGACCTTGGATACCAAGTATCTCCAGGTACTCTGGAATTATTAAACATTGTCACATTTACACCAGTATGTACGGAATGGCTAAAGTGATAACCAGGTCAATCAGAGTTAGGCTGCAGAGCATAGTGGGCCTGAGAGTGAACCCCAATTCTGAAATCCGCATCAAAATTTGTGTATTTAACGCTGGGCTTCTATTAAAGTGAGTAATTCCTCTGCACAAGCATACTTTGAAACACAATATGTGTGCTGTATTACCCAGATTAGACTTTGGGAGGTTAAATCAACTTTGTTTAAAAACATACACAGTATGTAAACTGAATAAATAACTCAATTTTAGTGTCCTGCCTGAGATTCCCTGCATTCCCCTAATGCTTTCCTCTCCAGTCTCTGTACTTAGAAACAAATAGACAGTAAAACCTGGGCAAGTAGTTAATTCCTTCAAGATCACATGGACTTGGAATCCAATTAAATATTATTCTTACTTTTGTATTTGCATTTTGGTTTGGATTATTATCCTCTCTTGGAATAATTTTGCTTTTGGAATAATTTCAGACAACAAATATAGGTTATGGTTTAACTTACTGTGGCCCGCTCTGGCTCCCAGAATAACTTCTACCAATTTATTTCTCAACCACTGGCTATGCTCTGCTGGCTGTTAACTCCTTTTGTGCCCCTCAGATTAGGAATTGCTGCTGAGATATTTTTCTTAAGGACCTTTTATTTTGGATTTACTGGGTGCTTCTCTCAGTAAAGGAATGGCTTTCATGGTTGTAAAGCAGTAGGAAGCTGCTGACGCTTTTTGAGAGTGGAACCACACACAGGAGACCCATATAATTTGCTTTGTAATTGAATGCTACATTTCCCAGCATCCAGATTTTTAGCTGTTGGGATTTCTTTTTTAAGATGATATATCCTTCAGAGGTTGTGATATAGTCCTATTGAAGACAACTAGGATGCACTTCCCAAGCTCATAATAATAAATTGCTCGAGCAAACTGTTGCCAGTGAATCTCCCTCAGAGTTCTGCATAATCCTTTGGTAACTTTGTGCAAACTTGTCCCAGGCTGTACCAGAAACTTGGCACCTTGCTTCTGGCTGTCCCCAAGTTGGGCTGGTGCCTCTCAGAGCTGTACCCTGTGCCATTGCTTCAAGCTTGTTTTTGTCTTTGGAGTGATTGGATCTTTCTTCCTGAGGCCAGGTTGTGCCAGCTTTATTCAGGCTGAGCAGTGCCACTGTGCTCAGTGAAACTATTCATGGAGGGAGGTGAGCTTGAGGAACTGTTCAATGGGAGCTGGGCTGGCACCGTCTGCTCCTTGGAAGCAGAGAGAAGAAAGTCTTGTCCTCCTTTTGTGAAAAGCAGAGAGCATGTGTAACTGAGGGGGATTGTGAACAGGAATGTGTCAAGTAGAAGTAGACATGGGAAGGAAATGAATCTTTGATTCATTATCATGGAACAGGAGCTAAGCTGGAGCTAAAAAATACTTCAGAGATTTAACATGAGATCTAAATTTTATTTTAGAGTTCATATTGCAATTTCATTGCAATGACAAAAATGATTCAACTGAATAATTGAACTCATGCTGATCATTATTCAGTTTTTCTTGGTGGTTTGATGGATGAACTGATAGTGAAGTTTAAAAATCTCTCTCCTTTTAGCAAAAAGAGTCATTATTCCATTCCAGAGTGCATGCTTGAGAAGAGTTGGATATACAGTGTCTTTGCTATTGCTGCTGGAGATGAAGATGAAAGTGGATGTGGAACCCACAGTGAGTATCAATATACTGTTCAAACCTTGAAAATATAAAGGAATACCCAAGTGCTTCTCCATATATTCTTTTTTCTGGTTGTTTTTTTTTTTTTTGGTTGTTGTTGTTGTTTGTTTTTTGTTGTTGTTGTTGTTGTTTTTTAATTTGGAGTATAGTGTATTTCATTGAAACCATGAGTATTGCTGCACAGGCTTGTTTAAACTAAAGCAATTGCCTGTCCCCAGCCATTACTCATACCAGTTAGAAAACTTCCCAAGACTTAGCTCAGGCATCTCCCCAGTCCCTGAAGCTTAAACATAGTCCAGGACACACCATATGGATAAACAAGAGGGTTGACACAGCTGTGCAGTAGCTGTGAGGAAGTTTTGGAGCAGGCAAGCAGGAATGACTTTGGGTAATTAGCAGTGCACCAGATTCTGCTCTTAAAATGCTGTCCCTCCCACACGTGACACTGTCTTCCTTTCCAGATTTTGGAGACTACCCATGTCTGTGACAGAGCAAAGTAAATCTTCATCAGTGTGGGGCCCAGCATTTTGTTACCTGCATTCCTTTTGCCTGTGTAGAGGAAGGGACAATTTCCTGCAGGGAGCTGTGTTGCTCTAGCTGGAGTACACCTGTGTGTTCCCCTGCTCCACGCACACCCTGATCTGCACCTCCTCTCAGGAGCATGCACAGGAGACTCTGCCAGGACACATGGTCCTTCCTGGTCCCTGGGAATGTCGTCCACACTGGTCTGCACTGCCCTTATAAACAATCTCTGCTCATGGCAGTAAAAGTACTCCTGAAAAATGAAGTGTTAACAAAGACCAACTGCCAGTGCTGGAGGAAGAGCCACTTGTGTGGATCAGAGAGCTGCAAGTCCCACCCTCCATGAGGACACACACCTCAAAACAGTTCTCTAATTGAAAACTAATGCTCAGAACAACTTCAAGCCTTTTAAAGCTACTGTTCAAGAAAAAGGAATAATCACTTTCTGGAGCACCGACTAAATAATTGAATGCAGATCTCAGCAGAATATTATCAGTCCAAGGACAGTGGTTGCATAATTATTTTATATGATATAAATATTTAGAGAATATTTTCTCCTTAGCTATTAAATCAATAGACTGGACTTAAAATGAAAACTTAATTTAATTTTTTTTAAACTTAGTATTTTAGGGTCTGCATTTTAAATTGAAACATAAAGCATTTTAAATTTTGATAAAATTGATCTTTTGTTTTTTATTTGCTTGCTCTTACAGATCATAAATGTTGATGTCTGAAAGCAAGGACATGGGCAAGGAGACTGAGAAATGAATGGGCAAAGTCATGTAAGTAAGAATTGACTGAATGCTGAAATTCTCCAAAAAAATATATCTGTCAAATATAAGTTCTGCATCGAACTATGGTATGCCCTCTTAACACTGTAGCTTGTGATGTTACCCCAGAAAGCCTCTCTGCAGAGATGTTGCTGGAGCACAGAGGGGAATGACTAATCCATCCCTGCCAAAAGTGTCTCCTACTGATTACAGAGCATGTGTGCTGCCCTGTTGCCTCATGAGCTACATCATGCATAAAAAATGGATACTCCACAGCACTGGTATCATAATTTTATAATATTTTTATTATTTAGACACTTTTCTAAGGCATTTCTTATGCATTGCGAGTATTTATTATGGAAAGGAAACACTTTTAAACATGTTTTTAAATCAACCCCCCATGTCCCATAGAACGGTGGCATCTCTCCATTCTCTTTCCTTCCCAAGCTCTCACTGGAGTCATGCCACATTCTTGTGCCTGGGAGACCTTTATCCTATACTAAAACTTATTCTTCCTAACCTCTACAAAATGCGTGAGAGTGATTCCCTGGATCTCTCCCTCGGGAGGTGCTTCCTGCCAACGTCTCAACCCAGGCAGTGGGGCAGGGCTGTTTTCCCTTGTCCAGGTTTTGCAGAACAGTGAGGGGGAGAGGCAGTGGTGCTTGAGCACGATCAGCTCCTGGCCGGCCTCGTGTGGCTGCGGCTGCTCTGGCTGCTTCAGAAGGATTCCGGAAAGCAGGAAAAGCTGAGCACCACAAGAGGCTGAGAAAGGGTGTAGCCAAAGTGATTACAGTGGGGTTTGACTTGTGGATCTCTGAATGTTTTTTATCCTACACTTGGTTTTATCCCTATGCACCTCATTCCCCACAGCAGCCGCCACTTTCCAGCTGATCCCTCCTTCCTGTCACTAAAATGAGCAGCCGTGCTATTATGAATATTAAAATTCACCCATTACCACTGCAGTGAGGTGGGGTTTGAGGAGCTCCTACCTCCCAGCCTGCTGTGCCACCCTGCCAGCAGATTCGGGAAGGCGACACCACACTGGTTTATTATCCTGGTTTCCTTCCCAGCCCTGACAGCTGGTTATAACTGGTTAAGCGATGGCTGGAGTTCAGCACAATTCAGCTGTCTCAGACAGTCTATATAAACATCGTTCCTTACTTAGAGGTCCTGTTGGAAGCTGTGTCTGTTGGACACTTAGTGAATTACAGGCTTTAGAAACTACCTGGCAGTGCTGGAGACCTTGAACCAGACACAAAACTTCCACTAATGCAACCTTTAGAGTCTTAAGTAGGTACTTGGCTGCCAGTTGCTTTCAGGCACACTGTAAAGGGACTTACTGAAAAAAAATCTGACTCTGGACCAGCATCCCCATTTGTTTCATCTCGATTTGGAGTGGTTAAATAGGAATTTGCAAAGGAAATGAATAAGGAGACCAGCTTCTTTCATTTAAAAGGCTTGTCTAAGTAGAACCAAACGACAAAGGAACTCTGTGTAAGGTTTGCAATTTTTGTCGCTCTTGTCTAACCAGATTTACATCGTCAAAAACAAAACAAACAAACAAATCCCCCAAACCAACATGAGAGAGCACAAGTGATTTAGAGTGTATGCATTACAAGTGATACAGAATATGCATTTATGATTCAAAATTTTAAACAGCTGAGAAATAAATATGCAAAGTAGATTGTTCTGTTTGCAGATGGTAATCCTGCCGCACTGATTTTGCTCAGCTGTCTGATTTTTCAATGTCTGCATTCCCGGTTCCTGGGATTCCTGATTAAGAAATAAAATATGAGTCACGGTGCATGGTTACCTTCTGTGCATCTGAAAGGCTAACTCAGTGACTGAAAACAGATTATTAGAGGCTGATCTTGCCTGCTGAATTCGATGCAATGTCAAGGGACTGGGGGAAAAAAAATCCCTTCTCCATTCTGCCCTTCATTTTTACAGCTGTGCGGTAAAGGTTCCTGCCAGTTCATGTAGATCGGCTTGTAGCTGTTCGCCTGCCCGGCCCAGCTCTGCCGGGGGTCTCTGCGGGTGGGGACGGCCGGCAGGCAGCACGCTGCTCGGCAAGGTGAGGCACATCCCTTCCCCTCCCTCTCGCAGGGATGACTCAGTCGGTTATTAAAGATTTCCAGCATCCAGCTAAAAATGGCATCAGCAGCGGTGCCCCCGAGGGAAGAAGGGGAGACATGCGAAGTGGGTTCTGTTCCTGTCTCCGAGTCCCAACACACACACGCACACACACACACACACACTCACTCGGAGCTGATGTGCAGTTCATCTGGGAAAAGTTTATTTTGCAATAAGAGGGTTTAGTATTCTGCTAAAGGCTTTTGCAAGGACTGGATCCAATTTTCGGAGCCTGTTGCCAGTATTTGTGAGTCATTTCCTTGGAATCCTACCTTTGGTGTTTATTTCCCTTAGAAGGAAACTTGTAAAAGAATAATAATAGCTCTCATTCTTCGTGGAAAGTAGCACAGAGCAAAGTGGGAGACAACTCACTCTTTGTTCCAAAACATTTTTGTGTTTGTTTTGTTTACTTTCTTCAGCAGACAAAAAGTGAAGAAGGCAACATAATTAACTCCATAAACCATCTCATTTACGGTGCTAGTGACATGCATGTGCTGCTGCACCGGAGTGAAAGTTAAGTGGGGAATCGGCTTTAATTGGTACCTCTCTTACAGAGCAAGTGATGAGAACTGCCTGGTGATTTGGGAAGTCTTATGTAACAGCAGGGTTTTGCTTTTTCTCAGCCCCGCCTGACTGCTGGGACTCCTTTTTCTCTCTGACTTCAGTTCCATTAACAACACCGAGCACTTATTCAGTGTCAAAACCCGTCACAAAGGTTAACTAATCTGAAATACTGTCGGTTGCAATCTGCAGCGATAGGAGCACCTTTCACCCTCAGGATGCTGAAGCATTCTGCAAACTAAACTCCCACTGAGCTAAGTGGATCCTGGATGGGCTTTGTACATCGAGCAGGGCCACGCAGCCACCAGCGGGGTGGAGGCAGAGAGCACATGAGACATTTTGGCTAAGAACACTGGAAAAAATATTTATGCTTACTGAAATGAATACCATGGGGCTTTATTGTTCTCCCAGACCAGGCAGGCAAAGCAGCCTTTTGGGAGATGGCTGCAGTAAACTTGATGGCACCTGTTCTCTTACCTGACAGAGCCCTGTGGCAAAAAAAAAAAAAAAAAAAAAAAAGCTATTTTGCTTGTATTTTCATATATTTGCATGAATTCTGGTGCAAACTTTAGCTATTAGAACTACCATTTAAAAGTTCATTGCATATCACCTATCAAGAGTTCTGATAGGTGACATATACCTACAAAGAAATAGGAGAGGAAACATCTTTTCTGTCAGTATAGAAACCTCTTCTAGTTCTGATTCATAGAAACCAGAAGCAGGATAAAGCACAATTGTTAAGGATTTAAAAGAACATTTTCTTTTTAATTTTTTTTCACTGAATCCCAGCATACTGGTCCACAGTAACTCCATGAAGTGTTTCTGGGAAGGATTCAACTGAAAAGTAAGTAAAGAAAAAGGATTATCATGTGGGAATTAGGAAAATAAGAGAAATATTTGCTCAGAATTCTATCTTGAGAAAGAGACACTTGAGAATCTGTATAATCTAAATTAGGGTAGAAGTTAAGTGACAATACCTTTGAAACACTTCCATAGAAGGGCTGTATCTTGACACAGAAACCAATTTCTTAATTCATGTTAATTCCTTTTCCACCATATAGTAAGTCCTGGTCTAGCAAAAGAAAGGGGGGGGAGGGGGGAGGGAAAGAAAGCAAAAGAAAGAAACAGTGGATTCCTTGAAATTCCCTGAAGTAAGGGCCAAGAAATACAGGGAAAAACACTAGACTTGGCAGGTCTATAGTTTATCTATAACTCCAAAGGATGAAAAGCTGAATTGACCCTGTTGGCACACCGACCTGTTGTTCTACCAGTCTAGTTATTTCAGCCAGCCTTAACCCTTTCATTTCTCCCTTGTATCATGCTTCTGTTAGACGGTGTTATATACCTTTCTGGTAGGAGGCACAGATGAAGAAACAGAGAATCATCATTGCCTGGGGCTCACACTCTCTTGCTGCCACCTGTCCTCATTCCCCTCTTCCCTCTGCCACCTCCCTGCTGTCTCTGGCTTGTGTTTCAGCACATCCCTCACCGCAGACCAGGGACAGCTCTGCACTGGCACAATGCAGTTCCCCTCAGCTATTTTATATCAACAAGAGAAAGAAAAAAATCTCCTTGTCTGCTCCCCAACCATTGTCTGTCTCTTCGAAGTCCAATTTTCAATTTAAATCCAGCATGGCCCATTCTAGAGGTGAGGCTTTTTCACTTCTTGCAGCCTTGCTGCTCATCTTGCCTCCTGAGCACCCTGAGTGCTGGGATCGTCTCTGATCCTTTGCTTTCGTTTACAGTGACTGGGCTGCCCCAGTGTGCTGTGATTCAGTGTCCCCAGCGTTCCCACTGCTTCATTCATAGCGTTACTACAACTCCATGCGTATTTATCCAGACAAGAAACTTTTTAATCAAGGCCCTCATTATCTCCCATCTCTGTAACCTCCTCCTCCTTGAACCTGTGACATATCAGCCAGTTTGATCTATTTAAACACAAGCTCCCAACATCCTCTTCCCTATCCGCTGCTGTGGTCAGAGCCAAGCCACCTCCTGCCTTTCCTCCTTATTTGCTTCCTTCTAGTCTTTTATTTTCACATGTGAGGTTGTCACAGTTCTGCTGTAGCTGTCATCACTCTAACATTGTCTCTACAGCATGGCTCTGCTCTTTGCCAGTAATGCTGGCGTCCTCATGCCTTTATCTGCTGCTCCCGGGGGAGGCTTTATGCCCTCTTCCATGACGCTCTTGTCCACAGGATGCCCTGCCTCCCTCAGCTAAGTTGGTGATAGCAAACTTCGTTGCATCAACCATAACGAGTAAATAGTTTACAATGAGGTTAGCGTGGAATTGTTCACAGGTGATGCAGTTGGGGGCTTTTGTTTTTCAGGGAGGTGCATCAGTCTGGGTTTGGGATTGTGCCTTTCCCCTTCCTCTCGCCAGCTGTCAGTCTGCACAGCCTGCCTACAGTGGGATTCCTGATTGCTTCTGCATTGTAAATTTTCTGTAGCGCCAGAAAGGTAACAGCTATCAAAACGATGGCAATTTTGTTTTCTAAGCACGGCAATCCAGATGTTAACAATGGTATAGTACAGCTAAGAACTGCTATTCTCTCTCCAAGTCATGTTGTTATGCAATGGAAACGCTCCACGATACATGATAAAGACTGAAACCGCTGCAGTACTTGGGTGCAAACCCAGGAGTCAAACAAGGAATAGCCATCTTGTCTATTCCCTTGTTTTTATTGGTCTTGGTGAGACCTGCAGCTTTACAGTCATGGGAATTTTATATTTAAGTTTGGGTATTTAGAAGCATTCTGGAACTGTATAAAAAGGCCCTTTCTCTAACATCGGCATCAGGCTTGTTATAATGTGAATGGCATCATTACAGTTCTCTCATTAACATCATAATGGCTCTGGAGGAATAGGGAGTGAAAACCCCAGCAAATGGAGTAGCGTAGCAATGTATAGTAGTCTTACTGTGTGAAACTGAATACGGAAAAAGTTCGACATTTTAACCTTCAGGTTGCTGTAGATGCCTCGGGGTGTCCTCCCACTGCATGCATTTGGCTGACAAAATGGAAAAATTGTGGTAGCCTAAGGATGGAGGGCTGGGTTCAATAAAATACTCTGCCTGGCTTCCATGCCACTGAAACCCACACAAGGCTCCCAAATGGATTTTTCAAAATTGAATCCAGCCCTAAGTGTCAACCTTTTGCTGTAATTTTGTATAGTAAATGTATTGTATGCTAAAATGTACATCTTTCATCCTTTATTTCCAGAGGGGCTAATGGAAATGTAACAATGTATGTGCTGTTCTGCAAAGTCTCATTGAAATGAAGGCGATTTTGGATGAAATCCCTCCATTGCATAAGATAATGTAATATAAATGGGTTGGGCTTACGGTTGGAGAACGATGAGATCTGGTTCTATTTCTGGCTCTGACACTGATTTGCTGTGTGACTTCTGGCATGATACTCAGGAGTCGATTTTGCCACCCTTAATGGGGAAAAGCAGTAGGCTGGCTCTTCAGGAGCAATGCCAGAGGTCTTTGTGGAGTTACGTCCAGCAGTGCTTTTTCAGTGAGCACCAGCTTACAGTTCTGCTGTGTCCAACTTTACCTTCAAGGAGACTGACTTTTCCCATGTGCTGAGTGCTTGCAGCTCTCTTCCCACTCATTTGCAGCAGCTGGAAATCAGCACTTCTGAACATCCAAGGGGAACAAATAGCATGCCCAGAGTCACGAGTCCTTTTAAAAGGCTGGTTCTCAGCTTCTGTGTGCTGAAGCAATTCCTCTGCTACAAAATGGGACCTATTTTGTAGCTGAGTGCCACCTGTAAAGCTTTGTAACACATGCAGAGATCTAAAAGCTTGGTTTGGGGCTTTCGTTTTCTGGTGGTTGTTTGGTTTTTTCTCCTAGGGAAGCTCCATTATTTATGGCTTGGTTTTATACAGTGCAGAAACATGCAGAATGTGCACAGACAGTAGCTGTTTATGAAAGTGAACTGGCCTGCCTCTATTCATTTTGCATGTTGTAAATAGCAGAAGCAGTTAATTTACTTTACTGGCTGTCCAGAGAACTTGGTTTTTCA
The DNA here is from genome assembly GCA_035583235.1 of Hafferia zeledoni. Classification (NCBI taxonomy): domain Eukaryota; kingdom Metazoa; phylum Chordata; class Aves; order Passeriformes; family Thamnophilidae; genus Hafferia; species Hafferia zeledoni. The sequence goes on along the minus strand of JAWWEV010000115.1, from coordinate 23,178,542 downwards.
AGATAAATTAGCAGCACTGTGCAGAAGGCATCCCAATGCTTCCTTCCTTCCTTCCTGTGTGTTTCTGTTTGAGCATAGCAAGACCTATTTGTGATGAAATATGGTAAGAAAAAGATGCACAGCTGAAATCTCTGATTCTCATTAAAAAAAAAAAAAATCCACAAGAGATGCTGAATACATTACAAGCAAAGAAAACCCGACTTTCCCAAAGCAGCAATGAGTTTCTTCCAACCTTTATTCTCTCAAGACAAACACTGAGTGTTGACACCATGCCAGGGTGAGGAGATTGATGTGTTCCTGTGAATGATTCCTCAGTGCAGATTAATGAGAAGAGTCCATTGGTGCTTTCTAATGATGGCATCATCTTTTCAGACACAAAATATATGACTTTTTAGCTGCTGCTTGGGCCACTTTTGTCCTGCCATTTAGGTCAGCAGACTGACACACTTGTTCTGACCACTCCTTCAGTGGTTTGGTACTCAGCTGGTAACAAAAGGTGTGGGGAATAAATAATATCTAGTGCCTGTCTGTGTCAAGAATAACTTCCAATGGGCCACTCCAGTGGCTTGCCATTCCCAGTGTTGCTTCTTGGCCCAGGAAAAGCAAGAAGGCATTAAGGGGCTACTGTAAGAAAATGACTGAGGGCTGTATACAGTGCTTTAGCAATAAACTGACTCTGAGGAAGGGGTTTAGGCAGCCGTCAGTCCGATTGCAGTGAGGTCTCGTGGCCTTTACTCGGGCGAACTGCTCGGGAACTCAGCTGACTGTCCCTTCACCTCCCGTTTTTGCCCCAGGGAGGAGGCAGGGCAGACCCATGCACGCATACATCCGAGACAGACAGTGCACGCTGGAAGCCGTTTCTTAATCGAGTAGCAGCCTTGTGCATTCTTCCAGGATTTAAGAAAACAACTGGCAGATGTGAAGGATTTATTTTTCCTCCCTCTTCTGCTGCGGTTTATTTTTTCCTCTTGTTCGAGAGCGCTCAGCTGCTAACACAAACAATTGCTGAAATTCCACCTGCCCACCTGCGGCCCCTCCTTCCTGCCGCCTATTCGGGCCCTCGTCTTCCTCCGGGAGGGCTGCGCCGAGCAGAAACTACATCCCGCTTTCTTAGAGAGAGGAGGAGGAAGGAGAGGGAGGAGCCGGGCCGTGTCTGGGCGCATTGTTCCGCGCTCCTCTGCCAAGAAGTAGGTGACTATGATGAACTCATCCCTCGCCCCTCGCAGAAAGTTTGCCGCCTTCCCCCCCTCCTCCCCTCCCCTCCCGCCCGCTGGCGCGGCAGGAGGCAGCTCGCAGCCCGGAGCTGGCCCCGGAGTCCCCGCTCCTGCTTAATATTCCGCCCGCTCCGCCGATGTTGTGCTTGGCTCCGGTGGGACCGCAACTCACGGCGTGAAACCGGAGCCAATTTTCTGTCTTAGTCTCGCAGTGTTTTGACTGGAGGCAGATCCAGTTCAGTCCGATCGGGGCTAGTGGAAACAACTACCTAAGTCTCCTCTGCCTGTGTCGTTTGAGAGGGAAGAAAGAAGAAAGGAACGCGATCCCGGACTGCTGGGCGCGCTCTCTCTCACACACACACACACACGCACCGCTGACACACGCACCCAGACAGGCAGACTCGCACCCCCGCCGGTGCCGAGCGCGCCGTGCCAGCACCGCCGGGAGCAAATGGGAAGCCAGTGAGCGGATCCGTGCCGGTGTGTGAGCACTGCCGGGGCGGCGGGGGAGCGGGAGCGGGGCCGGGGGCGGCTGGGGGGAACGCGCAGCAACTCCCGGGGCTGGGGACCCCGCGCCCTTTGTGGGAGAGGGCTCCGCTTTCCTTTTCCTGCCACTAGAAGGGGGAAAAGAAAATCTGTGTCTCTGTGAGATCGATATGCGTATGTTTTTAATATACGTGTACGCAGAGGTCTGGCTGCTGGGGGCGCGGGGGGCGGGACGCCGCGGGGCGGGGGGCAGGTGACGGGGCGGCGGGCGCTCACGGCGCTGCTTCGCTTCCAGGTGCCGGCGTCCGCGATGACCCTGGTGCTGCCCATGCAGCGGCTGGGCCGCCCCATCGCCTCCGAGGGAGCCGCTGACCTCGCCGCCTACCGCGCCCTCTGGGAGCCGCCCTGCTGCGGCCGCCCCGGCCCCGCCACCCCCCCGGCCGCGGCCCCCGGGCCCCCCGCCGCAGGTAGGCACCGCTCCGCTCCGCCGCGGGGCCAACGGGGCGGCCGCCGGGGGGACGAGGGTCTGTCCGCGGAGGGAGGCGCGGCGGCGGAGGGCGGGGAGGCTCCTGCGGGCGAGCGGGGCCGCAGGTGCGCGGGGTCCGCCGGGCGCCGTCGCACCGGCATCCGCGGAGCGATGGAGGTGCAAAGTTCTCCGGCAGCCGAGCGCCCTGCGGCGGCCCCGGCTCCCCGCGCTGCCCGTCACATCGGCCCCCGGGCGGCTGGCGGGCGGTGTGTTAGTCAGGAGAGGGTTTATTTCTGATCGCTGCGAATAGATGCGAAAATATGCGGCGGAGTTCTCCTGTAGCGCGAAGGGAAATGAAAAGTATTTTGTTTGGAGAACCTCCGGCAAACCGCATGTCATTTGTCATATCTGATTTATTACCCACAGGATCACATTACAGGGGAATTTCAAATCCTGTAACAACATCCAAGATCACATACTTTAAAAGGAAATATGTGGAAGAAGAGGATTTTCATCCACCACTCAGCAGCTGTACACATAAAGTATGTTTTCTAAGAGTCATTATTTTTACTCTGAGTTTCAGATGCTTGGTAGCACTCAATTGACCCATTTCCAGAAGGCTGAAATACTCTGCTGAAATTAGGAGAACGATCCAGCTGTTTGTTCAGAAACAATAGTTGTCACTTCTTCACATTTATTGTTGTATTGTCATCGAATTGCTTAAGAAGCAAAGGCATTTCTTCATTTATAACAACTGTAAATGGAAATGCTAAGAAAAACTTTTTTTTTTCAGACTGTTTTGTTCTTAGCTAGTTTATGTCATGCTTTCAGAAACAGGTCTGGAACAGCAGAAAGGAAGAACATACGTAAAAGATTCCCCACTCATTCAAAACTTTTCTTCCGGGGGAGAAAATAGAGGTTCCATGTAACCCACACAGGTTACAGATCCTCTAGAAATGCAAAGTGACTTGGAAAGCGAGTGCAAGATCCTTCAGTATTTAATCCTGTTTATTGAAAAGCTAATAACTTGAACAGATTAGTAAATGAAAGAATATTTTTTTTAATGAAAGTTTTCAAGGGAGGGATTAAAACAAATGTTTCCCAGGCTAATGAATACATAAATTGAGATCTAACTTTTTTGTGAGAGATTTTATGCTCCTCTTCATTAAGGGCTCAGTTCTTTATGGAACTGAACACCTGGGGTGAAGTGCTTTAGGATAGCTCATGCCTTGAGACACCATCCTGACCTTGTTGAATTGTCCCTGGGCCATGTGGCCCAGTGCTACCCACATTCTGTTGGTGATAGAGGAGGAATTTCTGCAGAGAAGTGAGCAGTAGTGCTGAGTTCGGTTCTCAAAGACCTTAGAGTATCTGAAGGCTACAAATAGGATTGTGTCTGGCAACAGGCAGCTGGTCTGGGAAGGTGAAAAACTGCCCCACTGTTAATTTCAGAAGGTGTCCAATCTGCTGCCAGAGCTGTGAATACACAGCAGCAAGGGTGTTGAAAAATGACCTCTGGTTCATGAGCAGGTCTCACACATGTCACATCACTCTCCAATTTCAGACAGTTTTGGTTTTTTTACTAGATTATTGGATTTTGTATCAGTGATTAATTTCCTTGCAAAGAGGAGGAGGAACAGTTTCTTACCCTTTTCTCACAGCAACAAAAAGCAGTTGTAAGAGGTATTGGTAAGCTCAACCCAGCCATGGTTTTGTGCTGTTGTAGAGGTGTATCACGTCAGAAACCCTGTGACACCAATTTCTTTTGTTTGGCCCAAATACATGTTCTCCTTTGCAGCACGAGGCTCTGGTGGAGGGAGGTTTCTTTGAATTTCTTACACATTTATACCTCCTCTGTCCAGTAAAGAGTTATGTGCTGAGATTACTTGTCCCATAGAGGGTATGATTGTAGGGCCCAGAGCCGCTCTCCAGAGGGCTGCAGGCAAACGTGTTGTAGGAAGCCTTTGACAGCTTGTTCCTACTGGTGTCCCTTCAGGACGTATCTCCAGGAGAATCTTAGTTCAAGGCTTACTGGTTTGCTCCAGGCTTTTATGGCTTCACTGACTGTTGCTGCAGCAGGTATAAAGGATGCAAATTAACCTATAGGCTTAATATAATTTAAAATGAGTCATTTATTACAGAAAACTACTCTCTCTTACAAAGAGCTTCAGCTGTGAACTTGCATGAAATTACGACCAAGTTTTATTTTTATGAGGCACTGTGCTACTTCTAAGCCCCGCAGACATGGCCAGGCTGTGGAAAGAGCCAGAGGGCTGAGGAGAGCTGAATGGATGTGAAAAGCAGCTGTGCTTTAAGCTCTTTTAGTCCTCATAGCTACAACTTCCACTCTGCAAAAAATGCTGTAACCATGTGGGAAAGGGAAGAATGATCAAGCCACAGATGGGGGGGATTTAGAGCAGTCTCTCTTTGTGCTGTGCTGTTCTCCTCCTACACAAACCAAATTCTTACTAAAAATGAAAATTAGTTATTAGTGCTTACAGTAGCATGCATTGCCCCCTCTCTTATTTTGATTCCCAGGGTAGTGATTACAACGCAGAATCCGGGGCCTCCCGGGGGCAGTAACCTGCTCATGCTGCCAGTGCTGAGAAGGGGAGTCCTGGAAGGACCATGGAAGGGAGAACTAATCTGTGGGCGTTGAGCCAGGATTTCTGCAAATTCCTATCCTCTCTTCGTTTCCTGACCTTGTCCCTGCCTGTCTGTGTTCCCATCGGTGCTGTAGAGCACAGGGTGCAGTGTGCAGGCCAACAGCTGCTCTCCAGATGCTGTGATGCTTTGAGATGGGTTTCACCCTGCCTCCCTCCTTGCATGCACTTTGTACACAAGAGCAGTGTAAAAAAGCCTGGCAAATGGAGACCTCCTGGCTGGAGGGCCTCTTCCACTGGCAGCGGATGAAATGCTCCAACACTTGCTGTGTGAGGCAGTGGCTGCTGGCTGTGTCTCGCAAACCTTGATGCTGCAGGAGGGACCCTCACTTGGCTTCAGAGCTGTGTAGAAGCCCCACAGGCAATGATGGAATTGGGTCCATTTGCAACAAAAAGCCCCCAGACATAACGAGCAAAACTGCACAACAATTTTATGTTCTAACCCCAAATGTAATTGAAGAGCCAGATGTGTGTATCTGGGTTTTACTCTCCCACCCTGGATTTGTGCCCTGCAATTGCCTTTGTGGTGTAATGTTCAGCTACTTACTAAACCTGAATGACTGCTGTGGCCAAGAAAAATCAGGTCCCCAGCCTCATGGGTGTGCAAAATGAAAAGCCAGCTCTAGGTGTCTCAGAAAGAGAATAGTAAAGTAGTGACAAAGAGGGAATACTTTGCTTCATTGTCTTTCTCCTTGCCTGGAACAAAACCGATTGCCTTCAGTTCCATATCTTGTGTCTTTTGCATTTTCAGACAATCTCCGTGTTTGAGGAGCGGGCCCATATTCTTTACATGTCTTTGGAAAAGCTGAAGTTCATTGATGATCCTGAAGTCTACCTGCGAAGATCTGTCCTCATCAACAATCTGATGAAGAGAATTCACGGAGAGATCATCATGCAGAACAACTGGTGCTTCTCTGCCTGCTCCTTCAGTGGCACCTCTCCACAAGAGTGGTTTGTGCCTCAGGACTGTCCTTACAGAAAACGCCTTCGGATGGCAAAGGAGGAGTATGAGAAGCTCCACATGTGCTGCTTCTATCAAGAATGTGGCAGTCACTATTTAAATCTACCCTACTCTGTTAATGCTAGTACAGAAAATACTTCCTCCTCTTCCTCCTCCTCCTCTCCCTCCTCCTCCCCCCCTATTTCTTTGCCAAGCTGTTCCCAGCAGGTGGATTATGACGTTGGCAGTGCACCTTCTTACAGAAGTGATGACCAGATACCTGCTAATGAAATATTCATCACTAATGGCAGGTCTCACAGTAATCAGGAAAAGGCAAAATTTAATGACGAGAAAGGAGGTAATGAACCTGAGCAAGAGAGCGTTCCGCTAAACTGTGAACCTGTAAGAGGCACCCATGCTCTCGAATGTAGAGGCAAATTTTATGAGTATTTTGAGACTGGATGTAATGACAAGAGCAACATAAGTGAATCTTGGAAAAAATCCTTAAGGAAAAAGGAATCTTTACCAAGTAATAAAATGTGCTGCAACAAAGGAAGTAAAATATGAGGCATCTTTCTTGCTCTGTTGAAGCATGCACAGCACGTTCTTTATCTATCAAATTTTTATTTTGAATGGATTTTTTATAGTTTTCTACAAATGGTACAACCATGCCACAAACATGACATGTAGTTCTAAATGACTGGAGAGCAGATTGCGTAAAGTGTCTCTGTGATCTGCATCAGTGGGCTATTTATAAAGATGGTGACTTCATAAAGGATGCAGTTGCGTTACTGCTGAGCGCTGTAGTCTGTACAGCTATGGTGTAGCTCTCGTTACTGAAAATGCCAATCAGCCAGATGGGGAAAACATATCGTTTTATATATCCCCGCCCCCAAGAAGTCTGCCATTAATTAAGAAGAACCTCCATTATGTTTACCAAGGAATTAGAAGTCTGGTAAACAAATTGATGCTACCAGCAAGGATGATATGCTCCTTGTAACTCAGTGTTCATTCTGACAAAGGACTGTCTTCGTGGACTGGGAACAAACCATCATTTTTTGTACTGATACTCTTGAATTCCTGGATTCAGCATCTTGTTCAACTGACGAAATAGGACATAGTGTAAAGAAATAACCTGTTTATGGGATCTTAATCAGAATCAAACATGCAGCGCAAATACTTGCATGTTTTCACTTTGGCTGTAATAACTAATGAGGCTTGTTATACAGGGCAGGTTTTTTTTTGGTGCCTTACTTTTTGTCTTAATTTTTGCCAGCGTGAAAATTAAGTATGAATCGGTGATACAGCAGGGATTTAACCTAAACAGAGATTAAAAATAAACCCCACAGGGTGGATCAATATTATTAGAAACCTTTAACCTTTGAAGTACTGAGTTCAACTTCCTATTCAAACATCTCTGTTCTTCCTTTTTGATGCTCAATTGCTTTTTGATTTGCCATCCTTAGGAAGGGATTTAAGAAACAATAGAGAGATGTCTCTTGTAAACAAGCATTCGATGCTTGAGTGTTTCTATGGCAACTGTCTGTTGCTGGGGCTCTTTTTTTTCCTTCTTCGTATAATGAAGTTCATGAACCAGTGGCATGTTTTATACTTTATTCTGTTTTGCATAATTTCTCTCTTTTAGATTGCAAAAGCATGCGGGAGTTTTCTATGACTTTTGCCGTTGATTTAAAAAAAAAGACAAGAAAAGAAGGCAAGAAGCACAATGTTAATTAATAATGTGATGATAAACACGGTTTTATCTGTATGAATGTAAGGGATTTAATTTTATAAAGGAAAATTTTGGAGAAATGAGCTGAGATTTCAGTGGCTGAGTATAACATTTAGTCATCCCTAGGTGGACAGTTTGCAAAAGTGTGCTGTTTAAAATGCCCAGAAGACATTAGTTGGGATTGGACTGAGAGTGAATCTTAGATCCACCAAATTAATTAGTTCCCACAGTCCCTATAACAACTGGCAGGATGTGCTCAGCAAAATAGCCACACCAAGCCACAGCTGACTCATAAATAGCTGCCTGTTCCCACAGCATCATGCACTCAAGTGACATGTCCGCTTGCTTCTTGTCCAAAGGGTGCAAACTGTCTCTGTGCTGGGGGAACAGCCAGCTCAGCACAGGACATGAGGGTCCCTGGGGGACACTGCCCTGGGCTGCCCCAGGCTTGGCACTGGAGTTAGCCAGGTCTCTGGGTCTGAGACCTCCTGCTCTGGGTTTCATGGGTTCAGCCCGAGTCCTGGGCCATGGTTATTCTGGGAAGTGTGTGCACCCCACAGCCACAGTTGCAAACTGCATGGTCTTTTGTCAGAGCCAAAGTGACCACAAAGAGAGCAGGATGTAAATCAGTGATAACCTTTATGAGGTCAGGTGAGTTTAAACTGGTAAGTTTGTAAAGGTTATCATTGTGAAGAGTGACAAATAAAGGAAGTCAAAGTCCCACCTGATTTCTCCAAGACAGAAGCTTTTTTTATTAATAATAATAATATTAAATATAGATCTCATTCATACAGTGTATGAGTAGGATCATCACTTAGACATTTGTCCACAAGGACCAATTTTTTAAAAAACCTGATTTTTCTTGTGTTATACCCAGATAGTCTAGTAATGTCTGCTCTTTTCCAATATTTGATAAACGCTTGATGTTTTAAGCTTAAATACTAGATGCTTGTATACTAATGTGTTGTTGTAGTAAAGTGAAATTTCCTTGGTATATATTTATTAAAATGACCAAAATTCATTTTAATTTTACATCTCCAATGGCTTCTGGGTCATTTCCCCCATGTTCACCTCCCTCACTCAAGAAAATGCTGTTTCATCAAACTGCTCCCTGCTTAAGAGGTTAGACAGCAGTTGACTGCCCCTAAGCCTGGGTCTGTGACAGAGCTCAGCCTTCTTGGGATTTTAGGAGCCTTTAAGACAGTCTGAAGGTGCACTGAGAAGCAACAGATTGTCTGCAGACTTGCACATACAGCCAAGGAAAACACCTGGCCAAATGCTGCCCAAACCACAAATCACCTAACACTTTGGGGGAGGCTGAAAGCTTTCTGACCCTAAGGGGCTCCTTGGTCTTCAAGAACAAGCCTGCACACATAACCTATGGCAGAGGTTTCTCAGTTGAATTTCACAAGCTAAAGTGCTGGATCAGCAGAACTCTAGTCTATTCTGGTCTCTCTAATGACTTCTTTAGTTCCAGGGACACTTAGAAATTAATCCATTACAGCGCTGGGCAGTCTTATTGTTATCAGGGCCTGTAAGGAATAAAATGTCATCTAACAAAAGTTGGCGTATGGATAAGTGGTCTTTCTCTGGACCTTGCCTCATAAAATAATAGCAAATACTGAAAGTGGATGTGTTGGACTCAGGAGTCCAATGAGTTATCCTGTTAGCCTCAGAAGAGACAGAGGTATTTCATGTTAGAAAAGGGAGTTGGAAACACCCTTGTCCAATTGCCAGAAATGCAATAGACCTTGATAGGATTTCCAGCCTGGGCTAGGGTGAATGGATTTCCTGGTTTAAATTTGGTTTGATTTATGGCATGTGAAGACTGTAAACTTGATAGGCCTTTTCCCCACTGCACACTCCAGTACTAAGGACATTTTGTGAGTATCACAAATTTTCAAGACACAGGTCTTTTACAAGATTGTACTAATGCCTTTCATCTGTATGTCCCACACATAACTGCTAGATGAATGTTCCTGAACTTGATCCTGGCCAACCTGTCAGGAAGAACTGGACAGAAGAGCTGCTCTTTAGGGAGGTTGCTTTACTCTCTATCATAAGACACTTTGGTCCTAGAGTGTAGGACTATAAAATACTGTGCCTTTCATGACATGGCAAACGGCAACAGAAAAAGATGTTTCTGTTGTCACATCTATTTTACTTCACTAGGAACAGAAGTGTTATTTTATCTTCACGATCCAGGTACTACATTTCTCTTGGAAATGCACAGTTCATTTCAGTTGAAAAAATTGCGTTCCTTTTTCAAAGGATGTGGCATAATATCATGGCGCTTCATATGTACTTACTATTTTTGGTAAAATTTTACTATTTTTACTGTATTAGCTAATCTGTTGAAACAGCTTAACATGGTTACTTAAGCATCCCCAGCACTCAGACAGCCCCAGCTGGCACCGATGTGCAGTGCCAGCATAGCAGCTGGTTCCAGAGAGAAAACAGACGCAGGCTGAGCTGCAGAAATGAAGTGCTTCTTTCAGTCCTGAGGGTGTTACACCCCAAAGCAAAGTTGTGGTAGAGACTTTTTTTCACATTTCATCTTCCTGTGCTCCCTCCTTTTACATCCCTCATTTACCATCTGTCCTTTCACTGATGACCATGACATGCTGCCAGGATGGTTTGGTGCGTGTCACCTCCCTTTGGGTTTGTGCAGGAGAAGCAGGGAGTTGGTTCAGAGCTACAGTGTGAACTAAAGGGGAATTTAAACAAACTAATCAAGGCGCAGTGTGTCTCAACTGCTCCATGGCCCCTCTGGAGGCTCATGCCAGTTGTGATACATGCCACACCCACCCAAATGGCTTTTCCAGCTGCTGGTAGCTCAGATTGCTGCTGTGGTAGTGATCTGGTGATTTGAGGGCTCTGGCTGAAGCAGAGATGTGAGGGTGATTTCTAGTCTGCATTTGACTTGTGTCCTTTCATTGCCTTCTTGAGCTAAAGGTGTAGCCAGAGGTGTAGCAAATGCAATTGCTGCTTATTCGTGCCGGGAACCTTGATAAAAGAAGTTTCTTGGGTTTTATTAAAAAAAAAAAAAAGCCACTCAGTCACATCAGACAAAGGTTTAAACTGCTGTGGGGTGTAGGATTTCATCTGGTGTTTTACTCAGTGAATGCAACTCTGGTGTGGAAGCCTCCCAAAGGGACCTGACCTTTATCATTGTCCATCCCTTGCTTTGCAACTTCGAAGAAAGGGGCTGCCCTTGCTTTCTGGAGGTCACCATTTGGGCTCCTCAGTACTGGTATGAGTTTTTCCACAGCTGAACGAAGCACCCCAGAGGCTTTTCCTGGCAAGGTGCACACAGCCTGCTAAACGATCGTAGCCAGGAAAGCGTTGCAAAGGATCCTGCTGGAAATGTTAGGAGATGCAAATCTTCCACAAGGCATCCCATGTAACAGCCAAGCCGCTCCGTCACGACTACTTGGAATACACAGCGATTTCCTGTGTTTTTTCAGTCTCACTTAAACTTCTCTGACAGATGGGGAAAGATGACTAAACCAAGGGAGTTTACAAAAGTTCGTCTTGTGGTGTTTGCAAACTGTTTCTGTGAGGTCCATTTTCTCTAATGTAAACACAGCCGTGGCCGGGTGCCGAGTGCCTTCCCAGCAGTTAATCCTGCTCAGTTTAAGGCTGCTAATATGAAGTGTACCCACCCAGCCAGGTCTGTGCTGGGGGGCTGAACGTCAACAAGCCCCGGGCTGAGGTGTGATAGGTGAGACCTTCACTCTCTAGGGTCTACACAGAGAGTATGAAGCAAAGACCAGACCAAATTTACTCTGCCAGGACAGAGACTTTCCAAGAGGCCTCGGGTCAGGTGTAGAAGGTTAGATTAAACTCCAGAGGAGTAATCATGTGAAAGCAGTTGCCTTTGGGGCTGTAGTTGGCTTGTTGCTCTTGCCAGTATTTAAGTTACAGCAAGGAAGAGGAGGTACCTTCGGGAAGATGAGGTTTCAGTCCCTTAGAAAAGTGGTGCAGAGTGCAAGGTATGCAAAGCTTTTTCATCAGGTCCAGGTAGGCAAGTATATTAACTTCTTATAATCTCTGTGCTCAAGTTCTCCCTCTGAGGAGTGTGAGGAGAAGCCATAAATGGGTAGTCTGTGTACACTCAAGTATGCACGATGAACAGAAAACTCAAACGCCAACATAAAACCCAAAGCAGGGAGGCACTGAATTTGAAAAGTAGCTTGTAATGGCTAGTAATTCCTCTCAATTAATACAGCATCATTCTCCAATTTACTGGAGAGGGCATCTAATCTGTCATACTGGGACTGTAGAAAGGAGATTAAATGGTCTGTCTGCTCAAGGTCAGTCCATTTATGGCTACCTCCTGTAGTGGTGCTTTCCCTGTGGAATATCTCACCAGGCTCATCCTTCTTTATGATAGTCTGTGTCTGCCTTCTGAAATGACTAAGGGCTCTGGCTGTTGCAGAGGAGGATTACAAGGAGGCAGCAGTTGGTGGCCATGTCTCCTCCATGAGATACTGGCCTGTAGCTGTCACAGCTGCAAGGCTCCAGCAAGTTCAGAGGGACCCCACAACATCCCTTCTACCATCCCCTCGCTGCCTTATATTCCTAATACAGCACATTCACTTGTGAACTATGGGGTCAGTGCTCTCTAGCAGTTTTCTGACTACTATTTGAGAGACTTTTTGCAGCTGGGTGATGGGCAATGAGAGCCTCAGCTGTCATGAGATGATGCTGTGCCATTGATTTTTGGAGAAGTTGTGCTTGGTCCTGTAAGTCCCATAAGCTGACCACCCACACCTTTGGTTATTGTTCATTTTGTCTTTTCCCTTTACCTCATTTTGTTAATCAGAACAAGTTTCAAATGACATTCCATCTCTTCCACCCCATAGTATGTGGGACTGGCTGCTCTGTGTTTACCCCTTTAGTCAGGAAAAGCCTCTGCCAGTGGGAGTTCAAGTTGAGCAGCAGGTTGTTTTCAAATTCAGGTTGTATTCTCTAATTCCAAAATAGTTTCTGCCTCTTGTACATGGAAAATCTGTGCTCTATTCTCTCATCAACCCTAAACCCCCTTGTAATTGTTTTTCCTCTGTACTTTGGTCTGTGAGTAGGCCTTATGAACCAGTCCCATCCTCTTAGCCATATGTCTGTCATGAAGCCATTTATTCCTTTGGATAAAGTAGTGTGGTTTTGGCTAAAAATGCAGTTGCCCTTTATCTTGCAAACCATCAGACAGTGCACATAAATCTAAGTGTTGCTATCTTCTAAGTGTAATGTACTTTCAACATTGTTTTCCTCAACCTTATCCTCTGTGAGTCTCAATAAGTATGGCCAAGACCACCTGCATTTTCCAATTTCTGTTAATATTGTAATTATCATCTTGAAAATAAAGTTGGACTAATTTTTAAATCTTGAGCAGCCTACATTTTACCTGTGGAGGATGGATATGTAATATTCTTTCTTTGACCCCTTCCTTTGTGTAGCAGATTGGTTTCTGGCTTATCAGCAGACTAACTAGCACAGTGACAAATCTCATTTTTTGTTTGCTGTGAGAAGTAAGATGCATGGTGTTAATGCAATCCTGTACCTTCATTGAAGAATCACTCCACTACTGAAACTTTAAAATAACCTGTATAGTTATTGCAATCATGAAGAAAGTCTTAAAATACGAATAGGGTAAGCTACTGTCAGATCATTTTCATTATTCTGCATGCAGGCTGAGATGAAGATTTTCATGGTATGAATTTATCCACCCATTGAAACTGCCCATTTGCTAATTCTGAGGCTTAAAGATGACAGTGTAATGTCACCTTTTGTGGTCTTTCACTATTGACCATTATAAATAAGGCATTCAGCTAACAAGTTGGCCCCTCTCCCCAGTGGTCTTCTGAGCCTCTCAGGCTGCTGGTGCCCCCTAGCAGCATCTTTCCAGCTACCAAAGGTCCTTTTCCCCCTATTGAATATTTCCATGTGCTATCAATATTTCTAGGCTCTAGAAACACAGGGACAAGGCAAATTGTCTTGTAATTGAATATCATATAAATAATGGAAACAAAACCAGACTGATAATTTTAATCTTTTAATTGTGAATATAGGAATACTTTTTGAAAATTATTATTATTTGGGAACTTAATTTAAATAATGCTACCCCAGCATTTTTTGGCTGTCATGAATCTGACACCTATGCACTAAAAATCCTTCATGATCACACAGCACTACCCTGGTGGATGCCAAAATCAGAACCTCAGCAGAGCCTCTGAGGTTTGTCTGGGTATTTTCCCACACTGCCTCATTTTTCCCCTTCTGAGAAGTGCTGAGAAGATGCATGTGGAGGGGGAGGATACTCGAGAGAAAAACGTAAATCATGGCAACCTGACTGTCAAGAGGGTATCACTTTTTTTGCTCATGTTCCCAGTGACAGTGGAGCTGCAATATTAAACCGTTTCTTTTTACCTCTTGGCTTGGTTTCCAGGTGTCGAAAGAGTCACAGCCCCAGTCCCTTGAGCACAGAGGGAAGGGACCTTGCAACAGAAAGCCAGCCTGGAGGTTTTGTTCCCCTTTAATAGGTCGGGCTGGCTCTCGTTGCAGGAGCAGCTGGAAAGAAATAATTAGCATAACAAAGAGCTGTAATATGGTATTGCATTGTGCATGTGGAGCCTTCAGATACCTTCACACGTTCGTTTGCATGTTACATAAATCTGAATTCCAGGTAGGACTGGAAAAAAACAAAATAAAAAGAAAATAAAGAGATCCCCCAACGGTTAAAGTGAAAACAATTTGAATACACCAACTGCAAGTATAGAACGCCTGAATGTTTTGGGTGTAGCCATGCTGTAAGTGCTGTCATCTAAAACCCAGTGCCTGTCGGTGTGGCTGTTCGGAATTCGTGGTCAAGGAGAGCAATGCTCCCTGGTGGGGATGGAAGGTGCTCAGGATGCAGGGTGAGTTCCTCCTAATGTACAGGGACTGATGGACTGGGGTGCCTGGGACACGTGGGCTTGGGCGATTACCCAAGCTCCCCACCAGCTGCTTTCTGCCCCGCCCAGCCCAGGGGTGGTGGGTTACCAAGGAGAAGGCTGTGGGTGCAAGCACTTCGTGTTTTGCTCTGTTTTCATCCTTAACAAACGGCAAAGCCGTGTTGAGGGAGCATTGGCGATGTGAGTGGTTTTAACAAGAGGTTACAAAGCCTGCAGAAAACTCCTCCAGCAGCCCAGGTACCTCCCCTGGGTGCCCTCCTCTCCTGCCTTGCTCACGGCAAAGCTGTCCCATGTGTCTGTCCCTGCCCCGTGTCAGAGGCTGGATGGAGCCTGCTATAGCTTGTGGCATTGCAAAACCTGTGGTCCCTTCCCTGGCTGGTGTGAAATAAGCTTACACACACTATGCCCTCCTAGCTGCCCACTCACTGCAGTGTACCTCTCTCCTCCCTTTTCCCCCACCTTTTGTCTGGTTTTTTTTTTCTTTCTGAGTAAAATTACCCATCCTGGGAGCTAGAAGAAATGCAGAGAATGGGCTATAAGGAGCAAAAATATCCCAGGGAAGGTTTTTCAAAGCCGATCCTCCCCTGGGTCCAATGTCTGTCAGACGTGCTTGCAGCACGCAGCTGCATCATCCTGTCAGAAAGAGGGATTTAAAATCTAACCTGCATATGCAACTCTTTCTCTTGCTCCTTTGGATTGAGAGTCCCTGGCAGGGCAGGAGAGTAAATCCCAGCTTAGAAGGGTGGCTCTGTCAGCCCTGCAGGGAGCTGTAAGCTCTGTCATCCGTGGTGGTGACTTCTGCAAAACCTGAATATCTTCACCCAGATATTGTGATTTGGCACAACCTCATCAAGTGAGATGCATTGAGCAAAGTGCATGGAGGATCCTAGGGCTCCATCCTGGTTATGCATGAGATAGGGAGGCTGCTGGTGCGTTTAACAGTGGTAACTTGAGGGAAGAGCCGGAGGCAGGTTTTGAGGAAGGACAAAACCAAGGCCTTGTGATAGCACTTTATGGTTCTTAAATGGTTGTGGTAGCTTTAGGAAAGCCATAACTTTCAGTAACTAAAAACACAGCATTCTTTAGGCTTTATGCTTCTGATAGTTATAATAAAATTTATCAGACTAACAAATTTGTCAAAACTAATGAGACTTTTATATTTAAAACACATTGACATTGTGTTGTGCTTTTCTTCACAAGTAATGTCTAAAATAAGAGTTGTAGTTGAAAGAGATTAGTGAGGAAAAATTACACAGATCTATTCTTTTGTTTACTTTGTGCAGCTGACAGCCCTGAACACAGTCAGGTTCTCCTCTTTGCCTGTACAGTCTGTCAGTCAGTTTTCTGACATTTGTTTGAGCCTTTCACATAGCAGCAGAGAAGACAGAACTGGTTTTTATAAGGAAAATATGTCTGTGGAAACACAACGGGTGCCGATGGATTCAGCATAGGGAGTGTCATTGGGTGCTGGTTTACATTCATCCATTTGAAGAAAAAAAATCAACAGACTGGTGGATTTTGGTTGTTTTTTATTATTTTTTTTTAACAGCAGAGAATGCTTCTTTGCAGCCCAAGAGCATAAAACACCACACACAAGTACTGATGAAATTTTAAAAAGCTAGTTGAAAAAGCAAGAATCTCAGCTAAGCTACTGGTAGGTTTGAGAGAATGGGGCAATGTCAGCCCGTGGGGCTTTAGTCTGATCTTTATAGTGCCCAGCCACAGACCCGGGGACAGTCTTCTTTGCCCATAATAAATAGTGTGTCCCATTTGTGAAAAATCTCTTTTCTGGGATCTGCAATAAACTCTGAGTCTTGTAGAGGCACTGTCATGCCTGTTTTCTCAACCTCTCTATCACTTCAGCAACTGGGTTGTTGCTTTCTATAACACCCATATAGCTTCATTAGCCACATCCATCTACAGTGTCCATTTCCTATGGCTAACACTGGAAAAACAGGCTCTATGACTTCTTTCATCCTAAGATGAAACTCTTTCATAAGAATTGTGGTCAATTTAAGCAAAGCATGTCCGAGTGAGCAGAGGATGGGCATGTAATTGCTCTGGTACTCCTCCACTGGTATCAGTAACCTGGCACAGGGGCAGACCCTCTGGGCAAGGCTTGTCAAAGGAGTTCTGCTGAGCCACATACCATACCAGGACACCCACGAAGTTGTTATTTCCTCCTCCTCCTCACAGCGATGAACTGAAGAAACAGAAATCAAGCAGGACTGAAAAGTTTTTGAGGTCAGTGAGAGCAGTTGGCTGCAGCACTTTAAACCCTTGATGCTTGCCAGACCCACTGTACTTCCTTCAGGCCAATACTGCAGAGGTCTGTAAGACATGAAAAAACCTTTCTTGAGAAATGCAAAAAGATTAGAAAGACCAGAGAGTTCTGTGTTTGGACTTCTGGTAGATACATCTGTATGCAGCTTCTCACACCTTCAAGGACTGGCAAATATTTAAAACTGTTTGGTGACAAGCAACTTGTACATTATGAAGGACTTCCATGCCAGCCCTGCACGTGGCTAAGTGGTCTTTTCTGACTGTCCCTTTGTTCTTGTATTTGCCCTGGGATCTGACTTACCTGGGACATGCAGATTCTGCTTGAAAGTTCTACTCATGTTTTAGTGAGACTTACTGTGGAAGAAACAGATGCCTTATGGCTCTCATATGGTTGGAGAAGAGCTGCAGACTTGCTAAGGCTCCCAGAAGTGCAGCATCCGAAGGTGGCTGCTCTGACAGGATGATGCATCTTTGGCACAGTCCTCTGCTGCAGGTGACCCTATGGGTCAGCCCGTCTGCACCTGTTCTGCTCCTCCTAAAGTCTCTCTGGTGCTCAGATGCTGTTAAGGGACATCTCCTGTGCTTTTGAACATGAGAAACTGGAGGTGATTTGTGGCATCTGAACTACAGTCTTAAAGCTTTTTCTCTTTTTGCTTTGCATCAACACTGCTTTGACTCAAATTCTTTCAGACTCCACATCGTTGGACAAGAACTGCTGCCAGACCCTCTGCTTTGAAGCAGAAGAGAAACACCTCCAAAATTCCCCAACGCAGTGCCAGAATATGGAGGAAGTCTGCCATGGTGCATGCCCTGATTCTGCTTCGGGGGAATCACTTAGAGCTGTTCCTGTTTTGACAGAGCTCATTTACCTCTCCCTGACTGCTGTAATCTCTTAAGAGTGCAATTCAGGTTGTTAATGAGAGTACCTTCATAAAGAATTTCCATATGCAAATTCCCAGTCTGAACTTTACTACAACAAAGTCTGTGTTGTTGGAATATATTTCTCTGCACCCACAATCATCGTTTTTTATTCTCTTTGCATCATACCCTCCACTACCTGCTCCAAGCTGCTTTCCGCAAGTTGGAAGTTGTGAGCGTGAGTCTAATTTCACCCTTCAGTAAGCAGGGAATTCAGAAAATTTAGAAGTGGTGGGATCAACACCAGGCATTCGCATTTGCGATGGCTCTCAGAGTTAGAGCTGGGTGTGAAGCTGCTACACTGTCATTTTCTCTGAATGGGAATCTGAAACCTCTCCGAAGCCGCCTGCCCGCAGGCAGCAGTAGGCTCTGTTTGGTGTGCCGGGGGGAGGCTGGGCGTAGCTTGTCCCGGGACACGCACATGTGTGCACACATTCTCTGGGCTGTTTCCTGGAACCCTGGCCTTGTTCTGTCTTGTCTCTGGGCTCTTTAAAGCAAGGGTCATTAGGACTGTTCACTCTGGCATTTGTTCGTCCTACATCCTTCTCTGTATTAGACAATGTCTACCTTACAGTGTTTGATCCTGATCCAGCATAAAATATTCCATTAACGTGATTTGAAGAGAGGAACATATTTTTCCCGGCCTCGGTCTGTTGAAGTTAGTGGCAGCGTGCTGCTTTGTGCATTACAACGGAATCAAATTTCCTTTCATTGGCACCAGCTGCAGCACTTTATGCCTAAATCCAGGATGCAGAGTGAAAACCTAGAGATCCAAGTCAAGAGCAGGAGCTGACCTAAAGCCATCATGCAGCATCAGGTCTAGTCTGCTTCTGTCTCCTGCTGTACTGAGCTGTCAAAGACAATTATCTCGAGAAAACCTTTCTTGTGTCTTTACATCTCATTAATTGGTGGGTTCTGCTCTCTGTCATGCTGGCACCTCACAAAAAGTCAAAAGTGGGAGCAGGAAATTACTTGATGAGTCAAACAACAGAAAGTCAGTGTCATCTGATTGAAGAAAGACTAGGCTGGTTTAATGAAGGTTGGAGAGGGCACAGCATACATGGAAGTGTGCTATTTACTCTCTGATGATCTTGATTGTGGGAAATGAAACCTGAAAACCAGATGTGAGTTTATGAAGTGACATAAGGTTGGAAAACAGCAACACAAAGACACCAAGTGGGAAAGAGGACTATTCAAGATGGCTCTTGGCTATAGAATGGAACCAGGTGAAATTCTGTGTCAAGTAAATACCAGCAAGATCTGCTTAAGTGTGGAATAGCCTCAAGAAAGAAACTGGGAGAGCCTTTGCTTGAGCCACTCAAAACTAGCCTGAACAAGGTGCTGGGAGAGAGACACTATAGAGAACAACTCTTCTACTGCCACAGGGCTGCAATGATCTAATAGTTCTTGCCCATCTTTAATCTCTGTGATCCTACAGTTAATCATCACATATTCATTGTGAAATCTCTGCTCATACCACTTGTTAAGCCTCTAACCAGTGAGATTTTAACTTCTCTAGAAGAGGATAAACATAGGAGTATCAATCCAAAATTACACCCGCCAGTGGGCTTGGAGCCTTGATTTTGTAGGCAGAAATTTGGATCCAGGTCCAATATTTGTGTCTGTACAATGGACAGATGTAAGACACAACTTCTTAGTTTCTGCCTCATGCCACTGTAGAAGTTGCTGCCCAGAAATACAGATAGTGAATCAGAGATGGATTCTTTTCCAGAGTAATGACAGTGACTAGCAATTGCAAAGAGCCTTGGACCTTTGAATACAAGAGTTGTAACGGAGGGGTTTTTTCTTACACTATTTTTCCCTTGCATCTTCCCCCACCATTTCTTTACAATGCGAAGGGTGAGTCTTGGGTGCAATGAAGATAGGGGTTACCAGAAGAGAATCCAGACTATTTGGAGCTACAGGAAATGCTACCTCTGATTTCTTACCTGCAAAGCATTGAGGGGGCAGGGGCAGCGGTGATCCAGAAATTTGGTTTTGTCACTCTCAAAGATGATTACGGACCTATTAGCAACCCCCTGGTACTATGTAGGCTTTCACAGCAATTACTTCTGCAATTACCTTTACATCACCTTGCTGGTTGTAGACTTTTAGAATATCCCAGAAATAAGTTTGGGTTTTAGGCTCTTGGGTTCCAAGCAACGAACTGTCAGATGAGCTGTGGCCTGTAGCTCTTCCTCAGCTGTGGAGCAGGTGCAAAGGAAAGCAAATAGCACTGGTGTTCTCACTCTCAATCAAAGGCTCATTGCTGGATGTTGCCCATAAATTGAAGAACGTGGTGATGGCAAAAGGGCCACCAGCAGGGGACCGGTAGGACATAGTGACAGAAGAGAACTGTGCTGTAACTGGGTCATGAATCGAAACATATTTGTCTGACTTTCTCTGACTTCAGTCATGGACAAGTAACTTCTCATTAGAGTTTCCATTTCCCTCCTTTATTTTATCACCAGTTTCACACCATTGTTCCTCTGGTTTTCTTTAACCTTGTCTTCTTCTTGGTAGTGCATTTCTGTACAAATGGACTAGTCTTTATGCAGCCACAGTAGAAGAGATGCTTGCCCTGTTCTTAATTTCGCCAAAGCTTCCTAAACCTTTTTATCAATAATTCCCTTTTCCTTGTCACATTACCAAAGGGTCCTGACAAATGAATTGGGTAATTCTGACTCCCCTTGCAAACTTTGTATGCCACGTTTACTACATGTAGCACAGATAAAAGAAGCCAAGCTTCTGCATAAAATTTGATATTTTGTGCTTTTTGCAATGGGCATGACTTGGTTGAGGCATATACTAATTCCTTGATGATTTTTTCATCCAGATAATGAACATTAGTAACATGAGCAGTTCCTGGGTATGAATAGATGAGCTTCTCATGGGATTTTTCACTGTGTCAAGCATGGAAGCAGGTGAAGCTGGAGGAACTGGAAGGAAGCAGTTTTTTTCATAAAGGCTGTCATTCTGAGTTCAGATGGTCTTGTTTTCATGCAAAAACTTTGCAATCTGAAGCTTGCAAGTGGGTTTGGTATGTGGGTTCATTTTCTCCACAATGCTGATTTTTGTGTGTAAAGGCAAGGCTTGGAGGAGCTGATAGCTATATCTTGAGAGACAGTGCAAAGCTGGTAATACTGCCCACCCTGACTCATTGCTCATGGCTCCAGGAGGAATAAGCAGCAATTGGTTATCCATGGACTGCTTCAGGAGAGGTACTGCTTATCATTCTGCACCTTCTGCAAACCATCTGATAAAAGGCTAGAAAGCAGCTCTACAAAAAAAAAGAAGAAAGAAAAAGATGTAAGAGCTTTGTCTTACCCAACCTTAATGATAGCCTAGAACACTTACTGGAGAGGTCAGACGGTCCATAAAAAAACCACAATTCAGTTATGCTTGGGAATGGAGTAAACTGAGATCAGCAATAAAGCAGCTTTATACAAGTTGAGAGGATGCTGTAACATGCCAGGGTATTTTGCTAGTAGTGCCTTTTGGGGCTGTGTTATGGCAAGTTACATTTTGCATGGGTTATGGCCAGAGATGATCTTCCTTTTGCATTTCTTCTTTTTCCATTAAAAATTTTCTACTGCATTCAGCCACAGAGTTTGTGTGCTTGCCTGGCATTTTTAAGCAGTGGAATTGGAAGCCAGGCTAAAGGAGTCCTAGGTAGAAAGGGCAGAGGAGTGCATTAGAATAGTAGTGCTGCATCTGCCAACAGATACACTGGTTACAAAAACTTATGAGCTAAAACTCACTCAATATTTTGTGCCCTCTTTCTTAGTGGCCCCCAAAAGGGATCCAATTACGATATGTCTTACTGATCTGTGCCATTCTTGGTTTCTTTCATGATACTTCTTTTCAACGTACTTTTCCTGTAGTGCTTCAGGAAATATCCTGTCTTATTTTAAGAACATTGTTTTTGGGCAGTAGGCAGGGCTAGCCTTCCCATTGCATGCAACTAACTTTCAAACACACAAATTCAACCTCATGATGAGTGCGTGTTGAAGAAGGGCTCTCTGTCCAGGGCAATTCTTAGATAATGGCCTGATTCATCAGGAAGCATGAAGAGTACCAGGTCTGAACTGCAGTGTCAGGGCAACTGTATTCTCTACTTGTCCTTACTCACAGTGGGCTGACTGTGGCCAGCTGCCAGATGCCCACCTAACCATCCTCTCACTCCCCCTCCTTAACAGGTCAGGGAGAGGAAGTAAGATGAGGAAAAGATCATGGGTCAAAATAAAGACATGATTATTGTTACAAGCATAGCAGACTTGATTTGGGTTGGGGACAATGAATTTATAATCTATTAAAAGATTGGATAGTGAGGAGAAAAAAAAAAGACAAAACAGCACCTTTCCCCCCTCCTTTTTTCCAGGTGTAACTTCATTCCTGGCTTGTCCAGATGGTGCAGGAAGTGGGAAATGGAGGCTGTGGTCAGTCCGTAACAGCTTCTCTGTAACATTCCTTCCGTGCTCCAGTGTGGGTCCTCTGCATCACCTGTAGTCCTGCATGGGTGTCTCCACAGAGGAATCTTTGCTTTGGAACCTGCAGCACCTCCTTCTGAGACCCAAGTGTCTGCAAAGCACCTTATAATTTTCCTCTCATGTTTTCCCTGAGGTCTCACCATCTTAGCTGTGGAGCTCAGCTGTGCCCTCAGATGGGTCCACTGGAGCCTGCTGGAACCATCTGTCTGGCACAGGGCAGCCCCAGCCGCTCCTTCCAGAGGCTGCCCCTGCAGCCTGGTAGACTTTCACTACCGTGCTCAGAAAGGCCCTTTTGAGGGGCTGAAGTCCAGTTGTAACCCAGTGGTCATGTGTTGTGGATGACTGGGGGTGTCTGTGGCTGCCTCCAGTGGGTGCTGCCAAGGGAACTGTGGTCGAAGACACCAGGCATGCCATGTGGGCATGTGCCAGGGCAGGCACTGCCAGCCAGGCTTGTGGCAGAGGCAGCCAGAGGTACGGTAAACCAGGTGACTATGGAGGAGGGAGAGGGATGTTTGAGGGGACCTTTGTCACCAGTGTGCATGGCCAGGATCAGAAATCTTCTTCCTTCTGAAGTCACAACTCACCGCTGGTCAAGTGTTGCCCACACTGTTGCATCCCAGGGAGGTGACTCTCAGTGAAGGGGATTTCTCAGAGCTGAAAGGAAGGAGGGGAGGATATTTTTTTTCTCCTGGGCTGAAAAAATGACAGCAAGAGAGACACTCTTGAACAGGAGAAGTATTTCAGGGAAAGGCAGGGAGGAGGCTCGTGCAGCTGGAGGAAGGCTGAGACTGAGGCTTTTTGGATTTCCTGAAGCTGTGGGATGTGGGAAGCACTGTGGGTGACAGACTTGGACGGAGGTGAGGAAACAGCCCAGCGTGCTGTAGGCACTGGCCCAGGAGGAGTGTCCGCTGCCCTGCTGCGGGAAGGGGCCCTCCCCGGCGCTGGGCAGCCACGGGCAAGGTGTGCCTCAGCTCAGAGCACTGACCCTGCTGGCTCTGTGGGGCTGGTTCCACCATTCCCACACAGCAGGGCCCAGCCAGTCTCCCAGCCCCTCTGTGCAGCCCAGGGCAGCCGCAGGGCTGGCGGCTCCCAGCATCCTGCCAGAGTCTGTGCGCACCTGGGCGGTGCTGCTTCCCAGCTGCAGGAGCCGAAAGCACTGACTGACTGTTCACCAGCTTGTCTTCTGGCTGTGTTTTATGTAAGAAACACAGAGCTTTATTCCTTTCTAATCAAGGATTCATCAAGGCAGCTGCAGTTGAGCATGGTTTAAAGTAACATGCTAGCATGGGCTGATGTTGAAGTTTTGCAGATGGTTGTGTTTTGTAACAGACACCGACATGAACCAAACTCTTAGATCCAAGTACCTCCCAGCTTTTAGATCTGGATCCTGTATGTTCAGAACACTTCTACTTAATCATTGGTAAACTAGAATATTAAAATGGCATCAAAGTGAGGCCATGAGGTAGAGATTTTGTTGGTGTGGTTTAACCTTTGCAGTTTCAGAGCAAAAGCTTTGCATAAAGGAGAAATCCTGGGGTAAATGTAAATAACACATGTCTGGAGGATTAGCTGTCTCTTGTCCAGAAATGCCACACCTTGTAATTAAAGAAGAGGCTGTTAGTATGCGACATAGGAATGCAGAGGGTGTGGACCATCTCAGATTTACAGGCTATCAAGTTTATGAAAGAGACTAAATGCTGTTTAGTGTTACAAAGGTGGTAAGACCTTTGTTCAGCATTGCCCCCAAAACCTGGCAAGCCTGTGATGGGAAAACACTTTGCAAGTAAGATCTTGCTAGAAAAAGCATCTGTAGGAAAAATTCAGTAGGGAAACTCCAGCAGCTTCTGAAATGACTGCTTTTCTTCACACACTGCAACAGGATAATGATGTATAGGCTGAATGTCCATGTGCGTGTGCAAGTAGCCTACTGTGAACTGGAAAGTTTGACTGAGTATTTTAATTTAACTTTACAAGTATCCATTAAAATAAAAGTACGTGAGTGAACTTTAGTGCCAAAATAAGTGCAACAAAAGCATTTCAGTATGTGAAAAACAGTATCTGTGATGAAGATCTGAATGTAAGCACAGGGCTGAGGAAATAATTTTGGTCGTGTCCTTTCCAGTGAGTTGCTATACCTCAGGATATTTATAGCTTTGTAGAATAATGAATATTAACACTTGTCATGTCACATCCAAAGTGTCATGTTAAAAAAGGGATTTGAACTCTAGAGATTAATGCGGTGAAAATTATGACAACACTTGCCTCTATGAAAGTCTTTCAGTTAACCATAAAAGGCTCAAAATGGAAAGCTTTTTGTGGTTGTTTTTTTGTTTTGTTTTGTTTCCAGACCACCGTGGTGACTTTGTGCTTCCAACCATTAGGTCCACCTCTCAGGTAAGGCACCCTGGTAAGGGTACCTCTAAGACTCTTCTACAGGTCTGCAGGTTGTAACATCTGTCATTAAAACTAGTGAGTTTTACAGTGGGCTTGCTACTCATGAATGGGCTAGAGAAGAGAATCAAATGCATTAACAGGGTACCAGGAAATAGTCAGAGACCTACTCTTGCACAGCTGTGCTCACTAGAAATTTGCATCAGGTCTCCTGCAAGGAAGGTGAACTGAAGAGACTTGATTGTCTGACTTTTCTGCCTGGTGGATATGCTGGTTTTTTTCATTCTTGCATGGGTGAAAGTTTCACTTTTCTGAAAGAATCACAGAAATTGCCTTCTCTCTAGGCAATTAGATTTTTAATGGGATAAAGAAACATAGTGCTCTGAGTGAAGGGGGAAGCAGCTTATTCAGATATCTGGAGACTGGAGAGCACCATTATAATTCAGAGCTTGACCTCCAGTTGGATGGTGTTTCCCTTCCACGCTGGAACTGGATTTGGTGGTGTCATTACAGACACACCATTGTGAGGCCAGGTTTTGCCCAGCTGCTACATGGGCACAAAGAGCTGAGAAAGCTGCAGGGAGCCTCTTAGTTGTGTGTTCCTGGACAGCGGCCAATCTACCATCAAAGATTGCTCATTTCTTGAAAAAGCACAGGATTTGTTCAATCCCCCAGCAATGCCATGATTGAAAGGTGTTCCAAGAGAGTTGGGAAGGGTATTTCCAGCATCCCAGTTTGTGGGACAGTGTATTCAAGGTGGTCAGAAAAGGGAAATCTGCAATGACAGAGAAGATAAGCAATGCCTGAAAAGGAGGGTGTGGAAAACCATCTCTCAGGGACAAGCTGTAAGGCATGATAGAGCTTTTAATGAGTAAGCTGTCATCAAATGTCTAGTAATCTTTAGCAGTGTGTTTCAGTATGCCTTTGGTTTTTATATGCATTTGCAAAAACTCCCAAAACTCATCTATAAGCTGGTCTGTCTCTGACCAGCACAATTCTTTGTTTGTGTGTGCAAGTTTGCAGCAAATACACTCTAATTCTTATGTAAAAATTCCATGGGAAAATCCAGGAATGACTGCATAACTGATTTGGTATGGCACTGAGCTTTAATTGTTTTCAGATTTCAGTTTGCAAGGCCAAGAAAACCAGAACCCTAAATAATGTTTCATGTCTATCCCTTTGCAAACTGAGTCTCTGTGGAATGCACAACTGTAGCACTCAGCCCTGTATATAGAAAAGCATTTCCAGTGTCCTGCAGATGTCTGCTCAGTAGCTTCCATATGGCAAATTACTTATTATTGGACCAGACTCTGCTCATGCTTGTGCAATTGTGTTGCAGTTGGCGAGGAGGTGAGGCAATCACAGCTCGATCTGGCCCGCTGGGTCAAATAAACTCCCTGCATATTTGAGTAGGGGTTTCAAGTTGAATAATGTTGCTGGAATAATTTCCATCCCTCGCTCAGGCTGGTGCAGCCCCTGCCTTCCAGAGCACTTGAAAGGATTATGGGTTCAGTAATAGGTTAAGGGTTTTCTGCTACCTGAGTCCTGGGCTAGGGTAAAAACTCTGGAGTGTTCCTGGCACTGGAGAAGCCTTTATTGGCCCAATGCAATAAACTGGTGGTCTTACTGAGGCAAAGGATCAGATAATTATAGAAATAGAATCTTCCTCCAGAAACTGTTCTCCCTGTCAAGGCTGAAATATTTTGGCAGGGGAGCTTCCTCAGTGTCTCTCAAGCTCTGTATTTTTTGTGGCTTAAGGGAACACTGCATTCACTCAGGCTTTTCAGCCACCTAACTCCATTCTATTTTCTCTTTATGATATTTTCGATGTTGGTTTTTTTGTGACACCTTTGTGTGTATTTCTGAAATGAAGACCAAAATTTGAATTTAGACTCTGCAACCCAGTCTTGTCAGTACTGGTTCCTGCACAGCCTGGCTCCATGCCTGCTTGGTTTCATGCTAGTGGCACTAAGATATGAGGAGGATGTGTTTTGTGATGGTACTGAGTGACACCTGGAAATTGTTTCTTACATTCAAAACCTCATTTTGAGATATTTTTGATGGAAATGTGCTGGCTTTGGGTGACTTGCACCTACATGGTTCAGGTCAGGCCCAACCTAACAACTTCAAGCTCACCCGATGATACCCAAAGCTTTAAAGAGCCTTCTTATTTAATCAAAAACTTAGCAGTAATTGGAAATTTTGTCCATTTAGAAAAGCAGAATTTGCCCTAAAGTTTTTAGGTAAGTGCTGCAGTTAAAGAAGAGTTCAAGCAAGGCATTAAGGCACTGGATAGATAAGGCAGAAATTCAATTATCCTAACTTGTCCACTTTAGAAATATAGGCAGCGGGCACACATAAATAGAAAGATTTGTTCTTTTGGCTACTTTGTTTTGGTTTGCAATTTGCTAATTGTATTTGTAGCTCAGCTAATTTGGTAATGGCAGGAAACTCCAGTCTAGTTATGAAGAGACACCCACCATCTGCAGTGTAGCAATACTTGCCAACTATATGTTTAGGACACAGCAGTCTAGGCAACAGTGGTATCATCTAGCCCTAATATATCTATTTCTCAGTTTATGGTGTTGTAAGCATGTCAACAGAGCAACTCTCAAACATGGCACATTTTGAAACAAGTAAATTATAGCGCTAATCTAATGCCTGATTTTGTTTTTCTGACCTACTTAATTAAAAAAGTGTCTAAAAATGGAAATGCTGTTTAGCTTAACATGAAGACAGAACTGGCTTTTTTTCTCTCAACATCTGTGTCCAGAAAGGAAGAAAAATCCTGTTTTGACTGGCCTTCCTCCACCAGTCTTTTTTTGAAATTATTTTATTTTTTTTCTATTTCTTGTGTAAAGCAAAGTAAGTTACATAAACATTCCACCTCTTTCCATAAATTGGCTGCAGTTTCTGAACAATAGAGTTACTGTGAAGAGAAGAAAACCACAGACACACCCCACAACTGTTGGTCACACAGCCAAAGAGAACTGAAGACGCATTCTTTGAAAGTACCAAAAAGGAAATCCATGGTCTTAAGGCAAGACCTTTTATGTTATGTTTGGAAATGGTTCTCATTTCTCTCTTTCTTCCCCCACCCCCACTTCTTCTTTAGCTTTCTTCGTTCAACATGTTTGAAGGAGTGAAATGACTCCAGACAGAACTTTATTCTTTCTTGAGACGTGTTGATAGTATTTGTCAGTACTCACTAACCTGAGATGGGATAGTGAAAGAAAACTGAAAAGTGGGATTTTAGAAAGAGGAAAGAAAACATGTTACTAATAATGCCTTTGAGGCTTCCTCAGTATAAAAAAAATACTTCACTTGCAAGAAGAGAGAGGCTAAGACAGAAATCTCTGTTTAAAGCTAATAGTTCTCAGTTGTAAAAGTAATAATTCTCTTCAGAGAACAATAACTCTGTACAAACAATTGTTTGCCTCTCTGAAGTATCTCAACACGCTTTCCAAATAGGAATTCACCCCCATCATAGCCTGTGCTCCCCAGCTGGGCAAACCAAACGCATTAGGAGGTTAGATGGCCCTGTCAGAGTCACGCTACAGCAATAAATACTCCCTGAATTACACTCCTCTGCTGTATTCACCAGCCTGTACAGCCTTCTAAACACAGAATATCAAGTGGTTTGGCACTGTTTGTTGATATTCCCTCTTGGAGGCTCTGGGATTATGATCTCAATGAAGGCAAAGTTGCTGCTGATCTTACTGGGAGTTAAGCAAGCGTAAAGTCAGCAGAATCCCGCAGGCACCAGGAATGCACAACAAAGCGATGCCTATAAATCAGCAACAAGGTGCCTACTCTCCTGCTCACTGGTGGTGCTGGGATGGAGCAGCAGCCCCGCACGCAGCTATAAAGCTCAGCTGCTCCTCAGCCAGCGAGAGGGCACGGCGCAGTTCTGTGGGTGCCTTCACAGCAGCCCCCGCTCAGTCTCCCCCCGGCAGACCCAGGCGGGCTCTCCTGGGGACAGCCAGGCATCCCTGCTGCGCTCCAGCCCTGCCATCGCAGCCCTCGCCAGCGGGGGCGCTTCCCCTTGTGCCCCCATCTCTCGCTCCAGAGCAAGCGAGAAGTAACATTCAAACAATCTGCAAGTGGTGTGCACGTGTTTCTGAGTGCAGCTCTCTGTGTTATGGAACATGCTTTGCTCAGGAAAGCGGCAGAAGTGAGCAAATGCTGTACCATGTAAGGAAGAAAAATAGCTGTTCTTCTGCCAAGGTACTGACACATTTTGACAGGATTGGGCCCCCCTAAAATACACAGTATACATAAACTGCTTCCAGGCCTCCAGTTTAAGACAGAACAGAAACAAAGGAGGGAAAAATGAAGAATTATAATCCCTTGCATGCTATTAAACCCAGATAACACAGAAGCTAACTGGTTTTAGACCCTGCAGTGACTGGTAGGTGTAGTATACAGCATTTAGACTGAAAAAGGTTAATTTTTCCCTTTTGCCTGCCAAATAATTTCTCTACTCCACCCTTGGTGTCCAACTTTCCAAACCCTGAGTCAGTGTCTGAAGTCAAAACAACCAGCTGGGCCTCACTGAACCACTCACTGTGGGAAAGCTCAGCTCAAAATGGCTGTATTGTTTCTCTGTAATCTTATCTTCACTGTTTCATATCCTCAGCAATTCACAGAATTTTCAGGACTGTGTTTTGGCCCTATGGGAGATGCTGACCTAGATGGTGTAAAGTTTTTGTTCTTATGTTTTAAGGGAAAATATTATGAAAAAGTAAACTATCCATTTACTATCTCTGCTGATATAATTTACCTACCACTTTGAGCAGAAAGCTGCAGGATTGTGATACATATAGCTTTTTTTTTTTTCTTCAGAATAATTCCTTAAACAGAATCTGATAACCTGCTAAGATGAAAGACATTGCACTGGAAATGTACCTGTTATAAAGAATATGTCATAGTAATATCTACTAATGAAGAATAGTTTGTCCCAAGATTTTCAAACTGCCTTTCAAAATTACTCATAGGCAAAGCATGCAGTATCTATTAATGTCCAAAGATCCTTTTATAGGAAAAAAAGAAAGAAAAAAAGAAAGAAGAAAAATATGTAAGATTACAGCGGCATAGGAGTAATCTGAGAACAAGAAGACACGTACTAATTTGGGGGACATTGCTGTGTTGTGGCTCCAGTTGCAAAAATTCAAAAATTTTTAATATTGAGGTACAGCAAAAAAAGGCCACGTTTGAAAAAAGACATAGGAGGATCTCCAAATGTGAGGAAATAGAAAATGTGGCACTTCAGTATGAGTGGTGAGTTACATTGGTGAGTTACATTTTGAAGGCTGGGAGGAAAGCTCTACAAGTATGTGCTGTGTGTCAGGCAAACAAGTGTGCCTCCCACTGAAGGGCTGATTTTAGTGGTGCTGGTTAGTCTCACAGGTGCACTTGTTGGAGCAGGTGTCAAGGCAGGTCTTGTGGGCTGACCTCAGCTTTGGCAAGGAAAACTTGAGGAGAATCCTGTTAGTAGAGTTTTATTCTCAGCTGTGAGCGGAAGGCCAGAAATCCTACCTTTAGTGGTAAGGTTTTAATGTCAGGCCAATATTGTGACAAGGTCTTGGCAGTCAGTTGCATGGTGAGGACCTGTTTGTGTACCTGTAGTACAAATTGCTCATGAGTACTTGGGATGGCAGTGGTCAGGCAGGCTGGGAAGAAAAACCAAGACTTTCCACAACCCTGGTGGAGGGTTGGGGGTGTACAAAGTCCTTGGTGTTTGATTGCTGTATCTGAATTTCTCATTAAGAACTTGATGTTGATGCAGTATCTGTGATGATTGGCTTATGATGATGATGTAGGAAAACCACATACTGGAGCAACTCTGAAAATCTCTGGAGCTTCCCAGTCATTTACAGATGGGTGAGTACAGCTGAAGAGTAAGTCTTAAAAGCAGACAGCTGCAGCCTTCTGCTGCTGGACCTTGATCCCCAGACTGTGCCTGTTTCCATCCTATTTCATACTCTTACTCCTATATATGGTTTTCTTTTAGTGGTAAGCATTTTTTGTCTATGGGACATGTACACACCCCATATAACTTGTATTTAAAAATGCACACTTCTAGCTTTGGGAATGGGAGTCCAGGTGCTGAGATATCTGATGACTGGATATTATTTTGTGTGTTCAACTTGAAGAATTAGGCTGTAAGTACAATCCATGCACTTGTTTATATAAATTAGGTTCCTGCTGCTAAACATATGTCTGTGAAAGATTTAGTCCTTCTAATTAGGGGGTTTTCCCCCTTTAGGGAAAGGAACCCATTTTAGAAAACAAATATATCAGAATGTATCCAGTTCAAGTTTTTACTATTATTTAGTGTATATGAAAAATCAGCACTGACTCATTCCTTTGCAATTCAGTGTTTGCACAGCTCTCTTCCCCACTGCTTGTGAGGGGATCCCTCCTCACCAGCCACAAATTCAGAAGATCAATTGTGTTACAATTGCATAAAAAAGGAATGTTGCAAGTGTGACCACAGGAAATCAAACTAAAAGATCTGTTGCTGTTCTATACAAAGAATGACAAAGCCCTTCCTCAGGTATTTGCTTTGGCACTATCCATGGCACTGTCCTTGGGCACCACGTGAGGAACATGCAGGCGCCGTACAGGCGATACTCGGGCTTTGGCTTTCTTAGGAGCAGTCTGCCAGGAGGATCACAGCAATTGTGCAACAGAGAATTCAGATTAGACGTGTTTTTAAGTGAAATTGGAAATGGAGAGATCAGTGAAGACAGATGCTGCATTATGCATAAAAATCTGCAACTTGGTTAGACTTGAGTCTCTGATGATAATAGGTCCTTATAGTGATCTTAATAGAGGAGAACTTTCCCTTCTATTTTTTCCTACTTTTCCTGGTCTTTGTACTGCAATAGCCCTAAGCCTTTTATTGCCCAGATCCAAGCAGGTCTCAGGCCTCAATTCATAACAAGACCTCATATTCATAAAAAGGCTTTATCAGCTAGTGTAATCCGTGAATCAAATTAGCCCACTGTAAAAATTACAGCAACAGGTAAACCCTTAGAACTTGTCTACTGGCACAGCTAACAGAAAGTCACAGCTCGAGCATGTTCCACCCTGGAGATAGGTAAGGTAGTTGGGTACTCTGCAAGTACTAGGAAGGACATTGTGTGACAACCTGAGAGCCATCACACTGCTGAAAGATACACTTGAGATCCTCGCTTCCAGTCAAAGCAGATTTGTGTTTGTACTGATTTGCAGCTCCTCATTCCTGGAAAAAAACCAAAACAAACCACTTTTCGTAGTCCAAAGTTGCAGCCTGGTAGAGAAATATTCACCTAGGCACAGGCAGTCATCCCTATCTTTTCAAAAGTTGTTATAGGCTGTAAGCCAGTCTTGAATAGTTACCTGAACTCCTGTTGCTGCAAGAGGTGTATTCCCAAGTGAATCAGAAACACTATTTTTCAGCTAAATTATGTACAAATGTCCTTACATAGTCCATGATTCCACTGAATCTTTATTCTATTTCCTTGTCAGTTGAACTAGGCAAGTTTGTGATGGTCTGAGCTGTACTGTAATCTGTTTGTATTTCTTGCTGTGTTCATTTTTCTCACAGGTATGTTATTTTCATTTGAGAGAGTTTATACTTGTTTAGTTTTAGCCAGAAATGTCAGATCTTTCTACTTGAAGTCCCAAGTCATGCACTTCCACTGTTTTTTCTCAGACCAAAACATAAGATTTGTAAACCTTACTACCTTCTACAGCAACAAAAAACATGTTGTATTTTCCAGTAAAATGTCTCAGGTGCCAAGCACAACCCAACTGGCAGTCTGAAGAAACTGTCGCCCAAAAAGGTTGGTGAACATGTGCAAACATGAGCTGTTTTTCTAAAGGCACTTGCCAGAGCCCTTCTGACACACCAAGCTTAGAAAAATATTTGGCATCAAGCCCTTCTTCCAGAATTTCTCCATTTGTAGACAGTGGAAAATGCCTTCTTTTCATGTATTCAGATCTTCTGGGTCAATGCATAAGCAAAGCCTTCTATCTTTAGTTCACCAATGGCTGGCAAACGCACCCACTCTTTTAGCTTTTACTCATGATACCATTTTTTGTTCTACTGGACCATTTCAGTTCCACAACTCTCCCTTAAAAGGATATTTCCTAGGGCAGGAGCTGTAGGATGGATGAGTTCTTTTGATTTTTTTCTTTTCCCTGTAGGAAGTGTAGTCCCCTGCATCTCTAACTTCCTACTCCTTCTGTGACAAGGAACTTGCAGCATTCCTTAAAAGAGATTATATACCTCTACATAAAAAACCATATGCCATGTATTGTGATCAGGTTCTAAGACTGAGAATGAGGATTTTTGAAACCCAGTAGACATAAAGACTGGTGGAGATGAGGGAAGAAATGAACTAAGGTTAATTTTTGTGTCACTAAGCTGTCTCAGCAATCTGACTGTATTCATGGACATCTCTGTTCCTTCCCATCTGGCTTGCAGGTCTTCCTGTAGACTTCCTGTTGAATTTCATCAGTTACTTATTATAAACTCTATCCCACAGTGTGGGCTTTCTCTGTATTGCAAAGTATGGATTTATTAAGTAAGCAAGATACAAATTCTAAAGCAGGTCATGGTATGTCCCCAGTAAGCTGGTAGGTAGGACAGTAGAGCAAGCCAAGCCCATAGGAAGACTTCTCCAACTTTGCTTTCTAGGCATAGCCATTCTGAATTGTAACAGAATGTCACTTGGCTTTACAGTGCTTTCATGAGAAACACAGTGTTGGTCTCTGTTAGAAGCCATTGAGGCAGCATGTAGACTCTCAGACTGAGTAAATAAAATAAAATAGTATTTGTGACTTTTTCCTAGTTTCATCTCTTGCTACTCACATGTAAGTCATTACGGAAGTTATGATGAAAAACCCCATAGGTTTATTTCTGCCAAGGTGCAACTTCAGGTCTTTTATTGTTAAAATCTGTATGCAAAGCAACACCTTTCTAGCAGCTGATCACTTTTCCCGCATAATATGGGCTGGCAGAAACAGGTGACCAAGAAATGCAAAGAAAAAATAAGTTGGGGTTAAGTTCCAAAGAACAGTTCTTTAAACAAGACATTTATAACTCAAGCTACTCTATAGTTATTATAAATCATTTGTCACCATATATCCCACATGCACTGGGGCAATGTGATTCCATTTTTAAAAGTCAGTTAGTTTATAATTATAGATCTTGAACATTAACAACATCTGTAGGGTCATGTGGTCCTGCAAATATTTCATCAAAATCTGTGATGTTGTAACTCTCCAGCTACTCCCTGAAAACACCAAGGTCCAAAGGCTTTGCTGCATCATTACCTATTTAACAAAACTGAGGACCTTTTTCTATACAGAAGTAAATCTTCATACCTATTCATACCAGCTAATAAGGCTCCCTTGATGCTCTCACACAGGTTTGGCTCTTCAATTTGTTCACTCTCCAGACATAGCAGGACACTGGTGACTCATTTTAAAGGATGCAGATAATATGTGCTTTTCAGGGAAGAACATACTTGGATGAACAATCTGTAAAACTGATGTTTCTTCCTTTTTCAATTAAACTGTTTGGCAAAAATAGGTATTAACTTTGCTTTCCTGTTAAAAAAAACTGTTCAGGAACTCTGTGGGAACCGGTCCCCACCCAGCCTGCAGTGACCAGCTGGTTGTCAATGACTCTTAAGTTCTCCATGGGCCAACTTATTTTTCACATCACTGCAACTGTCCTCCCTTGTGTGTTTGTGCTGTCTTGAACGTAGTTTGCAGCCAAGCTGTGTACTTTGTCCCTCCCATGTGCCTGGGGTCAGTGCCCACGAGCTCTGCCTGGATGTGGGGCCAGCCGTGCTTCTCCTAGGGGTGTGCAGACCTTGGATAGGTATAGACAGGATTGTCTGCCCCGACAAAAAAATTCCTTGCAATTCTTAATGGATACATAAAATAGAGCACAACAGGAAAAGCAGCAGAAATGAAGAGAGGCCCTACATGCCTGCCATTTCGTCTAGTAACAAACAGGGACTGCCTGTTTCACACAGCTCAGTTGGAGTCTGTGTTTCTCATCTGTTTCCCATAGCAGTTCCCTGTCAACTACCAGATCCTTAAAAAGAAAGTCACTTTTGTCCCGCTGTTTCAGTTTCTTTGTTGTACCCTGAGTGTGGAAATGTAGATTTTTGACTTGAAACTGGAAAAAGACCAAACCAAAACAAAAAAGTTTCCAGAAATTAATCCACCACAAGTAAAGGATGTTGGAATTTTTTAGTATGGTCTTTATACATGAGTTGTTATGTGACCGTACTTTAAAACTAATTTCTTTTAATAAGCTGACCTCTTTTTATGTGAAAGGGGGACCCAAAACTCTCAGTAAGCTATAATTAATTCAGATATTTTGTTACAACTGGCTAAAGTAAAATTCAAGTTCCTGCAGAATACCACTTTCCCTGGAGGTTTCTCTCTGTAAATGACAGCTAAATAAGTAATAGACAAGACAAATGCTTCAAATAATGTTGCTTGGGGATTCTCTCCACAGGCAGTGTGAAATACAATGGGCTTGGGAATTTTGTGTTAATTCCTCTTAGAATAAGCATGTGGGCTGCTTATCAAAGCAGGAATTTCCCTAAGTGCAAATACATTTCCAGTCATCTCCCATACAAATTGAAAGCCACAGGAGAGAGGGAAAGTAGTGTAGTTGGTGGGCAGTACATGGTCTCCCTTGCCTCCTGCAACCACTCCATAAGGATGGTCCGGGGTGAAGGTTCCCAGTGGAAGAGTCATCCCCAGCACTGCAAAGATCGGGCTTTGAGATGGGGTTTTGGTCACAGACATTGCAGGTCGATGCAAGGGGTGGTCCACAGAGCTGTGTTAGCATCTCCCACGGCAGGCAGCCTGCCCACTGCCAGCAATTGCAGGCTATGGCAGAGGGAGGGCAGGCACATTGGGCTGCTTGGGAGAAAAGAGGTATTTGGTACAAAACAGAGAGAATCTAGGCTAAGAGAGTGTCTCCTGTTGAAATGGGGAGTGTAATGAGAGAGGAAGGAGTCACTTTTACTGAACAAGCAGCTGGGACAAGGGTGTGATGAAAGAGAGTAAATCCAAACCAGAGGTTTTGCTGGCAAACTTTGATCCTCCTTGGAGATTCGGTCTGTTTTCTCTGCAGACCCAAGTGCTGAAGGGCTTCGTATAAATAAAGAGCCATTCCCATTTTTCTGGAGATCAGGCAACTGTACAGTATTTGCAGGGAGAGAAACCCCTAAAAACATTTATGTTGTGTGTGTTTGTTTAATTTTATTTTTCCCAGCGGGGTTACAGTTTCCATTGCTATGTGCTGCCTTTAGTGGTTGTGATCTATGGCAGTTGTACAGTTTCACTCCAGCAGAGTTCTATTCAAATAGCAGATGATACTTTAACTTAATGGACATGTTTGAAATCCTAGAAGTAATTTTCCTCCTGTATCTTTAGTTGACATTGCCATGCATATGTGTGTCTTGCCATGCATATGCTTTTCCTCTCTATTCATGCATATCCTGATGCTGTGCTATGATAGCACATTCTGGTAATAGACTGGAATAGTAAAACCACAAATCACCTTTTTTTTCTTTCTTTCTTAGAAAAAAAACACACTCCATAAGTAAAGATGTTGAGTTTATTCTTTACCTCAGTTGGTCCTTTCAGGCATTTATCTAATAATATAATCATTTTGTTCAGTCAAGCTACGTTTGCCTTTCTAAATTTAAAGCTTGGTCAGTAAGCACAGTCTCTGGTAGGAATCCATCTGTCAGCAAGTTTGTTAAAGGTGTGGTGTTATTGGCAATTCAGTTTCCCAATTTTCCATGTGCTCTGTGTTGTACAAGGAAAGCAAAGCAAAAGGGGAAGTGTGCGTGTTAGGGAGGATAAGAGTATAGCAGAAAGCTTTCTCATTCTCAAACAAGTGGGAATTCCTTCTGATAACATGGGATTACAGTGGATTTGCAACCAGGACATTGGGTTTTACTAAGTCGGTGTATCAAAGCTTTTTCTCCCCATTGTCTGCTGGTTGAGTGACATTTTCCTGCTCTATTTCAGATGAGAGGCTGGAAGTTGGTGTAGGACTTCACCTCCCAAATCTTGTAAAGTGACAGTGACTGCAAGACATGGGGCTAAAGGAATGGGACTATATGCACACTCTTCTTGTACTATGGAGTAGGGAGGGGATCTATAGGGAGAGTAGACACCTGGGAGGCACAGCACATGTAAACAAGATCCTGCTCCTGGCTTCATACTGCTGTGTTTGGGGATGTAGGTATACCACGTGGCCTCATACTAAAGCATAGGCTGTTTATATTTGTGTTGCACAGTGCTCTGAGGTACTAACCCAGCATCATCCATGAGGTAAATGGGGCTAGAGAGCAGCCATTCTGCCTAGAATTTGTGGTGAGGTCTTCATTATCCACTCTGTACAAGAAACTCTCTTAGTTTGGGTTTTTTTGCTTGTTTGTTTGTTTTTGTGGTTTTTTTTTTTCCTGTGGTTCCCAGGATGGAATAGTCCTTTATATCCCATTGCTTTACTCTGGAAAGTAAAACCAAATGAACAATACAAGCTCAAAAGACAAAATTACATTATTTATAAATTGTGCCTTTAATTTCAGACCTGCGTGCTGTGGCAGATTGTGAGTACTCTTTTGTCCAATGACTTAGATTTAGGAAGCTAAGTAGAGGGTATGTGTCAAGGGGAGCAAGGAGGTAGAGGTCGGTGGTGTGGGTGTCACATGCACTTTGCCTCTGTAAGGGAATGAATTAGGCTTCACACAGGCAGAAAAGTAAAGAGTTGAAATGGGGAACGACACCAGAGGGAAAGGCAACACATTTTGCACATTTGCTTAGGTTTGCTGCAAATCTGATTGAGTGAAAGGCCACATTCTCTCCCCTTTGAAACAAAGAATAGCTGAGGGAGTCAGACCAGAGGTTTGCTTGTTCCAATGTCTCATACTTAATATGGGTTAATAGCAGAGCCCTGGGACAAGCACACAGTCTTATTTCTCTTGGTATACCCTTCCAGTTTCTGGCAGTATGCAGCCAGGAGTTTCTTTAGCCAGAGATCGTATCCTCATCTCCATGCTGAATAGCTCTTCCTGGAGTTTTGCAGAGCTTGAAGTCACTTCATTCACAGAGCTTTCTTTGCTCTTAAGGATGGGGCACAAAATGGCCGTAGAAATATAAATCATCAGTCCACCAAGAGCTGGTGCTTACCAATTCTGTGTTGTGGAAATGAGTTTCTCTTCTTTGGTGTTACTCATGACTCACTTCTTTAGTGTTATTCATTATTCCTACAGAGGTAAGAAGAAAATTGAGCCTTTTTAGTATATTGTTTAATAGACAATGCATGTGCACACAGCCAAACCTTTAAATTTGCCATGTGGGGTTTTTTAATCAGAAGCTATTAACTTCCACCTGTTAACTATAATTTTTTCTTAGAAACTAAATTAAAATTGAAAGGTCCTGAAGACTGCATATTAAGTCTGTAACTGGTATGAAATGAGGATGAAGTGTACTTTGCATCACTTCCTAAATGGCAGCTTCTGGTACTTCTCCTGACCAAGGTCTCAATGGAAGCAAAAATCTGCAATGGAAACGATTTGGGTAACTTACCAGAGTACTGGATATGCATGTACAAGACCTCTTAGCAGAAATATATCTGCTTAGCTCATTTGCCCTTTCTAAAAGGAAGGACAGTAACCAATTTTGATGGGATAGCTAAATAATTCCATTCAGCCAAATACAAGGAGAAGCAACAGTTTATATTCCTTAATTATGCAAACCTTCATTTTGGCTCCATGTTGTACATAATTTTGCATGAGCACAAAAAGAAAAAATCAGAGAAGCTTGTATATGCCCCAAACCCCTATCACCCTGATATGGGTCTTTTCCAGTTCCATCTACAGGTGGCTTTTAGGGGACTACTTGTACACCACATTATTATGGAGCAGGAGCACATTGTAGTTGTATCCTTGCCCAATTCCCAGAGATTTCCTTTCAAATCAGATTGCCTGATTAGATTCCATTAAAAATTCTCAGCCTCTATATTAACACAAGCTCAGTTCAGGTTTGAAGTACAGTTTGGTCCTTTGTAGAAAAGCAGAATTTTGAGGAGAAATGTAACGCATGATCTAATTATTTAGACTCACTATATTAGTAAATCATAAAAAATTGGCAGTATTCTTTCTTTGGTAATCCTTTCTTGGAAAAACTAAGCCTCTTAATAAGTCTCAGTAGTCATGGATGGAAATCCACCAACTGCAACAGTGTTTATTGACCTTTCCAAAGTGTTAGATTTAATTAGACTTCCATTAATACAACTGCACATAGACTAGTCAAGTCAGCTCTTTTCCATGTTTGAACAGAGGAAGTTCCCAGGTCTTTTTAGTCTTGACTGGTCCTTCACTGTAAAGGACATGTTTGTACTTCAGTCTGCAGTGTGTTATGGAATTACACTGAGCTGACTCAGACACTGGAACGAGTTTAATTGTGGTGGAGAGGAGCAGAGGGTTTACTCTTGGCAGGCTAGCCTGCAGTTTGACCATGTCCAGCATTGGAGCAAGCTCATCTACAGCCAGGCTGGCCACCTCTGCACTACTCTACAGTTGTAGTGCAGACGCCCAACTCAGCAGTTCAGTGGTGCTTGATCCTTTGCTCATGTGCTTGTTCGGTAAACCTGCTCAGGGAGCATCTTGCACCAAAGGAAAGATGAGTGGGGAGTCTTCCTTGTATACTTTTCTGCTTTCTCCCATTCTTTCAGTGTCATACTGAAGTCAGGCCCACTGGTTTTCTCCAGCTGTATATTAGATCAGTGCAGCTATGGAAACATGACTACAACATTTGGGAAGTCTTGCTAGTTTTGGTCTTCTGGTGGACATGTATCTTCCCACATAAGAGGAGATCGTAGAGTGAGAATCAAGGGAAAATATCTGATGTAACACCAAACTGAGGTATTCAAATCTTTAGTTGCATTCACATATTAGGAACACTTACCTATCAAATTGCTTATGGTGCCTTTTTGGGATGGGTTTTTCCATTAGTAACATTGTCTGAAGTTGCAAAAATATCTTTTCATAGTTGAAAGTATTGGCTGGAGCCATATGCTCGTGGACCCTAGTACCTACATATTAGTATTTCCACAATGGTTTATTTAATTCTAGTGATGAAACATAATCTATTAAAGGCTACCAAAATTGATAAAGTGCTTCAACTAAAATTTTTCTGTTCAATTATTTCTTTCATCTGTTAAAAAAAAAAATCCTGTGCTTTGACAGACATTTTCTTGCTACTGATAATCTTTATATCTGCATGTTGGAGAGGGGATATAAATGTATACAAAGATACTTATTAATATATATATAGTTCTCAGAATGGAAATGTGGAAGTCCATTTGACAACTGTTTCCCCAGAAGACTATACTCTTAAAAGTTCTGGAATGTAAGTTCAAAAATCCACAGAAATTTCTCACCACAATTTGTCACAAGTCAGCCTTGTGACTGTGTAGGTACAGTGTAGATCTATGTGAGCCATTCAGCCTCCCTAAATTATCTTCACACACTGTGAAACACTCAGATAGATTTTCCTAGCTTCTTTCTTGGAAGCTTTGACTAGTGGATTAATTAGATATGTTGATATTTGGAATATCATTTTTCAGATGGTACGTTAGAAAAAATTCCATTAGCAGGGTATTGTATGTCTGAAATAGGTTACCCAGAGAGGTGCTGAAATCTGCTCACTTGCAACTTTTGAAGACTTGGCCAGAGAAAGCCATGGCTGTATTGAAATACTGCCTTCCTTTCCACCTGTGTATTTTATTTTCCTATGCAAAATACTCTGCTTGTCCCTTGATGTATATATACACCATAATTTTTAGTATTTCATGCAGTTTAAGACCAGACTTGACCAGTGCAATAACTTGGTCTAATCATCTGTATTACACAGACTGCAGAACTTTACCAGGATTTCCTGTTGAAGGCTGTCTTGTAGCCAACTGACTGTGCACACTGTAAGGAAGCAATTCAGTCTTGCTTTAAGGATTTCAGGGGGTAGTGCATGCCCCAGTAATGTGGAGGGTTGACCTAATAATTGTCCTTACAGCTGCTAATTTGCAGTTTGTTGCCTGATTTTTCCAGTTTCAACTTTTGTGGATTGGTTTCTCAGGTATCTGATAAATTCTTCCTCTGCAATGTTTGCAGGCTGAGTTAAGACATTGTTTAGTACATTTAATCCATTAATTCCTTAATATGGGAATCTTAATTTTTCTGTCATATGATTTTAAGATGGGTACAGGATGCAGAGCTCTGTTATGATCTGTGGTGATATAGGTCTGCGGAAGGATAGTTATGGGATATTGCTTGTCTGCTGCTCTGGTATGAAGTTGTAGAGCAGAATACTTGAAAAAGCATTTACATCCATCTATCTATCTATCTATCTATCTATCTATCTATCTATCTATCTATCTATCTATCTATCTATCTATCT
>JAWWEV010000115.1:23123004-23137415 GCA_035583235.1 Hafferia zeledoni | reverse complement strand
AGCACGCTTGCAGCAAGCGTGGGTAGTGCCCTTCCCAAATCTTCGTTTGCGAAGCCTAGCCATGATGATGATGATGATGATGATGTATACATACATATTTTAAAGAGCCTTGGCCTCAGCAGGGACTTAAGGGTACATTCTTTGGAAAAAGATCATCAGCTTAGTTCATTTTCTACTAGTTACATTGAGCAAGGTTGAATTGTACTCCAGTTATTGACATCCCCTTTTTAAACTAAAAAACTCTTCATAGCAGAGAGCATGACTTCCATTTACATATGATATTACTTGTTGCCTTTTCAGCTGCTACCAGATAGATAAGAAGTGTGGTTTATGGAGAAAAATCTTCAGAAATCAATTACTGATTATATTGGTAGTAGATTAGTAAAAGTATGCAGTAACAGGAAAGAAAGAATTTCAGAATTATAAACAGATTTTTTTTCATTCCATGTTTTGTTGATCAGCTCAAAGTGGAGATCTTTCTTGTGGCCTTTCTTAATCTGACCCCAAATATATGCAAACAAAATTCCTGATGTGATTTCAATGATATTGTTGAACATTACCATTGTAAGGACTACCATGGCCATGTCTGAAAACTGGTCAGCTGCACAGTCAATTCATCCCCAGATTTCTAAAATTGGTCTTAGATTTGTTGAGGGTATCATCTCATACATTTGTTCACCTAACACCTAAGCTACAGTGCAGGCCAAACTCCAGGCTACAATTCAGGAACCTTTCAAGATCCCACAAGCCACAACAAACACGTTGACAGGAATCAGCTGTGCTGTCACAAATGCTGGGGGAGGGTAAGGACAAATCCACACAGAGATGTGATACCTTGGTTGGGGGTTGGAGTCATACACTAGTGTTCAGTGTTGTGATACTGCACCATGATGAAATAATGAAAGCTCAATGTAATGTCTCTGATTAGTTTTTTCATTTGTTAAGTATACTGTCATTTGATAGCCTGATGGAGTGATTTTTGCAGTGGAGGGGTTGAGCCCTATAAAACCTCAAAGCACTTTCTTTCCGTTGTGGGTAGCTCAGTTAAGCTCTTATTAAACTCAGCTTTTTCTAATTTTGTAATTCACCTCCAGACGTTTGCTTTTGCAAACACAATATTAGCTGTAGATGTTTGTGTTTATGGTGTGGGTTGTTTCATTACTTCTTGTTGTTTGGTTATCCTTTCCAAATGCCAGGTATCAATTAAATACTTTATCCTTCTTTGGCTGTAAAATAGCTTGCTAATCATCAGCTCTTGAATTCAGAATTTAATTGAAGTTTACCAGTGAAAAATATATGTATTTAGATACTATGGAAGTAACGTGTTCTTATTGTATCTTTTGTTTACATACAATGATCCATAAGCTGTATAAATCTTCTGGCACTGACAACAAAGTTAGTTGAAGCAAATTCACTTCAGTATTATTTCTTAATCCACCAGAACGTGCTTCCCTTTTCCTGGAAAAAAAACCCTTTTCAAGCGAGTTGCTCAAAATGTATGAAATGACGAACTGCAGATAGCAAACTGAGCATTTGTTGGAGTTCATGCTTATTACAGCAGTGTTCTGGAAAGTGTTTGTGCTTAGGCTTTTAATAAACTCC
Source organism: Hafferia zeledoni (assembly GCA_035583235.1). Taxonomy (NCBI): domain Eukaryota; kingdom Metazoa; phylum Chordata; class Aves; order Passeriformes; family Thamnophilidae; genus Hafferia; species Hafferia zeledoni. Next base: position 23,135,813 of record JAWWEV010000115.1, on the reverse strand, counting down.
CTCTAGAGATCAATTACCGTGATTTGTCTAGTTACTATGGATAAAAGGTTTTGGGGGGTTGTTGTTGTTGAAATGTTTTGTTAAACTGAAAGAGTCTGGAATGCTTTTGTTTAAAGGCAGAGTAAAAAGAGAATGGAAAGCAGAATGCAGCACTTCTAAGGAAAAATAATAATTGAAATAGTAAAATAACTCTGCAACATTAGCAGGTTCTTATAGGACAATTTTGTCTGTGTGTTTTCGGCTTGTTCACACATAGCCCAGAATGTAGGTCAGCAGAAGATGTGTAAGAAGGAGGATAAGCACTGATCAGTTAATACTCTTGACAAAGTTTTCTCACTATAAGGTTTCAGTATAATCAAAACCAGTTTAGCATTTGAGGAAAAGCACCATGAAATGGAGTAATGGAATTAGCTTTTATGTTTTTCCAGAACCTAAACCACATTTCCTGTCATAACTGTATATTATTAATACAAGGCATCTGCTTAGTCGGAGCTGCCCTACAATGTGCACAAATATAATATGTCTGGTTCAAATATTTCTTTTTTACATTTGTGGTGAAAAACTAAAGCAAGATGTTGCCTCAACCCATCACAAAAAAGAGTGTGATTTGGAATACTGCAAGTTTTCAGCATGGTCTCACAGACAGATAGTATAATTCTGTTAATTTATCATCCAGGACTGTTACTGCATGAATTTTTATGTCTTTCTTCCCTTTAATTTTGTATTCTATGGTTGCAGTAATCAGTTTCCAGTCACAGAAGGAAATGAGGAGCTATCTTGAAACTCCCTCCCTTTCCCAGCCTCCTGTCATTTAGAACTGGACATAGAAAGTTGTGTGTTTTCTGGTTTTCAGGGGAGTGGTGGTGTTGAGACCTGTCATCTTTGCTCATGTTGTAACCAGCCTCCACAGGCATAAGGCAAAGGGCACAAAGTCTGCTAACGAAATGTCATCATCTCAGGAACATGATGTCCGGAATATATTTTTCCAGGGGACTAATGCCCTGCCCAGATATTTTTCCACATTAATAGCCACTCTGAAAAAAATCTATTACTGCATTTCCTTATAGATTGCTTCAACATATACCAAGAACAACTGAGACTTCTTTGAGAACTAAGCAAGCCTGGACGTCTGGCACTGAGTCCTGGACTGTGAATCAGGACAAGAAGACTCAGAAATTCCTGTGTAGTTTCCCCAGCTCTTTCCCAAAGGCCTGCATGAAGGGCTCTGGATAGTGTCACAGGTGTGCTGCTTGTGCCCCATTAGTCTCATCAGTATGTGGAACAGTAGGAGAGCGTATCTGAAATCCCACTTGATTACATGAGGTGATTTACCAGAGGCCTCACAGACCAACATAAACTTTGGCCAAATGTAGCTGTAAGCCAAGATAACCTGAGAGCCCTGACAAGGAGATCAGTTTCCTTGCAGAGCTGGTTACCACATTTTCCAGCCCTCACCAATTTTTTTTTTGCTGATGCCAACCACATCTTCTTCCTCTCATGGCTGTGGTGCCAGTGATGCTTGACTATCTCAGCTTTGGTCTTTGCTCTGTTCTTTCTGAACAGCTCCACCTGTTTACACCAATTATGCCATGAAAAATATTCCCTCAGCAATTTAAAGGATTTTTTCTTAATGAAAAATGAAAACCTACTCAAACAGTGGAGGAACCTCTATTCTATGCTTTTCATTATTGAGTTTTATCTTTCTTCATCCTTGGTCTGTTGTGAACCTCTGGATGTGTTACGCCTAATTTAGGGATTTTGAGATTAAAAGGACAAAAGTGTTAGCTACTTCTTGTCTCTAGTGCTGTCAAGGTTTATACCAGCCGAACATCTGGATTTGTGTGTGCTAAAAACCCTTTTGCAGACTGATCAAGTGACATTTCACATTGGAGGGAGTAACTTGCTGCTCCAGCTGTACAGCTGGTTTGAGCCCTGAGTATTTTGGCTGTAAAATAATAATGATCCAGAATGCAATAGTGAAAGGAGTATTTTTATGACATATTTTTAGAAGCAGATTTGAGGATGTGAAAGCCAACCTGAGTGGTTTAGGGTTCGGACATCTACTAGGATAAAGATTTTGCAATTAGAACTAATTAATAATTTCCTTGGTCGGTAAAGCACAACCAAATCCTGCTCATCCAGTTCAGATTGTGTAGAAAGAAAATATTGTTTGGAATTCACTCTCCAATGGGACTAATTATTCTCTATATTTCACTCATCACATTACAATCCTCTTCAGAGAAAAGAAAGAAGAAATGTTCTCATTAAATTCTGAAACAGGCATTTTTTCTGACAAGTTGCTCTTGCTTTGAAGAGGCTAATATCCAATGATGGAAATTGTAAAGAATAAATATAAAAGCTTTGTACAGAATGATTTACTTAAAATTACACTGTCAAAGAGCTTTTCATAATAATTAAAAAAAAATCACAATGTTTGGGATGAAAACACTATTGAATCTGCAACCTGCTTACTCACCTGGTGGTATTTTCATGGTTTAACTTAATGAACACACTCTGTGTTTTGCTATTGAAAGGCTGCCTGGGAGAGCTGGGTTGGTAGCATTGATTCTTTCCTCAAAGACAGAAGTCTCAGTTTAGCAAATCAGTTCTATTCAGCAATGAAATAAAAAAAAAACTTGAGCATGGTCTTAAAGTTCCAGTAATTTGAATTATTTTCTGGCCTGGAGACTAAAGGGTCCCTAGTAGCCACACCTGGTTTTGCTCTCATTGTTTGTAGTAGGACCAGATGTTTTGGGTACTGTGTGTGTTGGGGTGAAACCGGATGGGAATGCTCCCTTTGGTAGTTGTGTACACACACTCCTTATTTCCCAGTGAGAACAGTGTGTTGTTGATACCCACAGGAGAATGGACTGCTTGGGTGAATGTGAGTCACCTCTTGGAGAAGGCAGAGATCAGTTTAACACCTTAAAAATCAGATTGTTGTGGTACTGAACCATTTCAAATGGGAACTCCCTTAAGAAGGCAGACATGGTCAAACGAGACTCATGTGGACCATTACGGACCTGGCCATTCTTCCCTCAAACAGTAATTTCATCATTCTTGGAAGCCCATCATATAAGTGTGCCTGATGAAAGGCACCTCTTCGCAGCCAGGTGAAGAAATACCTTCTCTTTAGTTAAGGAATGTGTGTCCGAATGAAGAAAAGCAGATCCATTCTTAGCAGATCTATTTATATATACGAAACATTGTAATTTGGGCTCTATGATGCTCTTATATGGACAAGTGGAAAAAACTTCCAACTTATAACTAGGAAAAAATTGCCTTTGCTGGGAAGAAATTAATCTGGAGCAGTGTAGTCTGAAGCAGGGAATAGTTATGTACTTCTCCAGGCCTGATTACCTGCCAAATTGTTACTGAGGGGCAGAAAATGTTCCAGAGAAGTTCACATCCAGTTTTGGTGGAACTGTGTTTGTAAGCTTATACCAGTTACATGAGGGCAGCTCTAAGACTAAAAGGTGATTGTACCAGTTTGACCAAAGCCCCCTGAATAACAGTGTTTTAAATATACTTCCCCGCCCTACTGCCACTGGCTCCTGCTATCTGCTCTCCCTCAGCTGCAGGACTTCTCAGTAGCTCATTCTACTCCCAGTCTAGTAGTTTGTCTCTGTGGGTACCAGGTCTGGATCCATGGACTGCTGCTGTGTCCTCTGTGAGTTGTTCTGTATTATAGTTAGTGTTATCCATCAAAACTGGAATCCTTTTGATCTACATCCTTTATAAGGCTGACTACAGCTACTATCTGTTGTAAGTAAGGTATTAGAGCCTTGGGCATGTTGAGATTCTCTGGTTCAGACACTGAACTCGCAACATGGCCAATACATGCTGCCAGCCAGCTCCTAAAACAATGTAAGAAAAGCACTGCATTGCCTTGGGAAAGTGGCATTCATCTGTCCTAACTTTTAAAACTACACTGCACCTATTATTTGTGCTGTTAATTAAAAAAAAAAAAAAAAGAAAAAAAAAGAAAAAAAAGAGCTGCAGGTCATACCCACAAAGAAGTATGTGTCCTACAGCTAAGTCCACATGGTGGGGTTTTGTTAACACACAAGTTCAGACATGGCTTTCAAGCATGATGAACAGAGAACAATGTCCTGTTTGTGTGGGTGTATGCACTGTCAAGCAGGTGAGGTTTGAGTGACTGCAGATTTTTGAATGGGAATCAAAAAAGGTCATTTGGAAATGGACAATATTTGCTCCTGTTCGGTTTGTGACTAAACATCTGGGATTCACAGAGGACACTAGAAAAAGGTATTAAACCAGATTTTTGCTGATTTCTTCCAGATAAGAAGCAATAGCAAGAATAAAAGTGGAAACAGAGTAGGAAATGATGAAATTTTTGCTATGTTCACTTGAGCTGCTTTTAAAAATTATGTTCTTTCCCCCCCTCCCCCCGCCCCCCACTCAGAGCTGCAAAAATTGACTAGTTCTAATGAAAAAGAAAAGATGCTGATATTATACGGTAGTGGAAAACAAACCAATTTGTTGAAAATTACTGTTGAAAAGTATGCTTCACTAATAGGTCACATTTATTCTCTTGAAACACTGTGCAATTTTTTAAACTCTTCTGAGGGTGTAGTGAATGTTTTTCATCTTTACAGTAATGTTTTGAGGAATCACAGATAGACATCTCAGAAGGGGAATGTAAGTACCTTTCTGAAGCAGTTTTTTACCATAATATCATAGTTCTCTACCTATTTTCTACCCTCTGTAGAAAATACAAAAAAATAAAATTACTTGCTTTCAAGCTATAATAACAATTTCTTCATTTATGCCCTTCAAGAAGGTATATATCACACTTACAGTTGTTTCATCTGCTTCTTTTCTGTTGATTCCCCCCATTTCAGAAAATGGACATAAATGAGAGTAGCTATTGACGTGAAGAATACTAATGCATTATTTTAACATATTTATTCCATGTAAACATTCATTAGTTAAAATGGAATGCTTTTCTCAAAGCACTTTCCAGCACAGTCTTAAAACACAATTATCCAAATAGACTACTCCAAGAGCAGGCATTGCCCAGGCATTAATAACCTGGTAGCTGAAGGCTTGTTGGCTTTCTTACCGGAGTCATTCTCCCAACCTCTCAGTTTGGGAAAGCAAATGTGCCCTGCAGCATGTCCTGGAGGATGACAAAAGCAGAGGATTATTGGCAATAGTTAGTCTTCAGAGGAGAAACATGAAGTATTGTTCTGAGCACAAGACAAAACCTGAAACTGCCAGTCCTGCCTCTGACTGTGATTCTTTCCAAGGTTTTGGGTAAATCACTTGATCTCTTCACCTCAGGTTCTTTATCTGTAAAACGGTGATAATATCACTCGTTTTGCTGAGTAATTTTACAAGATGTTGGAAAAGCAATGCTTGGAAAGCACTTTGATGATAAAAAGCACATTTTAATTGTGATTTTTAATACAAACTGCTGATAAGAATGGCATTCTGCTATAAAGTAATCATGACAGATGAAATGTTTAAGTTATATCACAGGACCTACAACTGTGTTTTAAGAGCAATCCACAATAACATTTCCTTAGAAAAAGCTATAGAAAGTGGAAACCAAAAATGTCCCTACTGTTCCTCGTGGTGAGAATGTTGCAATAGACATGGTGAAGAGAGACATTGCTCAGAATATTTTTACTCAAAATGGCCACAGAGTGTTCAGCTGGAAACAGACAGCTCAGTGGAGAGTGGTACGGGGCTTGCAGTGGCCTCTGTGTCGGTCAGCAGCAGTCCTGCAGTTCGGGTGTCTTCCTCTTGTGTGGCAAAGTAGTCACAGATCAGCTGGCAGCAAGTCTGAAGCAGGACAAAGCAGACCCCGTAAGCAGCAAAACAAAAAGCAATTTCGATCATGACTGGAGTGAAAGACCTTTATTTTTTCCCTTGTTTAGGTATGGGCTGTTACTCTGAATGATGAAGCAAGTTGAGCCGGTTCTGTTGTCTGACCCTACTCTAGAAACTCCCTTCTGGAGAAAAGGCCGTGAACAGCCATGTGAAGGATGGGCTAATTCCAAAGAAGTACTGTCACGTAAAACAGAAATTGCGTAAACTGAAGGTATTAACTGAACACTGCCACTTAAAACAACTTAAGACTAAAATGCTCTAACATTTCCCTGTTTGACCCAAAGTATCTTCAAGCACCTGGGGCTCTGCTTTATTTCCTGTGCAGACTCCCTGTATCCCAAGAAGTGCTGTGAAAACTTGTAGCGACTGAGTTTGGTGATGGTCCCTCTGTGCTCCCCAAGGGCTGCGAGGAATGTGCTTGCCCCAGCAGCCAGAGCGCATCCTGCTTTCTACACCCTCAAGGCAGCCAGTTCCACTTGCTATTTAAAATACAAATGGTTAGGCCCCTTTGGCATGACCTAAACCTCAGCAAACCTCAGAATGCAAATGTAGCAGATCTTGGATTCTCTTCAGCCTTGGAATTTCCACCTGTCTCCATAACAGAAGCAAGCTCAAGACAAACAATGTGGTGGGTGAAAAGAGTTCTCCTTTTTTTTTGGTGGAAAGGTAAAAAAATTAAAAGAATGAAGAATGCATGATACTGGGCTGAAAAAGGAGAAAAAAGTGCAAGTGTGGTGCTGTATGTAGTTTCTGGGACACTCATAAAGGAAAGGATTTTTCTGGTTTTTGGTCTTCCATACGATTTCCTTCCCCCCACCCACCCCAAACCTCAATTAACAGAACTGTATAAACCACTGCTGAGAGATGATGACTTTCAGTTATTTCCTTCAGGCAGCCCAGAGGATGATTTGTCTTGTAGGGCTTACATGGTTTGGATGGGTTGGTCCTTTCTCAGTCCATTTGCCATGGGAAGGTGCTGTTTTAAAGAGCTGAATCCTCTTCTCATTTTCCAGTAAAAAGCTATCAGCGTGGACTAAATAGGGCAGGAAGATGGTGGCAGTATATGGTGGATGTAACGCTTGAAACCTGTGCTACATCTAGAGTGGTCAGTGAAGACACTGTGCACTGGAAGCAGCACCTTGTCCTGAGGAAGCAATTTGATGTATTTGCAAATCATGTTGCAGTTATAAGCCACAGTTGGCAATGACCCACTTTTTTATTGCACACAATGTTTGTCAGTTGATTTGTGCTAGTTGTGGAGCAAAATTTTGGCATTTCAAATAGTTGTAAATATTTATGAGTTAAATGCAATTTTTGCTAATATTTTAGCACCATTATATGAAGAGATTATCCTCAAGGTGCGAGATATTGCTGGCATTTTGCACAGGCACCAAGAGAGTTTCGAATTTCTTTTTTCTATTGAAAGGCATAATCTCAAGAATAATCTTAAAAGTGCTTAAAATATGACAGAGCCCTTCTTATAATTTTTATGCATTTAGGGCCTGTTACATAAACACAGAGCCAAAATAGAAGATATGTGCATTCCAAAGTCTGGTTTTTTTATGACTTGAAAGCCCATCCTGGAGTACTATCCTGTCTTTATGGAAAGGTGAAACATAAAATGGAGACAAATTAGAGAGAATTCAACGCAAAAAGCAAGATAATTTCTCTGACAAAAAACACAAATAATTTGTTTTCTGAAATACCCTTAGAGGAAGGCTCCTCCTGACCAGCAATATAATGTTACTTCTTAAAATGTCATCCATGTACTCAGGTAGGAATCTGGCTGTTCTTATAGTGAAACAATGTGAAAAGATGGCGAGTTCAGAAAATGTGCTCAATAGGCAGTGAGAAAGGCCATTCTGTCTGAATATTTTTTGTCAATTATCATATAGTAATCTGATTTTTTTTTTTGCTACGTTTATTCCATTCACTGAACTGATTAAAAAGTCAATGTTTTCAGGAATATAGCTATGGGTTAAATATAGATGTGCACAGATAAGAGCAATTTCTTATGCCACTGAAAAAGATGTGTATAATGTCGTATAATAGAATGAAATCTGCATCTGATTTACAACCTCAGTATAACTAAATTTAAAACACCTTTTGGATCACTTACATTTTGTCAGCTATTTGCCCTGTTGGAGGTCAGGTGGGAGTTTTGCCATAGTTTGTAATAATGTCATTATAATACAGTAAACTGGCTGTGATCTGCCTTTTTCTCTGAATTTCATTCCACTGTTACTTAAAAATGGTAAGAAAAGTATTGCCTGAAGTAGGGATATTTTTTAAGACTTCCTTCTCCCATGTTTGTACAGGACCATCCAATCTGCCTAGATACTAAGATACTGAAATGCTGAGGTGCTGGAATACTCCACTAGGGGATTATCCACTTCTTCATCAGGAATCACGGAAGGTGTTACTATGAGGACTAAGGTATGTAGGAGTTGAGTTACCCCTTAACTCCCATGATTTCACACTTCAAGCTAGACAACTTCTAAGGAATATTGTGAGAAAAAGAAAAAAACCCCACCTTTGTGTTTAGTAGCTGACTACTTAGAAACTAAGATTCAAACATGAGTAAGATTCAGACACGATCAGGGTAGCACAGTTGAACCTCATCCCAGCTATGGCCACCATACACAAGTGGACTCTACATCTGTGGTGAGAGCAAGGCTGTATGATCTCTCTTACAATACTGCTTTTATTGGAGGGAAGAATGAGTAATCAGCAAAGAAGTCCATCAAATGGCTCTGACCAGGGGCCATGGTTTTCAGGGCTTTAGTTCAGAAAAGCAGGTAGTGTGTTGAGGACACCTCTGACTTGTTCTGCATGAATCCAACATTGAACTGCCTAGTTACAATAGTGTAATAATTTACTGTACTTTTTCCAAAAGTAATTTTATGAATCCCTAATCAAAAGCATGATGGCAATTTTCCAGGCTCAGAGCATGAAGCAAGTCCTCAGAGATGCAAGGGATTTATTAAGCACACAGAGAAATAGTGACTTTGTAAATTGCAAGACTCTTTTTATAAACAATGTCTACATAAATATGGCTAAAGGTGATGAGTTAAAAATTACTTGGCACTTCACAAGAAGCCAGTTTCAGGGTTGGGAATCAGACGAGACAGCAACCTGTAAAGATGGGACTCTGTAATGCTGAGCAACTTAGTGTAACATTCGCTTTTCATTAGACCAAGCCAAACAGGACAAAAAGGCCAAACTTGCCTGTTGTCTGCCTAGAGTCCATGACTCCATGCCTGAGATCTCCAAAGGGAGGGTTCATGTTAACCTCAGTTGTGTCATGTTTAACTTGGCTCTCTTTGTAAATACCACACCTTTTATATTTCTGACTCTCTCCTTTTGAATACTGTTGGTTTGCTACGTGGAGATTTCTTGTCATACTTGTGATTTTTCTGAAATACACATAGCTAACCCTCCCGTCTGCTGCTGAACTTCTGATCTGCAAACTCTCAGTAGCTGCTGATTGTGTCCCATCAATTAGATGTTGCACACAGAGGGCATGACTGCATGATTTCCAAGGGTGAATTAAAATGAGCAACTTGAATCAGTGCTGTGAGATCTCAGCCTGTGAGGGAAAGCTCTAGGGCAATGCTTGTAATTCCCAGGGGAACGTTATAGCCGAAAAAGCAGTGAGAAGCCCTATGCTATAGCCGGCTTCAGGGTTCCACTGCTGGATTCACATAAACCCATTTTGATTTCTTAACCCCATATGAAGCAAATGACAGTTGAAAAAAAAGATTTCCTCAAAAACATGACCTTTGGTTTATTTTCCCAGCTGCAAAATGCCTCAGTTGTTCACCTCACTGCCTTTTACATCCCCCACCCTGCCTCGTCCCCAGGGCCATGATGAGGCCCTAGCAATAACTAGGCTCTACTCAGCCAGAGTGCTGTGTCCAGTTCTGGGCTCCTCAGTACAAGAGGGACATGGAGCTGCTGGAGTGGGTCCAGCAGAGGGTGACAAAGATAATTAAGGGACTGGAGAATTACTCTTATAGGGATAAGCTGAGGGAGCTGGGCCTGTTCAGCCTTGAGAAGTGACTGAGAGGGGATCTCATCTATGTCTATAAGTATCTGAAGGGAGGGGATGGATCCAGGCTCTTCTCGGTGATGCCAAGCAATAGTACAAGAGGCAATGGACAGAAACTGATGCACAGGAAGTTCCACCTGAACATAAAGAGGAAGTTCTTTACTGTGTGGGTGACCATGCACTGGAACATGGTTGTGGAGAGGTTGCAGAGTCTCTGTCACTGAAGAGACTCAATAACTGCCTGGATGCAATCCTCTGCCATGTGCTCTAGAATGACCCTGACTGAACAAGGAGATTGGACCAGATAACCCACTGTGATCTCTTCCAACCTTACTCATTCTGTGATTCTGTGATTCTGTGATAGAGAGTTTTGTAGAAGCTCACCTTAGAAGAACTTGCACAGAAAGGCAATAGTAAGAGCTCCTTTAAAAGGTCTCCTGCTACCTCTGTCCTCCTTGCTTCTTGTATTTTTTGCATAAGCTTCTGATGATCATCTCTATAGCTGATCACATAAGAAATGCAGACTTTCACCCCACAGCATTTGAACTTTACAGCTAAAACCAAACACTTTGAACTCAGGTGCTATACCAGCTTCAGAAGGGATAGAAGTTAAAAAAGAGGACATGACTCTGTTGGTAATGCTTCAACCAATCTGCAAGAGGCTGGCACTGTACCCTCCACTGTTCATCAAGACCATGGGCGGACCAGATGCCTTCCTGCTGCCTCCTAATAGTGACAGATGGACATGGACTTCTCTGGCAGGTTGTTGCCTCTGCATTCTGTAGCCATTCTTGAAGTGAGTCATCATGGCTAGGCTTCATGAATGAAGATTTTGGGAAGGGCTCTACCCACAAGGGTGTATCCTTTGAGCCTGCACAGTGGATTTTTTAGGTGAGGCGCAGAGCAAAACTGGCCCTACCCTTTGCTCCTAAGGTTTATCTGCCACAGCTAAGTGAGCTTGGACAGTGACAGTGAAGTCCTCAAGACTAGAACCTACAGCACCTGGAATTCCCACGAAGTGTCCCATCCAAGTACCAGCTGGGCCTGACCCTGCTCAGCTTCTGAGATCTGACAAGATCAGGTGTCAGGGTGACATGGACATAGCTGGAAGTGAGTAAGAGTGGTGCGAATCTGCAAGCAGAAATGATATTTTGAATTTGTCCCAGAAAAATCTCTACTATCACAAATCATAATTCTGCCCAAGGTTAATTGTTTTATTCGGCTCTGGAGAAAGCTGCCACGTGTGTACACAGCATACCACTTTCTTCCCCAAAGGCAGATGTCTTGAAGATGCTGCCAGGCCTCTGTAGCTGCTGGGACACAGGGCAAGAGACATATAAAGAGCTTTACCTCCTTGCTGATAAATGAGAAGTAGGCCATTATGCTGCCACTTTTCTAGGGTTTTTGCTCTCAGGTTCCACTGCTGCCTGTCAGTGACTATAGCAGTAGTAGAACTCGCTTTTCATTCATGCCGTCTGGAATTGTGAGGGCCGTGTCAATGCATGAGTGTTTGTGCCAGTGATGTGTAGCAGCTTAGTCTACAGCTAGTCTTGCAAAGTCATTCACTGAGAATCTTGTCATGTCTTATACAAAATCCTTTGAATAAGGGTGGGGGAAAAAATAATCTAATGTAAATGTCCAGACAGTGAGATCTTTCAGCTGGGGCTGTTGTCAAGAGTTTGTCCATGTTCCTGCTCCATGGGCTTAGTAGTGACTCTACTGGCAGGGTAGCTGCTCACACCGTGCCAGACTATACATGGGCTTTTAAATGTCACCATGTAACAAGTGATGAAGATGTCCTTTTCAGTGTAACCTGATGCAAACCCTGTAACTTGTTATACCTCTTCCCTTTTCGAAGCTGCCTTACCCCTCCTGCAGGCGTACTGTTGGTGTTATGCAGCCACCTAGAGGGCCTGCTGCCTGCCCCAGCTTCACAGTTAACCAGAAACCACAGAACTGCAGGAAAACACAAACTCTGCTGACCCATAGTGGCCATAACTCGGGTGCAGTGCTGTGAGAATGTTTTTACAAATTCAGGACTACTCTTCTGGTGCTGTTAAGCAGTGTGTCATCATATTTTTTTTGGGGAAAGGTGCTGACTAATTTGCTGAGGGAAAAAAATTGGGGATGCACAGTCAGCAGAGAAGAGGGTCTGGGCATCATAGACGAGAATGTACCTAACCTTGAGATTTTACAGCAGTTCCACAGAGCACATGAAATTCATACATCTAGAGGCTATCACAATTGACATCCTAAACTGAAGGTGAGACATTCCCTGGCAGTGAGAGCCAGAAAGAAAAATTGGAGGCAAAAGGCAAAAATTACTAAAGATCACAATGTGGCTCTGCTGTGATTACTGGAGATACTAGGAGATCTGGTTCAGATAGAGAAGACAACTCCTAGTACTGATGAGACTGATAGCACCCCCGTGCAGCACTACAGGATTGGTCCAGAGTGCCTGGAAAGTGGCTCAGTAGAAAAAGACCTGGGGGTGCATGTTGACAGCCAGCTGAACCTGAGCCAGCACTGTGCCCAGGTGTCCAAGAAGGCCAATGGCATCCTGGCCTCCACCAGCAATAATGTGGCCCAGCAAACCCAGGGAAGTGATTGTCTGCCTGTACTCATCACCTCGAGTGCTGTGTTCAGTTCTAGGTCCCTCACTACAAGAAAGACATTGAGGTGCTGAAGCTGGTGAAGGGTCTGGAGAGTAAGTCATATGAGGAGCAGCTGAGGCAGCTGGGGCTGTTTAATTTGGAGAAAAGGAAGATAAGGGGAGACCTTATTGCTCACTACAACTATCTGTATGGAGGTTTCTCCTATGCAAAATTCTTTCCAGAGAGAGTAATCAGGCATTGGAATGGGCTGCCCAGAGAGGTGGTGGATTCCCCATCCCTGGAGG